>CM064867.1:34616639-35234697 GCA_032719365.1 Prinsepia uniflora
TAGAGCGATTTGAGTGTTTAGGGTAACTATCGAGTGATGAAAATGGAGCAGATGAGTTACCAACTAGACATGACGGCGTGTCGTAAGTGTTATTAACGATTAGAGACTGTCGAGTGAGAGAGACGACTTGTGATGCTTCTGCTGAGTTGGATGTCAGCTTGGTATAGCAGGATTATCAACAGGATTATGAGCAGGATTGTCAGCTTGGATTCCGAGTGCACCTATGAGAGTGACAGGTGAGATCGACTAGTGTCAATGTCTTGTTTGAGAATGGAGATTGAGCGTTGGGATTTTCGGTGACAGTTGGTCACGCGTTTGTGGATACAGTCATAGTGGATGTTCCGAGTTGCTATATTGACTATTGGATTGTAGTCAACGTCGGATGACGATTGTTTCTGACGAGTACTGTTGATGGATGTTGGACGTGTACGTATATACGTGGGAGCCTCGGGTTGGAGGCAAGTTTGGTTTTCTGCAGTTTTGATAGGGATTTGGATGAATGTGAATTCCGAGGATGAAATTTCTTTAAGGAGAGTGGATTGTAACGACCCGTCCCAAATTTACGGATTATCGAAAATTAATTAAGGATTAGTCGGGGATTAACTGAGGATTATCGGACGATCGGGGTAAAATGACAATTTTTCCCTTATAAGGGTAAAAAGTAGACTTTTAACTCAGGAAGTTAAATGCACAAGAATCGAGATTCATTATGTAAATCGAGACGATACGAGTTTGTAAACAAGCGGCACATCAAAACCGAACATCGTACGGCCAAGATATGGGTCAAGGATAGTTTTTTGTACTATTCATGATTGCACAAAAACCGAGCTAATTGACTTTTGGGAATTTAATGTGGGCCCCAAAATATCCATTATGGACCAATGGATGTGACACGCCCCGTCCCCTAATCTCCTGGGATTAGTAGGGAAGGTCGTGCTCCCATCTGACACGTCCTTCAAAAGAACCAATTTACCCTAGCGAACAACATGAATATCATATCCACGTGTTAGATCAGGGATACTACCATAACCTGACTAGACCAAACAGAGTACGCACTCATCGTGATGCCTCAACCTCACTGCAGTCCGCGTCCGCGACCAACCTAAAGGGTGCCAAAACCAACAACAAAGTGTAAGTTGACAGAAAATTAAATGTTGGAAAACCATTTTCCGAAATAAATCTTTTAACCCTCCATTTTAGAAAGCATGCATGCATAGCCAATAAAAAACTTCTTCAAATAAACCGCCGTTTCTAACTAAACCCTGGTTCCAACCCAAAACCATATAAATACAAAAGGCCCTCAGGCTCACATGCGACTGGTAGTTGGCTCTAAGCTACTTTGAAAACCTTTACACAAATCATTCAATAAACCACAAATAAAGTACATATCAAACCTGAACATGTTGGCCCAGCTAGCTCAATGTCAAACCTCATCAGGGTAGTCCAACTAGTGGCTACTCTAACTAGCATCCCATATGCACTACAAGTAGGAGAGTAGGGGATCTATAGGGTCTAACCCTATCATTACTTGTGGGGTACACCCCGTTTACATCTGAGCCCGTCTCTGGGAATCTATGGAGTCCAACTCCGGATATGGCAATCCAATCGCCCGACGTTAACCAAACTAGCATACAGAATCCAAACCAGAACATAATTTAGTACACGACAATAACTCAAAATAGATATCGTACAGGTACTAGCCCAAAACAGTTATCACAGGGGCACTAGTCCAAAATAGTTATCACACGGGCACTAGCCCAAAACAGTTGACTCTAGGGCACCATGCCCAAATCCCGGTTTTCCAAAACCATTATAAAATCAATAACTAGAAACCATAGATAGAATATACTCAAACCATTCATTATCCAATAAACATAACCATAATCATAAGCACTACATACTATGCCATAAAATCGGTGAAAACATATATCTAAGTAGGCATTAGAGTTATGAAATAAACTTTCCACTCACAGTATTGTTGTGTGCTCGAACCATGAGCCGTAAGCTAATCCAAAGCCTCTGAGACATATGGGACTATCCAAATCACACCCAAGGGTCACTATCAACCTATATAAGTCCATATATAAAATCCCCAAAAGTTTTGGAACCGAGAACGTATCCCGAACCCGCTTCTCAAGGAGAAAGACCTCCATTTGACCTATCAAACTATCTCCAATCGACCTGAAACAACCACCATTGGCTTCAGAACGTCAAAATATTTCGAACAAGACTAAATTGACCTCAAAATTCATGCCCACGCGCTAGTCAAAGTTCGGTCAATAAAAAGTCAACGGTCAACGGTGACGTCAGCAGTCAACGCTCACGCCGGACAATCAACGATGATGTCATCAAAAGTCATTACTGGCAACAATAAAGTCAACGCTACCATCATCATCCTCACCAGAGATGACGACTGGCACCTCCATGTGCCATCGTAGCTGGCGACTGGAAAACCCCATTTTTGTTCAATTTTTCAAACCTTCACAACTCTCTCAATTCTCAACCAAATCTTATGTTCTTTATATGGAAATCATACTATTCGAGCCAAGGAATCCAAATCTGAACTCAGAATTGTGAAAAAATATCCGGTTTTGAAGATATGAGCTTCCAAAGTTTCGACCAAACTTTGAATTCTTGTTCTGGCCGCTCCCGACGTCCAAATCCTTCCATTCATGGCTCTATAGACTCCCTTCACCTTATGGAACACATTTAAGAGCTTAGATTCCATCCAAAACATCGAAAATCAAAACCCAAATCCAAGGACCCATACAACTTACCTTGTTTTTCATGGATTCTAGCCAACCATTGTGGCCTCTGCCACCCTCCGTCACTCTCATGGCCCCTCTCTCGCTCTGTCTCTCTCCCTGGTCCAGATGGTGAAGCATGAAGATGAAGATGGTTTGGGTGGGCACGGGTTTGAAAGGAAACAAAGAATATGAAGAATGAAGATGATGATGCATGATCAATTAAAATGGGCCATAGGGTGGGTTACAAGTGTCACTTATCCTATGGTCCCAAAACTGATATTTTAGGGTCCACAAAAGACAAACAATTTAAATTTCGTGCTACCGTAAAATACAATCGAACCTTCCGTGACCCGTAACTTTCCCGTATGATGTCTGATTTCAACGTGCCACCTGTCTACGGACTCGTACTGTCTCGATCTACGTAACAATCTTCGATCTCCATGCATTGGACCTTCCGAGTTAAAAGTTAACTTTTTCACCTTTTCGAGGGGCAAAATTGTCATTTTGCCCTGATCGTTCGATAATCCGCGATTAATCCCGATTAATCCTAAGTTAATCCCGTAGATTCGGGATGGGTCACTCATCTCATTGGCCCATCTCCCTAGTTAATGTATCATCTCTCCCTTCTCATTTCAAACAACCCAAACTGAGGATTATCGGACGATCAGGATAAAATAACGATTTTACACCTAGAACGGTAAAAAAATTAACTTTTGACTCGAAAAGTCACATGCACGAGGATCGAGATCTATTACGTCAATCGAGATGATACGAGTCCGTACATAGGCGGCTCATCGAAATTGGACATCGTACAAGCAAGATACGGCTCAAGGAACATTTTTTGTACTATTTATGGTTACACAAAAATTGAGATAGTTGACATTTGGGAATTTAACATTTGGCATATCTCCCTAGTTCATACATCATCTCTCCCTTCTCATTTCAAACAACATGAAGCCTTCCCCTTTCCCTTTTGCTTTTAGTTCTTGGTTAAGGGCCACATAGAGACTAAAAGAGGTTGAGGCTGAGAGGCGGAGAGGACGGCGGTGAAAGGCTCAGCATGGTGGTGGCCCGAGGAAAAGATAAAAAACCAAAACCCATTTTAAGTTTGGATTTTGGATTTTGTTTTTCGGTGTTTTGGATCGAAACTAAAGCCAGTGGTGTCTTCTTTGTGTTTTTACGAGCATGATGAGCTGAGAACTAAGCAAAATAGACGTAAGATTGGATGCTGAGACGGGTTTGAAAGTTGGCCATGAAGATTGAGTTTGATCAGGTAATCTCATCCCTTATTTCTTGATTCTGAGGTCGTAGAATCGTTTTTAAGAGAGAGACGAGTGTATCAGAAGAAACATGGAGGAAAACGGTGGCTAGATGGCTGAGTTCTGCCCGGGTCGAGTTCTCGGGTCAAACAACCTAGTATAGAGGTTCATGTCAACCCGGCTAGAGGTTGAAGGTGATGACATGGCGGTCCACGTCATCCCTGTCAGGCCACATGGCCAACTAGATAGTGACATGTGGCCAGTTGTCAGTTTAGTTAGTAGCTGACGTGGCAATGCCACGTCAGATTTGTCAGACCACATGGACCAGTGATAGGGTGCCTGTGGCGGTGTTATGATATATCATGTGACGTGGCAGCTGACGTGGCATGTCCACGTCAGCATTGTCAAACCACGTGGACCAATGGGGTGGTGCCACGTGGTAGTGTGTTAGAGAGAGGTCAGACTTGTGAGTCACACGTGGCAGGACACGTGGCACCAGTCAAGGTGTGCAACATGGTAGGCTATTAGAGCTGACAAATGTCAGAGTTGTCAGCCTAACTTCAACGGCAGACGTTAGTGTTGACCAGCGTGACGTCAATATTGATCGACATTGACCGACGTGGATTAGATTTTGACCAATGCGTGAAGGACCGTGGGCATGAATTGCGAGGTCAAATTGGTCTTGTTCAAATAGTTTTGACGATCTGAATCCAATGGTGATGGTTTTAGGTCAATCGAAGACCGTTTGATAGGTCATCTAGAGGCTTTTCACCTCGAGAAGCGTTTTTGGGACACGTTTACTGTTCTGGGAGTTTTGAGGGTTTATGATTTAGACTTGTATAGGTTGATAGTGACCTTTGGGTATGATTTGGATAGGTCTAGATGTTCCGGAGACGTTAGATTAGCCTCGGAGTGGCTTACGGCGTGGATTGTGAGCGCGCAGCTTGGACGGTCTATGAGTGGACTTTGATTTCTAAATAATGCATGCATATATATGTTTTAATGATTTATGAATATGGTTTGAAATGTTCGTTTTATTTATAGTTTTGAATGAGGTATTTCATGATGATTTATGTAACGACCCGGACTTTCGGAAGAGGGCAAATTTGTAAAATTTGAAGAAAATGACGATTTTGCCCCTGGAATTGGGCGAACGGTTGACTTTTACTCAAGAAGTCAAATGGACTTTGACCGATGACCGTGACGTAATTCGGGACATCACGAGTTCATAGACAGGTGGCACGTCCAATTCCGACGATCAGGGAAGAAGTTATGATGTTCGGAAGTTTAAGGGTAATTCGGTAATTTGGTTGAAAATGGGCGATTTGTTGACTTTTCAAACGACATGGACGTTTCACATAATTTGAAGACCGTTGGGAAGGTCTTGATGCCTTGAGTCCGTAGACAGGCGACACGCGTCAATCAGAGTTCGGATGACTAAGTTACGGGTCTAGAAGCGTGAAGGGCATTTTGGTAATTTTATGAAGGAGGGAAAAATGGTAATTTTCCAAGGGCACTGTTTGGAACAGTGCAGCATGGCTTAAACCACAGTGCTTTGGGTGGACTGTTCAACGAATTGTTTATGAAATAGCTAGTTGGGCCGAGTGCTACTAAATTCTTTATGCATTTGAGTGAGGGGACAGAGGGAGAGGGAGAGCACGGGTGTCTGAATTGGGGACTGAGTCTGTGTTGGTACGGTTGGAGAATGAAAAACATAGCACTGGGAATTTTTTATGCTATTGAGTGGATTGAGCAGAGCACGGGTTACTTTGAGTATTGGTTTGAAGTAGCTTAATCAATTGCTGGGATGGACAGAGAGAAACAGAGAGACAATGGAGAGTTTGAGAGATCGGAGAGACAGAAATCGCAATTTTAGGAAATTGGAGGGAAAATTTAAAGTGTTAATTTATGAGTGAGAGGGCCCAAACAGAGATCAAAAACAGCTTGCTGAGCTTGTGTCGACTGCAACCACGCAAAAATAAAAACGAATTGGTCGTGTTTTGAGTTCGAACGGAGTTCCAGTTTCTGGAAAAAGTCGAGGTGGAGTTCAGATGGTTAGAGGGTTTAGAGCTTGAAATTGAGCTTGGAAGTCTGTTCTTATGGATCCTCTGTAGCTGCTGAGTGAAACAATTGAAGAAAAAAGTTGAGGATTGGTGAACTTCAAGGAATGAACAGTGTTTGGATGTTCATCGAAAACTCGAGCTGGAATTGACAGATTAGGGTAAGTTATAATGAAATTTAAGTTCACAGAACCCTAATTAGATTCATAACGAAGCTAATGGACATTTGAATTGTAGAAATCAAGAAGGAATTGAGGGAGTTTCATTCGGGTCGTCTCGCGGGCAAACCGGACCCGTTTCGCAGGTAGCCGGGTGAGAACGATGAACAATTCTTGCACTGTAGCAGGCGCGTGAGTTTCACGCGCAGCCTGCGCGTGGGCCAGATTCTCGAGGTGAGTTCAACACGACTTTTAGCCTATGCAATGTAACAAACATTTTAGTGTTGGTTTCGAGTTAATCGGACACCGTTTCGACATTGTTTTGAGGGTCCAAAGGTTAATGTTACGTATTTAATTAACATTTAATTCCCGAAAAATTATAGAAAATTAGTATGATGTTATTTGAGTCCTTAGTGACACTGAGGAATGATTTCGGACAGGATTCGAGATTTCTGGAAAATGTCGGAAATTACGGAAATGCGTGCAGCGCGAAAACGGGCGTGATGGACGGTGTGTGAGTGTACTTTGCTTTCAAAAATAATGCATGCATAAATTTTTATATGATTTCTATGATTATGATTATGACTGTGATAATTACAGTTTTCGTATTTATACGTATTTCGATATGCTATACGTAATTGTATGTATTTCGAGACTATGGTTTCACATATGCTTTGATGATGGTGTGATGAACGATTTTACATGATTTTTGCGTATCATGTTTTGAGAATGTTTTGATTATGATTGTGAGTATGACCTACGATTTGACACGGATTTCGAGTTGAACTCACGGCAACGTGCTCGGACTTGAGAAGTCCTGGAGCTAGGTGCACACGTTTCTTGGATATCTTGACTTATGATGATGATATGATGACATGAGATGTGACAGATGCTTTTCATTGGTTATTGATTTGAAAAACAAAATGATTAGATTTTAAGAAAGTAATTGAGACTACGTGTTTTCTGATGCATGCATACTTTTAATTGAAGGGTATAAATGTCTCTTCGCTAAATGATTTTATAAACTGTTTATTTTTATCCACTCACAGTTTTAATGTTTTTGATACCCTTTAGGTTGATCGAAGATGCGGGATATAGCAAAAACCGATACATCACATGCTGCTGCGTACTCTAGAAATCACTACACACTCTGGAAACCCTGAGCAGGTTACGGTTTTATCCCTGGTATAACATGTGGTAAAAAGGGAAAAGGGAAAAGGATAGAAACATATGAGAAAAAGAAACATGGATAAAAATGATAATGAAAGAAACATATGTATGAAAGAAACATGGATAGAAATGATATGTATGAAAGAAACATGGATAGAAATGGATGCATACATAATTCCAATGATAATGAGTATTTTCAAGGGGAAAAGGGAAAAAGAAAGAGAAATTCACAAGCAAATTTGTGCACATGAGTTGGGCTAATTTTTTATGATTTTGGTCTTGCACATCACCATCCATTTCTATTCGCAATACATCGTCAACTTTTTTTTACAGGTTCTTTGCTTCTACAAAAATAATAGTTAAGATGTTTTGTCAATCTCAGATGCTCTAAGTGATAGTATGGTGCAGACTAAGTACAAAGACCTATATCGAGAAGCGTGTTATTCTACTCGAAGTTCATGCCCATGCTTATTTACGGCAATCTCAATTTTTGTTTTTATACTCCACTTCTATAATATGTATTCAAGAATTTCTTTGATGAGCATAGCTTCCCTTAGGTCTTTAATCGCATGACTACATAGGATATCTTTCATCCCAAATAATCTACATTGCAAGCTACGCGACATATCAGCATCAACAGCACTCCAAAACCATAGCATTAATGAAAACGCTGTATTAGCCGACACTAGGGTAGATAGCACCTTCACCATAGCATTTTAAAAGTGCTATACAAAGTGATTTTCATAGCATTTCTGAAACGCTATGAAAAAAAATTTCATAACATTTCAAGAAAGGCTAAGAAAAAGTTTCCTTAGTGTTTCTAAAACTCTATTATAGCTATTAGATTGATTTAAAGCATTTTGATATATTATTGTTAGGTTCTAGAATGTTGTAAAACATTCTAATGCAGGTTTGTAATAAACAATAAATCAAAACATAATTAACACGAACTCATAACCCTTAAAATAATTACATTGTCTGATGTACAAAAATACAATAGTTTCTCAACTACAATATACTTTTACAGGTGAATGGAAATCCATAAAGGATTGAGAAAAATGTAAACCCAATTGCTGAAGGTTCTTGATGACAAGCATCCAAGAGTAACAAGCTAGTTGAGCTGTCAAAAAATAAACACATTTTGTCAAATATCTCGAAGATTAGCAAATAAAACCAGCCACTGAACTAATGATCTGCATGCAACTCTTTGAATTCCTAAAAAAAAAATAAAAAAAAAAAAGATATCAGCCAATTTCATTCATTTTATCACTAACCTAACTCAAAGAGTAAGTCTAAAAAATTGTCTAAGTAACAGTAAGAGAGAACTCACAGAAACAACCCAAGCAAATACTCAATATAACATAGAGCAGCCACTATTGTAGAGAGGAAATCAATATTACCTCTATGATTGTAGAGAGGAAATCAATTTTCTTTTATACGTGGTGCATAAACTTTTTCATATTTTCTGATAAATAAAAAAAGACATGACATGCATTGGTTGGAACAAAATGTCGATCATCCCACAATATTTGGTCTTCAACTCTTTTATATATCTCATTAGCCTGATCCTTCAAACCAATAAAAAAAAGCTCAGTTAGACATAATGTCCTCTATTGGGAGAAAATTTCCAATCCAGTCACACAGGACAAGCACCAGAGGATCACGCCACTCATTTGATTTTCCAAGGGTAACAACTACAACTTCCTCATGAATATTATAAACACAAGTCTCAAGCATTCTGTATATTAGGAGTATATAACTGTGCAAGTAAAGAAACATTTATCTGGAAAACCAGAAAAGAACTCAATGGGCTTTTCTGTTTTTGGTGAACCCAAACAAGATTGGCAGGTCAAAGATATGCAAGCCAATCCAATTTAATGCCAAGAGAAAAATGAGTTCTCCTACAATAAGACAATCCAATTAACCATAATCAGGCATCTAAGTTGTTGACACCAAATTCAACCAGTGACACCGGACTGTATACCTAAAGTCCAAAAACCTAACATGGCCGAGGCCTACGCCGCTTACATAGTCCCAACAACGGGCCCAAGTTGGGATGACACGTGGAAGTATCTCCACCCTCGATCTGTGTGCCACGTGTTAGCACGCTACCGAAGAACATTTTTCCCACATCGAAACTATAAGAAATGAACACTCTACTCACCCATACATAAAGAATGCACATTTCCCAATAAAGACAATTAATGCTTACTATTTACTATTACTCTGTCAAACTTATTATTTACCGTTTACTCTTATAAACAAAGTAACTAACATGACCGTCGGAAAACTTTAGGCTAGCACATCACCGGTGTCCGCACTAACGGAAGACCCACGACTCTTCCTAGTTAGCATGTTACGAAGAATGACACGCGTCACTTACTGATTGGACGATGAGTTATCGATCGTTGGAGCATTTATTACTTCATCAATTTGGCACTATCTGTGGGAAACTTACTAAGTCTGCCCATTCTCTACTGAGCTGAGCATACACTCGTCTAAACAGCAAACATGCTATGCGACTAGGACCTCAACGAGATCACACCTGGACAAGGATCCAGGGCACCGAAAGACAACTCTCCTAATTTTCTACAAATCATTGAGAAGCTGCAAAGCGACATGACCGAGGTGAAGTCTAAGGGTACACAAGTCGAGTTGAAATGTCAGACACTCAATTATCGATACACTGAGGTAGCCGAACAACTCTGAGTTGCATAGGCCGAACTTAATGCCCACCAAGCTAGGGTCGGTGCGGAAGAGGCTAAGCAGGCGGTGGCCGAGTGCGCTAAGCGCACCGAAAAGAACCACTAAGCGGCAAGAAAAGAGAAACTTTACAAACCGGATTAAACACCCGAACAAGGAGAAAATGGAGAGTCAAAAGTAGAAATGAGGGTTGGAAATGGTGAATGGGGTGTTGGGGCAAATGTGGAGAAAATGTACGTGAAATGTAAAAATTAAAAATTATAGTAAAGTTTCTTTTATAATTATTTTGTTTTTAGGCTTTTTTCTTTTTCTTTTTTCCCTAAAGAAGTATGGGTAAAATAGGAAGTTTGAGTGAAAGAAATTACATGCATATTTCTTTCACATTTCCTCTCTAAGCCCCTGAACTTCAAGGCATTATTGAATTCCCAAATTCTCATCTTTATGTTCCATTTCCTTGCCTTGTCTTCTGGTTTGGCTGGCTCTCTTTGTTTTTCCAGTTTCCATGTGTGGTCTTCATTCCTCATTCCAGTTTCAGTGCCTAATTGATAGCTTAGATGAGAAAAATAAATAAACTAGAAACTTTGGACCCCAATTTCATCAAACAAAGCTCACAAGGCATTTACAAAATTTCATCCACCGTGCCGAGAACCACTGCCTAGGGGAATACCCAACAGTGGCCCCTTCACTCAAGGGACTAGAACTCATCCCCCGCCCCACCAACAAAATTCACAATTATACAACCTAGGTGCCCATTACACGAAAAAAAAAAAAAAAAAACCTGCTCCTACATTCCTACACCAGAGAATGAAATGTACTTTGAAGAGAATGTAGAATCCTCGAATAATTATCGTCCTTCATGAAGATCTTCGGAGAAAATTGCTGCTCGGGAGACGTTTTCATTATCAAAGGCACTTAGACCAGAGTAAGGACCAGAAGAGAACATGGAAGATGACACATCAGACTCAAATGTAGTTGATGACTGCCTGTTGTTAGGTCTGGCAGTGGAAGAGGTCAACATGGAATCCTGATATTCGGTGATCCGTTGTACCATCTTCAATGATTGTACCACTTCACCCATTGTAGGGCGTTGGCTTGCTTCAGGAGCAACACAAGCTGCTGCAATCGTGCAAACTCGTAAAAAATCTTCTGTTGGGTAATTCCCTCCAAGACTAGGATCAGAAAGCTCATCCAGCCTATCTTTGTCTCTAAGAATCGGCCTTGCCTGGAAGATGGAAATTCGCATGTCTCACTATTCCATCCAAAATAATATATAATGGAAAAATTTTAATTAATTATCTAGTTTTGTTTCGAGCTTGTTACTTTTTATCCGTTTTAATAGAAATGGTCATTTAGAAAAGACAAATGAGTAATGTATGGATAATACTAACCCAGGTGACAAGATTCTCCTGCCCAGCTGGCTGTGACATGTCTACGGGCTTTCTTCCAGTGAGTAACTCAAGAAGGACAACCCCGTAGCTGTAAACATCACTTTTAACAAGTAGGTGTCCAGTCATGGCGTACTCAGGAGCGACGTAACTGAAAAAATAAAATAACTATATCTTAGTGCCATTCCATATGGTGGAAATGACAAGCTTAAGTAGGGGAAGAATGAGACGAACCCGAATGTACCCATCACGCGTGTAGAAAGATAATTAGCTCTGCCTTCAGGGGCCTGTTTAGCAAGGCCAAAATCGGCAACTTTAGCATGAAAACTGTTCTCCAGCAATATATTGGATGCTTTAAAATCTCTGTGGATAACACAAGGTTGTGAATCCTCGTGCAAGTAAGCAAGTCCTCTGGCAGCATCAAGTGCAATCTTCATTCGGGTGTCCCAATCCAAAGGACAATTTACTCCGAGGGGACCTGACAGGAAGAGAGAGAACATTGTCAGCAATGTATATAAAAAAGAAATCATGTTATCAAGGTATAAAATGTATTCTATTTTGAAATTCTTCACATATGAATAAAGAAAGGGTAATTACACTTTTACAGTGTGAAATTTGGGTCATCCTTCAGTGTTGCAAAATGTAAAACCCATAATAAAATCTAGTGGAAACAGTAACCTTAGATGGCAGTATGTGAAGCAAGAAATTACCATGGAGCCAGGCCTCCAAGCTTCCATTGGGTACAAGCTCATAGCAAAGTAAGTTTTGTGAGGAGTCACGACTGCTATAGTAACCCACAAGTTTCACTAAATTACGATGATGCAGCCTGCTAAGCATCTCAACCTCAACCAAGAACTCCTTATCACCCTGTTGCCCTCCATTAGTAAGCCTTTTAATTGCTACAGCTGTACCGTCAGTCAAGACACCCTTGAATACCCTACCAAAACCACCCTCTCCGAGTATGCTTCCAGGTTCAAAGTTGTTTGTTGCTTGTTTAAGTTCTTCATATGCTAAAAATCGAGTGCTGCTTGGGTGGGGTAGAGATCCTACCGCTGGAACCGTATCTACAGTTGCCAGTTTTTCTGGGGCTAACAAATTCAAAAGCATGAAAGGCATGAAATAAACAACTTGAAAAGAAAACCTATGTCAAGCATGCAGTGGACAACATTGTAACCACAATAATGTCCAAAGATTATGGACAAGATTCTGACCAGAAGAAACCAGGAAAATCTATGAACCTGCAAAAATTGAAACACATACTCTCAATAGGAGATGCCTGAGTCTTTTCTTGATGGAATGTGCATAAGTAAATTATAAGCACAAATATAATGGCAGTGAACAGTATTCCGGCACTAATACCAACAATAAGCCTCCCATTTGAATGTCCCCCATTAACGGAAGCACTTAAGGATGTATGATTCGGTGATGGATTTGGTGGGGCTTCCCCCGGTGATGTATCAATAACAGGAGCTTTAAATGAAAAAGAGAAAAAAAAAATGTTAATAATAATACAAGAAAGTTATTCCTTGAAGAAGCACGTAAGCCAATCATAAAAATCTAAAGACAAAATAAAGCTTAGAACATTTACAGTAGTTTCAATAAAATATTGCTCTACCCCTTATGTATATATAGAGGAGGGTAATAGCAAAACACAACTACGTTTAGAGCAGAGGTTACCTATTCTGAAGTTGTTAATATCGTTAATGAATGAATATATCTATTTAGAACTTGAAACATTGCAGTCTCAACCAAAAAAAAAAAAAAAAGATTTGCTGTCATATTGCAAACATACACAAGTAGAGAAGACTAAAAATTAGAAGTCACGTCAGAATTACCTTGTGAAGGAGGTGAAGGCTTAAACCAAGTTATGTTTAGGAGTTTGTAATCACCCACTAATGCAGGGTCCAATTTAACCTTATGCATGACAAGAGAAGAGCTTACTGAAGCTGCATCATTTTTGGAGAAACTGACCCCAGAATGTGGAGTAATATCCATCGAAATATTTAACCTTGATAACCCGAGTACATAAAAGTTAATCAGCTCTATTTGAGAAACTTGCAACCCAAGCTGAGAAGCAAATTCTTCAAGAAAACGCTTCCAGTTGGGATTTTGTGAAACATTTAGGAGGAGAAGGTCAAGCTTTATAGGATAAGCACAGTGGCAACCCTGACTTCCCCGTCTCATTACCATGCCTGGTTTGCAACAGTCTGGAAGGAATGAACAACATCCTTGTCAGCACTAGAGTTAGGTTCACTACAATTAAATTGCATAGATATAGCGTAGTAGGTTATATATTAAATTTCAACAGGCAGGAAAGATAGTGTTGCATCAAATGTAAATAATGTCATAAATTTGTTTTTTATCGGAACCAGGATGTTATAAAAGAGAACAAAATAATACAATTGAAGATGAATCAGAAGTCAATCAAGCAAACACAGGAACTAATGTCTTAACAAGAAAAATTGCATCAGGTCATGGCCTTATACACCAGAATAATGATTAGAAATAATACTCACAAGAGAGACTAGTTATTTGATGCCCCCCAAATAAAAACCATGTTCTCCATCCTGTAGTCGAAGATTATTTTGTTCCTTTGTGTCCAAATAATCATATTTAACTCGTAACAGCCTCTTTTGGCTCCATAACGAATAAGGTCTCAGTTGGCAAAAAGGGTATATGTCACAGTTTCTTGGTCAAACCCAACACCACTCCCAAAACTTACAACAATCTACTCCAAATGTATGCGTACATATTCTAAATAGGGCTTCTATGTTCTTAACAAAATAAAAGGGTTACATGTGCCATGCACCCACCAATACGATCCACTAATCCAATCTAATAACCTAATCCAATTTAAGGCCTAAAGGACCATCCCAACCAAAACCAGCCAAATCAGAAACCATTTAGTCGTCGAACTGTGATATAAAAAGAGAATGGACTAACTTAGATTATCATGATGATAACCAAAACTCTAATCATTGTTTTAGACCTAAAAAATACATCGTTTAAATCATTTGACTGCATTGTACAGTGACCCAAAATGTGGTCACTTTCTTTTCTTGGAAAGATGGACCCATATGAGAAGGGCCCTTTGTCTTTGAGTCAAAGGAGATGAAAAGAATGAAAAAACTCATTCTAACAATTATTCCATTTTTCTATGTCAAACTAGTTATCCAAACTGATTCAATGTACAAAATAAGAAAAGAAAAGAAAAAAAAGGGCTCAAGAATGTAACTTACTTGAAATGGAAGGAGTGAGCGGGGGCTGAGATAAACCAGAAGGAATTGTACCAGCACCTGACTGTGTTGGGGCAATATTTTTAACGCCAGCAAGGGGAGGTGCCAAGCCACTCCTCTTCATTGATGGCTTTGACAATTGAGAAGTTGTAGGAGGATGACCAGCAGTTATCAAAGGGCCATAGAAAGGAGATTTTGCAGATTCCGGTGCAATTCGTCCAGCACATGGCAAAAATTGTTTCTGCCAGGGTCTATAGCGCACTGGCAAATTTGCTGGTAGGGGAAGATATGGTATAGCAGGTGTTGCTCGTGGCGATAGTAACGGTGCTTTCAGAGAATCATAGGGTACAATGGCATCAGTTATGGAAATTACATAACAACAAAAAACCAACTGTCTCATCAACGACCACTGGACCTTCTTCAATATTCCTGCATTGTTCATTCAAAATCACAGATCAACCTACCAATAAAAAGTAACTCTGTACACACAAGCTTTCAAAATAAGAAAAGCTTTGAACTTATCACCTAACTTCCAGTTAGATTGTCTCCAGAACAACTATATTCAAACAGCCATAATCAGACATCTAAAACAATTTTTACAAAGAATAGGCTATATGGTTCCAAGCCAATAAAACTATTTGGTCGCCTATTTTTCCTTCATTTCCTCTGCATTTTAACAAAGGGAAACTATGGAACCGGAGCTACTCGCTGCCATTCAATTCATTACCATTAAACCATAAAATTTACTACTTCAATTCGCTTACACACACAAATAAAATGTTGGAATTACCCATTACGCATACAAAAATCACTGAAAAAAAATAAAGCAATAAGATTTAAATCCATTATTCAACTAGGTCGTCATTTCAAAAAAATTATCCAGAGGCAGAGAAAAAAACCAAGGAAATCAGAATTAATTAGAAGTGGGGATCAAACCTCTGAGCTGAGACATCAACACCGACGCCTTTGATTACTTGGAAAAGCTTCAGATCTAAAATCAACAGAGAGATCACACCGTTAATGAGCAGAGACTTGCATACGAAGCACCCTACGAGCTGGGACCTTTCCTAACGGAGCTCAAACGACGATCCAAGGGCGGGGATATCACAGTCAATAATCGAGCTGGGAACAGTGGACTGTGAGTCGTAATCGCCATGGCCGAGTGGAACCGTTGAGATGGAATGAGCTGAATTCATAGGTGGAGTCCCGTACTCCGAAGAGAGAGAGGGCTGGGACCTGTGAGTGGTGACTGTTGGTGGAGTCGTCGTTGAGTTCACTCCGTTATCAGTGCTGCAGAAGCTTTTTGCTTTTCTTTTATCGTTTTCCTGAATTTGTTTTTTTTTTTTTGAAGTTTTGGGGAGGCGCACGGGCATGAAGGCTAACGTGCGCTCATAACGGAAATAACAGCAAACAAATTAAGGGTGTAAAAAGCGCGCTGGCTAGCGCCTAGCGGCTTGTCTCTTCTCAGTAGGAAATGGTTACGCCCCTCGGTAAGATTTTGCATATTTTTTGCACTTTATTTTGAAAAATAAAATATTTAAAAATTTTTACACTGAATAATTACTACTTTTATTTTGAACAAAACCTCACATATGCCTACATAATAAATTAAGAATAATATTCGCCTTGAAATATAAACAAAAAAAATTATTTATCGCATATCAAAATTACAATATATAATGCAAAAGAAAATTATGAAAGTTTTTGAGGAATCTAGGTACAAAATGAATATTAAAATACTTATATCTTCTACTACAAAAAGTTAATCTCTTTTCATTTTTCGATTCTAACAAAATGATTAATATTTTACTTTTAAAATGTATCAATAACATACACAAGAGAATATGGTAATATGTATGTCATTCTAGTAAAAATACTTGAAGTAAATAATTATTATGTATTAGTAAATCTCTTAAGAAAATTTAAGGGCTAAGTGGTAATAAAAATTTTGGGCAAATTACATTTTATTGCTTTATAGTTTCTATCAAGTTAGAGGGTTATATTTATACTTTGAAATTTTGCAATTATTATCTTATACTCTTTAAAACGTTATAATATTAACCTTCTGTTAAAGAACAAATAAGTACCATGTGGCATACAAAATGGTTATAATTTCTTAATAGAAATATATATGGTTATAATATCCACAACATTACTTAATAGAAAATCTACCCGAAAGTTAAAATTGTGTGAAGTCTTAAAAAAGATAGCATGATAATTGCAAGATTTGAAAGTATACATATAAGTATGTAACTTGGTATAAATTATATGGTATGGTAGTGAGTTGCCCAAATATTTTTGTAGCTTAAGCGTGTCTTGGTGAAATCAATGGGCTGATTGTTGAATAAAAACTCTTGTTCAAAAGTAAAACCTTGATTGGGGTTTCAAAGTATAATTGTCATCTTCCTAAGATTTAGACTCCACCAATGAGAATGAATTATTGTGTAGGCACCACAAGCTATTCGGGTGAATTTTAACAAATTTTTCATTTTTAACAAAACTTTATATCCGTTTTGATAACTTCAAATTTGAATTTCGATTTTTATTGGAGGTCCTAAAATTCAAATTCTTATATTTGGATGGATTTTTGGGGAAAGCCATTCACCAAGAGCCGAACATTCCCCTCTCTTCTCTCTCCTCGTAAGCGCACCCATGCCCAAGGGCATTAAACCCATGATTTTTTTCCATGTCGCTCCCAATCCTCACCCACCACCACAAAGTCCTTATGGCAGTGACGGAAAAGTGAAACCCCTCCCAACCCAGAAATAAGCTTTAAAGTACCTTTCTCCCAACTTCTTGTCCAATTCCCATCTACCTAGGGAGATCTTAATGATACCATGCGCATATATTATGAACCCAAATATCACCCAGCAATGTATGGGTGGGGTCGATTTCTAGCCAAAAATCAGAATGCCTAAATGCAAAACTAAAATTGGAATTGATTTTGCTGCTCAAAATTCTGAATCTTGGGCCCCTAACCAATATACTGTCAGCTTTGAAGGCCAAAGACTCCAGCATTTCAATGAACCCCAGCGAGTCCTTAGCAGCCGAACTTATGATTCAACACTAGTCACGTTTGCTGACACAGAGGGAAAGACAAGCAACCTTAAATTTACCAACCTGTCGCTGCAGCCCTCTGCAATTTTCTTTGATGAAGGAAGTTAAAGCCCTCCCTCAGCGTACAAGGCCCATAAAAGCTGCTTGAAGTCCTCCTCGTCTACGCACAAAAAGAGTAAAGGTCATATTCCTAAGACCCTCTCATAAACCTCTTCTGACTGTACTTCTACTCTTTCACATTCGAGGGCGGATGATCTAGTGATAAACCAGGAATACACCAAAACCCTCTCGGGATAGCCGGAGTGCACCAGAATCTGTGGAGGCATGTGAAAATAAACAATTTTATAAAACACATTTCCGAAAAGACATTTATACCCATCATTAAAAACATGCATGCATATAAAACTAGTTACCACAACCATTTCTTTAAATGAAATCATATGGATTTTCAAATCAATACACGGTGAAATAAAGTGGGGTCTTAGCCCAAAACCAAAACATGTGGGGTCTCTGCCCAAATGAGTAAACATCTCAGATTTCTAATCAATATTATCACGGTTCTAAAACTACGCGTTCTACTCGGGGTCTCAAGTTTGAGGGTTCCTATGGGTCCACCAGTGTCCAAGGTGGTACCATTGATAGGACCCGTCCCCTGAGGAACATTGATATTCGTGTCTGGTCTTACTCCCGTCTGACAAAACAATTGAAGTTCCAAATTTTCCCTCAGCGCTTGCCAAACAAGGGATAACCGAACGTGTGTCCACTCATGCCTCCACCTCTCGATCGGCCTCGCTCATGGCACTACGACCTGGAGGGTCAATAAAACATAAAATGTCCGAGTGGACAAAAATAAATAAGTTTATAAAACATGTTACAGAAAAAGAAGACATTTCTACCCTCCATGTAAAACCAATGCATGCATTCGAAAATCACTTAGTTCCACGATCAGAAAACTGCTTACGAAAAATCAGAAATCATTTCATATCCAAAATCATAAATCGAGGGCCTCGGCCCAAAACCATGAATCAAAATCAAAAGACGGGAACTCAATCCAAAAATCCATAAATCCACTGGGGCACTACCCAAAACATCCGAAAACATCTGAAATCAACAGTAACTTACAAGTCAATCAATCTGCTGGATCTCAATCACCGAGTCTTTAAACTCAAACCACATATATCAGGCCTTCTCGGGATATCAACGAGTCTTTAAACTCAAAACACAATCAATAGGCCTCGGGCGATATCACAATAACCGAGTCTTTAAACTCAAAACATCTCAATCAAGGGCCCTCCCCCATCAAATTAATCAACCGGGTCTTTAAACCCAAAACCAGATCCAGCAATAGTACCGGGTCTTTCAACCCAAAACCATGTATACATCATAAAAAAACCAAGTCTGAAATCATATCTTATCGAAATGGCTCTCTTGCCCGAATTCACATTCAAACCCAATGTCACATCATCAAATCATTATCAACACATGATATGTGTAAACCATATAATGTCACATCATCAAATAATTATCAAAACATGATATGTGTAAACCATATAAAATCATCCATCAAACCATCATCAAAGTGCAAAATACGTGCAATTATGTATTGCATATCGAAATACGTGTAAATACGGAAATCGTAATTACCATAATCATAAGCATAGAAATCATAAATAGAAAGCATAGAAAACAATAATGCATGCATTGAAATTTAAAAAGCAAAGTCCACTCACACACTGTCCAAACTGCCCGCTTCCGAGCTGCACATTTTTCCGTAAATTCCGAAAATTAGAATTCCTGTCCAAAATCATTATCGAGGGTCACTAACACTTCAATATACCTCATATAATTTTCTCCTATTTTTTCGGAATTTAAATACGTATTTAAAACATATATTAAAGCTTCGGATACACTGAACACTATCGAAACGATATCCGATTTCCTCGAAACTAGTGCCAAAATGTTCATTATATTGAGATGATCAAGTTTCATGTTAACCTTACCTGCAGCCGGTCCTCCACGCGCCCCCACTCGCCGCCACAAGTGGTTGTGTGTGGGAGCCACGCGCCTGCTACAGTTCAGGGCACTGTTCATCTTTTCTACCCGTTTCCTGCATTTCGAACCCGTTAGCCCGTGAGATAACCCGGTTAGAATTACGTCAATTCGATCTCAATTTCAATTGTTTAATCATCCAACTGACTCGCCTTAACTCTAATTCAAGACTTGTAACTTTAATTTCATCAATGGCTACCCCAATCCAATCAAATATGAATTCGAAAATTCAATGAACATGTGAGCACTGTTCATCCTGCAATCCATTTGATCTCAATCAGTTTCTTCAATCTAATTAAATAGGAACCTTATTAAGACCATCATAAACACAATTTCGTGATTAATTTCAAACTTCCTCACCTTCAAGTTCACAAACTCAAGCTCAAGAATTCACAATGATCGCAGGTCCTATTCTTGGCCAAAACCTCCTCGATTCCTTTCGTTTTTGAAGTGGGTCAACACGAATTGATCTCATGAGACTTAATCCCATCTAAATTTCATTGTTTATGGCCCAGAATTCCAAATTTGGTTTTTGATCAATTCAAATATCGAAAGGTTTGAGTTTCCAAATTTGGTTTTTGATCAATTCAAATATCGAAAGGTTTGAGTTTCGGGTTCCCTGGGCTTTGTCTTTCATTTCGTTTCTCTTTTCATTCTATTCCCTTGCTCTTCCTCTGTGAAACTTTCTCAGATTGATCAAGAACGAAGAGGTTGAATGATGTCTAGGTTTTGAGCACAACTGATCCTCTGTTTTTCTCCCAAATACACAGTTCAGTTCTTTGAACTCACCCTACCGCCACAACAAACACACACACACACACACACACACACACACACACACACACACACACACCCGTGCACTTGCCACCAATCTTACTTAGAAAGTGACAGATGTCACTTAGTGAACCCCATGACTCACTAAGCACGGCTGAATCAGCCAATACCTACCTAAATTACTATTTTGCCCTTGCCTTAAAAAATTACCAAAACGCCCTTCATATTCCTAGACCCGTAACTTTGTTGTCCGAACTCCAATTGATGTATGCCGCCTGTCTACGGACTCAGCGTCTCGAGACCTACCCAACGGTCTATACGAAATATCCAAAAAGTGTCTCGATCAAAAAGTCAACTTTCGGCCCTCAAAACTAGGGCAAAATCGTAATTTCCTTCAAATTTTCCAACATTTCCTTTTTCAAATTTCCGGGTCGTTACAACCATAATGGTATGCCTCCCTCGGATCACTGCCCAGGGTATATCGATCTCTAATAATCCTGATCCTGAGCCTCTCCGTAGAGCGAGCCCTCTCAAGCAATGCTACGTGACTACTCTAGGATATTACAGGACGTTTGGAGGAGATAACCACTCGTAAGGATGGTATATTTAAAAATCAAAATCAAACTAGTGGAAGACCATTGCAAAACTGTTTATAAATATGTCAATAGGGTCTCAGCCCGAGGTGTAACTTCCATAAACCATTTCCACAAAATCAAGATTCCTTGAATCCGATCCAATCATATTCCAAATCATATTAGGGTCTCAAACCCAAAATCTCATTTCATAAACCACAACTTGGACTTAGTCCGATACCATAAACCAATTAGGCCATAAGCCCAATATCTCGTAAATCAACTGGGCCTCAAACCCAGGATAATATTTCCAAATCCGAAATCATTTCATGGTTCAAATCATTTGAAAACCAAAGCACGTATCAAATCCAGCATAAGCCCAAAGTACAACAAAAGTATAAATTCTTGAAATATGTGCAATCCACATAAGTACAAAAATGCCAAATACCACAATCATATGCACTAAAGGCATCTCAAATCACATATATAAAAACATAAAAAACAGTTATGCATGCATCATATTTAGAAAACAAATGTCCACTCACAGACCGTCCTTGTTGCACGCCTGCAAGCTGCGCTGTAAGCCGTTCCGACTATACCGAACACTCTTGGTCGTCCAGACCTGTCCAAAACATACTTAAAGGTCACCACCAACCTAGACAAGTCCTGAGAAAAAACCTTCAGAACTCTCTGAAAAGTCAGCATGTCCCGGATAAGCATCCATAGGCTAAAAACCTCAATTTAACCTATCAAACGATCTTCGATCCACTCGAAACCACCACTATTCGATCCAGTTCGTCGAAACCTTTCTAATGGGATCGGTTTCACCTCGACAAAATGTGCCCACGCATCCCCATAGGCCCCCACGTGAGGGTAAAACTCCCAGGTCAACGCTGGTTAAAGTTAACGGTTGACATTAGTAAGTCAACGCTGATTTCATTATTCAACGGTCAACGGGTCGGGTCAATGAGTCAAGTCAACCCAATCAACAGCTCGCCAGAGAAGACGACCAGCGTCGCTGTTCACCGCCGTCTTAGGCGGTTGGAAAACACCATTCCGGCTAACCTTTGAACTTGTATTCCAGCCACCTCCGTCGTCCAAAATCGTCCATTCTTGTGCCTAGAAGCTCGTATGAGCTCCAAGAACATGTTTATGGGCTTAGAATCAATCAAAACCATCAAAATCCAAAACCCAAATTTGAAACCCACTGTTTTACCTTGAAAACTCGCGATTCCGAACATCCCTGCGGCGGCTCCGCCGTCCTTGGCCGTTCCCCAATCTCTCTCTCTCACGTCCACTTTACCTCTCTGTGGTCTCAAGAAGGTGAGGTGATGAAGATGGAAGGATGGTGGGGGTGGGTGTTCGAGTTGGAGAAGGAAAATGTGAGAAATGAAGATGAAAAATGTGATGGGAAACAGTTGCATGAATAAAAATAAAATGGGCCGTAGAATGGGTGACAAGTGTCACTCATCCTATGGTCCAAATTAGATATTTGGGTCCCACTAAAAACAAACCTTTTTGAAAACCGAACGATCCTTGAATAGTTCCTGATTCCTTTTGTGAACCATAACTTTCTCGTCGAATTTTTGATTTCGACGTGTCGCCTGTCTACAGACTCGTAACATCCCGATCTACGTAAAGGTCCTCGGTCCTTATCCATGTGTCCTCTCGGGTCAAAAGTCAAATTTTTACCCATTCCAGGGGAAAAAATCATCATTTTACGGCGACCTTCCGAAAAATCTCGACTAATTCCTGATTAGTACCGAGAATCGATAATTAATCCTTAATTAATCCTGCAAACTTGGGAAGGGTCGTTACAATCTTGCCCCTTAAAGAATTTCATCCTCGAAATTCAAACTGACCCAAAGTTGTATCCAAACTGTGAAAATCCAATACTCCCTCAAATTCAAGGTGCTCAAGTGTAAATGTACACATCCACTAACCAACCATAGTACTCGTCCGTACCCAAAAGTCCGTTAACGTTAACCACAATCCAAAGGTCAATGCTGAGACTCAACTCAGTTTCTGTGATTGGATAAGGTCACAACCCAAGTCTCAGGAATCCAAACATCAACCGAGATATCGACATACGTCCAACTCACCTGTAGGTCCAACACACCTGTAGGTCCAACTCACCTAGGGTCCAACTCACCAGTAGGTCCAATTCACCTATGGGTCCAACACACCTATAGGTCCAATTCACCTATCAGCTACACAGATACATTCCGAATCCAAACTGATGAGTCATTTACCTTCCTATACCGCTCTGACACTTTCCAAGTTGATAGGTCAACTTACCGTCCAGCTTAGCTGCCAATTCCGTTAACTAAACTGACACCTTTCCGTTTTCAGCCCGACGACCCTTCTCCTTGATCGATCCATAGCTGACATCAAGCTGACATTCTGCTCTCACTGAGATTTGAGACCTTTTACGACATACGGTAGCTAAACGGTTTCCTAACCTTACGCCATGCTTGTGACACACTATCGCGCTCCGCGGGTACTCACGGCTCCACTATCACTGATCAAGTTACCAACACAACCTCGACTCACTCTCGAGTCCTCCTAGGGTACCTCGTACCAAACCTCATCTAACTCAGCGTCCAACGCTGTAATCCTAACTCGAGAGATGTTCCAAACTACCATCTTACTCATCTTGTGGTTACACTAACCACCAACTCACTCAACCTGTGGATACATAAACCGACATCTCACTCATCCTGAGTGTATCTGGACCCCATTAAACGCTTGCCCCAATAATGATAACACAACTCAAGCCCTAGGGTTCCACTGGCCAACCACGGCTTTGAGCTCCCGCTTATACAACATTGAGCCTTCACAAGATCACTCTGGTCTAGTGCACAGTAATCGATGTCTAGTCCACATTCTCAACGAACTAACAATATCGGATTCAATCTGATTACCCACAATAGCGGAACCAATCCGATTACCAACACGTCCACCTTGGACTCAACTTGGTACCTCAGTGCACAGTACAAACGTCAAGTTACTCAACACTCAACAACTACACAGTTCAACGTGAGTAGAGCACAAGTGCACACAACACACAACCACGAGCCACTACTCCAGTCTACTTGAGAACTGCCCTCACGTACAAATGTAGTACAGACCAAAAACCACGAACCACAACAACCACGGATCTAGCGAAAATTCTAGTATGTCCACTACATGGTTACCAGCCAATCACACTTCGACTTTAGAGCCTATCTGTCTGATCCTGTCTGATCCTCCCTAGAGATGGATAGCTCAGTCAGTTCACTACCCAATCTCATCACTGCGTTCATTTCAAAGCTCAACCGACATACGCCACCAAGACATACCAATCCCAAATTTGTCGGTTACCTATCCTCATTCAACAGCATTCTAATAGGTGTGATAACAAACCTGCCCACATCTTACTTGAGGCATCGGCTATTCATCCCTTCCTGAATGATACTCAATGTATCGTCTCATTTACCACAAAATAACCTCTACCAAATCATCACTGACATTCATCGAATCTGAGTAAATCCAAACTCCATCATGCTGATTGACCACCGCCAATCTTGAACTCTCTCATTATCCTCAAACCACTCGAGTTCCAATCAAATCAACCAACAACTCGCCCACCAAGTGTCGATCACCTCGATCGTCCCAACATCTCAATTTGTAATCCTTTCGATCCTCTCAATCCACAAACTGATCTAATCATTACTCTACTACACCACCAGATCCCTCGGGGATCTACATTGACCCACAACCAATGACCGAAACCACTACGGGTACACCAAACTGATGCTCGATCAACACACTGGTGACACCAAGCACCAACCAGTAATATATATGTTGATAACTACTGTCATGATTCATCCATGACCAAGTCATTCCTCACTTCAGCTCAACCTTGACAACTCATACCTCCCAGAGTGATGAAAAGTTCACTAAGAACATTCTGGAGAAGTAAGTATATCTATTAGCAGTCTAACCAGAACCAACTCTTGATGTTCTGCCGAAAAGGGCATTGGGTTTCATAAGAGTTACACTCATTTGACTTGGAGTGTCAAGTCCTACCACTGGACTCTCAAGTCCTTAATTCACTCGGACAACATTCCATTATGCACATCCAATTGGTCACCTGGTAGTGATGGAACCACCTAATTCTCATGTTCCAACCTTTGTGGGCTCAAATCCTGAGTACAACACTAGGAAAACGGTCTCAAAGAAACTAGGGAACCTATCACAAAACTAGGAATCTCGTACCCCTAGTTTACTAGAGGTACTCTAAACCACCGAACTACTCGAGATCCTCTTTGTCCCGTTCAACGACTACTGTACTCATCCAACTGCCACTCAAGTCTCGGAGCTAATGGTAACTCTCGTCTAAGCTGCCCAAATCCATAAATCTTCATGATGCCTCTATGCCATCCAACTCACCTCTGTCATCACCGTTAGGTTTCCCCCAATCACAACTCAATGGAGATGAGGTGGCATTTTGCCATAATTCCCACCGTGCTCATCGTCTTCTATCGACGTGTTCATCATCGTCTCTGTCATTACAGTGACATGAGCATACCACGACTGGGACGCAACCTCTATGCTCATGTCGGAGGAACTATGCCTCCTTAGCAACTCAATAACCCTGTGCAAAACCACATAAAGAACTTTCCTCGAATGTCG
Source organism: Prinsepia uniflora (assembly GCA_032719365.1). Lineage (NCBI taxonomy): Eukaryota > Viridiplantae > Streptophyta > Magnoliopsida > Rosales > Rosaceae > Prinsepia > Prinsepia uniflora. The sequence goes on from CM064867.1 coordinate 34,642,487, forward strand.
TCCAACTCTCAACAGTCTCAACTAGGGTCATCTACGACCTCGGCTACTCCTCACAACACAACCAACATAACAATTGAACGGTCTCGACTCAGAATAGTCATAATATCTAGCCTTCTTCGGGGTCTAATCTCATTGAACCACGACATACCGTGCCAAACGTAACCTAACCGAGGTTCGATTCCACTAAATTCTCCTACTCTAACCCTAACTATCAGGTTGATGTCGAGCTGTCTTCCTCATAGAGACATCACAACCTGCACATGTGTCACGCTCCAAGAGAAACCCAAATTCTTTGATACCACGCTGACACAACCCATCCCAATCCCCCCGGGATTAATGCAAGATGGGCCATGCCCCCATCTAACACCTCATGCTAGACCAAGGATACACCAAAACCTTCTCGGTGCAGCCAGAGTGCTCCAAGATCTGTGGGGCATGTGATGTATCTTTCTCGGCTACAGCCTGCATCCGCGATCAACCTAAAGGGTATTAAAAACATCAAAAGTTATGAATTGACGAAAATAAAGAGTTTTATAGAACACATTTCTGAAATGACATGTATACCCTTCATTAAAAACATGCATGCATATAAAACCAGTTACCACAACCATTTCTTTAAATCAAATCACATGGATTTTCAAATCATTACACAGTGAAATAGAATGGGGTCTTAGCCCAAAACCAAAACACGTGGGGTCTCTGCCCAATTCAGCAAAATACAATTTAACCAATCATTGGCATCCCAGATGTCTAGCATCTCAGATTTTGAATCAATATTGTCACGGTTCTAAAGCTACATGTGCTACTCAGGGTCTCAAGTCTGAGGGTTCCCGTGGGTCCACCAATTTCTTGGGTGGTACCATAATGGTATGCCTCCCTCGGATCACTGCCTGGGGTATATCAATCTCTAGCAATCCTAATCCTGAGCCTCTTCGTAGAGCGGCCCCTTTCAGGCAATGCTTCATAACTACTCTAAGATACTATGGGAAGTCTGGAGCAGACAACCACTCGTAAGGATGGTATATTTAAAAACCGAAATCAAACCAGTGGAAGACCATCGTAAAACCATTTATAAATATTTCAACAGGGTCTCAGCCCGAGGTATAACTTCCATAAACCATTTCCAAAAAATCAAGATTCCCTGAATCCGATCCAATCCAAATCCAAATCTAATTAAGGTCTCAAACCCGAAATCTTATTTCATAAACCACAACTGGGACTCAGCCCGATACCATAAACCAATTAGGCCTTAAGCCTGATATCTCGTAAATCAACTGGGCCTCAAACCCGATATAATATGTCCAAATCTGAAATCGTTTCATGGTTCAACTCGGTCAAGTCAAAGGCCCAACTCGGTCTAGTTAGTGGGTCAACTTGGTTAACCCGGTCAACGGCTCGCTGGAGAAGACGACCAGCGCTGCCGTTTCGGGCTGCTGGGAAACACAAGTTTTTCCTGAAACTTCGAACCTTGATATATCACCTATTTCTCAATCAAATTCAACGTTCTACCTATGTAAATTCATCTATTCAAGCCAAGGAATCTAAATCTGAACATAAAATTGAACAAAGTACCTAGATTTAAAGTTATGGCCTCCCAAAGTTTCGACCAACATTTGAACTTGTATTATGCCCACCTTCGTCGTCCAAAATCGTCCATTCTTGCGCCTACAAGGTCGTATGTGCTCCAAGAACATGTTCATGGGCTTAGAATTGATCAAAACCATCAAAATCCGAAAACCATATTTGAAACCCACGGTTTTACCTTGGTTTCTCTCAATTTCGGCCATCCCTGCGGCGACTCCGCCATCCTTGGTCGTTCCCCAGTCTCTCTCTCACGTCCTATTTACCTTTATGTTGTTTCAAGAAGGTGAGGTGATGAAGATGGAAGGATGGTGGGGGTGGGTGTTCGGTTTGGAGAAGGAAAATGTGAGAAATGATGATGAAAAAGATGAAGGGAAATAGTTGCATAAATAAAATAAAATGGGACATAGGGTGGGTGAAAAGTGTCACTCATCCTTTGGTCCAAAATAAAATATTTGGGTCCCACTAAAAACAAACATTTTTGAAAACTGAAAGATCAGTGAATAGTTCATGATTTCTTTCGTGAACCATGACTTTCCCGTCTAACGTCCGATTTCGACGTGCCACCTGTCTACGGACTCGTAATATCCCTATCTACGTAATGGTCATCGTCATTTTACGCCGATCATTCAAAAATCCTTGACTAATTCCTGATTAGTCCCGATAATCCTTCATTATTCCTTAATTAATTCTGCAAACTTGGGACTGGTCGTTACAATCTTCCCCCTTAAAAAATTTCGTCCTCGAAATTCAAACTGACCCAAAGTTACATCCAAACTATGGAAACCCGATTCTGCCTCAAACTCAAGGTTCTCACGTGTAAATGTACACCTCTACTAACCAACCGTAGTACTCGTCCGTACCCAAACGTCACTTAACGTTAACCACAATCCAACGGTCAATGCTGAAACTCAGCTCAGTCTCTGTGATTGGATACGGTCACAACCCAAGTCTCAGGAATCCAAACATGAACAGAGATATCGACACACGTCCAACTCACTTGTAGGTCCAACACACTTGTAAGTCCAACTCACACGTCGTCCAACATACCGGTCGATCCAATTCACCTGTGGGTCCAACACACTTATAGGTCCAATTCACCTGTCAGCTACACAGATACATTCCGAATCCAAATTAATGAGTCACTTACCTTCCTATATCACTCTGACATTTTCCAAGCTGACAAGTCAACTTACCATCCTATTCAACTACCAAGCTCACAATATCGTTAACTAAACTGACACCTTTCAGCTTTCAACCTGACTACCGTTCTTCTTTATCGATCTACAACTTACATCAAGCTAACATTCTGCTCTCACTGAGATTTGAGACCTCTCACGACATATTGTCGCTAAATGGTTTCCTAACCATACGCCATGCTTGCGACACATGGTCACACTCCGCGGGTACTCACGGCTCTACTACCACTAATCGAGTTACCAACACAACCACGACTCACTCTTGAGTCCTACTAGAGTACCTCGTACCAAACCTCGTCTAACTCAACATCCAACGCTGTAAGCCAGACTCGAGAGATGTTCCAAATTGTCTTCTCACTCATCCTATGGTTACACTAACCACCAACTCACCTAACCTGTGGATACATAAACTGAAATCTCACTCATCCAGAGTGTACCTGGACCCCGTCGAACGCTTGCCCCGAAAGTGATAACAAAACTCAAACCCTAGGGTTCCACTGGCCAAACATGGCTCTCAGCTCCCGCTCATATAATCACTGAACCTTCACAAGATCACTCTGGTGTAGTGCACAGGATTCGATGTCTAGTCCACTTTCTCAACGAACCAACAATATCGGATTCAATATTATTACCCACAATAGAGAAACCAATCCGATTACCAACACGTCCACCTCGGACTCAACCTGGTACCTCAGTGCACACTACAAACGTCAAGTTACTTAACACTTCACAACTACACTGTTCAACATGAGTAGGGCTAAGGTGCACACAACACACAACCACGAGCCACTACTGCAGTCTATTCGAGAACTGCCCTTACGTATATACGTAGTATAGACAAAAAACCACGAACCACAACAACCTCTGAACTAGCGAAAATTCTAGTCTGTCCACTACATGGTTACCAGCCAATCACACTTCGACTTTAGAGCCTGTCTGTTAGATCTTGTCTGATCCTGTCTAGAACTGGATAGCTTAATCAGTTCACTAACCAATCTCATCCCTGGGTTCATTCCAAAGCTCAACCGATAGACGCCACCGAGACGTACCAATCCCAAATCTGTTGGTTACCTACTCACATTCAACAACACACCAATAGGTGAGATAACGAACCTACCCACATCTTACTTGAGGCATCGACTATTCATCCCTTCCTAAATGATACTCAACGTATCGTCTCGTTTACCACAGAATAACCTCTACCCAATCATCACTGACATTCATCGAATCCGAGTAACTCCAAACTCCATCATGCTGATTGACCATCGTCAATCCTGAACTCTGTCATTATCCTCAAACCACTCAAGTTCCAACCAAATCAACCAACAACTCGCCCACCAAGTGTTGATCACCTCGATCGTCCCAACATCTCAATTTGCAATCCTTTCGATCCTCTCAATCCACAAACAGATCCAATTATTCCTCTACTACACCACCAGATCCCTCAGGGATCTACATTGACCCACAACCAATGACCCAAACCACCACGGGTACACCAATCTGATGCTTGATCAATACACTGGTGACACCAAGCACCAACCAGTAATATATGTTGATAACTACTGTCGTGTTTCATCCACGACCAAGTCATTCCTCACTTTAGGTCAACCTTGACAACTCATACCTCCCAGAGTGATGAAAAGTTCACTTAGAACATTCAGGAGAAGTAAGTATATTTATTAGCAGTCTAACCAGAACCAAGTCCCGATGTTCTGCAGAAAAGGGCATTGGGTCTCATAACAGTTACACTCATTTGACTTGGAGTGTCAAGTCCTACCACTAGACTCTAAAGTCCTTAACTCACTCGGACATCCTTCCATGTGTCCTCGAACCAATCCAACTCAAGGCCAAACCTCACCTTTCTTTCATTATATTATGCACATCTAATTGGTAGTGATGGAACCACTTAATTCTCATGTTCCAACTTTTATGGGCTCAACTCCTAAGTACAACGCTCGGCAAACGGTCTTAAAGCTACAAGAAAACCTATCACCAAACCAGGCATCCCGTACCCCGGGTTTACTAGAGATACTCCAACTCACCGAGCAACTCATGATCCTTTATGTCCCGTTCAACGACTACTATACTCATCCAACTGTCATTCAAGTCTCGGAGCTAACGGTAACTCTCGTCTAAGCTCCCCAAATCCATGAATCCCCATGACGCCTCTGCGCGGTCCAAAACCACTCAATCACTGATGAAATTCCACCCAACTTACTTCAGTCATCTCCGTTTGGTTTCCCCCAATCACCACTCAGTGGAGATGAGGTGGCATCTTGACACAATTCCCACCTTGCTCATCGTCTCCTATCGACATGTCCATCATTGTCTCTGTAATTACAGTGACACAAGCATACCACGATTGGGACGCAACCTCTCTGCTCATGTCGGTGGAATTATGCCTCCCTCGCAACTCAATAACACTGTGCAAAACCACATAAGGAACGTTCCTCGACCGTCACCCAACTCTCAACAGTCTCAACTAGGGTCGTCCACGACCTCAGCTACTCCCAGCAACACAACCAACCTGACCAATGAATGGTCTCGGCTCAGAATAGTCCTCATATCAAGCCTTCTTCGATGTCTAATCTCATTGAACCACAGCATACCGTGACAAACATAACCTAACCGAGGTTCATTTCCACTAAATTCCCCTACTCTTACCCTAACTATTAGGTTGATGTCGTGTTGTCTTCCTCGTAGAGACACCATATCATGCACATGCGTCACGCTCCAAGAGCAACCCAAATTCTCTGATACTACTACGCTGACACAACCCATCCCAATCCCCCTGGGATTAACTCGAGATGTTCCACACTCCCGTCTACGACCTCGTGCTAGACTAGGGATACACCAAAACCCTCTCGGGGTGGCCAGAGTGCGCTAGGATCTGTGGAGGCATGTGATATCTCGGTCTCGGCTACAACCCGCATCCGCGATCAACCTGAAGGGTATTAAAAACATCAAAAGCTGTGACTAGACGAAAATAAACAGTTTTATAAAACACATTTATGAAAAGACATTTATACCCTTCATTAAAAACATGCATGCATATAAAACCAGTTACCACAACCATTTCTTTAAATCAAATCCTATGGATTTTCAAATCAATACACATTGAAATAGAGTGGGGTCTTAGCCCAAAACTAAAACACGTGGGGTCTCTTCCCAAATTAGTAAAATACAGTTTAACCAATCCTTGGCATCCCAGATGTTTGATATCTCGGATTTCTAATCAATATTGTCACGGTTCTAAAGCTACGCGTGCTACTCAGGGTCTCAAGTCCGACGGTTCCCCTAGGTCCACCAATGTCCAGGGCGGTACCATAATGGTATGCCTCCCCTGGATCAATACCCGGGGTATATCGTTCTCTAGCAATCTTGATCCTGAGTCTCTCTGTAGAGTGACCCCTTTCAGACAATGCTCCATGACTACTCCTAGATACTACAAGACGTCTGGAGGAGACAACCTCTCGTAAGGATGGTATATTTAAAAACCGAAATCAAGCTAGTGGAAGACCATCGTAAAATCGTTTATAAATATTTCAATAGGGTCTCAGCTCGAGGTATAACTTCCATAAACCATTTCCAAAAAAAATCAGGATTCCCTCAATCTGATCTAATCCAAATCCAAATCTCATTAGGGTCTCAAACCTGAAATCTCATTTTATAAACCACAACTGGGACTCAGCCCGATACCATAAACCAATTAGGCCTTAAGCTCAATATCTCGTAAATCAACTAGGCCTTAAACCCGAGATAATATTTCCAAATTTGAAATCGTTTCATGGTTCAAATCATTTGAAAACCAAAGCACGTATCAAATCCGGCATAAGCTTAAAGTACAACATAAAGTATAAATTCTCGAAATACGTGTAATCCACATAAGTACAAAAATGCCAAACACCATAATCATATGCACTAAAGGCATCTCAAATCACATATATAAAAACATATAAAACAGTTATGCATGCATCATATTTAGAAAACAAATGTCCACTCACATACCGTCCTTGCTGCACGCTTGCAAGCTGCGGCATAAGCCGTCCCAACTATACTGAACTCTCCGAGTCGTCCGGACAATTCTTAAGCAAAAACCATCAAAACTCCCTGAAAATTCAACATGCCCCACACATGCATCCCAAGGCTAAAATCTTCAAATTGACTTATCAAACGATCTTCGATCAACCTGAAACCACCACCATTATCCGGATCGTCGAAACGTTTCGAATGGGACCAGTCACACTCTGGTCAACACAGGTCAAAATCATTGACTGACATAAGCAAGTCAACGCTGACATCATCGGTCAACGGTCAATGATCAATGGGTCAACGGATCAATGGGTCGGGTCAACGGGTCAAGTTGATCAAGTCAATGGATTAACTCGATCAAGTCAACAGGTCAACTTGGTCAAGTCAACGGGTTAACTCAGTCAACCCGGTCAACGGCTCGCTGGAGAACACAACCAGCGCCACCGTGTGACGCTGTCTCCGGCGACCGGAATACACCATTTTTTCCTAAAACTTCAAACCCTGATATCTCACTCATTTCCCAACAAAATTCAACGTTCTACCTATGCAAATTCATCTACTTAAGGCAAGGAATCCAAATCTGAACCTAGAAATTGAAGAAAGTACCTAGATTTATAGTTATGGTCTCCCAAGTTTTCGGCCAACCTTTGAACTTGTATTCCGGCCACCTCTGTCGTCCAAAATCATCCATTCTTGTGCCTACAAGCTCATATGAGCTCCAAGAACATGTTTGTGGGCCTAGAATCGATCAAAACCATCAAAATCCGAAACCCAAATTTGTAACCCACGATATCACCTTGGTTTCTCACGATTCCAATCATCCCTGCGGCAGGTCCGCCATCCTTGGCCGTTCCCCAGTCTCTCTCTCACATCCTCTTTACCTTTACGTGGTCTCAAGAAGGTGAGGTGATGAAGATGGAAGGACCGTGGGGATGGGTGTTCGGGTTGAAAAAGAAAAATGTGAGAAATGAAGATGAAAAAGGTGAAGGGAAATAGTTGCATGAATAAAATAAAATGGGCCATAGGGTGGGTGACAAGTGTCACTCATCCTATGGTCCAAAATTAGATATTTGCGTCCCACTAAAAATAAACCTTTTTGAAAATCGAACGATCCGTGAATAGTTCCTAATTCCTTTCATGAACCATGACTTTCCCATCAAACGTCTGATTTCAATGTACTGCCTGTCTACGGACTCGTAACATCCTGATCTAGATAACGCTCCTCGGTCCTCGTGCATTTGATCTCCCAGATCAAATGTCAATTTTTGCCCATTCTAGGGGCAAAATCGTCATTTTATGCCGACCATCCAAAAATTCTTGACTAATTCCCGATTAGTCCCGCTAATCCTTAATTCATCCCACGAACTTGGGACAGGTCGTTACAATGAAGCTATGGCAGATAGTATAATTGAAAATGCTCCTTGATCAATAATGGGACATTATTTTTCAGTGCATAAATGGCTTGAGAACTTGGAAGTCGATGAAATTCCCTTGCACTTGGTAACATATTGGATACAGGCCCATGGGATCCCACCGAATCTTCTGTCAACGGCAAACGACAAGGAGATAAGGTAAAAGATAGGAGCTGTAATCTCTGTGAAGGATCTTTGGCTACAAGGACCTAGAGGATTCTTAAGAATGAGAATCTCTATCGATTCTTGACAACTTCTACTTTTGGGCTTCTAGCTACCAAGAAACTTTGGGCCAAACACATACACATGAGTTGAATTTTGAATCGAACAATTAGCTGACTTTTGCTTCAACTGTGGATGTTTGGGCCACATCCAACACATATTCTCCTTTTAATTTGCATCCTCGAAGAATCCTAATGCTGCTGTATATGGCATTTGGCTGAGAACTAGGGCCATTAGAGACACGATGTCCCTGTGAAATCTTGTTGGGACCTAAGGGTTTTCATCACCACGCTGGAACGACTGGTGGGATTGAACTAAGAACTTCTAGCAAGCCCGTGGCTTTGATGATCGATGAAGAGTGTGTTACTGGTGCCTTTACTATGGTGGGCCATAGGTGATGAACTTTCAAGAGACAACCCAGACAGAATAAAAAGCAAACAACAAAACTTATATTGAGCAACCGTTGTCACTGCAAACAGTTAGCTCTGTTCTTAGTCACTACCATGGGGGGAGCAGGAACAACCCTCTAATCAATGGTGCAGACCTATCCATAAATAACATATAGCTGTTAGCAACCGAGGGTAACAAATGTTTGAAGAGGAGTCGTACTAATGGAGGAAATCTTGGTACCTTCTAGAACATGGGCCATGGGCAATAAATACTTGGATCAATTGGGGCTAAACAAACCCATCATTTCTTTCGAAACTAGCTAGCCATAAATTGGAATAGAAAAAGCCCATGTATCATGGATCATGGGGGCTCTTGTGGTTTTAATGTCCAAAGCCTACGAGGTGTGGTATCCTCACTGGTTTAATAGGAGTTGGGGAGAGAGCCAAAAGTTCAGAAAATTGATTTTGAAATTTCACCATAGCACAAGGAAGTTAAGGAGAATACCACGCCAAGAGCAAAAAAAAACTAATCAGAGAATAGACGCAAGAAAGGAGGAGAGATTGGCGTGGTTTTCTCCGAGGATTGTCTAACAGAGGTTCATGTTAACTTTTTTTGAAAATACAACCGACTGTGGGCCAACATGATTGAAGGAACACGTAGAAAACACATGCGATGGTAGCAATTATGCTAGAGGTGGCTAGCCGAAGCCAGCCACTGCATTCAAATAAGGATCGTAAACTAGAATTGTCAAGGTTTAGGGCCTAACCTGATAGTTTTGAATCTTCGCCAGATTATTCAATGTCACATCTCCCTTTTTATTTTTCTTATGGAAACCAAGATGAAAAGTACAAATGTATCCATTTTAGGTCAGAAATTAGGTTTCAATTTCTCTTTCTGTGTTTCACCAGTTGGGACGGCTGGTGGCCTAGTTTTCTTTAGAGTGATGAGTGTGATGTTTCTATTTATTCTTCGTCAAAATTCCTCATCAGTACTACTTTCTTTTGAAAAATAAATCCAATTCAATATTCCAAACTTCAAAGATTTATGATACACTTTACAAAAAGAAAAAGATGATTATTGGAATTGGCTTAACCGTACTCTAACCCATATCGATATCCCATGGCTCTATATTGGTGGTTTTATTGATTATCTATAGGCTTGTGAGAAAAGTAGGGGATGCACTGATCTGTTAAACCAAAAATCATTCCTTTGTGAATTCATGGACAATGTGAACCTCATTGACCTGGGCTTTCATTGAAAACAATTCACTTGGCGTGGCAGAAGGCCTGATGGCTTTCTAATTCAAGAACGGCTGGATCGAGGCCTTGTTAATGTTGAGTGATAGATCAACTGGCAGGGAACCATGATCACTCACTTACCCGTCTTGAGATTTGGTAATTGCATGCTTGACATGACCCATCCCAATCCCCACGGGATTATCGCGGGATGTGCCATGCTCCCGTCTGACATGAAGTGTCAGACAAGGGATAACTAAAAACCTCAGCCCGACCGCGACTTCTAGAGCTCGCTAGGATCGGTGGAGGAGTGCGATGTCTCGGTCTCTACTACAGCCTGCATCCATGATCAACCTGAAGGGCATTAAAACCATTAAAAACTGCGAGTGGACGAAAATCAATAGTTAAATAAAAACACATTTCATAAAGATATTTAGGCCCTTGACTAAAAGTATGCATGCATTTGAAAACCAGTAATCAAAACATTTACTTAAATAAACCATTAGGGCCTTAGTCCAAAAACCGTAAATCCAAACATGTGTGGGAACTCAACCCAAAACAATAGAATACCAAAATCTGTAAATCCAGATCAAAGTGGGCCATTGTCCAAATCCATAAACATACTATTTCATAAATCCAATAATTCATAGTTACCAAATAACCATCCTCGACATCCCAGATGCCTAGCGTCCCAGACGTCATATCTCACGGTCAAAGCAACAGGTGCTGCCCGGGGTGAGAAGACCCGTCCCAAATCCCCAAGGATTAATGTGGGACATGCCTGCTCCCGTCCGACATGAAGTGTCGCGAAATGTCAAACTATGGATAACTCCGTCATTTTCCCAACCGGGACTATCAGAGGGCCCCAGGATCCTAATGAGGAATGTGATGTCTCGTCTCTGCTACAGCCCACATCCGCGATCAACCTGAAGGGCATTCAAAATACAAAAGCTGTGAGTGGAAAAAATAATTATTTTATAAAAACATTTCATAAAAAGACCTTTATGCCCTTCATTAAAAACATATGCATGCATTCGAAAACCATTTCTCAAACAAAGGACACTGGGCCTTGGCCCAAAATCATCTCAAGTACCTGGGACTTCAGCCCAAACAAAAACACGTGGGAACTCGTCCCAAATCCAGCTCATATGGGTCTCAGCCCAAAACCAATACGCGTGGGTCTCAACCAACGCCGTCTCAGTGAAAACTCATACACATATACATATATACATATATAACCCATCCTAGACACTTCTGAGAAGATGCCAACTCGGGGCACACAGCCCTTAGGGAACAAATCCCCGATATATGTCACGATGTCTCTAGATATATAAGTATGCATACTACTCGGGGTCTCACTCTGAGTCTTCTCCTAGGAATTCTCCATCTGGGAGGCTTTATCATCGGATCCAGTCCAAGCATCTCTCTGTATCTGGTCCGGAACCACATCATAACTCCCACTGTAACGACCCAGAAATTCGAAAAACGAAAATTTGGAAAATTTGAGGAAAATGACAATTTGACCCCTGGTTATAAAGGTCGAAAGTTGACTTTTTTATTAGGACTTTGTTTGGACTTTCCGGGAAGACCGTTGGATAGGTCTCGGGACGCTGAATCCGTAGACAGGCGACAAGCATCAACCGGAGTCCGAATGAAAAAGTTACGGGTCTAGAACTATGAGGGGCATTTTGGTAATTTTAAAGGTAGGGGTAAAATGGGAATTTTGGTTCGTCTAAGATTTAATAATTCAGCCATTTTGATGAGTCAATGTATTTGGTGACTCATGGTATCCTTAAGTGACACAAGGTACTGGTGCACATTGAATTAGTGGCTTTGCCGCTTGACATTTGAACATAGGACAAGGTTTATACATTATACATATCGATATATTGATCAAGGGAACCTCAGATGTTGAGAGAGACACAGAGAGATTAAAACTAGAATTTAGAGAGAAAAGGGAGAGGAAATTCGAAGAGCTTAACTGAAACACTCAAGAAAACCCGAAACCCAGATTTATGAAATTCAAACATTGATTACTTTTTGAATTGGAACCTATGGACCACGATTACTGAAATTGGCCGTGAATTAAGCTTCTTGGGATTGAGACGAGTTGAACCAGCCTTGAATTCGAAGGAAATTGATGAACCAACACGAAGAACAGACCCTGTGACGTCCGCGCATTATGGAGGTTGACTTCGAGTGGTTGGAGGATTCTAGATTCCTGAAAAGTGTCGGAAATTACGGAAATGCGTGCAGCTCGGGAAACGAGCATTTTGTACAGCCGTGGCACGATGTTCGGGGCTGATCGAGAGGCGGAGGCATGAGTGGAAATCAGTGCAGTTATCCTTTGTCTGACAGGTGCTGAAGGGTACTTTCGGGACTTCAGTTGGCTTGTCAGATGGGAGCAGGACCAGGCTCGGTTATCTATGTCCTTCGGGGACGGGTCCTGTCACCCACTACTGGAATGAGATCCCTATGGGGATACCCATTTTGGTATGTGGATCGTGACTCTCCAGGTCTACGACTAGAGGACTCACGCCCGATAACATAAAGCAACTGGGCCTCCAGCCCGAACTTATGACTCAATAGGGCCTCTAGCCTGATTTCGCACTAATTGGGCGTCGAACTAGAACTCAAATCAATGGGGCATTGAGCTCAATATCTCAGAGTCAGTCACGATCCCGATCATAGTTATGCATGCAACCATCAATTCAGGACTGCTCTCAATCCTGGTATGTCACTGTGAACACATCATTGCCGCGACCATCTCTAGACCCTGGTGCACACGTCGCTGATCGATCTCTGATACCGTCAGCACTCCGAAGTCGAGCGCCTAGTGGCAGCTCGACAACGAGACGTGCATCGTGATCTCTCCGGAGGGAACGCATCCCAATCTGGAGGCAAGCGTCACGTCATCCGTCGCAGTGCACACGACACCCGTCGCGACCACGACTCCTACCCGTAGGTCATCAATAGGGCCTCATGCCCGAGTCAAACCAAATTCTAATGGGTCACATGCCTGGTTTTACCTTTTCAAAATTATTTCACTAAAACTGAAAGCATAAGCGCGTATAAGCAAGTATAAAACCCGAAAACCTTGAAATACGTGCCAATACGTAAACACACACAAAAGTGCACTCAAGGCATCACAAAAAAATATATTAAAACATTTATAAAACCTTTATGCATGCATCGATTTCAGAAAAAAGTCTACTCACAGACCGTCCGCACTGTCGCCTCGATATGCGCGTCGTACGCCTTCCTGGGTCAATCGTCGTCGCTGTGGTTTCCAAACCTGTCCAAATCACTTTAGAGTGTTACTAACTACTTAATTAACCCCTCACTAAAGCCCCCTAACTTTCTAGGATTTTTAACTATTTTTAAAAGCGCTCTGAAACCTTCGGATAACCCAAACTATATCGAGACGATGTCCGATCGACTCGAAATCAGACCCAAAATTTTGTTACATCGAATAGATGATTTCACATTTTGGAGCCACCCCCAAAATCTCCCCCACATGCCCGCACGTGCCACCTACAGTGGCTGCGCGTGGGAGCCACGTGCCAGTACTGTGGATCTTCTTCTTCCTCGGTCAGGCCGGTCCGAACCAGCCGACCCAATTTTTCCTGCAACAGCGGTCCAGCCAAACCAACATGGCCAGTTCAGGCCTCTAGGACATTCATTCTTCATCCTTTATTTTCCTAATCGATCATGTTCTTCCTATTTTGATCCTAGGAACCTAAATATATAAATTAAAACACCTAAAACCTACTAAAACCCATCGGTTTGATTTTGTCCTCACAGTTAAAAAATTCCAAAAACTCCCCAGGGCTTCCTCAGCCCCTAACCATCACCAAAACCATCGTATTATCTTTCTAACAACCCAATAAGCCCATTCTAATCACTAAAAACGGCCTATAATGATTGAATCCAAAGAAAATACAAATTGGACAAAACCGATACCTTTGTTTGAGTTTTCTCTTCGCCGTCCACGGCGGTGCCATCCTGGCCAGCCACCACCTTCTTCAAGTCATCACTTCATCCTCTTGGTCTCTCAGTCATGATTAGGAAGGAAAGGGTTTGGATGGGATGAAGGGTGATCGGATTTTGGGTTTGGTGAGGGAAATGGTCGAACATAAAGGAATGGGAGGATATGCACGAATTATTTAGGCTGGGCAATGGATGGGTGACACTTGTCACTCATCCATGGGGCCTGTCCAAAAATCTAGGCCACACTTGCTGCCAAATAGCTCCTGTCTCGTAAAACGTGCAATAGTGCGCTCGAACTTTCGTGAGCAGTAACTTCTCCGTCGAACGTCCAAATTCGACGTGCCACCTGTTTACAGATTCGTATCATCCCGATCTACGTAACGGTCCTCGGCCCTCGACCATCTGACTTCTCGGGTCAAAAGTCAACTGTTGGCCCCTTTTCAACCAAATTACCAAAATACCCCCAAACTTCCGAACGTCATAACTTCTTCCTCGAATGTCGGAATCAGACGTGTCACCTGTCTATGAACTCGTGACGTCCCGAACTATGTCACAGTCATCAGACAAAGTCCGTTTGACCTCCTAAAAGAAGATTCAACGTTTCACCCATTCCAAGGGCAAAATCGTCATTTCGCCCTAAACGTCCGTTAATCCTCATCTAATCCCCGATTAGCTAGGCTAATCCGTCATTAAGTCTTAGTTATTCCCGATAATTCGGGACGGGTCGTTACAATATTCCCCCTTTAAGAATTTCATCCTCGAAATTCAAACTAACCCAATTCCACAATTAAACTGTGGAAATTCAACCGCGTCCCCGCACACAGCCACTCTCGTGTACAAGTACACGTCCATCACTACGCCGTACTCGTCGGTACGCACTGTCACTGAAGTTGGTATCTTGTTCAGGATCCAATCCGACAACAACCTTCACTGCTGCCATGGAGCGATACCCAATCGACGTCTCACCCATTCGGGTGTATCGGGACTCTAATCGAATACTTGTCTCAGCAAAAAACACATATAGGCACTAAGGTTCCTCTGGTCCGCATGGGCCTGTGCTCTCGACTCACCAACTATCCGAACCCTCTTTGTCAACTCTGCTCAAGTACAAGTCATTCGACGTCAAATCACTATACCAATATGTCGGAACACATTCGATCAAAGTACTCAACGGTTTGATGTTCAATCGTGCGTCATGAGCCAGCCTCAACCCATCACAATCTCTATCCTCAAATCCATCTCCAGGCATCGGCTATTCATCTCTTCCTGATCGATATCTACGTATCGTCCTCATCTCACCTTTATTCCCACTTCCAAACTCTGTCATCTCACCAACTATGATAAGGGATCCTTAAAAGTTCTTCTCTACTCCTAGCTTAGCATAATCATCAAGGAAATTCATTCTAATGACGACCAGACCTCGGTCTAAACGCCTCACGGTCGTCATAATCACTTCCGTCATCTCGATCATTGTCACTCTATTTGATCTGTCTCGTCTTGGGTACTCACCTGTCACATCACTGGACGTGACACTACGAATAATCTGATCTCCAAGTCAATTCAATTTGACATCACTGTCGTCTCCCTCCTCATCAATCCACATGAGGAAAGTTGAAGATGATGACATCAAAGTCCATCTTGTGTCATCCTCCGGCACCCAGCATGATCTACTAAAGAGCATAAAATGAAGTCTCCTTCACCGGTCTCTAAGTCGAGAGTAGTTGCAACCATGTTTGAAGCATACTCAACTTTCCCAATTACCGAGCTAGAAATCCTCTTCCCGACTAAGAGTATTATATGGTAATACTTCCTTCAGGACAAAACACCACCATTGATTCCCTTCGGCTTCTTCCCTTGCCGTTCACGTCAATAACCTAATTCGCACGTCCCAATCCTTATGGGATCCAAATCCAGCACCTAACACTCGTACCATCCGTCCACAACGACCTAGCGTACCTGTCACCTCTCTAAGTAAAGCGTATATCCCGCACTGAGCCATTCGGGACCCTCCCTGTCCCGCTCAATGCCCACTGAACTCGTACGGCCACTATGCTATGGAACGTCTACCAACTCGGTCACATCAACTCACTCGGACATCATCTGCATGGCCACAAATAATCCAATTCGCCTATCCGTTTATGACCGTTTATGCACATCCAAAAGGATGTCAATTCATCCTAATCCGATGTGCCACCAGACTACAGAGTCACAATAGGCTCATGTTGTTATCTGCAGACAACTCTCTGTGTAATACCAAATCCGACCCTCCGGTCACTAATCCTCACGACAGTACCTTCGTTATCCATTCTTTCGGACCAACGACAACTGTCGATAACTATTGTAGTGACCCATTCTATTTCTTACTATCAGATTCTCTTCAAACAACGTACACAAAACTCAGGAGGTATGGTCAACCGCAGTCAACCAAACCATCTCCATCACCATTCCTAAGAATCTACACTAGCCGACTAATCCTTCTCGTCGTGTAGTGGTAGAATTCAACCATGAGCACATCACGACTAAGCTACCCTCAGCTCGTGGTTCGTCGTCTCCTCTCGTTACGTCATCACATCACCACCACACGGAGTGCAAATCAAACCAATCCTATGACCCTGCTCAAACTGAGCAATCACCATTGCTCTCTGTTACCTCACAAGGTAGCGTGGCACACTAGCCAATGCCTGAAGCTCATCTTCTTCTGTAATCGCATTCGGTCGTGATCGAGCCAACCCTCAACCCACTGCTCGTACCATGCGTCACCAACGCACCCTCGTATCCTCGTCACGACAACCTGAGTCTATCCAACTCGATATGACTCAACTACGTCCATCGATAGGGGCGTTTGCCACAACCGCATTCAAACCGATCTCAGAAACACTCTGCTATCGAGACTCCAAAACTACGTGCTCACCGCTGATACTAACCGCTCAACACACAACATCCACTGATCGGTCCAACTTGAAATTCGATCGACAAGCACCGGTCTCCTGGTTACTCTTTCAATCAATCGCCAATTAGGGTTACCACAACCCAGCTACTCACTGCAGTGTGTCCATCTCGAGTGATCCCTCGCCTCGACTCCGAAGGATTTTTGTACTACGATACAGGTATCCCAACAACCAGTAACCACAACCTGAGGACCTCGTCCTCTCGAAACTCTACGACGTCTAGCCGCTGGCCTCCCCAAGAACTTGCACAAAAAATTCTCCATTCATCTTCTACCAGCCGACATCCCTCCAGGATTTGACACCTCTAAACGTGGAACCTCACGCCAAATAGGGTCAACGTCCTCAATCCTCCTAGTCTCGACTAAGGTCTTCGCGCGTCTGACAATCTTTGAACCTTGTAGTTGTATCATGGACGATCCTAACGTCCGACTTCCACGGATTCCACTATGCTCCATTCCACGTCCGTCATGATGCCTCGGCGGTCCCGACTCTCAGGTCGTCACACGGTACCTACTAGTCCACTCGATCCTATCCTAGTAACTATGCGGCTCAAAGCCGTCGGATTTGCATGGATAACGGTCCTACTTGGGATCCAACCTCTCGAAAAACGTAGCATTCTATGCTAAACTGACCTCACACGATTGCACCGTGTGTCAAACTTACACAAACTAGTATAAATTCGACCGAATCTTCGTACTAATACCCTAACTATCAGGTTTATGACAGGACCCGTCCCAAATCCTCAGGGATTAACGTGGGATATGCTTGCTCCTGTCTGACACGAAGTGTCAGACCAGGCATAACTCCGTCATTTGCCCAACCGGGACTATCAGAGGGCGCCAGGATCCGAAGAAGGAATGTGATGTCTCGTCTCTACTACAGCCCACATCCGCGATCAACCTGAAGGGCATTTAAAATACAAAAGCTGTGAGTGGACAAAATAATTATTTTATAAAAACATTTCATAAAAAGACCTTTATGCCCTTCATTAAAAACATATGCATGCATTCGAAAACCATTTCTCAATCAAAGGACACTAGACCTTGGCCCAAAATCATCTCAAGTACCTGGGACCTCAACCCAAACCAAAACACGTGGGAACTCGTCCCAAATCCAGCTCATATTGGTTTCAGCCCAAAACCAATATGCTTGGGTCTCAACCCAACGCCGTCTCAGTCAAAACTCCTACACATATACATATATACATATATAACCCAACCTAGGCACTTCCGAGATGATGCCAACTCGGGGCACACAGCCCTTAGGGAACAAATCCCCGATATATGTCACGATGTCTCTCTATATATAAGTATGCATACTACTCGGGGTCTCACTCTAAGTCTTCTCCTAGGAATTCTCCATCTGGGAGGCTCTGTCATCGGATCCAGTCCAAGCATCTCTTCGGATCTAGTCTGGAACCACATCATAACTCCCACTCCTGGAATAAGATCCCTATGGGGATACCTATTCTGGTCTATGGATCGTGTCTCTCCAGGTCGACGACTGGAGGAGACCAATCAATACGCTCATAAGGAGGCTATATACATACTAGTATAAGCAAACCATAAAACGGGACTCACGCCCGATAACATAAAGCAACTGGGCCTCCAGCCCGAACTTATGACTCAATAGGGCCTCTAGCCCAATTTCGCAATAACTGGGCGTCGAACTCGAACTCAAATCAATGGGGCATCACGCTCAATATCTCAGGGTCAGTCATGATCCCGATCATAGCAGTACGTGCAACCATCAATCTAGGACCGCTCTCAATCCTAGTATGTCGCCGTGAACACATCATTGCCGCGACCATCTCGAGACCATGGTACACATGTCGCCGATCAATCTTCGATACCGTCAGCACTCCGAAGTCGAGCCTCTAGTAGCTGCTTGACAACGGGACGTGCATCGTGACCTCTCCGGAGGGAATGCATCCCAATCCGAAGGCGAGCGTCACGTCGTCCGTCGCCGTGCACACGACACCCATCGCGACCACGACTCCTACCCGTAGGTCATCAATAGGGCCTCATGCCTGAGTCAAACCAAATCCTAATGGGTCTCATGCTTGGTTTTACCTTTTCAAAATCATTTCATTAAAACGGAAAGCATAAGCGCGTATAAGCACGTATAAAATCCAAAAACCTTGAAATACGTGCCAATACGTAAACACACATAAAAAGGCACTCAAGGCATCACAAAACATATATTAAAACATTTATAAAACCTTTATGCATGCATCGATTTCAGAAAGAAAGTCCACTCACAGACCGTCCGCACTGTCGGCTCGATACGCGCGTCGTACGCCTTCCTGGGGCAATCATCATCTTCGGGGTTCCCAAACCTGTCTAAATCACTTTAGAGGGTTACTAACTACTTAATTAACCCCTCACTAAAGCCCCATAATTTTTTGGAATTTTTAACTATTTTAAAACGCACTCCGAAACCTTCGGATAGCCTGAACTATATCGAGACGATGTCCTATCGACTCGAAACCAGTCCCGAAATGTTCGTTACATCGAATAGATGATTTCACATGTTGGAGCCACCCCCAAAATCTCCCTCCACCCGCCCGTACGGGCCGTCTAAAGTGGTAGCGCATGGGAGCCACGCGCCAGCACTGTGGATCTTCTTCTTCCTCGCTCAGGCCAGTGCGAACCGGCTGGCCCAATTTTTCCTTCAACAGCAGTCTAGCCGAACCAGTGTGGCCGATTCAGGCCTCTAGGCTATTCATTCTTCATCCTTTCTTTTCCTAATCGATCCTATTCTTCCTATTTTGATCCTAGGAACCTAAATCTATAAATTAAAACAACTAAAACCTACTAAAACCCATCGGTTTGATTTTAACCTCACGATTCAAAAATTCCAAACACTCCCCATCACTTCCTCATCCCCCAACCATCACCAAAACCATCCTATTATCTTCCTAATAACCCAATAAGCCCATTCTAATCACTAAAAACGGCCCATAATGATTGAATCCAAAGAAAATACAAATTGGACAAAACTGATACCTTTGTTCGAGTTTTGCCTCTGCGTCCACGGCGGAGCCGTCTTGGCCAGCCACCACCTTCTTCAAGTCCTCACTTCATCCTCTTGGTCTCTCAGTCATTATTAGGAAGGGAAGGGTTTGGATGGGATGAAGGGTGATCGGGTTTTGGGTTTGGTGAGGGAAATGGTCAAACACAAAGGAAGGGGAGGATATGCATGAATTATTTAGCTTGTACAATAGATGGGTGACACTTGTCACTCATCCATTGGGCCTGTCCAAAATATATGGGCCCCACTTGCTGCCAAATAGCTTTCGTCTTGTAAAACGTCTAATGGTGAGCTCAAACTTCCGTGAACCGTAACATCTCCGTCGAACGTCTGAATTCAACGTACCGCCTGTCTACGGATTCGTATCATCCCGATCTATATAACGGTCCTCAGCCTGCGGCCATTTGACTTCCCGGGTCAAAAGTCAACGGTTGGCCCCTTTTAAACCAAATTACCAAAATACCCCCGAACTTCTGAACATCATAACTTCTTCCTCGAATGTCAGAATCAGACGTGCCTCATGTCTATAAACTCGTGACATCCCAAAATACGTCACAGTCATTGGCCAAAGTCCATTTGACCTCCTGAACAAAGAGTCAACGTTTCGCCCATTCTAGAAGAAAAATCGTAATTTCGCCCTCAACGTCCGTTATCCTCGTCTAATCCCCTATTAGCGAGGCTAATCCGTTATTAAGTCTCAGTTAATACCGATAATTCGGGATGGGTCATTACACGTTGTCTCTCCGGGTCCATATCTCTGACATCCTAGATGTCTGACGTCCCAGACGTCAAATATTAGCAATGTTACTCCTAAGTCACTATATGGTCCGGTCGCTTCGTATAATGACCCCTCGCAGGCAATGCACCGTGACTTCCCCAGGGTCCCAGACATCTGGAGGAGACCATCCACATATCCTCGTATCAACATGGTATATGGAAAATAGTTTTATAAAGCCATTTCAAAACATCTCAAAGAACCTTGCCCATAATTTCCACAAAAGCATCACAAATCCATAATTCCAAATCCATTTAGGGTGCTCGACCAGAAATCAAGTTTATGAAACATAGGGTCCCAGACCCGAAAATCACATTTATAAAACACAATTGGGCCTCATGCCCAATTTTGTAAACCAACTGGGCCTCTAGCCCGATCATGCAAACCAACTGGGCCCCCGGCCCGATGCAGTACTCAAAATCCAAATCCATTTATCCAAAGACATTTATGGGTCCCTGACCGGAAATCATATTCATTAAACACAATTAGGCCTCATGCCCGATTTCATAAACCAAATGGGCCTCTGGCCCGATAATATAACTCAAATGGACTCTAAGTCCGAGGGTTTCCAAAACAAATGGGCTTCATGCCCAAGTTCATATTTCAAATTCCAAAACCTTTTCATCAAACCATCACCGAAACCCCAAGCACGTAAAACTACAATAAAACAATAAACCTCGATATATGTGTAAATACGGAAATGATCTCAAAATACGTGCAAAATACGTAAAACCAATCATCACCATCGTCATAATAGAAATCACATGTGTAAACCATATAAAATAGTTATGCAAGCATCATAGTTTAGAAAACAATGTCCACTCACATACCGTCATACGATGCACCTCGATATGCGTTCCATAAGCCTCCATGGGCTAAATCACCATCACTGGAACTCCTGGACCTGTCCAAATCATACTAGAGTGTTACTAACTACCTCATTAACCTCTCATTAAATCCCCATAATTTTCCCTAATTTTTAAACGTATTTAAACTCGATCCTAAATCTCAGACATCCCGAACTATATCGAAACGATGTCTGATCGACACAAAACCAATCCCAAAATGTTCGTTACATCGAATAGATGAAAACACATGTTGAGCACTTCCCCAAAAATACCACCACACACCCCCATGCTCCTCCAAAAGGCGCTGCACGTGGAGCCCACGCGCCCGGTACAGTCGTCCCTGTCCTCGCATCTAACTGGGTTCAGTTCAGTCTATGCAAATCCGGTCCAACTGGAGCGGCGCAACTGGTTCAACGCCATAACGCACTCAATTTTGACCCGTGTTTTGATCCTTTCAAGTCCTATAGCTTTGTCTAGTTATTTCCCATAATCTACGTGATCAAAATATGATTTCATCTATTCGATGTAACGAACATTTTGGGACTAGTTTCATGTCGATCAGACATCGATTCAATATAGTTCGGGATGTCTGAAGGTTTAGGATCGAGTTTAAATACATTTAAAAATTCGAGAAAATTGCTGGGCTTTAATAAGAGGTTAATGAGGTAGTTAGTAACCTTCTAGTATGATTTGGACAGGTCCGGGAGTTTTGGTGATGGTGATTTAGCCCAGGGAGGCTTATGGCACGCATATCGAGGCAGTAGCATAGGACGGTCTGTGAGTGGACATGTTTTTTAAACTGTGATGCATGCATAATTGTTTTATATGTTTTACATATGTGATTTCTATGATAATGTTGGTGATGATTTGTTTTACGTATTTTGCACGTATTTCGAGATGATTTTCGTATTGCACGTATATCGAGGTTTATGGTTTTACTGTAGTTCTATGTGCTTATGGATTCGGTGATGGTTTGATGAAATGGTTTTGGAATTGGAAAGATGAACTCGAGCATGAGACCCATTTGTTTTGGAAACCCTCGGACTTGGAGTCCATTTGAGTTATATTATCAAGCGAGGGGCCCAGTTGGTTTACAGAATCGGGCATGAGGCCCAATTGTGTTTAATGAATATGATTTCCGGTCGGGGACCCATAAATGGCTTTGGATAAATGGATTTGGATTTGAGTATTGCATCGGGCCGGGGGCCCAGTTGGTTTGCATGATCGGGCTAGAGGCCCAGTTGGTTTATGAAATCGGGGATGAGGCCCAATTGTGATTTATAAATGTGATTTTGGGTCTAAGACCTTATGTTTCATAAACGTGATTTCGGGTTGGGGACCCTAAATGGTTTGGGAATTATGGATTTGTGATCGTTTTATGGAAATTCCGGGCAGGACCCTTTGAGATGTTTTGAAATGGATTTATAAAACTATTTTCCATATACCATCTTGATACGTGGATATGTGGATGGTCTCCTCCAGATGTCTGGGACACTGGGGAAGTCACTGTACATGGCCTGCGAGGGGTCAATAAACGGAGCGACCAGACCGTATAGTAACTCAGGAGCAGGATTGCTATGATTAGATGTTTGGGACGTCAGACATCTGGGATGTCATAGATATGGACCCGGAGAGACCTTAGGCAGCACTCGTTTCTTTGACCATGAGATATGACGTCTGGCACGTCAAGGGTTTGGGACGTTAGGCATCTGGGATGCCGAGGATGGTTATTTAGTAAAAAATAATTATTGGATTCTGTTTATGGATTTGGGCTATCGCTCACTTGGATTTGGATTTACATATTTTGGTATTCTATGGTTTTGGGCTGAGTTCCCACATATGTTCGGATTTATGGTTTTGGGCTAAGGCCCTACTGTTTTAATTAATGTAAATGATTTGATTATTGGTTTTCGAATGCATGCATACTTTTTGGTGAACGGCATAAATGTCTTCCTATGAAATGTGTTTTTATTAAACTATTGATTTTTATCCACTTATAGCTTTTAATGGTTTTAATTGCCCTTCAGGTTATCATGGATGCAGGCTATAGCAGAGACCGAGACATCGCACTCCTCCACCGATCCTAGCGCGCTTTGGAAGCCCCGAACGGGCTGAGGTTAGAGTTATCCCTTGTCTGACACTTCGTATCAGACTAGAGCATGGCACGTCCCACGTTAATCCCGAGGAGATTTGGGATGGGTCGTGTCAATGCTGCTACTCGAAACCATTAGATCCCTTATGAAACCAACAATAGGTTTTAAATTCAAAGCTTTCTAGGCATCAGAATCTGAATGTAAAACCATTGTTGAGCACTGTTGGGAGAGCACAATCTGCCAATGGAATAACATAGTGTGGGTGACAAAACTGGAGGAGACTATCCAACTCGCCAGGATGGTATATGTTGAACAGTAACCAAATACATTTAAAATCACTTTTAAATCGTTCATGTCTCAAATCAAATCAAAAAACTATTTAATTAGGCATATACTCGAGACATAATCGTCATGTGTCTTTTCCACAAAACCACCGGAAAATAGTGTCCAAAATTCATTTATAAACCTGATTTGTCCAATTTCCCATTTGACACTAAATCTAAGTCAAAATCGTTATCAAACTGGGTCTCAAGCCCAAAACAGCATTTTTCACGCAAAATTGTAAACTGGTTCTTAACCGATGATTAAGTTCACAAATATCATGATATAAAATCATTTCATCTTAAATCACAAAATGACAGGACCCGTCCCAAATCCCTCGGGATTAGCGTGGGACGTGCCTGCTCCCGTCTGACATGAAGTGTCAGACCAGAGATAAGTCTGTCCTTAGCCCAACTGATAGGAGCATATTTATGCGACTTAGTTAGCTTGTTCTTGTGCATTTACGTTGTTAGTTCTTAGTTATTTTAGTCTTTTAAGCCAATTTCATGTGTTTTCAGGTTCTATGGGCAAAGTGTGCAAGAAGGTGCATTTTGGAGTCTTTTGGGGCATAATTGGGCTTGGAATGGATATCACATGCTTGGAGGAAAAGGAATGGAAGAAAATGAAGACCAAAGGAGGCTAGGAGTGAGTGAAGAAATGAAATGAAGAACAAAGAGTTCAGATTTAGAAACCAAGTTTCTATTCTTGAAGGTTTCTATTCTTGGAGGGTTCCATTCTTGGGAGTTTCTATTTTTGACTCTAAACTTTCCTAATCATCATTCACCTAAGTTCCAGCCACAAGAGGATTCCAAAACATTTTAGGACACTTAATTGGTTGTTCTAGAAGCCTAAACTTGTCCTAAAGTTCTTGCCGCACAAGGGGGATGGTTGTTGTCTATTTTCAGCCACAAAAATTCATTCCTATTCTACTTTAAATCCTAGCCGTGCAAGGGAGGCCCATCTTTCCTAATTCCTGATCTTAAGCCACCTAACCTATTTCCTTTAATTTCCTGTTTTGTTTTCCTTTTTCTAGAATCTTTGAATTAATTTCTGATTTTAATTGCCTTTTTCTCTCCTGATTTGTTTTCCTAAATTGTTCCAGAAATTAACAGGGCTGAGATTACTTCCCCTTTAAATAAAATCTGTTTGGCCGCACCCTAGGGGGGATTAATTGAGACTCAACCATTTTCTCACTATTCACGTCAAAAACCTGCACCCATTCTCTGCAGCCACCATCCTTCACCAATCTCCATATTTTCTGACCCTAAACCTTCCTTTCTGTGCCATACACCCATCCTAGACACTTTTCCACCATTCTACATCATCCATAACCACCACAATTCACCACCATCCCTTGTGCCGCAGCAAAAAGGAAGGAGGAGTGCCTTGAATGTGCTTGCTATTCAATTGAGGATTGCTAGAACGTTTAGGTGTTTTCTTTCTTTTATTCTCAATGTTTCAATTCAATAATCTCTGTGTTGTGAGTATGAGGAACTAAACCCCTCTTAGTTAGGGGGTGATTCGAAACCATGTACATACTTGCAATATGAATTGATTACCTTTAGTTGTGATTTCATAAGTTGTGAATTCAATTCGTTTAACTGCTTGATTGATAACTTATTCGTGTATGTTTATTAAGAGTGCACACTTAGTTTTCATGCATGAATATGATGCTAGAGTATAAGGGAGTTTCACCTAATAGTTACAATCTTATATTCACAAGTAGTGGAGGTTGCTTATAAACGATCGCGTTAAATGAATTCTTGGCACGAGTTTCATGCTCATCATAGTACGAATGCCTCGTCAATACTTATAGTTCCCATATTGCTTAATGATCTTTGATTGTATCTTTATTGTGCTTTTCACGTAAAGAACTTTGGAAGAATGTGTTGAATTGTTGTATGCGCTTTCCCATCCAATTCAATAACTTAAGGACAACTTGAAGGTTAATTTAAGAGGACCTAATTAACCTGGGGTGTTGAGTTCCATGATTTATCGAAAGAACAATTGAAAATTGGTTTATGTGCAAATATACCATGTGTGGAGAAGAACCCTCTAGCTAACCTTCCATCCATAGTTTCATCCAAATCCGTTTTACAATCTGTTTTAATTACAATCTGTTTTCTTTGTTTTCAAATTCGTCAAAACCAAGTCCCCCTTTATTTTGAAGTGTCATATTAGTTAGAAAGTGTTTTAGTTTGTGTTTTTAAGTGTTTTGATTCAAGTTATAACCCAATTTCATCCAAATTAGTGTTAGGTGTTCAAAACTGCTCAGAAAGTGTTTTTGAGGAAATTTTGAGTCTTTTGGTTGCTATTTTGAGTTTTTGGTTTGTTTTAGTGTTTTAAACTTTAGTTTTGTTCTTCGAGTCAAGATTAGTGTTTTAAACTTTGTTTTTACGTTTTTAAGTCAGTTGTCAAGTGTTTAGAAATCCCTCCTAATCCCCGGTCTAGAACGATCCCCACTTACATGCTTTACTACAATTGTCACAAGAGGGTTTAATTTGTGTGCTTATATATTTCGCACCACCAACCAAGACTATTAGAGTACACCAAGATCCGAAGGAGGAATGCGATATCTCGTCTCTGCTACAGCCCGCATCCGCGATCAACCTGAAGGGCATTCAAAATACAGAAGCTGTGAGTGGACAAAATAATTAATTCATAAAAACATTTCATAAAAGACCTTTATGCCCTTCATTAAAAACATATGCATGCCTTCGAAAACCATTTCTCAAACAAAGGACACTGGGACTTGGCCCAAAACCATCTCAAGTACCTGGGACCTCAACCCAAACCAAAACACGTGGGAACTCGTCCCAAATCCAGCTCATATGGGTTTCAGCCCAAAACCAATACGCTTGGGTCTCAACCCAACGCCGTCTCAGTCAAAACTCCTACACATATACATATATACATATATAACCCAACCTAGGCACTTCCGAGATGATGCCAACTCGGGGCACACATCCCTTAGGGAACAAATCCCCGATATATGTCACGATGTCTCTCTATATATAAGTATGCATACTACTCGGGGTCTCACTCTAAGTCTTCTCCTAGGAATTCTCCATCTGGGAGGCTCTGTCATCGGATCCAGTCCAAGCATCTCTTCGGATCTAGTCCGGAACCACATCATAACTCCCACTCCTGGAATAAGATCCCTATGGGGATACCTATTCTGGTCTATGGATCGTGTCTCTCCAGGTCGACGACTGGAGGAGACCAATCAATACGCTCATATAGGTCTCATCCCAAAACCAATACGTATGGGTCTCAGCCCAACGCCGTCTTTGTGAAAACTCGTACACATATACATATATATATATATAGCCCATCCTAGGAACTTCCGAGAAGATGCCAACTCGGGGCACATAGCCCCTAGGGAACAAATCCCCGATATATGTCACGATGTCTCTATATATATATATATATATAAGTATGCATACTACTCGGGGTCTCACTCCGAGTCTTCTCCTAGGAATTCTCCATCTGGGAAGCTCTGTCATTGGATCCAGTCAGAGCATCTCTCCGGATCTGGTCTGGAACCACATCATAACTCCCACTCCTAGAAAGGGATACCTATGGGGATACCCATTCTGGTCTGTGGATCGTGACTCTCCAGGTCGACGACTGGAGGAGACCAATCAATACGCACATAAGGAGGGTATATACATAATAGTATAAGAAAACCATAAAATGGGTCTCACGCCCGATAACATAAAGCAACTGGGCCTCCAGCCCGAACTTATCACTCAATAGGGCCTCTAGCCCGATTTCGCAATAACTGGGCGTCGAACCCGAACTCAAATTTGATAGGACCCATCCTAACTAGACTTTGATAACCGTGCCCAGTCCTACTCCCGTCTGACAAGTCAACTGAAGTCCCGAAACTACCCTTCAACACCTTTCATGCCTCTGCCTCTCGATCAGCCCCGAACGTTGTGTCATGGTCTAGAGGGTCATCAAAACAGGAAATGTGTAAGTGGACAAAATTAATATCATTTAAGACACATTTCAAAATACATCATTTACCCTCCAGTTTATCAAACCATGCATGCATAGAATCAAACATATGAATCACCGGCTTCCAAGCCAAATCACATGAACAGTATCAAATCCCAGCTCTCAAGCCAAACATATGAATCATTTTATAAAACCATTTTATCATACAATAAAGCATGTAACTCGGGAATTACACATCCGAGGGTCCTCTGGGAATTACCCATCCAGAGTTAGCATCCTGTTGGGAATTACACATCTAGCGCTGCTAGGAATTACGCATCCAGCCTTACCAAGAATTACACATCCGGTCCCTGTGGGAATTACACATCCGGAGTCACTTCGGGAATTACACATCCGAAGTCTACCCAGGAATTACACATCTGGGGGCACTGAACATAAATACAAAATCAAAATCTTTATTTCAAAATCATAAATAAAACCATGTCAAAACCATTTATCACGGGGTCTCAAGCCCAAATCTCATTTTCACGTAAATCCGTGCAATCGCAACCTAAGTTGCCATTTTCACATAAATTCGTAAAATATCCGAAAAATATTACAAATCCATCAAATCAATTTCCTGACTCATAATTCGAGTCAAAACCAATCCCAAATCCCGAGCCTTCGCCCAAAACAACAATTTCACCGTTTTTTTCGAAAAACGTGCCCAAAACACTGATTAAAATAATCATTAAATCCAGAAATAATCATACCAAATCATTGCAATTCAAATCATTCCATAAATCATGTAAAACATTTAATTATGCATGCATATTAGTTTATAAAACAAACGTCCACTCACACACCGTCCAAACCGCTCGCTTTCCGAGCTGCACGCGTTTCCGTAATTTTCGGTACCTTCCAGGAATCTCGAATGTTGTCCAAAATCATTACTCAGGGTCACTAAGGACTTAATTAACATCATATTAATTTCCCATAATTTTTCGGGAATTAATTACTAATTAAAAACTTAACATAAACCTTCAGACCCTCGAAACAATATAGAAACGGTGTTCGATTGACTTGAAACTAACACCAAAATGTTCGTTACATTGCATAGAACAAAAGTCATGTTGACCTTACCTCGGGAATCGTGCCCACGCGACCTCATGCACCACCCTGAGTGGCTACGCGTGAAACTCACGCGCCAGCTACAGTGCTTCGTCCTCACCTGTTTATCTGTAAAACGGGGCCGGTTGTCCCGCGTCTTGACCCGACTAAATTCCTGTCAATTATGCATTGATTCCTTCAATTGAGTCATCTAAAAGCATCGTTAGGAGTCTAATTAGGGTTCTGTAATCCCAATTAAACTATAACTTTCCTCAATCCGTCAGTTCGAACTCGATTATTCGAAGAACACCAAACACTGTTCATCGTCCCAATTCATTCAAAAGCGATTGTTTTCTTACAATTGATGCAACAGGTTGCTTCGTGGGATTCTACTAAGTCTATTTCCAAGGCCAATTACAGCCTTCAATCCTTCCAAGTACTCGAACACAATCTTGAATTTTCGAGAGGCTTGCGGGTTTTGTTCTTGATCAAACCACCATCGATTTCCTTTGTTTTTTATTGGGTTCACTTCGGTTTGAGCTCAGGAAGCTTAATCCAAGCTCAATTTCAATGTTTGTGGTCTAAAATCGTACGTTCCCACTCCTTGCTCAATTCGAAATTCAAATGTTTCGGGTTTGGGTTTCTGCTCAGGATTTGTCTTTGGTTTCTCTCAATCTCATTTCATTTCTTTCTCTTTCAGCACGCTCAATAAGGAAGCAACAACGTTCCTTTCTTCCTGCCCAGTGATCAATCAAAGGAAAGCGATAAATCAAGCCTCTGTTTTTGTTCAGGGAACACACACAAACACAAAGATTTAAACAATTTATCCCACCGCTCACAATTGCCACTAAGTGTTCTCTTAAACTGGCAGATGTCACTTACTGAACCTAATGAGTCACCAATCATGGCAGAATCAGCCAATTCCAGCCCATTTTACAATTTTGCCCTTGCCTTAACAAATGACCAAAATGCCCCTAGACTTCGCAGACCCGTAATTTTCACATCTGACCTCCGATTGACGTATGCCGCCTGTCTGTAGTTTCATCATCCCGAGACCTATCCAACGGTCATCCCGGCAAGTCCAAATAAGGTCCAGATCAAAAAGTCAACTTTCGCCCCCATAACCAAGGGCAAAATCGCCATTTCCTTCAAATTTTCCAAATTTTTCTTTTTCGAATTTCCGGGTCGTCACAACCTACAGCCCTTACAGAATTTCATCCTCGAAATTTGAGTGTACCTCTCCAACAACAATCATGGAGACTCAGTTCACATCCAATTCAATACCTCAGGTTCCCACGTGAACCCTCACTCGTTATGTGCAACCATAATCACTTTCAGCACCTTTCATCCAAGTAGACTTTGATAACCGTGCACGGCCTTGCTCCCGTCAGACAAGTCAACTGAGGTCATGAAACTACCTTTCAGCACCTGTTAGACAAGGGATAACTACGCTGATTTCCGCTCATGCCTCCGCTTCTCGATCAGCCCCGAAAGTCGTGCCACGGCTTGGAGGGTCATCAAAACAGGAAAGGTGTGAGTGGACAAAATTAATATCATTCAAAACACAATTCAAAATACATCATTTACCCTCCAGCTTATCAAACCATGCATGCATATAATCAAACATATGAATCATCGGCAACCAAGCCAAATCACATGAACAGTATCAAATCCCAGCTCTCAAGCTAAACATATGAATAATTTTATAAAACCATTTTATCATACAATAAAGCATGTAACTCGGGAATTACACATCCGAGGGTCCTCTGGGAATTACACATCCAGAGTTATCATCCTGTTGGGAATTACACATCCAACCCTGCTGGGAATTAAACATCCACCCTCACCGGGAATTACACATCCTGTCCCTCCGAGAATTACACATCCGGAGTCCCTCCGAGAATTACACATCCGGAGTCACTTCGGAAATTACACATCTGAAGTCTACCCAGGAATTACACATCTGGGGGCACTGAACATAAATACAAAATCAAAATATTTATTTCAAAATCATCATTAAAACCATGTCAAAACCATTTATCACGGGGTCTCAAGCCCAAATCTCATTTTCACGCAAATCCGTGCAATCGTAACCTAAGTTGCCATTTTCACATAAAACCATAAAATATCCGAAAAACATTACAAATCCATCAAATCAATTTCCCGACTCATAATTCGAGTCAAAACCAATCTCAAATCCCAGGGCTTTGCCCAAAACAACAATTTCACAGTTTTCACAAAAAAAGTGCCCAAAACACTGATTAAAATAATCATTAAATCCGGAAATAATCATACCAAATCATTGAAATTCAAAGCATGCCATAAATCATGTAAAACATTTAACTATGCATGCATATCAGTTTATAAAACAAACGTCCACTCACACACCATCCAAACCGCTCGCTTTCCGAGCTGCACGCGTTTCCATAATTTTCGGTGCCTTATAGGAATCTCGAATCCTGTCCAAAATAATTACTCAGGGTTACTAAGGACTTAATTAACATCATATTAATTTTCCATAATTTTCAGGGAATTAATTACGAATTAAAAACGTAACATAAACCTTCGGACCCTCGAAACAATATCGAAACGGTGTCCGATTGACTCGAAACCAACACAAAAATGTTCGTTACATTGCATAGAACAAAAGTCATGTTGATCTCACCTCGAGAATCGTGCCCATGGGCCCTCACGCGCTACCGTGAGTACCTACGCGTGAAACTCACGCGCCAGCTACAGTGCATCGTCCTCACTCGTTTATCTGTAAAACGGGTCCGGTTGGCCCGCATCTTGACCCGACTAAATTCCTGTCAATTATGCATTGATTCCTTCAATTGAGTCATCTAATATCATCGTTAGGAGTCTAATTAGGGTTCTGTAATCCCAATTACACTATAACTTACCTCAGTCCGTCAGTTCGAACTCGATTATTCGAAGAACACTGAACACTGTTCATCGTCCCAATTCATTCAAAAGCGATTGTTTTCTTTCAATTGATGCATCAGGTTGCTTCGTGGGATTCTACTAAGTCTATTTCCAAGGCCAATTACAGTCTTCAATCCTTCCAAGTACTCAAACACAATCTTGAACTTTTGAGAGGCTTGCGGGTTTTGTTCTTGGTCAAACCACCATCGATTTCCTTTGTTTTTGATTGGGTTCACTTCGGTTTGAGCTCAGGAAGCTTAATCCCAGCTCAATTTCAATGTTTGTGGTCTAAAATCGTACGTTCCCACTCCTTGCTCAATTCAAAATTCAAATGTTTTGGGTTTGGGTTTCTGCTCAGGATTTGTCTTTGGTTTCTCTCAATCTCATTTCCTTTCTTTCTCTTTCAGCACGCTCAATAAGGAAGCAACAACGTTCCTTTCTTCCTGCCGAGTGATCAATCAAAGGAAAGCGATAAATCAAGCCTCTGTTTTTGTTCAGGGAACACACACAAACACAAAGATTTAAATAATTTATCCCGCCGCTCACAATTGCCACCAAGTGTTCCCTTAAAGTGACAGATGTCACTTACTGAACCTAATGAGTCACCAATCACAGCTGAATCAGCCAATTCCAGCCCAATTTACCATTTTGCCCTTGCCTTAACAAATGACCAAAATGCCCCTAGACTTCGCCGACCCGTAACTTTCACATCTGACCTCCGATTGACGCATGCTGCATGTCTACGTATTCAGCGTCCCGAGACCTATCCAATGGTCCTACCGACAAGTCCAAACAAGATCTCGATCAAAAAGTCAACTTTCGCCCCCATAACCAAGGGCAAAATCATCATTTCCTTCAAATATTCTAAATTTTCCAAATTTTTCTTTTTCTAATTTCCGGGTTGTCACAAAATCAATGGGGCATCGAGCCCAATATCTCAATGTCAGTCATGATCTCGATCATAGCGATGCGTGCAACCATCAATCCAGGACCGCTCTCAATCCTAGTATGTCGTCGTGAACACATCACTACCGCGACCATCTTGAGACTATGGTGCACACGTCGCCGATAAATCTCCGATACTGTCAACACTCCGAAGTCGAGCCTCCAGTGGCTGCTCGACAACGGGACGTGCATCATGACCTATTCGGAGAGAATGCATCCCAATCCGAAGGCGATCGTCACATCGTCCGTTGTCGTGCTCACAGCACCCGTCGCGACCACAACTCCGACCCGTAGGTCTTCAATAGGTCCTCATGCCCGAGCCAAACCAAATCCAAATGGGTCTTATACCCGGTTTTACCTTTTCAAAATCATTTCATTAAAACTGAAAGCATAAGCGCGTATAAGCACGTATAAAACCCGAAAACCACGAAATATGTGCCAATACGTAAACACACACAAAAATGCACTCAAGGCATCACAAAACATATATTAAAATGTTTAAAAAAATTTATGCATGCATCG
This sequence comes from Prinsepia uniflora, assembly GCA_032719365.1. Classification (NCBI taxonomy): domain Eukaryota; kingdom Viridiplantae; phylum Streptophyta; class Magnoliopsida; order Rosales; family Rosaceae; genus Prinsepia; species Prinsepia uniflora. The sequence continues at coordinate 34,676,010 of CM064867.1, forward strand.
ATTTCAGAAAGAAAGTCCACGCATAGATCGTCCGAGCTACCACCTCAATATAGGAGACGTACGCCTTCCCTGGTCAAGCGTCATCTCCGGGGTTCCCAAACCTATCCAAATCACTTTAGAGGGTTACTAACTACTTAATTAACCCTTCACTATAACCCCCTAATTTTCCAAGATTTTTAACTATTTTTAAACGAGCTCTGAAACCTTCAAAGAGCCCGAAATATATCGAGACAATGTTTGATCGTCTCGAAACCAGTTCCAAAATGTTCGTTACATCGAATAGATGATTTCACATGTTGGAAGCTTCCCCAAAAGCCTCACCATGCGCTGGCACATGCCGCTGGATGGCCTTGCGCGTGGGCTTCACGCGCCATTGCAAAGTGGTCATCGCTGTCCTCCAGCCGACTGGTCTGAATCGGCCGGTCCGATTTTTCCTACAACTGGACCGGCGTGTAATGACCCGAACCGGATTTATTAATATTTTAATGTAAAATGACTATTTTGCCCCTAGGGCGGGAAAACTTTGACTTTTGACCGCGGAAATAATTTGGACTTTGACCCATGACTATGACGTAGATTGGGACGTCACGAATCCGTAGACAGGCGGCACGCCGAAATAGGAGTTCGTATGAGGAAGTTATGGTCACGGAAGCATTTTAACGGAATTTACGAACCGAGAGTAAAAGATTTAAATAATAATTAATTATGGGAATCCGTGCAAACCCTAGATTTAAATCAAGCCAGCGGATTAGTGACAAGTGTCACTCACCCAAGGGTGCACTATTCCAATAAAGCAACCCTATTAGCCTATTGGTCTATTATATATTAATTAATTTTCCATCATTGAATCCCAACCATTGGATTTCTGATCAATCCCATCCGAGCCCTTCATCCTATCTTCTTTTTCCTTCTCATGCACGATCAACTCTCTCTCACACAACACAAACACTCTCACATTTTCCTTAAACCGTGTAAACACTTCCCTTCCATTTTCTCTCAATCCAAACAATCGAACCAGCCATTCCCCCACCACCAGACGACCACCCTCAGCACCACCATCATCCCCAGAACCCCACCGTGCACCACCAGCAGCCACAACCTATTCCCCCGGCCTGAATAGACCCGAACAGCCCCCAGACCCGTAACACAGAGGAATCGGATCCAGGAAGCAAAACCCCACCTCCTCACCATCTCGACTTGAATGGAGCTCCAGTTTATACCTTGAGGACCCCAGGAACCCGACTGAATGAACGACGAAAGCCACGGCGGCGACACGGCGGAGGTAACGCCCAAAACTCGAGAGACCCGTTTGTTTTCCCTATTTCGAACCAACCCATTTTAATATTTAGGGTTCGACTCTTTGGTTAGGGACATGCTCTAGGGTCAGAGAAGAACTCATAGGGATCGATTTGGACGACTGAGACGGAGTGGATAGCTGGAGAAGACGACCGGACTTTGGCCGTGAACTTCATCGAAGCCCAGGCAAGTTTCTACCGGTTTTCTTCTAGTTTTAAGGCTATAGAACCATAGAACAGACCTAGACGACTCTGTAGGATTAAACCCCGTCGAAAATGGTGGTCGGAAATGGACTGTGGAGATGGGTCAAGCCGTGGGTCAACGGCGACCCGGTTCCAGTAAACGGGTTCACCCGATACTGTAGCAGTGATGACATCATCATGCTGACATCATGATGACATCATCCTGTCAGAGATTGTCAGATCAGGGACCAACCAGAGCGTGCTACGTGTCACCTGACAAGTGTTAGTGATGACGTCATGCTGACGTCACCAGCACTGTAACAGCGTTGACCCACGTGGGTGCGCATGTGAACAGTGTTTTTGGTGGGACCAATACCATTTTCAAGGTTTCGACGATACGGATCCAATGGTGGTGGTTTCTTCTCGATCGGAGATCGTTAAGATAGTCAAAATGAGGTTTGAAGCCTCGGGAATAGTGCCCGGGTTACGTATTCGAGACGAATCTGTTCTAGGGTCTTAGTATTGGAGTTGTAGGGTCCTTTAGTGACTCTTAGATATGTGACTACAGGTTTTAGCGGCTGTTGAACAGCGAGGACCGAGTGTGAGTGGGCTGTTTGATTTATAAAAGGCTTGCATGCATAAACTGTTTTACTATTTCCACTTATGATTTCGATGAGTCTTATATGAACTGTTTATATCTTTTATTACAATGTTTTGGGGATGAGACCTGTCTGGATTATATGTGGATTTTGTTTTGGGATGTCCGGGGGGGACATAGGGTAAACTATACTGTTATTGTACTGTATTTTCCTACCTGTCTATCTTGTCTCCTCCAGGGAGGGTCGTTGGCCCGGGTGGACCCTGGAGTAGTCACGGGGCCCTGACTGAGTGGAGTTAACCCCCAATGGGTTCCTTAGTCTCAGGAAGGCATGTTCGTATACCTAGGGCAGTGACCGAGATACCAGGCACTGATGTACCTAGAGAGTCTTGGGTGTGAGACCCTGAGTGGCAACGCGTAGCCTTAGAACCGTGACATTATTTGGGTTGGTTTTTACAGTGCACTAATATGTTAGTTTCTCCTTTCGATTATTATTATGATTCTGTGGCTACGATTTCATTATAATACTATGTTTTCACTGCATGCAAGATTTGGAAAACGGAGGGGTAACAACCTTTTGATTTACTTTATTATGAAATTGATTTATAAACTGTTTATTTCTTGCCCACTCACTCTTTGCTTGTTTTACTGACCCCTCCAGACCGTGACACGGAAATAGAGGAGGAGGACCCGGAGGAGGAGGAAGAGGCTTAGTTTGTTAGCTGTGCACCTGTACACCCCCTTATGGGTAGGTTGAGCAACAAATAATGTACTCTGACTATTGTGCTCACGTTTTGTTATTTTACTATCCCTTGTCTGACAGCTATCGCTCTAAACACTGTTGTTGCACGTTATTTATCTATTTGAGTATTTAGTTTTATTTAAGGGTAATTTTGGTATGTTTGGAGTCGTTGTCAGACGGGAGCGGGGCACGTCCCCGGGTGCTCCCAGTGGGATTTGGACGGGTCCTGTCAGCTTGGTATCAGAGCACTAGGATTAGCAGTCAGTGTACTAGGTTAGTGGTTTGTACTTTGTACATGGTCGCTTTCGATGTCTTTTAACCTGTTTTCCTCTTAACAGTTTGATATGCCTCCCCGTCGTGATCCCCGTGCACGTGGTGACGAGGGAAATGGAGGGAATGAGGACACTGCGAGCATTGAATAGGCTCATCGCCTGGGTGCCATGATCTTCAGCGAGGGGACCGACCCCGAGGAAGCACACCAATGGATCGACCGCTAGGAGAGCATCTTTGAGGTCATGCACTGCCCACCGGAGGAGCGTGTAGTACTGGCGACATTCCTACTGGATGGGAGCGCCTACCGATGGTGGGACAACCTTGTCTTGGCTGGCTAGACCGTTCACACCATTCCTTGGGTGACCTTCCGGGAGCGATTTCTCAATTAGTTCTATCCGAGATTGTTTCGCAACGCCCGGGAGGCAGAGTTCCTGCAACTCCGGCTGGGAGACCAGACTGTAGCAGAGTATGAGGAGACCTTCCTGATGTTGTCTCGCTTCGCTGAGAACTTTGTGATCACCGAGGATGACCATTGTCGCAGATTCAAGTGGGGCCTGCGACCTGAGATACAGGCGATGGTGACTTCGACTCCCTTTGCTACTATGAGGGATCTGACTGATGCTGCGACCAGGGTTGAGAACAGTATTCTAGCACGCCAGCGAGCTGAGGGAGAGCCACGGCGACATGATCGCCCACACTTGGGATTTTCGGGCCGTCGGGGCTCAAAGGGAGGACATTGTGGCGGATCTTCATCTTCGGGCAGCCGAGGACGTTCTTGTAATTTCAGGAGTCCTCAGCGGTCTGGACAGCGTTCTGGTGCTTGGCAGCAGCAGTACTCACCGATGAGCACCTCACCAGGAGGATACTCTGGTCGACCGAGGAAGGTCACATTCTTCGCTTGTGGTGAGCCGGGGCACTATGCTTCTGATTGTCCGCTGATTCGGGGAAGCACTATGCCAGCACAGAGCTCAGCATCCCAGACTGCCAGCAGCCGGGCAAGCGGTGTTGTGCGTGGCCGTGACAGAGGAGCTAGAGGACAAGGGGCGACCAGCAGAATCTTTGGCTCGAGTGTATGCTGTCACACATCAGCAGGCCAGATCTACTATGGGAGTTGTGACAGGTACTATACACATTTATGGTATTGCCGTTCGTGCATTGATGGATTCGGGAGCAACTCATACTTTTATTTCACCGCGCTGTGCGAGTCTTTTGGGTCGTGAGGTGACCGTACTAGAGCACGAGATGGGTGTGGGTACACCGATGGGGGTGACCTACCGAGTGAACCAGGAGATACAGGCTTGTCCAGTGGAAATTGAAGGAATCGAGTTTCCAGCAGATTTGATCCTTATGAATGTGCACGACTTCGACGTGATACTTGGAGTCGATTGGTTGTCAGAGTACAATTCGATCATCGACTGCAACAACATGAGGTTGACCTTGAGGGGTCCGGGATTACCGGAGGTGATATTTCAGGGAGAGTGTGGAGATTCATCACCCAAGGTAATATCTGCACTTACAGCTACAAAACATTTACAAAAGGGGTATCAGGGTTATCTTGCTTATGTGGTAGAGTCAACGGATGAATCTTTGAGGATTAAGGATATCCCGATTGTGCTAGAATTTCCTGATGTATTTCCAGGGGACTTACCTGGATTACCACCACCCCGGGAGATCGACTTCACGATCGAATTACTCCCCGGGACACGACCGATTTCGCAAGCACCGTATCGTATGGCACCGGCCGAGCTACGGGAATCGAAAATCCAACTCCAGGAACTGGTAGATCTAGGGCTTATTCGACCTAGTACATCACCATGGGGAGCACCGGTTTTATTTGTGAAAAAGAAGGAGGGTAGCTTGCGGTTGTGTGTGGATTATCGGTAGTTAAACAAGGCCACGGTAAGGAATCAGTATCCCTTACCCAGGATCGATGATTTGTTCGATCAGTTACGAGAAGCACGGTACTTCTCGAAGATAGATTTGTGGTCAGGGTAACATCAGTTAAGAATAGCCGAGGGGGACGTTCAGAAAACAGCTTTTCGGATGAGGTATGGGCATTACGAGTTCTTGGTGATGCCCTTCAGATTGACGAATGCACCAGCTGCATTCATGGACTTGATGAATCGAGTCTTTCGAGCGTACTTGGATAAATTCGTGCTCATGTTTATTGACGACATCTTGGTGTATTCCAAGAGTGTCAGGGCTCATGAGAAACATTTACGACTGGTCTTGGGTAAACTACGACAGGAGCAGCTATATGCCAAATTGAGCAAATGTCAATTCTGGCTAAATTGTATTTGATTCTTGGGTCACATCATATCACCTGATGGGATTAGTGTGGATCCCCAGAAAATGGAGGCAGTGACTAATTAGCCAAGACTGACCACAGTGACGGAGGTACGAAGTTTTGTTGGACTAGCGAGCTACTATCGGAGATTCGTGGAGGGTTTCTCCCAGATTGCCGCACCGTTGACTCGGTTAACACGTAAAAGGGTGAAGTTCATGTGGGACGAGCAGTGTTAATGGAGTTTTCAGGAATTAAAGTTCCGTTTAACCACTGCACCTATCCTTGCATTACCGGATAGCAGTGGGGAGTTCGTGGTTTGTAGTGATGCATCGCTGCATGGCTTGGGTTGCGTGTTGATGCAGAATGGGAGAGTTATTGCCTACGTATCTCGGCAGTTGAAGACACACGAATTGAACTAACCTACTCATGATTTGGAGTTAGCAGCGGTGGTTCATGCCCTGATGATTTGGAGGCATTACTTGTTCAGTGTGACGTGCATGATATACACCGACCACCAGAGTCTTAAACATCTATTCACTCAGAAGGAACTCAACATGAGGCAGCGGAGATGGTTAGAGTTGTTAAATGATTATGATTGTACAATTGAGTACCATCCCGGAAAGGCTAATGTAGTGGCAGATGCGCTTAGCAGGAAATCGGTGGGATCAGTTGCACACCTGAGGTTGGTGTACCTTCCCTTGTTAGTGGAGCTCCGGAAGAGCGGAGTTATGTTAGGGATGGACGACCAGGGAGCCTTGCTGGCTAGCTTTTCATGTGCGACCGGTGTTGGTCGACAGGATCATCGAGGCTTAACTACAGGACCAGATATTCTATGACTACAGAAACGAAGTTGAGACAAGACAGAGGCAGGATTTCTCCATCCGGGGCGATGGAGCATTAGTGAAACTTGGACGACTGTATGTACCTGCGGTACCAGAGTTGAGGAGAGAGATTTTAGATGAGGCACACAGTTCAGCGTATACTATGCATCCAGGGGGAACGAAGATGTATCGTACTCTCCGGGATGACTATTGGTGGCCAGGGATGAAAAGAGAAATAGCTGAATTCGTCAGTAAGTTTTTGATCTGTCAGCAGGTCAAGGCGGAACGACAGCGTCCGTATGGGGCTATGCAGCCACTCCCAATCCCGGAATGGAAATAGGATCATATTACGATGGATTTTGTCTTCAAGCTACCGAGGACACGGAGTGGATTTGACGGGATTTGGGTCATCGTGGACCGGTTGACCAAATCAGCACATTTTCTGCCTGTACGTGAGACGTACAAACCTAAGCGTTTGGCCCAACTGTTTATTAATGAGATCATTCGACTACACGGTACCCCGGAGTCGATAGTGTCAGATCGGGACCCGCGTTTCACTTCTAGGTTTTGGAGGAGCCTGCAGACTGCATTGGGTACGAACTTGCATTTCAGTACGGCATTCCACCCACAGACCGACGGACAGTCTGAAAGGACGATACATACTCTAGAGGACATGATGAGAGCCTGTGTGCTGCAGTTTCAGGATTCGTGGGCTGATCGGTTACCATTGATGGAGTTTGCATATAATAACAGCTATCATACGAGTGTTGGGATGGCTCCCTATGAGGCACTGTATGGTCGACAGTGCAAAACACCTGTATGCAGGATGGAAATCAGAGAAAGAACCACAATGGGGCCAGACTTGATGGATTTGACCCAGGAGACAGTTCTGGTTATCAGGGAAAGGTTGAAGGCAACCCAGGATCGCCAAAAGAGTTATGTTGATCGACGGATCAGAGATCTGGAGTTTGAGGTTGGTGACTTTGTGTTCTTCAAGTTATCACCATGGAAATGGATTATCCGATTCGGATGACGTGGGAGGTTGAGTCCCCGTTATATTGGACCTTATGGTCACGGAAGCATTTTAACAGAATTTACGAACCGAGAGTAAACGATTTAAATAATAATTAATTATGGGAATCCGTGCAAACCCTAGATTTAAATCAAGCCAGCGGATGAGTGACAAGTGTCACTCATCCAAGGGTGCACTATTCCAATAAAGCAACCCTATTAGCCTATTGGTCCATTATATATTAATTAATTTTCCATCATTGAATCCCAGCCATTGGATTTCTGATCAAACCCATCCCAACCCTTCATCCTATCTGTTTTTTCCTTCTCATGCACGATCATCTCTCTCTCACACAACACAAACACTCTCACATTTTCCTTAAACCGTGCAAACACTTCCCTTCCATTTTCTCTCAATCCAAACAATCAAACCAGCCATTCCCCCACCACCAGACGACCACCCTCAGCACCACCATCATCCCCAGAACCCCACCGTGCACCACCAGCAGCCACAAAACCCCACCTCCTCACCATCTCGACTTGAGAGACCCAACAGCCCCTAGACCCGAAACACAGAGGAATCGGATCCAAGAAGCAAAACCCCACCTCCTCACCATCTCGACTTGAACGGAGCTCCAGTTGACATTTGAGGACCCTAGGGACCCGACTAAAGGGACGGTGAAGGCCACGGCGGCGACACGGCGGAGGTAACGCCCAAAACCCGAGAGACCCGTTTGTTTTCCCTATTTCGAACCAACCCATTTTAATGTTTAGGGTTCGACTCTTTGGTTAGGGACACGCTCTAGGGTCAGAGAAGAACTCATAGGGATCGATTTGGACGACTGAGACAGAGTGGATAGCCGGAGAAGACGACCGGACTTTGGTCGTGAACTTCATTGAAGCCCAGGTAAGTTTCTACCGGTGTTCTTCTAGTTTTAAGGCTATAGAACCATAGAACAGATTTAAACGACTCTGTAGGATTGAACCCCGTCGAAAATGGTGGCTGGAAACGGACTGCGGTAAAGGGTCAAGCCGTGGGTCCATGGCGACCCGGTTCCAGTAAACGGGTTAACTCGATATTGTAGCAGTGGTGACGTCATCATACTGACGTCACTTCTGACGTCATCCTGTCAGAGATTGTTAGATCAGGGACCAACCAGAGCGTGCCACGTGTCACCTGACAAGTGTCAGTGATGACGTCATGCTGACGTCAGTAGTACTGTAGCAGTGTTGACCAGGCACGTGGGGGCACGTGTGAACAGTATTTTTGGTGGGACCAGTACCATTTTCAAGGTTTCGACGATACGGATCCAATGGTGGTGGTTTCGTGTCGATCGGAGATCGTTAAGATAGTCAAAATGGGGTTTGAAGCCTCGGGAATAGTGCCCGAGTTATGTATTCGAGACAGATCTGTTCTAGGGTCTTAGTATTGGAGTTGTAGGGTCCTTTAGTGACTCTTAGATATGTGACTACAGGTTTTAGCGGCCGTTGAGCAGCGAGGACCGAGTGTGAGTGGGTTGTTTGATTTATAAAAGGCTTGCATGCATAAACTGTTTTACTATTTCCACTTATGATTTCGATGAGTCTTATATGAACTGTTTATATCTTTTATTACAATGTTTTGGGCATGAGACCCGTCTGGATTATATGTGGATTTTGTTCTGGGATGTCTGGGGGGGACATAGGGTAAACTATACTGTTATTGTACTGTATTTTCCTACCTGTCTAGCTTGTCTCCTCCAGGGAGGGTCGTTGGCCCGGGTGGACCCTGACTGAGTGGAGTTGACCCCCGTTGGGTTGCTTACTCTCAGGAAGGCATGTTCGTATACCTCGGGCAGTGACCGGGATACCGGGCACTGATATACCTAGAGAGTCTTGGGTGTGAGACCCTGAGTGGCAACGCGTAGCCTTAGAACCGTGACATCATTTGGGTTGGGTTTTACAGTGCACTAATATGTTAGTTTCTCCTTTCGATTATTATTATGATTTTGTGGTTACGATTTCATTATAATACTATGTTTTCACTGCATGCAAGATTTGGAAAATTGAGGGGTAAAAACCTTATTATTTACTTTATTATGAAATTGATTTATAAACTGTTTATTTTTGGCCCACTCACTCTTTGCTTGTTTTACTGACCCCTCCAGACCGTGACACGGAAATAGAGGATGAGGGCCCAGAGGAGGAGGAGGAGGCTTAGTTTGTTAGTTGTGCACCTGTACACCCACTTGTGGGTAGGTTAAGCACCAAATAATGTACTCTGACTATTGTGCTCATGTTTTGTTATTTTACTATCCCTTATCTGACAGTTATTGCTCTGAACACTGTTGTTGCACGTTATTTATCTATTTGAGTATTTTGTTTTATTTAAGGGTAATTTTGGTATGTTTGGAGTCGTTGTCAGACGGGAGCGGGGCACGTCCCCGGGTGGTCCCAGTGGGATTGGGACCGGTCCAGTCACAGCGTGACTGGTCCAGTCTCCTACACGATCCAATTTTCATCCTTTTCCTTCCTAATTGATTCCATTCTTTCTAATTCGATCCTAGGAACCTAACTATGCAAACCTCAACTATGAACCACCACTAAAACCATCCTATTACCTCCATAACAACCTAACTAACTCATTCTAATTGATTAAAGCCATCGCCCACATCAAGAATCAAAAATAACATGAAAAGGGCTAAACCGATACCTTGCTCGAGTTTTGCCTCCACCGTCCACGGCGACGCTGCTCCTGGCCGACCACCAACATCCTCATGTCCTCCCATCACTCTCTTGGTTTTTCAAACATGATTAGGAGTGGAAGGGTTTGGATTGGGGTTGAAGGTTTGATCGGGTTTTGTTTGGGAGGATGGACGATGATCGAATAAGGGGAAAGGGATATGCATGAGTTGGTTTGGATGGGCAATGGATGGGTGGCACTTGTCACTCATCCATTGGTCATGTCCAAAAATATATGGGCCCCACTTGCTGCCAAATAGCTCTCGTGTCGTAAAACGTGCAATAGTGCGTTAGAACTTCCGTGAATCGTAAATTCTCCGTCGAATGTGTGAATTCGAAGTGTAGCCTGTCTACGGAATCGTATCGGCCCGATCTACGTAATGGTCCTTGGCCCTCGGACCTCCCGGGTAAAAAGTCATATGTTTTCCCTTTTCAACCAAATTACGAAAGTACCCCCGAACATCTGCACGTCCTAACTTCTTCCTCGAATGTCAGAATCGAACGTGCCATGTGTCTATGAACTCGTGACGTCCTGAACTATGTCACAATCAATGCCCAAAGTCCATTTGACCGTCTGAACAAAGAGTCAACATCTCGTCCATTCCAAGGGCAAAATCGTCATTTCGCCCTGAACGTCCGTTAATCCGGGCCTAATCCCCGATTAGTCTTTGATTAGCGAGGTTAATCTGTCATTAAGTCTTAATTAATCCTGATAATTTGGGACTGGTCGTTACACATAAATAAGCATTTAAAACAATTTATGCATGCATTTCAATTACAAAACAAACAATCCACTCATGCTCAGTCCATGCTACGTGCTCAATATCTGCACCATTATCTCACCCGAGCTGGTCCATGCTACATCAGTTCGTAGACTAAACCTTGGTAAAGGCCCACATCGAAAATGCATCTCGGACACACTTCCTGAGGCTAGAAACCCTAAATGACGTATCAAACGGTCTCTAATCGACCTGAAACCATCACCATTGGATTCAGAACGTCAAAACCTTACGAACATGATAAATTTCACATCAAAATTCGTGCATATGCACCCTCACGCATCGGTTAAAGTTCTGGTCAATGGTCAACATTGACGCCAGCAAATTCAACGCTGGCGACATGTCAACGCCGACGTCATCATGGTCAACGCTGACGTCATTTGCTGATGTTAGCTTGACAAGTCTAACATCTGTCAGATCTGACATCTGTCAGGTCTGACAGCCTGCCATGTGTTCTAACTCGTGTCTCTATCATCTCTGACACACTACCACGTGGCACCTCTCTATTGGTCCACATGTTGTGGCAGTGTTGATTGGACCTGCCACGTCAGCTAATAAATAGGCCTGACAGGTCCTGACACCCTGCCACGATGCACCACCTGATTGGTCCACGTGGTCTGACATGCTGACATGGACCTGACACATCAGCTGCTAACTAGGCCTAACAGCTTGCCATGTGGCATCACTTGATTTGCCACATGGATTGACAGCTCTGACAGAATGATGACGTGGACTGCCACATCATCATCGTCAACCTCCAACTGGGTCAACAGGTTTCTTTGTAACAAGTCAACCGACCAGCGAACCTAACCCGTTTCGTTCTTCCTCCTCCGACCACCAAATCGTACCATTTTTCAACCCATCGACTCGTAATGATCCCTGAAAGGGATCTATGACCTCAACATCGATAAAAAATGGCAACAAAGTATCAGTCAAGCTTGATGCAATTCGACTTGTTTTCCAACTCGATTTCCAGGCGATTTTGGCCAACTTTCTTCATGATTCTGGGCCCTGTGAGTTCGTACAACCCCTAGGAAAAATTTTCGATCATCCAAACCATACAAAAAATCCTCTAAACCCAACTTTTAATTTTGAACCAAACCTCTTACCTCTTGATTTTCCAGCCATTGCACGCGGTTATCCTCGTCGTTAGTCCCTTCATCTTCGTCTCAGGTCACTCGCTTAGTCTCTCTTTTACTCAAATATCAAAGGATGATGGAATGAGGGTGTAGGTGTGGGTTTTGGTTTCGGGTAAGGATGAACAAACAAGATCAAGATGAAATAAAAAGGTTGCATGAATTTGGGGGCCTGGGCCAATTGGATTAATGACACTTGTCACTCATCAATTGGTCCACCTCAGATATTTTGACCAATGACAAATTACCAACTTTACACTTTCTTGTAATGCATGAATAGTACCTAATTTGTTTTGTGACCTATAACTTTCCGGTTGGACGTCCGATTTTGACGTGACGTCTCTATCTACTCGGTGATCGGAAGTGGCTGTAAAGCTCCATACGGTCTCTGCCATTCAGCTTTCACCTGCTGGTAAGTCAAACATCTTTCAACATACTCAACGATCTCTCTCTTCAGCTCGGCCCACCAATAGTGATCCTTAAGTGTACGATACATCTTTGTTCCTCCTAGATGCATCACATATACTGAACTATTAGCTTCCTCAAGTACTCGGCCTTCAACTCTACATCTGTAGGCACATACAGTCGACCCTGTTTCAGTAAGGCTCCATTATTGCTGACAGTAAAATCTTTTAGGTCACCTACTTCAACTTCTATCCTCAGAATACACAAGGTGGGATCTTGAAGTTGAGCCTCTATTATCCGGTCAATTAGGATGGGTCTCACATAGAAGCTAGCCAATGAATCTCCCTCATCATCCACTCCGAGCATAACTCCAACTCGTTAAAGTTCCACTAACAAATGTAAATACACTATCCTCAGATAAGCTATTGAACTCGTAGACTTCCTACTAAAAGCGTCTGCCACTACATTTTCCTTCCCAGGATGATACTCGATGGTGCAATTGTAATCCTTGATCAGTTCCAACCATCGTCTGTGTCTCAGATTCAGTTCCTTCTGCGTGAAAATATGCTTCAAGCTCTGATGGTCCATGAAAATCCTGCAGGTCTCTCCGTACAGGCAGTGTCTCCAGATCGTTAGAGCATGTACCACTGCTGCCAGCTCTAAATCATGGGTAGGCTAGTTCGACTCATATGGCATTAACTATCGAGAGGCATATGCAATGACTCTCCTGTGTTGCATCAACACACAACCCAATCCTTGCAATGAAGCATTACTGTATACCTCCAACTCCCCACTGCCATCTGGATGGGCTAACACTGGCGCAGAAGTCAGCCATCTTTTCAATTCCTGGAAACTCCGTTCTCAGTGTTCATTCCAAACGAACTTAACCCCTTTCCTAGTCAGACGGGTTAATGGAGCTGTTATGGTAGAGAAACCCTCTACAAAGCATCTATAATAGCCAGCCAACCTTACGAAACTGCAGACCTTAGTAACAGTCTTCGGTTGCTCCCAGTTAGTCAGGGCTTCTTTTTCTGGGGGTGCATACTAATCCCCTCAACCGAAATCACATGTCCTAAGAAGCCTATACTGTTCAGCCAAAATTGACACTTACTTAGCTTAGCATACTGCTAGTTCCACCTCAGTCTGTTCAGCACCAATCTCAAATGCTTCTCGTGCGCCTTAGCACTTTTCGAATATACCAGGATGTCATCAATGAACACAATGACAAACCGATCCAGGTATGACTGAAATACCCGATTCATCAAATCCATAAATGCAGCTGGTGTATTTTTCAACCCGAATGACATCACCAAAAACTCATAATGACCATATCTCGTTCGAAAAGCAATCTTCAGAATATCTCCCTCAACAATCCTCAACTGATGGAATCCCGACCGAAGATCAATCTTTGAAAAATACTTGGCCCCTCTCAACTGATCAAACAAGTCATCTATCCGAGGAAAAGGATACTTATTCCTCACTGTTACTTGTTGATATACTGGTAATCTATACAAAATTGCATACCACCATCCTTCTTCCTTACAAACAACACCGAAGCTCCCCAAGGCGATGCACTTGGTCAAATAAACCCCATATCCACCAATTCTTGCCACTGCACCTTCAGTTCTTTTAATTCAGCTGATGTTGTACGATATGGTGTTTGAGATATAAGTCTCATACCTGGGAGAAGTTCGATGGTGAACTCGATCGCTCGGTGCTGAAGTAGTCTTAATAAGTCCTCTAGAAATACGTCTGGGAATTCCCGCACCACTGGTATGTCCTCTGCTCTCTCGATTGTAGCCCGACTATTCATAATATGAGACAAATAGCCTTCATATCCTTTATTTAGTAACTTTTTCGCTGCCAATACCAATATAACTTTGGAGGGTAACACCCTCTTGTCTCCCTGCAAAGTAGTCTTGTGTAACACCCCGGAAATTCGAGGATTTCAATATTGTAATTTAATGTGTGAATTGACGCTTTTACCCTTGTGATTGGCATGGCCAAAATTGTTGACTTTTTGATTGATGAATTAAACGGACTTTGACATATGACCGTGACGTAGTTCGGGACGTCACGAGTTCATAGACAGGTGGCACGTCCAATTCGGACGATCAGGGAAAAAGTTATGGTTATCAGAAGTTCAGGGGCATTATCGTAATTTGGACTTCCGGGAGGGGAAAATGTTGACTTTTCTTTTGGCAACTAATTTTCAGTTGACTCAAGGACCATTAGGTAGGTCTCGACGTCCTGAGTCCGTAGACAGGCGGCACGCCGAAATCGGACTTCGTACGAGGAAGTTATGGTCAGAAACGTGGAATCGGGAGGTTCGTGTCTCGATTTTCGTGCCAAATATTTTATTCTGGAAATCTGATTGGAGGACACCTGGTGAGTGACAAGTATCACTCACCCATTGGCCAGATTGGATCAGATCCACTAAGGGATTAAATAGCATTTAAACTTACTTTTAATTTCAGCCCTTGGATCTGAAATCCCTTGATCTGATCTCAGCCTTTGATCTCATTCTGAGATTCAATCCTGGCCCTTGATTCTTGTTCTTGTTCAGTATTAAAAATCATGGAATCATGCACCCATGTGTTCATTCTCACAAACCGTTTGTGCGATTTCTCCTTGGAACCAGCTCATCAGCCATCACCACTCAACCCCACACCTCAGACAACCAGCAGCCACCTTCCTGACGCCAGCCACCACTCCACGGCCACCCTGCACGGTGGCATTCCCTCAAACCCGAGAAAGAAACCCGAGCAGCCCAAGTCACCAAACCATCCAAACCTTCAATCTGGGACTTGAACCAACGTACGGTTGGGATCACCATGACGACAGGACGACGAGGAACTGACTTTGACGAGGTACGGCGGCGACACGGCGGCGATAGGACGATAAACCCGTGAGTTGCCGTTTTCCTTCCCTGCTTCGAACCGTCTGTTTGTGACGTTGACATCGGTTGGTTACTATTAGGACACGTCTAGGAGACCTTGACGACCAATTTGGACCCAGGACGGGACTGGAAAACTGTCGACTCGCCGGAGAGGATAACCAGAACCGGCAACCAAACTTCCCGTCAATTTTCAGGTAATCTCTTAGACCTAAAACCTAATTCTATTTACACAGAACCATTCTAGGGATTAAGACGAGTAGTTAGGAATCAAACTGGACAAAAATGACTGAGAAATGTTGAAATGGTAACCGGGTCATGATCACGGGTCCGATCGACCCGAGTTACAGGAATACGGGTCGACCCGTCTGAGGACAGCGGTGCTGACGTGGCACCCTGTCAGTCTATCAGGTGATGTGGACCAACCGTGAGCCGACACGTGTCACATGTCAGTGCACAGTCAGCACTGACATGTCAGTGACGTGGCCCAATCAGGGACTGCCACGTGTCACTGACATGTCAGTGACGTGGACCAGTGCTGTGCTGACACGTGGCACATGTCAGATCTGACACGTGGCCTGACAGATCAGTGAGGTGGACCAATCGGATGTTGACACGTGGCACCTGTCAGAGTCTGACATGTCAGACCTGACAGCTGTCAGATGACGTCAGCATGACGTCAGCAGGGACTGTTCCTGCGTTGACTGGCGCGTGTGGGCGCGTGTGAACAGTACTTTTGGTGGGACCACCACCATTCTTTAGGTTTCGACGATCCGGATCCAATGGCGGTGGTTTCGGGTCGATCGGAGATCATTAAGTTGGTCAAATTAAGGTTTATTGCCTTGGGAAGCGCGTTCGGGCGGCTTTCCCGGGCCGGTTTCGGCCTAGGCTTTCATGGTTGAATGTTGGGGGTTTAAATTGACCTTTACGAATACTTTGGACTTGACAGGGATTGTAGATTTGTACCAGGACGAGGGTATACGTTCGGTTTTCAGCAGGACTGTACTGTGAGTGGGCCATTTTCTTAAACCCTTGCGTGCATAAATGTTTTCTGGTTTATTATACTTATTCACATGATAAACAATAATGGTTTTGATGATATGGAAAATATGGTTATGGCACGTTTCACGGTATTTGGGCTTGAGACCCGTCCGATGAAACTTAATGATTGGTTCGGATTCTATCTATGTATATATATGCTTGCATGCGGATATCAATAAAATGTATTTGGTACTGCACTGTATAGATCCTTCCATATTATATTGTCTCCTCCGGATGAGGTACCCCGGAAAGGTCACGGACGTCTAGAACGTCCAGCGTCTATGACGCTAGGCATCGGGGATGCTGCACCCGAACGGGGTTCGGGGAATGAACTCGAAAAGTGAGACCCGAGTGGCACGCGTAGCCTTGTGATTGTGACCTATTGGACGTCAGGGACGTCAGACATCAGGGATGTCGGGATTGGAGTGTATAGTGCAGCAACTAAAAGTATACTTATGGTTTTATTATCTGCCTTATGGTTCATATTATATGGTTTATGATTTTGAATTATGATGCACGCATGTTTGGAAAACGGAGGGGTAAATTATATGTTTTACTTATCAAATGATTTTATAAACTTGAGTTCGGTCCACTCACTCTTAATGTTTTGATAACCCCTCCAGGTCGTGAAAATGAGGTTGGGGAGGAACCTGAGGCTAAGGCATAGATCTACTTCTACGTACCTGATCCCCTGTTGGGCGGTGTACCCGCAGGTGTACTTTAGAGTCGTGCTCGCAACATGTAATTTTGGATTTCATCCCTTGTCTGACATTCGTTTAATTCGGATTTGATGTATGACTTTAATTTGGTTATTTATGCATTTAAATGTTTGAGGTTAAAATTGGTATGAATTATTGGGTGTCAGACGGGAGCAGGGCACGTCCCCTTGTGGTCCCTGTGGGATCGGGGCGGGTCCTGTCAGCTTGGTATCAGAGCACTAGGTTGTGGTCAGTACTAGGGTATTGGTCAGCATGCTAGACTAGCGATTAGTACTAGTTACTTTTTGACTTTTAAGAATATCGTTATCTGATCTATGCCTCTTGACAGTTGGTTATGCCTCCTAGGAGAATTCCTCATACACGAACTGATGAGGATCTGGAAAGGGAGATGGAATGCGCGAGCATTGAAAGGGCTCAACGGTTGGGAGCCACTCCTTTCTGCGGGGGATCAAACCCCGAGGATGCTCATGATTGGATCACCAAGTGGGAGAGGATCTTCTCGGTGATGCACTGCCCTCCGGGCGAACGGGTAACTCTGGCGGCCTTCTTGCTGGAAGGAGGAGCCTACCAGTGGTGGCACGGACTCGAAATGTCTGGGTGGTCTGTCCATACCACTACTTGGGAAGCTTTCTGTTCCAGATTTCTGGACCAGTTCTACCCGCGATCCTTTCGCGCGGCGCGGGAGGCTGAATTCCTGTGGCTGGAGCAGGGTGACATGTCCGTTGCAGACTACGAGCAAACTTTCGGAAAACTTTCCCGGTTCGCTGCATCATTCGTGAGCACGGAGGAGGACAAATGCCAAAGGTTTGAGCTTGGACTTCGAGGGGAGATCCGGGCAAGTGTGACTGCTGCTACTTATGCTTCACTGAGAGATTTGATCAACGCTGCGGTGTGTGTTGAGGCCAGTCTGGCGGCACACCAGACACGACAACCTTCGGGCGAGGGGCGACGTCAGGATCGCCCACATCGTGGGCCATCGGGCCATAAGAACAACAAGGGAGGGGGCTACCGGGGAGCACCCTCATCCTTCAAGGGTCGTGGCTGGACAGGTCGACGCGGAGGCTCTCAGGGCAGAGGATCTGGATACAACTCTAGGCAACACTCATCTTGGAGCGGTGCTTCTGGCGGGCATTCGGACAGGCCAAGGCCAGTAACTTGTTTTGCTTGCGGAGAGGAGGGCCACTATGTTTGTGATTGCCCGCAGTTGTCCAAGAACAACGACGCTGGGGGCTCTAGTGTGGTGCAGAGCACGGCTTCCCACACTAATGGAGGTCGCGGTCAGGGAGGTGACCGTGGTGCTGGGCGTGGCGCGCGCGGGCGCGGACGGAACGGAGGGCCGAGGGCCCATGTTTTTGCCATGACCCAACAGCAGGCGAGGACTGCCCCAGGCGTGGTCACATGTACACTTCATATCTTTAACCTTCTTGTACGTGTATTGATGGATGCGGGGGCTACACATTCTTTATTTCGAAAAGTTGTGCTGGTATGCTTGATTGTGTGGTATCAGCTTTAGATTGCGAAATGGGTGTTGGCACCCCGATGGGCATCGTGTACCTTGTGAATCAGGTGATTCGGAGGTGCCCGGTAAGAATTGAGGATGTGGATTTACCTGCAGACTTAATTATTCTGGATATCCACGACTTCGATATAATCCTAGGGATGGATTGGCTGTCGGAGCACGGATCGCTCATCGACTGCTGTAGAAAGCTAGTGATTCTGCGAAGCCCGGGTTTGCCGGAGGTTATCTTCCAGGGGGAACGTGACGGTTCGCCTCCTGAAGTGATCTCTTCACTTACTGCTACCAAACTTCTACGGAAGGGATGCCAGTGTTATCTGGCGCATGTCGTGTCGGATCAGGTTGATACTCCGGGTATCGACGAGATACCGGTGGTGCGTCAGTTTCCGGATGTGTTCCCGGAAGACTTACCTGGATTGCCACCATCGCGGGAGATCGGGTTTACTATTGAACTACTCCCGGGTACCCGACCTATATCCCAGGCACCATACTGGATGGCGCCGGCCGAGTTACGAGAACTCAAGACTCAATTGCAGGAGTTAGTGGATTTGGGATATGTCCGACCAAGTACTTCACCGTGGGGAGCACCGGTGTTGTTCGTAAAGAAGAAGGAAGGAAGTCTCCGTTTGTGTATTGACTATCGACAACTCAACAAGGTGACGCTGAGGAACCAGTATCCTCTACCCAGGATCGATGACCTTTTTGACCAGTTGCGGGGAGCTCAGTGCTTCTCGAAAATTGATTTGCGGTCTGGGTATCACCAGCTGAGGATTTCGGAGGAGGATATTCCGAAAACTGCCTTTCGAACCCGTTACGGACACTACGAGTTCCTTGTTATTCCATTTGGTTTAACGAATGCTCCAGCAGCATTCATGGATCTGATGAACCGGGTCTTCCGACCCTACCTGGATAAGTTCGTGATTGTGTTCATCGATGATATTTTGGTGTACTCGAGGAGTGCCCGTGCACATGAGGAACATTTACGGTTGGTCTTGGTGAGGCTGAGACAAGAACAATTGTACGCCAAACTGAGCAAGTGTCAGTTTTGGCTGAGCAGTATTGGTTTTCTGGGGCACGTGATATCGACGGATGGGATTTGCGTGGACCCCCAGAAAACAGAAGCGGTGACCAACTGGGCTAAACCGACAACAGTGACCGAGGTGCGGAGTTTCGTCGGATTAGCAGGTTACTACCGGAGATTCGTGGAGAGTTTCTCCAAAATTGCTGCACCATTGACTCGTTTGACTCGGAAGGGAGTGAAGTTTATCTGGGACGAGCAGTGCGATCGGAGCTTTCAAGAGTTGAACGATCGATTGACCACTGCACCTGTCCTTGCATTGCAGGATGACAGTGGAGAGTTTGTGGTCTTCAGTGATGCATCGCTGCAAGGTCTGGGCTGCGTGTTGATGCAAACTGGCAAGGTTATCGCCTATGCATCCCGGCAGCTGAAGACCCATGAGTTGAACTACCCTACCCATGATTTGGAGTTGGCGGCGGTGGTTCATGCTCTAAAGATCTGGAGACATTATCTGTTCGGCGCAACGTGTCGGATATACATCGACCACCAGAGTCTTAAATATTTATTCACTCAGAAGGAGCTTAACATGAGACAACGGAGATGGTTGGAGCTGCTGAAGGACTATGACTGTACGATCGAGTACCATCCGGGTAAGGCCAATGTGGTGGCGGATGCACTCAGCAGAAAATCAGCGGGAACTGTTGCACACCTTGGGATGGTGTATCTTCCCTTACTGGTGGAACTCCGGAAGGCGGGAGTTATCTTGGGTACGGATAGGCATGGAGCTTTGTTGGCCAGCTTCCATGTACGACCAGTACTGATTGATCGGATTATCGAGGCACAACTTCAGGATCCGATACTCTGTATTTACAGAATTGAGGTCGATGCAGATGAGAGACAGGATTTTACCATCCGGGACGATGGAGCACTTGTGAAATTGGGCCGTTTGTGTGTACCTGCAGTGGCAGAGTTACGAGCCGAGATTCTTGAGGAGGTTAACCTGCATTGGCAGAGGTACAATGATGTACCGTACCCTCCGGAACCATTATTGGTGGCCAGGAATGAAGAAGGATATTGCTGAATTCGTGAGCAAATGCTTAACCTGTCAGCAGGTTAAGGCGGAACGGCAGAGACCTTATGGGGCTATGCAGCCACTTCCGATTCCCGAGTGGAAGTGGGATCACATCACCATGGACTTCGTCTTTAAGTTACCGAGGACTCAGAATGGAGTTGACGGAGTATGGGTGATCGTGGATCGGTTAACCAAATCAGCCCATTTTCTGCCTGTTCAGGAGACCTATAAACCTAATCGACTGGCTCAATTGTTTGTGAAGGAAATCATACGATTGCATGGTACGCCGGAATCAATCGTGTCCGATCGTGATCCACGTTTCACTTCCAGGTTCTGGCGGAGTTTGCAAGCTACTCTGGGAACAACCCTACGTTTCAGCACTGCTTTCCATCCACAGACCGATGGACAGTCTGAAAGAACCATTCAGACCCTGGAGGACATGATGAGGCCATGTGTACTACAGTTTCAGGACTCTTGGGATACTCATTTGCCATTGATGGAATTCGCTTACAACAACAGCTATCAGGCAAGCATCGGGATGGCACCTTATGAGGCACTGTATGGTCGACAGTGCAGGACACCTATCTGCTGGACGGAGATAGGAGAGCGAGCTGCTGTAGGGCCGGAATTGGTGGACTTAACCATGGAAACCGTTCATGTTATCAAGGAGAGACTGAAGGCGGCACAGGATCGCCAGAAGAGTTATGCCGATCGACGGATTCGAGACTTGGAATTTGAAGTGGGAGATTTCGTCTTCCTGAAGTTATCACCGTGGAAGAGGATTATCCGATTCGGTCGAGGAGGGAAACTGAGTCCGCGTTTTATCGGACCATATGAGATCGTGGAGAGAATCGGCAGAGTTGCTTACAGATTGGCACTACCTCCAGAACTATCTAGAGTTCACGATGTTTTCCACATATCGATGTTGCGGAAGTACGTACGTGATGCTTCTCATGTACTTGGGGAACAACCTGTCGAACTACGGGAGGATTTGAGCTTTGATGAACAACCAGTACAGATCTTGGATCGGAAGGATAAGGTACTACGTCGGAAGACGATCCCTCTCGTGAAGATTCTCTGGAGAAACCAGAATGTGGAAGAAGCCACATGGGAGCCTGAGGCTCAAATGCGAGAACAATTTCCTCATTTGTTTCTTTGAAATTTCGGGGCGAAATTTCTTAAGGGGGGAAGGTTGTAACACCCCGGAAATTCGAGGATTTCAATATTGTAATTTAATGTGTGAATTGACGCTTTTACCCTTGTGATTGGCATGGCCAAAATTGTTGACTTTTTGATTGATGAATTAAACGGACTTTGACATATGACCGTGACGTAGTTCGGGACGTCACGAGTTCATAGACAGGTGGCACGTCCAATTTGGACGATTAGGGAAAAAGTTATGGTTATCAGAAGTTCAGGGGCATTATCGTAATTTGGACTTCCGGGAGGGGAAAATGTTGACTTTTCTTTTGGCAACTAATTTTCAGTTGACTCAAGGACCATTAGGTAGGTCTCGACGTCCTGAGTCCGTAGACAGGCGACACGCCGAAATCGGACTTCGTACGAGGAAGTTATGGTCAGAAACGTGGAATCGGGAGGTTCGTGTCTCGATTTTCATGCCAAATATTTTATTCTGGAAATCTGATTGGAGGACACCTGGTGAGTGACAAGTGTCACTCACCCATTGGCCAGATTGGATCAGATCCACTAAGGGATTAAATAGCATTTAAACTTACTTTTAATTTCAGCCCTTGGATCTGAAATCCCTTGATCTGATCTCAGCCTTTGATCTCATTCTGAGATTCAATCCTGGCCCTTGATTCTTGTTCCTGTTCAGTATTAAAAATCATGGAATCATGCACCCATGTGTTCATTCTCACAAACCGTTTGTGCGATTTCTCCTTGGAACCAGCTCATCAGCCATCACCACTCAACCCCACACCTCAGACAACCAGCAGCCACCTTCCTGACGCCGGCCACCACTCCACGGCCACCCTGCACGGCGGCATTCCCTCAAACCCGAGAAAGAAACCCGAGCAGCCCAAGTCACCAAACCATCCAAACCTTCAATCTGGGACTTGAACCAACGTACGGTTGGGATCACCGTAACGACAGGACGGCGAGGAACTGACTTTGACGAGGTACGGCGGCGACACGGCGGCGATAGGACGATAAACCCGTGAGTTGCCGTTTTCCTTCCCTGCTTCGAACCGTCTGTTTGTGACGTTGACATCGGTTGGTTACTGTTAGGACACGTCTAGGAGACCTTGACGACCAATTTGGACCCAGGACGGGACTGGAAAACCGTCGACTCGCCGGAGAGGATAACCAGAACCGGCAACCAAACTTCCCGTCGATTTTCAGGTAATCTCTTAGACCTAAAACCTAATTCTATTTACACAGAACCATTCTAGGGATTAAGACGAGTAGTTAGGAATCAAACTGGACAAAAATGACTGAGAAATGTTGAAATGGTAACCGGGTCATGATCGCGGGTCTGATCGACCCGAGTTACAAGAATACGGGTCGACCCGTCTGAGGACAGCGGTGCTGACGTGGCACCATGTCAGTCTGTCAGGTGACGTGGACCAATCGTGAGCCGACACATGTCACATGTCAGTGCACAGTCAGCACTGACATGTCAGTGACGTGGCCCAATCAGGGACTGCCACGTGTCACTGACATGTTAGTGACGTGGACCAGTGCTGTGCTGACACGTGGCACATGTCAGATCTGACACGTGGCCTGACAGATCAGTGAGGTGGACCAATCGGATGTTGACATGTGGCACCTGTCAGAGTCTGACATGTCAGACCTGACAGCTGTCAGATGACGTCAGCATGACGTCATGCTGACGTCAGCAGTGACGTCAGCGATGACGTCAGCAGGGACTGTTCCTGCGTTGACCGACGCGTTGACTGGCGCGTGTGGGCGCGTGTGAACAGTACTTTTGGTGGGACCACCACCATTCTTTAGGTTTCGACGATCCGGATCCAATGGCGGTGGTTTCGGGTCGATCGGAGATCATTAAGTTGGTCAAATTAAGGTTTATTGCCTTGGGAAGCGCGTTCGGGCTGCTTTCTCGGGCCGATTTCGGCCTAGGCTTTCATGGTTGAATGTTGGGGGTTTAAATTGACCTTTACGAATACTTTGGACTTGACAGGGATTGTACATTTGTACCAGGACGAGGGTATACGTTCGGTTTTCAGCAGGACTGTACTGTGAATGGGCCATTTTCTTAAACCCTTGCGTGCATAAATGTTTTCTGGTTTATTATACTTATTCACATGCTAAACAATAATGGTTTTGATGATATGGAAAATATGGTTATGGCACGTTTCACGGTATTTGGGCTTGAGACCCGTCCGATGAAACTTAATGATTGGTTCGGATTCTATCTATGTATATATATGCTTGCATGTGGATATCAATAAAATGTATTTGGTACTGTACTGTATAGATCCTTCCATATTATATTGTCTCCTCCGGATGAGGTACCCCGGAGAGGTCACGGACGTCTAGAACGTCCAGCGTCTATGACGCTAAGCATCGGGGATGCTGCACCCGAACGGGGTTCGGGGAATGAACTCGGAAAGTGAGACCCGAGTGGCACGCGTAGCCTTGTGATTGTGACCTATTGGACGTCAGGGACGTCAGACATCAGGGATGTCGGGATTGGAGTGTATAGTGCAGCAACTAAAAGTATACTTATGGTTTTATTATATGCCTTATGGTTCATATTATATGGTTTATGATTTTGAATTATGATGCACGCATGTTTGGAAAACGGAGGGGTAAATTATATGTTTTACTTATCAAATGATTTTATAAACTTGAGTTCGGTCCACTCACTCTTAATGTTTTGATAACCCCTCCAGGTCGTGAAAATGAGGTAGGGGAGGAACCTGAGGCTGAGGCATAGATCTACTTCTGCGTACCTGATCCCCTGTTGGGCGGTGTACCCGCAGGTGTACTTTAGAGTCGTGCTCGCAACTTGTAATTTTGGATTTCATCCCTTGTCTGACATTCGTTTAATTCGGATTTGATGTATGACTTTAATTTGGTTATTTATGCATTTAAATGTTTGAGGTTAAAATTGGTATGAATTATTGGGTGTCAGACGGGAGCAGGGCATGTCCCCTTGTGGTCCCTGTGGGATCGGGGCGGGTCCTGTCATCTTGGGTAGTCCTAGACTCTGGATTACCACTCTTTTACTGAAACAGTCGATAACGGCATGATGTTCCAACAACCAGTCCATCCCAAGTATGACATCGAAGTCATGTAAGTCTAGGAGTATTAAGTTAGCAACCAATTCAACCTCTCCAACCTTCACAAGACAGTCTCTCAATGCCCAATTCACGATATACACGTCCCTGGTCGGTGTACCTACCCCCATATTGAAATCAAGTGTGGATACCTCTCCATCAAACAAAAATGCACAACTCTGGGATATAAATGAATACGTGGTTCCTGGGTCTATCAAAATGTGTACATCATGCTCTAAAATAGTGAGCATACCTGTCACCACTCCCGGGACTGCTCTGGCCTCTTACTGAGTAATTGCAAACACTCGAGCCTATGGTCCCAACGATCGACCACGTCTTCGTTATCCTCAGACTCCACCTCTAGCTCCTCTATATCCTTGGCCACCAGTAGCGTCTGAAGTCGTGGCTGTGCTAGGGTCCTACTCTACTGCATTCTGACCGATACCACTGCCACCCGACATCAAAACCCTTGGTCTACCCGTAGACCCCACTGACGTACTAGTCATCTGAGATGTCTTCTGTGCTCGGAAGCCAAATCTCTGGCTGCTCCTCGTACCTGCCAGATAGTCCACTACTTGATGATGGCGATGCTCCACTAAAATGGCCTCTCTTCAGAATTCTCTAGCTTGAAGGTCTAGAATACTAACGTCTCGGCGTCGTCCATCACTAGAAAATTGATGTCGAGCCAGCCAACTTTCCTCTACTCTCACAACTGCATCAATCAGATCCCTCAGTGTAGCATAGGATCCTGATGTCACCATGGCACATATCTCTCCTCGTAAGCCCATCTCAAATCAGCAAAACTTCTCAGACTTAGTACTCACAAATGTAGAAGAAAAGCAGGACAATCTCTGGAAGCTCCGCTCCTACTCTGCCACTGTCATGCTCCCCTGTCAGAGCTGTAGGAACTCAGTCTCCCTGGCGTCGCGGAAGGAGCGAGGGTGGTACTAATCCTGAAAATGCTCTCTGAAGACCTCTCATGCCACCGTCTGGGCATCCCAACCAGACATCTTTAATGTGTACCACCACTCATAAACATCACCATATAGAAAGAAAGTGGTCAGCAAGACTCAATCATCTGGAACGCTCGCATCACCGCGAAGATCCGCTTGATTCGAATAATTTACCAGTGGGCTTCCTCAAGGTCGGCCCCATCACTAAATACCGTATCACCCAAACGCTGTGCTCTCTCAATACCAACACTCTCCGCATCTCTAGCGAGATCAGCATCAAACCGTGCAGGGGGTTCTCGTCTTGGAGACATATTTATTTATTAAGAGGCATGAATTAGTACGACATATTAAGCAAGTCAATGTGCAATGTACAGACTGCTATCCTAATGTTCTAATACCAAGCTGACTTGACCCATCTCGATCCCCCTAGATCATGGGGGAACGTGCCCTGCTCGAGTCTGACAATCATGCTTAAATACTGTAAAGACCCTTTATGGGCTTAAAAGTAAACATGCTAAGTTTAACTACAACATTTTCAGACAAGGGATAAGTATCTATATACAGGACCGAGCATATATTCTATACAAATAAAAGTAGCAAAATCTTACCCAAAGGGGTAATCATATGTGCACCAGTACTATCTATGCCTCTACCTCAGTATCCTCCTCTTGTCTCTCTGTCACGGCCTGGAGGGTCAATAAAACAGTCAAAATATGATTGGACCAATGACGTCCGGGGTGATATCATAATGGGGTGCCTTCCCCGGATTTGCTACATCCGGGGTGATATCATAAACTTGCACTCCAGTTCTTAAGCCTCTCCTCGGAATGACTCATCCCAAGTACTGCACCGTGACTACTTCAGCATCCTCGACATTTGGAGGAGACTATCCAACTCACTAAGATGGTATATGTGGAACAGTAACCAAATACATTTTAAAATCACTTTTAAATCGTTCATGTCTCAAATCAAGTCAAAATACTATTCAATTGGGCCTATCGTTCATGTCTCAAATCAAGTCAAAATAATTTTAAATCGTTCCCATTTGACTCTAAATCTAAGTCAAAACCGTTATCCAATCGGGTCTTAAGCTCGAAACAGCATTTTTCACGCAAAATCGTAAACTGGTTCATAACAGATGATTAAGTTCACAAATATCATGATATCAAATCATTTCATCTCAAATCACATAAATAGGCATTGAAAACAGTTTATACATGCATTTCTATTATTAAAAACATAGTCCACTCACGCTCGGTCCATGTTGCGCGCTCAATATCCGCACTGTAATCTCACCCCGAGCAAGTCCAAAGTCTCCGAGCCTGTCCACATTTGAGGGTCACTAATGTTCTACACAAGTTCATAAACTAAACCCTTACAAAGCGCGATACTGAAACACATCCCAGACACGCTTCCCGAGGCTAAACCCTCTAACCATCAACATTGGATTTAGAACGTCAAAACCTTTCGAACATGACTAGTTTCACCTCAAAATTCATAACTACACACCCTCACGTGCCGGTTAAAGTTCTCGTCAACAAAAGTCAACGGTCAATGCATACATCATCATCATCAATGCTGACGTCATCAGTTGACGTCAGCTTGATAGGTATGAAATTTGTTAGATCTGACACCTGTCAAGTCTGAAACGCTACCACGTGGCACCTCCTTATTGGTCCACGTGTTCTGACAATGCTGACTGGACCTGCCACGTCAGCTGCTACGTAGGCCTGACAGGTCCTGACACCCTA
Organism: Prinsepia uniflora; assembly: GCA_032719365.1. Lineage (NCBI taxonomy): Eukaryota > Viridiplantae > Streptophyta > Magnoliopsida > Rosales > Rosaceae > Prinsepia > Prinsepia uniflora. The sequence goes on from CM064867.1 coordinate 34,703,492, forward strand.
CCACGTGGCACCACCCGATTGGTCCACGTGGTTTGGCATGCTGACGTGGACCTGACACGTCAGCTGCTGATTGGGCCTGACAGCCTACCATATGGAATCATCTAATTTACCATGTGGACTGACAGGACGATGACTTGGACTACAACATCATCATCATCAACCTCCAATTGGGTCGACCCATTTCTTTGTAACGGGTCAATCGACCCGCAAACTTGACCCTACTCGTTCTTCCTCTTTCGACCACCAAATCATGCAATTTTTCAACCCATTGACTCGTAATGATCCCATAAATGGATCTATGACCTCAAAATCGACAAACAATGGCTATAAAGTACCTGTCAAGCTTGATGCAATTTGGCTTGTTTTCTAACTCGATTTCTAGGCAATTTTGGCCACCTTCCTTCACGATTCTGGGCCCTGTGAGTTCGTATAACCCCTAGGAACAATTTTTAATCATCAAAACCGTCCAACAAACCTTCTAACCCAAACGTCGAATTTTGAACCCAAATGGCTTACCTCTCGGTTTTCCAGCCACCGTACACGGTTGTCCTCGTTGTTAGTCTCTTCCTCTTTGTCTCAGGTCACTCTCTCAATCTCTCTTTTTCTCGGATAGAAAAGGATGATGGAATGAGGGTGTAGGTGTGGGTTTTGTTTCGGGTAAGGATGAACAAAGAAGATGAAGATGAAATAAAAGGGTTGCATGAATATGGGGGGCTTGGCCAATTGGATGAGTGACACTTGTCACTCATCCATTGGTCCACCACAAATATTTTGACCAATGACCAACTGCCAATTGTACAATTTCTCGTAATACGCGAATATTACCCAATTTCTTTCATGACCAATAACTTCTTGTCGGACATTCGATTTTGATGTGCCACCTGTCTACAGACTCGTGACGTCTCGATCTACGTAACTGGCCTTGGTCAAAGTCCAAATACTGTCTTAGGTCAAAAGTCAACATTTTTCCCTAACTAAGGGCAAAATAGTCATTTTACATAAAATTTCTGAATTTACATTTAATTTAAAGTTCAGGTTGTTACTGGCCAACGAAGCCAGTAGCAGATCTAGAGGTGTTGTAACCTGCACGATATCTGTATGCAGTCCTGCTGCTTGTGTTCTGATAAATTCCTGGGCTACACATTCATTTATTGCACGAAGTTTTGCATTATAAGTAAATAGGAAGGTGGTACCTATTGGTTTTGATATGGGGGTTAAACTAAGACATTACTACACACATCATATCCAACAGAAGGCCTTCCATCACGTTAATCCTCAAACACTTATTCTAACTGGGAAACTATTCAATTATCTCATTTGGGTCTAGCATACCGACAATTACATTGACTTTCACTAGTGAGCTCACTTATTATCTAGACCCACGTAACTTTCTCACTATTCAACTTATAATCGACATCCACTTCCAGCCCAATAATTATCCATGGGGTCTTATGCTCATCTCATTTCCAGGCCATCCTCGAGGCTCACGTCTCGGAGGCATGATAATTGCAAGCAAAACTTAAACCTAAGCTCTGATACCAAGTTGACAGGACTCAGCCCTGAAATACCTCATAAACCATACCTAGGTCTTGCTCTCGTTTGACTAGTAAACTAAAATACAAAGTTTACCCTCGAAACTTTGTCAAATAAGGGATACTTGTGTACTCGTGAGTTCATGCATTCGCTACATAAGTAGCCTCGATTCTCGTGTAATGGTCCTGGAGGGTTTTAAAATCAAGAAAACATGTGAGCGGATGAAAATATATCACGGCCCATCCCGAACCTACAGGATTAATTATGGATTAATCGAGATTAATCATGGATTATCGAATGATTGGGGTACAATTACGATTTTGCACTTGGAAATGGTGAAAATGTTGACTTTTAACCCGGGAGGCCAAATGCACATGGATCAAAGTCCATTACGTAGATTAAGATGATACAAGTCCGTAGACAAGCGGTACGTCAAAATCGGACATCATACGGGAAAGTTACGGGTCAATGATGAATTTTTATACTATTCATAGTTGCACAAAAATCGAGAAGAGTTTACATTGGGATTTGAAATTGAGACCCAAAATATCTATTTTGGGACCATAGAATGAGTGACACTTGCCACCCACCCTATGGCCCTTTTTAATTAATTCATGCATCATCATCTTCATTCATCCTACCCGAACACCCACGCTTCCCCCATTGCATCTCCTTCATCTTGCATCAGCTAAGACCACAAAGAGAGAATGAGAATGAGGGAGGACTGAGTAACGACGAGGGTAGACGAAGGCCACGGTAGAGGTGGCCAGAAACTGTTACACAAAGGTAAGTCGTGGGTGTTCAAATTTGGATTTTCGACTTTAGATGTTTTAGCACGATTCTAAGCCCCAATTCTTGTTCTTGGAGGTGAAGGGAGTCTTTAGGCTCAAAAATGGAAGGTTTTCGACGACGGGAGTGGCTATGAGAAGGATTCAAAGTTTGGCTGAAACTTTGGAAGCTGGTATCTTCAAAACCAGGTACTTTCTCTCAATTCTATTTTCAGATTTGGATTCCTTGGCTCGAGTAGATAGATTTCCATATAAAGAACGTAGGATTTGGTTGAGTATTGAGGGAGATATGAAGGTTTGAAAGATGAACCAAAAACTGAGGTTTTTCAGCAACCGACTAGCGAACCAGAAGGCCGCGCCAATCGTCTTTTTTGGCGAGGCTGTGACATCATCGATGATGTCAGCATGCCACATCATCAGACGATATCAGTCGTTACACATGGCGGTGACACGTGGTAGTGCCACGTTAGTAGGGTGTTAGTGACACGTGGTAGGGGGTGCCACGTTGGCGTTGACTGTTGACCATTGACCAACGTTAACCAAAACTTTGACTGGCTCATGAGGGCACGTGGGCATGAATTTTGAGGTCAAACTAGTCTTTTTTGCAAGGTTTCGACGTTCTGAATCTAATGGTGGTGGTTTCATGTCGATGAGATTGCGGATTTGGATTCGGATATGGATAGTGGTTATGGATTGGATTTGCTGGATCTGGTTATTGGGTTTAAAGACCCAGATATGATTATGACGGGGGCGGGCCCGGATTGGGTTTAAAGACCAGGATTGAGTTTAAAGACTCGGGAGTTTAGAGACTCGGATATTGCTATTTCCCCCGTAGGCCTATTGAGTTTAAAGACTCGGGAGTTTAAAGACTCGGATTATATTGAGGCATGGATTGTGTTTAAAGACTCGGGAGTTTAAATACTCGGATAGATCTAGAAGGTTCGATGGATGGATATGTGGTTTCAAATATGTTTTAGATTTCACTGAGATTTGATGATGACGGTTTTCAATAATGGTTTTCCGATGTTTTGGGCTTTGCCCGGATGATACGGTTTTCGATGGTTTGGGGCTGAGGCCCGGGATTTGAGCAAAGTAAAATGTGTTCGGTTTTTCTTACATGGTTTGAATAACTTGAATATAGAATGGTTTTATAACTTGGCTTTGATATGCATGCATTGTTTTTACATGGAGGGTTTAAATGTACTTGTTTTATTGACTGTTTTTAAACTTATACTTTATTTTTGTCCACTCACAGTCTTTTGTGTTTTCGATACCCTCCAGGTTGTAGCGGTGCGGGCTGTTGGTCGAGAGAGACGGGGACATCACACACGAGATCCACAGTAGTTTTCCATACCCTCTGGGAAGTCTAGAAACTTTTAGGGCGGTCTGATCGAGAATCCTTTGTCTGACTTACGTGTCACATGGAGGTTGGACGTCGGGTTAGCTTTCATGCCACGCGTAAGTTAGACGGGAGAAGGATTTAGCCCTTAATCCTGGGGGATTGGGGGTGGGTCCTGTCAGGCAAAAGTTGACTTTTTGTTTGGGACACTTTTTGTACTTTCCGTAAAGGCCGTTGTGTATCGTCAACATTTGTTTTACTCTACTCGATGTAACGAACATTTTGGCATTGGTTTCGAGTCGATCAGACACCGTTTCGATATTGTTTCAAGGGTCCAAAGTGTTATGTTACATTTTAAATGCGTTTATAAATCCCGGCAAATTATGGTAACTTAATATGATATTAATTGAGTCAATAGTGGCCCTTAATGGTGATTTTGGACAGGTGTCGTGATTCCTGGAAAGTACTGGAAATTACAGAGAAGCGTGCAGCTCGGAATCAAGCGGTTCGGATGGTGTGTGAGTGGACGTTTGTTTTATAAACTGTTATGCATGCATAGATAAATTTTTTACATGATTGATTGCATGATTTGATTTGCAATGATGTCATGGTGATTTGATATGATTATTATTGATTTTATGGGTTATTTAATCGGTTTTACGAGAAAAGTGCGATCGATGTTTTGGGCTATGCCTGGGTTTGAAAATGATGTTTTGACTTGGGTTTTGAGTCAAGAATGACTACATGACTTACTTAAAAATTTTGGATGTGATTTTATGAATTTTCGTGAAAATGGTATTTTGGGCTAAGACCCTGTTGAAAAGCATAGTTCGGGCTTGAGACCCTGTTGGAAATGGTTTATCTTGGTTTTGAGTCAAGAACCTTGTGAAAGCTTGGTGGTTGGCTTTGTGAGTTTCTTTTACGGTAAGCTGGCTTCTTAGATGCGACTGAGCCTGGATGTACCACTTGGATGCGTCTGATCCTGGGGATATGGTATTCGCCCAGATGTGACTGATCCCGAGGGCTGAGCCTATATGTGTCTCATCCCAAGAGTGTGGCTTGATGGTCGCCTATGGGTAATGAAGATGTGATTGGGTGATTGATTGTGCACTTATGAGTAGTGCCGGTATTGTTATCTTTGTGATCGATGTCTATGTACTTGTGAGTATTACTGTTTGACTATTGTGCTTGATATGTGAGTACTAGTGGCGAGTACTATTGATGATGATCATTGTGGCTGGTTTGATGTTGATAGTTGTATCTTGATGGTTTTCATATGATTTGGCTTGAGAGCCGGTTGTTCATATGTTTTATCCTAAGGATGCATGTTTTATAACTAGAGGAGAAAATGATTCGTTTTGAAATGCATTTTCAAAAGATTTTATTTTTTTCCACTCACACCTTTTATATTTTTTTATGACCCTCCAGGCCGTGGCACGATGTTCGGGGCTAATTGAGAGAAGGAGGCATGAGCGGGAATCAATATAGTTATCCTTTGTCTGACAGGTAATGAGGGTGTTTTCGGGACTTCAGTTGACTTGTCAGACGGGAGCAGGACCAGGCACGGTTATGAAAGTCCAAATGGGGACGGGTCTTGTCAAATTGGTATCAAAGCATTGGGTTACTTATTTGTCATGCCTCCGAGACGCGAGCCCTGTGCACGCCCTAGTGATGAGATGTGATACGAGGTATAGGAAATCCCTGGAGTGAATATGACCCTGGATCGGGGGTTGGACATTGCATCTTGCGTTATGGTTGCATCAGACATGTGTTGGTCTGGATGGTGGTTCAATCCAACGGTGAGATATGTTATATGAATGGGCGTGTTGGACCAAGGATGAAATTGACCCGATGATAGAGGGTCGGATGAGTGATCCTTGGATTATGGATATTGAATTGGGACTCAGAGGTAGTACGGAGTTGGTTTAGGACTCAGGATGAGTCATGATGTGATAGGAGGGCCCGAGACGAGCCGAGAAATTGGAAAAGTACTTGTGGTTGCATATAGAGAACGAGGGTTCACGTGGGAACCCGAGGCACCGATGTGGATTTAGTCTCCAGGATTGTTGTTGGAGAGGCACATTCGAATTTCAGGGATGAAATTCCTTAAGGGGGGAAGGTTGTGACGACCCGGAAATCCAAAAAAGGAAAATTTGGAAAAATTGGAAGGAAAGGACAATTTTGCCCTTGGGTATGGGAGCCAAAAGTTGACTTTTTGTTCGGGACACTTTTTGGACTTTCCGTCAAGGCTGTTGTGTAAGTCTCGAGACGCTGAGTCCGTAGACAAGCGGCATGCATAAATTGGAGTTCGGATGGAAAAGTTACGGACCTAGGAACGTTAGGGGCATTTTGGTCATTTTACGGGCAAAGGGTAAAATGGTAAATTGGGCCAAGATTTTGATGAGTCAATTATTTGGTGACTCATTGTTTCCTTAAGTGACACATGTCACCTGACAAAGGCTAATTAGTGGTAAGCAGATATGTGAATGGTGGAGTGAATGAGATGATTTAATTAAATGGGGAAATTAAACCCGTATTAGTATTAAGGGAAAAATAGAGGCATGGAACACCTCTCTTGATCGATCCATTGGATAGAGAGGAAGAGTAGTCCAATTGAGGAGAATTGAGAGAGGGAGAACGGAGAATTAGATGAGGGAGTGAGAGGTGAAACCGCGAAAGAAAAACCGAAACCCAAAACCCATGAAATTCGAATTGATCAAAAATGGAACTTGGAATTATAGACCACCAATGCTGCAATTGACCTTGGATTAAGCTTCTTGAGCTCAAGTGGAGTCGAACCCAATCCAAAACAAAGGAAATCGTTGAAGTTTTGGTCAATAATGGAACCCTCATGCCTCCTGATTTTCGAGATTGAGTTCGAGTGATTGGAAGGATCAAATGATGAAATTGGCCTTGGCAACTTGATTAGAAGGATCCCACAAAGCTTATTGATGAATCAATTGCAAGAAAACAGATGGAATTGAGGAAATTCGATGGATAAACAGTACTCGGGTGTTCTTCGAAAAGTCGAGTTCGAATTGAAGGATTGAGGTAAGTTTTCAAGTAACTGAGATTACAGAACCATAATTGGACTCATAACGATTCTATTGGGTGAATTAATTGAAGAAATCGATGACGAATTGACTGAGAACTCAACGGGTCATGCCACGGGTTGCAGAGATCCGTTTGCAGGCTGTCGGGTAGAGAAGACGACACTGTAGCAAGCGCGTGGACTTCACGCGCAGCTACTTGCGGAGGCGCGTAAGGGCGCACGGGCTTAGTTGGAAGGTATGGTCAACATGTATTTTACTCTATTCGATGTAACAAGCATTTTGACATTGGTTTCGAGTTTATTGGACACCGTTTCGATATTGTTTTGAGGGTCCGAAGTGTTATGTTACATTTTAAATGCGTATTTAAATTTTGAAAAATTATGGGAACTTAATATGATATTAATTGAGTCATTAGTGACCCTTAATGATGATTTTGGATAGGATTAGTGCTTCCTAGAAAGTACTGGAAATTACGGAGAAGCCTGCAGCTCATAGTCGAGCGGTTCAGATGGTGTGTGAGTGGACGTTTGTTTTATAAATTGTTATGCATGCATAGATAAATGTTTTACATGATTGATTGCATGATTTGATTTTCAATGATGTCATGGTGATTTGATATGATTATTATTGATTTTATGGATTATTGAATCGATTTTTCGGGCAGGTTTTACGAAAAAAGTGCAATTGATGTTTTGGGCTAGGCCTGGGTTTGAAAATTATGTTTTGACTTGGGTTTTGAGTCAAGAATTATTTCATGACTTACTTAACGATTTTGGTTGTGATTTTACGGATTTTCGTGAAAATGGTATTTTGGGCTAAGGCCTTGTTGAAAAGCATAGTTCGGACATGAGACCCTGTTGGAAATGGTTTGTCTTGGTTTTGAGTCAAGAACCTTGTGAAAGCCTGGTGGTTCGCTTTGTGAGTTGCTTTTACTGTAAGCTGGCTTCTCGAATGCGACTGAACTTGGATGTACCACTCGGATGTGTCTGATCCTGGGGATGTGGTATTCGCCCAAATGTGATTAATCCCGAGGGTTGAGCCCAGATGTGTTTGATCCCGGGAGTGTGGCTTGATGGTTGCCTACGAGTAGTGCAGATGACACGACCCATCCCAAATCCCACCTCCTCCCTCGAGATTAACACGGGATGTGCCATGCTCTCGTCTGACATAAAGTTCCAGACAAGGGATAACTCAACCTTCAGCGCCCATTCGAGGCTTGTAGAGTGCGCCAGCATCGGTGGAGGAGTGTGCTGTCTCGGTCTCTTCTACAGCCCACATCCGTGATCAACTTGAAGGGCATTAAAAACCATTAAGAGCTGTGAGTAGACGAAAAATAAATAATTTAATAAAACACATTTCACAAGAAGACATGGATGCCCTTCACAAAAAAGCATGCATGCATTCGAAAACAAATAATCAAACCATTTACTTTAATCAAATCATTAGGTCCTTAGCCCAAAACCATAAACCAAAGTATATGGGAACTCAGCCCAAAACCGTAAATCCAATCATGTGGGCCACTGCCTAAAACCACCAACACTGAAGTACCATTGCATAAATCCAATAAATATGAAATCCAAATACATAATCCAGTAAATCCATAAATCACAATTCAATCAAATACCGTTATAAAACCAATCCTTGGCATCCCAGATGCCTGACGTCCCAGACGCCTGACGTCCCAGACGTCATGTCACGGTCAAAGCTACGCGTGATACCCGAGGTCTCAACTCGAGTCAATCTCTGACATCGCAGATGTCTGACGTCCCAGACGTCTAGCAATCCTGCTCCTGAGTCACTATACCGTCTGATTACTCCATACAGTGACCCCTCGCAGGCAATGCGCCGTGACTACTCCAACGTCCTAGACGACTGGAGGAGATAATCCATAGATATAAGAATGGTATATGGAAAACATTTCATAAATCCTTTAAAACCTTCCAAATGGGCCTATTCCCGGGATTTCCATAAAACCATCGTAATTCACAAATCCGATTTCTCAAATCCAAATCCATATCCATTTAGGGTCTCCGAACCCGAAATCACATTTATAAACCACAAATGGGACTCATGACACGCCCCATCCCAACACCCTTCCCTCCCCCCGGAGATTAACACGGGATGAGACATGCTCTCGTCTAACACACGTGCCACCCGAGGTAACACGAGGGCCAAACAAGGGGTAACCCAAAATCCTGAGCCCAATTAGCTCCTAGAGTGCGCGTGGATCAGCCGAGGAATGTGAGGTATCGGTCTTTGCTACAGCCCGCATCCGCTATCAACAACCTGAAGGGCATTAAAACCATTAAAAGTTGTGAGTGCACGAAAAATCAATTGTTTAATAAAAACACATTTCACAAGAAGAAATTGATGCCCTTCACTAAAAAGCATGCATGCATTCAAAAACAAATAATCAAACCACTTACTTTAATCAAATCATTAGGTCCTTAGCCCAAAACCATAAACCAAAGTATATGGGAACTCAGCCCAAAACCTTAAATCCAATCATGTGGGCCACTGCCTAAAACCACCAACACAGAAGTAGCATTGCATAAATCCAATAAATCTGAAATCCAAATACATAATCCAGTAAATCCATAAATCACAATTCAATAAAATACCGTTATAAACCAACCCTCGGCATCCCAGATGCCTGGCGTCCAAGACGCCTGACGTCCCAGGGGTCATGTCACGGTCCAAGCTACGCGTGCTACCTGGGGTCTCAACCTGAGTCAATCTCTGACATTCCAGATGTCTGACGTCCCAGTCGTCTAGCAATCCTGCTCTTGAGTCACTATACGGTCCGGTCGCTCCGTACAGTGACCCCCTCGTAGGCAATGCGGTATGACTACTTCAGCATCCCAGACGACTGGAGGAGACAATCCATAGATATAAGAATGGTATATGGAAAACATTTCATAAATCCTTTAGAACCTTCCAAATGGCCCTATGCCCTGTATTTCCATAAAACCATCGTAATTCACAAATACGATTTCTCAAATCCAAATCCATTTAGGGTCTCCGTACCTGAAATCACATTTATAAACCACAAATAGGACTCATGACACGCCTCATCCTAGCACCCCCACTCTCCCCCTCCCCGGGATTAACGCGGGATGAGACGTACTCCCATCTAACACACCTGCCACTCGAGCTAACACGCGGGCCAAACAAGGGATAACACCAAATCCTGAGCCCAATTGGCTCCCAAAGTGCATGAGGATCAGCCGAGGAATGTGAGGTATCGGTCTTTGCTATAGCCCGCATCCACTATCAACCTTAAGGGCATTAAAAACTTTAAAAGCTGCGAGTGGACGAAAAATCAATAGTTCAATAAAAACACATTTCATAAGAAGACATTTATGCCCTTCACATAAAACTATGCATGCATTCGAAAGCCAGTTAATTAAATATCATAAAAACGTTTAGAAAACCAAAGTCATTTCCTTTTCTCAAATAATTTGTACCTTAGCCCAAAACCATAAAATCCAGTCAAGTGGGAACTCAGCCCAAAACCGTAAATCATAATCATACGGGTCATTGCCCAAATCGAAAAACACAAAAATATTGTTTCATAAATCCAATCAATCTTGTAATCCAATTAATTTAATGTTTACCAAATACCTATCCTTGGCATCCAAGATGCCTAGCGCCCAGACGCTTGACGTCCCAGACGTCATATCTTACGGTCTAAGCAACACGTGCTGCCCGGGGTCTCTCCGGGTCCATATCTCTGACATCTCAGATGTCTGACGTCCCAGATGTCTAATCATAGCAATCATGCTCCTGAGTCACTATACGGTCATGTCACTCCGTACAATGACCCCTCGCAGGCAATGCGCCATGACTTCCCTAGTGTCCCAGACTTCTGGAGGAGACCATCCACATATCCTCATGTAAGGATGGTATATGGGAAACATCTTTTGAAAACCATTTTAAAACATCTCAAAGGGGCCATGCCCGGAATTTCCATAAAATCATCATAAATCCATTTATTCAAATCCATAAATCCGTAAATCCATAAATGGGTCCCCGACTTGAAATCACATTTATAAACCATAACTGGGCCTCATGCCCAATTTTGTAAATCAACTAGGCCTCTAGCCCCCGATTATGCAAACAAACTGGGCCCTCAACCCGATGCCTTATTAAATCAAATGGACTCTAAGTCCGATAGTTTCCAAATCAAATGGGTCTCATGCCCGATTCCATATTTCCAAATTCGAAATCATACCATTGAATCATTGTTAAACCACAATCACATAGAAATACATTATAAAACTATAAACTTCGAAATCCGTGAAAATACATAAATCACCTCGAAATACATGCAATTATGTAAATCACCAATATCACAATCAACATCATAGAAATTACATATGAAAAAAAAAACATATAAACAGTTATGCATGCATCATATTTAGAAAACAAAAGTCCACTCACAGGCCGTCCTAGCTGCCGCCTCGATACGTTGGCCATACGCCTTTCTGACTAATCCACCATCGCCGAGACTTTCGATCCCTTCCAAATCATACTCGAAGGTCACTAATTACTTGAAATAGCCTCACATTAAATCCCTGTAACTTTCCATAATTTTTAATCGTATTAAACATAAACCCTACACCTTCGAACACTCAGAACTACCCCTTAACAGTGTCTGATCAACTCGAAACCAGTCCCAAAATGTTTGTTACATTGAAAGGATGAAATTACATGTTGACCACATCCCTCAGAACTACCCCACGTGCCCCCCTCGTGCCACCCAAAGGCGTTGTGCATGAAGCCCACGTGTCGGTGCACTATTCATCTTCAACCTCCAGCGAACCCAGTTTATACTGGTTCTCTACAAATCCGGTTCGACCAGACCAGCGAGACCGGTTCTCACCATTCCTAGCTCATTTTCAATCCTTTTAATTCCTGCATCTTCGTCCTTTTATTCCTAATCGATCCAGAACTTAAAACATAGAAACCAGGTCTAGAAGGAACCTTCCCGATCGTCGATCAAACCTTCAAACTTTCCTCATCTGTTCCTCATAATCCCGGCCACCTCGAGCCTTGATTCCAAGCCCAGAATATTCGTACAGTCACCAGAAACCAGTTCCACATGTTAGGATCGATCAACAAGCCTCAAAAACAAATATTCGAATTTGAGCTTAGACTTACCATTTCGGATTTTCCCGGCCACCGTTAACGACAGTCCACCCCATTAGCCATATCATCATTGACTCAATCCTCACTCTCACTCCCCTTCACACCCAAACCTCATCTGGAGAGGAATGGATGGACTTATATAGGGCGGGTTGCATAGTTCCAGGCTTCTCGCGGGACTTAGGGAGAAATAGAGAAGGAAATGATTGATTGAAGGGGTGAAAAATATCCTACCATGTGGAAGAATGGACCAATCAGATGGGTGACACTTGTCACTCATCTGTTGGTCCTTCCAGAAATTTCCACCAACCAAAACTTGCCACGTGTCATCTTTTCTCGATTTGTGTGTAATAGTGTCATAAAGCGTTCTAGACCAGTAACTTTCCCATCGAACGTCGGATTACGACGTGCCGCCTGTCTACGGACTCGTAATGCCTCGATCTATGTCACTGTCATCAGTCAACGTCCATTTGATTGCCTGGGTCAAAAGTTAACTTTTCGCCCAATTCCTAGGGGTAAAAGGTCATTCCACTTCGTTCGTCCGCGATTCCTTGACTAATCCTTTATTGGTCGCACTAATCCTTCATTAGTCACTAATTATTCCCGAAATTAAAGATGGTTCGTTACAGACTACCCCACTTACAAAAAATATGTCCTCGAAATTTCTACTACCTCGAGTCCACATCCAACTGTGCAAATCCAAATCTGCCTCACTTTCTGGCCTTACATCCTGTTCTTAGATTCTGTGTACACATGTGTACACCCTCGTGTTGACACCACTTGAGAACTCTGCTGATGCGCTCACACTTCCCAAACTATCACCACTTGACAATCGCCAACTCAATCAAACATTCCATGAGTCAGGTTGACATTCCTCGTCTATTCAGCCTGACGGCTCTTCTTAGTATTTTCAGCTTGATGACCTTTCTTAGTCGTCAATCCAACATCTTCAACTTTTCAGCTTGACAGTTCTTTTCATTCATCCATCAGTTAACCCCCTCAGCAATCCACGATGTCATCATACTTCACATGTGGTTATCCTAACCACCAACTCACTCAACCTGAGTGTGATTGGACCCCATCGGGTACTCGTCTAGTAGAGATAACACATTTGCACTGTAGGGTTCCCTTAGTCATCTACAGCTCTGAGCACCTGCTCATACAATCACTAAACCCATCAAAATCACTCTGGTCTAGCGCACAGTATCCAATATCCAGTCCACGCTCTCAACCAATCCAATGATATCAGAACTAAGCCGATTACCAACACGTTTATCAACATACCACTGGTACATCCTATATATCGTCACCAAGCACCATTCATGCCTGCCCAGTATTGATCCTCGCACAACGTACCCAATACGTACATCCATCCACCAACCAGTCCACTACATAGCTCATAACTAATCATGCTTCAATCTGGAGTCTATCTGTCCAATCTCGTACGAGATAGACCATAGACTCCAATTTCGTGTCCATTCCGAGTCCTCTAGTCACCCGACTAGCATCTAAACGTCTACTCCCAGCCACGTCATCCAATATATACCAATCTGAATCACGTCTACCAAGACCTACTCATTGATGCCCAATAAGTATCCAATCTCACCAACGTTTACCGAGATGTACCACTTCCGATCTTGCCAGATACCCGCTCATCCGATTACTATATCATACTAGATCGACTTCGAAAGGAAGTCAATCACCACAATAAATGTTAGCTATGGCGGTAGCCTCCGCCCGACAGTCGCTGACACCTCCAATCTGAATGAGTAAATCCAAGATCCAACTCATCCACATATCCAACATGTTCCCATAATCAAGACAGAGCCTCTTTCACATATCCAATCTCATACTAGACTAACTTCAAAAAGAAGTCAACTCCAAAATTCTCCATATCCAACCTCCATCTTGCATTCTTACTCATAATTCCAAGAGATTCTTCAACTGTCTTACAATACGATTTCCCTCTATCATCACAATACTACTCCTCCACATCATCCTGGTCCAAGCAATACCACTTATTCCTTCATAACATCCCCTGATCGTCGATAATCACGATCCTAGGATCGTCGATAATCACGATCCTAGGATCATCTCATCACTACCTGATCTTTGCTATCTTGATCCTAGTAGGATCCATACTAGCACTTTTTCAACTAACGACTAGGCTCCAAGTCATAGGGTCTTACACCTTCTTTAAATCTATTTACTATCACATCACTTTGCAACAACTTCCCGAATCTAATCAGCGCAGTCAAAGACGAAACAGGTCTAGGTTGTGGGTTCTCTTCAATTACCTCATATCGATCAGTTATAACCACTTCTTTCCTATTTGCACATCTGATCAGATCAGTCACCTCATCACCAAAACTTGAGGACTTCTTCACTTAGTCCATGATAATGTCTCCTCAAGGTAATCCAAGATAATGACATCAAACTGGGTCAACGAACCAATACATGATCAACGTACTGGTGACACCCAATTCAGAATCAATCACAACTTTCCTTGATTCTGAAGTCCAACCATGTTGGAGTCATACCAAATTCTCTACCTGAATGGGTGTCAAGTCCAACCACTGGACTTCCCAAATCCTCAACTCACTCAGACAACCATATGTCCGTATACCATCTAACTCAACACCCGAGTCGCTTGTTGGTTTATAACCGTTTATGCACATCCAAACGGATGTGATCCATTACTATTTTATTCTCACATCTCAGACTTTACAGGCTCAACTCTCGAGTTTCCATGTCATTCACAATCACACATTCTCACATCAATACTTCCATTAACGACAACTCCTCGTGAGACTAGAGACATACAACCACTCAATTTTTGGAGTTTGATGACAACTCCCTGAATCCACTAATTTCCATGACATCCTCGCCGTCATCCAGAACTCCTCGTGTCTCATTCAGCCCATCTCTAACATATTTGCATTCTCAACACAGTTCCCGAGGCACAACACCAACTGACGAATCCTCATCGTCAAGTTCACACTAAACATGAGCACATCATGACTGAGTCATAGCTCGTAACTCCTCATCTTCTCTCGTAATCGCAATCGCTGAGAATGTGACTCTGTCATCTCCTATCATCATCGCTTCACCGCTATGCGGGATGAAAATCAAACAAATCCTGAATCTCTGCTCACACCGAGCAACCATCACATACCTCTACTCAGGTCGGAGGAATCTTACCTCCCTCGTACCTCAAAACTCTGGGTACAACCACTTTGACAATTCATACCAGGATAGGATCAGGGAACATCCTTGAATGCCATTCGATTCTCACTAATCCCAACTTGAATCATCCTCGATAGCTAGTCAAAGCCACATGGCTGTCGACCAACAGACATCGCTATCGAGGCTCTGCGTCCACACATCAACACTACTAATCGATCCACCCTGGCACCCCATATGTATATCATCTTATGATTACCCTTGTGCATGGGATCCCAACTTTTCACTTTAATTTCAGGCCAACCTATCTCCACAGTCTCATTAGACTCCACTAGAATTGTTCACTAGGTCATTTATGACCTCCACTGTTCTCTACAGCACAATCTCCAATCTGACCTAACCGACTATCTCGACATCGAGAAGTCGTCCAATCCACAACAACTACGGACTCACATCTCCAATTTATCAGTCACAAACTAGGGTTCGTCAATCACCAACCAAGGCCCCTCAATCATAGCTAGGGTTCTAAAAGCTCGGCTACCACCAGTAGCACAATCTCCAATCGAGCCACCCCAACGGTCCCGCACCGCCAAATCATCACATACAATCCTAGTATCTGACCGATCATCAGTCGTATCCAACATTTCGCTCTCATCGTATCTGACACAATCATCAATCCCACCCTTCTCGGGTCTAATAACACTGATGCACGGCGTATCGGGCCCAACTGCAACTTATCCACGATTCGTTCCTACTCAATATCTTACTATATTGCCCCAACTTTCAGGTTGATGACGGGCTGTTCCTCGTATAGACCTCACATCCTGGGCACATACGCACACCAAGCTCTGGTTCCAACTGACAATCCTTGCTCTGACAACCCTTGGTGTCAGGATAACACATGTAAATCTCGCTCTGATACCACTTGACACGCCCCATCCCAACCCCTCGGGATTAACGAGGGATAAGACATGCTCCTGTTTAACACACTTGCCACTAGAGGTATCACGCGGGCCAGACAAGGGATAACCCGAAATCCTGAGCCCAATTGGCTCCCAGAGTGCGCGAGGATCATCCGAGGAATGTGAGGTATCAGTCTCTACTACAACCCGCATCCGCTATCAACAACCTGAAGGACATTAAAACCATTAAAAGCTGTGAGTGGACAAAAAATCAATAGTTTAATAAAAACACATTTCATAAGAAGACATTTATGCACTTCACTTAAAACTATGCATACATTTGAAAGCCAGTTAATTAAATATCATAAAAACGTTTAGCAAACCAAAGTCATTTCCTTTTCTCAAATAATTTGGGCCTTACCCCAAAACCATAAAATCCAGTCAAGTGGGAACTCAGCCCAAAATTGTAAATCCAAATCATGCGGGACACTGCCCAAATCCACAAACACAGAAATATTGTTTCATTAATCCAGACAATCATGTAATCCAATTACTTTAATGTTTACCAAATACCCATCCTCGGCATCCCAGATGCCTAGCGTCCCAGACGTCATATCTCACGATCTAAGCAACGCGTGTTGCCCGGGGTCTCTCCAGGTCCAGATGTCTGACGTCCCAGACGTCTATCATAGCAATCCTGCTCTTGAGTCACTATACGGTCCGGTCACTCCGTGCAATGACCCCTCACAAGCAATGCACTGTGACTTCCCTAGTGTCCCATACATCTGGAGGAGACCAAAAATTTCCATAAAATCATCATATATCTATTTATTCAAATCCATAAATCCGTAAATCCATAAATGTGTCCCCGACCCGAAATCACATTTATAAGCCATAATTGGGCCACATGCCCGATTTCGTAAATCAATTGGGCCATTAGCCCAATCATGCAAACCAACTAGGCCCCTAGCCCGATGCCTTATTAAATCAAATGGACTCCAAGTCTGATAGTTTGCAAATCAAATGGGTCTCATGCCGGATTCCAAATTTCCAAATCCGAAAGCATACCATTGAATCATTGTTAAACCATAATCGCGTAGAAATACAGTATAAAACTATAAACTTCGAAATACGTGCAAATACATAAATCACCTCGAAATACGTGCAAATATGTAAATCACCAATATAACAATCATCATCATAGAAATCACATATGAAAAAAATATATAAAACAGTTATGCATACATCATATTTAGAAAACAAAAGTCCACTCATAAACCATCCTAGATGCCGCCTCGATACACGCGCCATACCCCCTTCTGGCTAATCCACCACCACCGGGACTTCCGATCCTGTCCAAATCATACCTGAAGGTCACTAATTACTTCAAATAGCCTCACATTAAATCCCCATAATTTTTCGTAATTTTTCAACGTATTAAACATAAACCCTACACCTTCGAACACTCGGAACTGCCCCGAAATGGTATCCGATCGACTTGAAACCAGTCCCAAAATGTTCGTTACATCGAAAGAATGAAATTACATGTTGACCACATCCCCCAGAACAAGTCCACGTGCCGCCCAAAGGCTCTAGTCGTGAAGCCCATGCGTTGGTTCACTGTTCATCTTCAACCTCCAGCGAACTAGGTTCAGACCGGTTCTCTGCAAATCTGATTCGACCAGACCGTTGAGACCGGTTCTCACCATTCCTAACCTATTTTCAACCTTTTTAATTCCTACACCTTCGTCCTTTCATTCCTAATCGATTCAGGACTTAAAAACATAGCAACCAGGTCTAGAAGGTACCTTCCCGATCGTCGATCAAACCTTTAAACTTTCCTCCTCTGTTCCTCACGATCTCAGCCACCTCCAGCCTTGATTCCAAGCCTAGAAAATTCGTACCGTCACCATAAAACAGTTCCACATGTTATGATCTATCAACAAGCCCCAAAAACCCGAATTTGAGCTTAGACTTACCATTTCGAATTTTCCTAGCCACCGTCATCGGCGGTCCACCCCGTTAGCCATATCATCATCAAATCAATCCTCCCTCTCACTCCCCTTCACACCCAAACCTCATCGTAAGAGGAATGGAGGGACTTATATAGGGTGGGTTGCACGGTTCCACGCTACTCGCAGGACATAGGGAGAAATGGAGAAGGAAATGATCAATTGAAGGAGGGAAAAATATCCCACCGTGTGGGGGAATGGGCCAATCAGATGGGTGATACTTTTCACTCATCTGTTGGTCCTTCTAGAAATTTACACCAACCAAAACCTGCCACGTGTCATATTTTCTCTGTTTGTGTGCCATAGTGTCGTAAAGCGTTATAAACCCGTAACTTTTCCATCGAACGTCCAATTTCGACATGCTGCCTATCTACGGACTCGTAATGACCCGATCTATGTCACTGTCATCGATTAAAGTCCATTTGACTGCCCAGATCAAAATTTAACTTTTTGCCCAATTTCGAGGGGTAAAACGGTCATTCCACTTTGTGCGTACACGATTCCTAAACAAATCCTCGATTGGTCGCATTAATCCTTCATTAGTCACTAATTGTTCCTGAAATTTGGGATCGGTTGTTACAACTCATGCCCGATATCATAATCAACTGGGCCTCGAGCTCGATTATGGAAACCAACTAGGCACCCCGCCAGATGCCTTATTAAATCAAATGGACTCCAAGTCTGAGGGTTCGTAAATCAAATGGGTCTCAAGCTGGTTCCATATTTCCAAATCCGAAATGATACCATTGAACCATTATTGAAATCACTATCACGTAGAAATACAGTGTAAAACTATAAACCTCGAAATACGTGCAAGTATGTAAATCACCAATACCATAATCATCATCATAGAAATCGCATATGTAAAACATATAAAACAATTATGCATGCATCACAGTTTAGAAAATAAGGTCCACTCACAGACCGTCCTAACTACCGCCTCGAAATACGGGCCAAAAGCCTCCCCGGCTAAATCACCATCTCGGAACTTTCGGACCTGTCCAAATCACACCCGAAGGTCAATAACTACCTCAAATAGGCTAACATTGAATCCCCCAATTTTTCGGGATTTTTAAACGTATTTAAAATAAACCCTAAACTTCGGACACTCGAAACTTCCCCAAAACGGTGTCTGATCAACTCGAAACTTGGTCCAATAGGTTCGTATTATCGAGAACATTAAAATATATGTTGAAAAATTCCCCAAAAACGCCCCCACACGCCCTCACGGGTCACCGCAAAGGGTTGCGCATGAAGCCCACATGCCTGCTACAGTTGTCTTCAACCTCCAGTGAACCCGATCCCCTGGTTTCCAATTCGAATGGACCGACGAGACCAGTTCACAGCCGTTCCTCCACCATTTTCATTCCTATTAATCCCTAAGGCTTCTTCTAATCATTCCTAATCAATTTACTATCCTAGAAACCTAAGAAAAACACGAAGAATTACCTTCTCGTCGAAGATCAAACTGGCCAACCTTCTCCGTCGATTGCTCCCATCTCCGGCCATCGTTCACCTTGATTCCAAGCCCCCTGAGCTCGTCTCACCTTAAGGAATACCATCCAAGCCACCAAAATGATCCACACTCATTAAAACTCAACTTACCATTTTTGCTCAAAACTAACTATTTCGGGTTTGGGCTTACCTCCACCGTCGTGCACCCTCGTGGCCACCACCACGGTCGTCTTGACCTCCCCTTTCACTTTTGTTCACTGGTTAGAAGCAACGGATGAAGATGGGAGGGTGTTTGTGTGGGTTTTGGGTGTACAGGTATGGGTTTACGGTTTGAACAATCAAAGAAGATGAAGGCAAAATAGGATCCCAATGTTTGGGGTAATGGGCCAATCAGATGAGTGACACTTGTCACTCATCTAGTGGGTCTAACCCACATATTTCCCAGTCCAAATAGTACACGTGTCAGTTTCTCGGTTTACGTGCAATAGTGCCATTTTCTGTTTTAGACCCATATCTTTCTCGTCGAAAGTCCTTTTTCGACGTGTCGCCTGTCTACAGACTCATGACGGTCATCGGTCCTCGTACATTTGACTCCCTTGGTCAAAAGTCAACATTTTGCCCAATTCTTGGGGCGAAACAGTCATTTTAGACCATCCGTCCGAATTCTCTCAACTAATCCCTGATTAGTCATTCTTAATCCATAATTAATTAATATTAAATCCTGATATTCATGACGGGTTGTTACAACCTTCCCCCCTTAAATACTTTCATCCTCGAAATTCAAATTAATCTCATTTCCACATCCATCTCTTGGAAAGCAAATTCGTCCTCACATCATGTGTACGAGTGTACACCTAGTAACCAGCACAATACTTGTCTGCGCCCAGACGTTTCACCAATACTCACATCGCATCATCTACACTCGACCACTTCGAGTGAAATTGATCACATATTCCGAGTTAATACCACTTGATAATTCCACTATTACGCTAACACATGTAGCTTTTCAGCTTGATGGTTCTTCTCGATCACCAATCCACTCTAACATCTGCTACTACCGAAAATCACCAAATCTCAACCTATTCCCGCAGGTTTCCATAACGTCGCACTCAGCCGACACTCACGGTTCCATAGTCACTGTTCGAATCACCAACACAACTCTGACTCACTCTAGAGTCGCACTAAGGTACCTCGTACCGAAAACTCCCTCAATGTAACGTAAGATCAATGACAGGGTCTCACCTCGCGAGGCAAGCTCAAACCTGCGACATTCATCGGTCTCGGTGCTCACATCCGTCAACTCCCTCAGTGATCCATGACGCTGGTCAAAGTCACAGAGCCGTAACTTCACGTAAAGCAACCCGTGGTTACACTAACCACCAACTTATTCCACTTGTGGATACACAATGCACACCTCACTCACTTGGGAACTTGCAGTAAATATTTCTTACCATAAATTTCAATAGACCTTAAAATCAGCTCGATAGGATCCCCATATCAATGAAATGAATTTCACTCGATCAGTGTGTACTAGACCTCATTGAATAACAGCCCAGCACTAATATCTCAACTCTAGGGTTCCACTAGCCATCCATGGCTCCGAGCACCTGCTCATATAATCACTGAACCCATCAACACGTTCTCAAACAATCCAATGATATCAAAACGAAGCCAATTACCAAAACATTCATCAACATACCACTGGTACATCCCATACACCGTCACCAGGCATCACTCAGGCCTGTCCAGTATCGATCCCCGCACAAAGTACCCAGTACGTACATCCATCCACCAACAAGCGGACTATATAGCTTATAACTAAACACACTTCAATTCTAGAGTCTATCTGTCCAATTCCGCATGAGACAGACCATACACTTCAATTCTGTGTCCATTCCGAGTCCCCTGGTCACCTGACCAGCATCAAAACGCCTACTCCCAATCACGTCATCCAATACTTACCAATCCAAATCACATCCACCAAGGCGTACCCATTTATGCCCAATGAGCATCCAATCTCACCCACGTCTACCGAGACATACTACTCCGATTCTACCTTATACCCACTCATTCGATTTCCATATCGTACCAGATCGTCTTCGAAACGAAGTTAATCCCCACAACATAACCTAACCCACGACATAACCTGATCATATAGATCACGATCCAAATCATCACAACACCTTATATCCTCAACATCACGCTCCTTATCCACATCGCGATCCTAGGTGGATCCACACTAGTTCTCTCTCAGCTAACAACCGGATTTCGGGTCATAGGGTCTTACACCCTCTTTGAATCCTTTGACAATCATGTCACTCCTCAACCATTTTCCACATCTGACATATCAGTCAAAAGACGGAACACGTCTAGACTGTGGGTTCTCTCCGATTACCTCATATCGGTCCTTGTCATCCCATGTCATCCTTCTCCTCATCTTACCCTAACCGGACTCCCTCGTTGACAGGACCCATCCCAATCCCCCCGGGATTAACTCGGGATGACCCTGCTCTCGTCTGACACGAAGTGTCAGACAAGGGATATTTCTGACCTTTGCCCTCCTGGGCTATCAGAGTACGCCAGGATCCGGAGGAGGCATGTGATATCTCGATATCTGCTACAGTCCACATCGTATCTGACCTGAAGGGTATTAAAAACAAAAAGACTGTGAGTGGACAAAACTAATAAGTTTATAAAAACATTTCATAAGAAAGACCTTTATTCCCTTCACTAAAATGCATGCATGCATAGTTAAACCATTTATCCAAACACATATGTTTAAACAACCATCATTAGGGTCTCAACCCCAAATTCCATAAATACAAGTCATACGAGCTCCTGCCCAAAACCATTTACAGAAAACCAAAACATAGTAAACATACATGGGATCTTAGCCCAAATCCATTTATCATCAAAAACACAATTTCCCAAACCACTGAAATCATGTTTATCCATTATATTTCATATCCAGGACCTGTCACGGGAAATATAAAGCTACGTGCGTGCTAACCGGGGTCTCAAACCCAAGTCTCTCCAGGGTCCACCCAGGTCAATGTCCGTAGATCAATGACCCTCTCTGGAGGTAACGAACCATGCCCATCCTGAGAGTAAGGAACCCAACTGGGGGGCGACTCCACTTAGTCAGTGCTCCGTGACTACTCCTGGGGTCTACCCAGGCCAACGACCCTCCCCGGAGGAGACAATCATATATAAAGGATGGCATATGAAAAACATTTTGAAATCATTCTTTAAACCTTTCCAAGATTCATACCCGGCCCCCATAAGCCGTCATAATCCATAAAATCCTTTCCAAGGGTTCATGCCGATTCCCATAAACCGTCATGACCCACAAATCCATTTCAAGGATTCATGCCGGTTAACATAACCCGTCATGACCCGTAAAATCCATTTCTAGGGTCCCTGACCCGAAATCACCATCATAACACATAACTGGGCCCTAGGCCCGAACCACATACAAACTGGACCTCCGGTCCGAATCGTAAACCAATTGGGCCTCCGGCCCGATTCCGTAAATCAAATGGGCCTTGAACCCGAGTTTACCTTTTCAAATCCAAAATCATTTCATTAAACTATTTCCAAAACCATAAGAATGGAAAATCAGTGTAAAACCGGAAAACCTCGATTTACGTGCAAGCACGTAAATCGTCTCGAAATACGTGAAACCATATAATTCACAGCCATCCAAATCAACATCATAAAATCATATTCATAATCCATATAAAACATTTATGCATGCATCACAGTTTAGAAATCAAGGTCCACTCACAGACCGTCCGAGCTGCACCTCGATACGCGTGCCATAATCGTCTCCCGGGTCAATCACCATCACCGGGACTCCCAAACCTGTTCAAATTGTAATAAAAGGTTACTAACTACTTAATTAACCTCCTACCAAAGCCCCGTAATTTTCTGATATTTTTAACTATTTTTAAAACCTAACCTAAACATTCGGACACCCCGAAACCTATCGAAACGATGTCCGATCGACACGAAACCAGTCCCAAAATGTTCGTTACATCGAATAGAAGATTTCGCGTGTTGAACACTTCCCCGAATTACTGATCACGCGCCCTCACGCGCCCCTAAAAGCTACTATGCACTGTTCATCGTCTTCATGCTTCAGCCGGTTCAGACGGCTAGTTCACCTGGTTTAGCCTGTCCAACTGGACCGGCATGACCGGTTCATGGCTCTAGACTCCCAATTTTTCATCCTACTTCTTCCTTTTTGATTCCTTTCTTCCTATTTTCAAGTTTTCTATCCATTCCAATCCTTAAACGCACCTAAAAACACTTAAAACCTAAGGTTTGATTTTGAACCAAACGGTTCAATGTTTTCCCAGCCACCCTCACGGCTGCTCAGTCCAAAACCACCACCCAGACCTCCTTAAAAACTTCCTAACAACTTAATAAACTCAACCTAATCCCCCAAAACCGGCCATAATGCATAAATTGAAATAAAATGGAAATTGGGCCTAACCGTGGAACATATTTGGGTTCAAGGCTCCACCGTCCACGGTGGCGTGCCCTTGGCCTGCCACCAACATCTACAGGTCCTCTCAGCCCTCTGGGCTTCACGAGCATGATCAACTGGGTCAAAGGTTTGGTCTTGGATTGAAAATGGGATCGGGAAATGTTGGTTTAGGGAGAAATGAAGAAAATGAAGATGCACGGGAAAAGGGAGATGCATGAATGAATGAAGTTGGCCAGTGGATGGGTGACATGTGTCACTCATCCATTGCGCCTCCATAAAATATATGGGCCCCACTAGAGTCCAAAAGTTAGTTCGTCTCGTAATTCGTGCAATAGTGCACTTGAACTTCCGTGAACCGTAACTTCTTCGTCGAACGTCCGAATTCGACGTGCCGCCTGTCTATGGATTCGTATCGTCCCGATCTACGTAATGGTCCTCAGCCCTTGGCCATCGGACATCTCGGTCAAAAAGTCAACATTTGACCCCTTTTAACCAAAATTACCAAAATGCCCATAAACTTCTGAAAGTCATAACTTCCTCCTTGAATGTCGGAATTGAACGTGCCACCTGTCTATGAACTCGTGACGTCATGAATTACGTCACGGTCATCGGTCAAAGTCCGTTTGACCACCCGAACGAAAAGTCAACATTTTACCACGGCTAGGGGCAAAACGGTCATTTTGCATCGTTCGTCCGATTTCGCCTAACTAATCACCGATTAACCTCACTAATCGTGATTAGTCACTAATCGTGATTAGTCACTAATCTAATATAGGAATTTGGGACGGGTCGTTACACTCGTCATATTTCCCTAGGTGGGATGATGACCCAAAACCAATCATGGCTCCATCAACCAATACACGATCCACATACTGGTGACAACAGACATTATCTGCCATGGGCAGAAAATGAGAAGTCACCATCAGTGACTTCGGAATATCAATTACCAATGATGAATCAAGCACTCATGTCAGAATATCCATTTCGTAACTTCTCTTGATTCCGAAGTTCCAACCATGTTGGAACCAACTCACTCGGACATCAACCACGTGTTCGTACCAAGATAACTTGGTACCCCAACTCGCCTATTCGTTCGTACTGTTTCATCCAATCACTACTTGCTCACCGCAATTACATCAGCTATCCCCATCACGGTTGGGTTAGAATCCCAACACATCTCATCCACTGCTGGATCCTATCCAATCCATCTATCACCTACTTGTCATTTTGACACAATTCTCAAGACTCAAAACTGGCTGACAAATCACATCAACACCGAACACAAGCACATCACAACTGAGTCACATCCTCAGCTCGTGGCTCAACGTCTCTCGTCGTCATCGCAATCACTGGCACATAGCGTGCGAATCAGACCCAAACTAAATCTCAGCTCATACCGAGTGAGAATCCACCATCTCTGCTCAGGCTAGAGGAACTCTGCTTCCCTCAACTCACCAACTCTAGGTACAATCACCTTGACAATTCATACAAGAAAATGAACGTTCCCTGAACCTCCCCTGATTCTCAACAACCACAACTACAACCACTCTCAATAGTAGTGCCTGCCACAATCTCGTGCAAACCGAACCACCAAACATCGCTATCGAGACTCCGCATCCAAGCGTCAACACTGCTAATTGGTCTAGGGGTAGACCCTAAATATGTCATCTCATACTGGTACTCACGAATCAGATTCCATCACTCCACTTAGTGTCAGACCAATCAATCTCTATAGTCCCAACTAGACTCAACTAGACTCAACCGGAGTCGTCCACTAGGTCATCCATGACCTCAGCTGCACCATGCCGCATAATCATCAAAGTTGACATGACATGACCAACCAACGGTCTCAACTTCGAAGAGTCACCAAAGTCAAACTACTCGCCGACTCATATATCCGAATCATACAACAAACACTAAGGTTTCTCGAACCTGGCTGCTTTTAGCAACACAATTCCCAACTCAACATGACCTGACCATCTAATGGTCACAACTCCACACTACCATCATATCCAAACCTGCAATATCGTGATAGACGGTCCCGACATAACCGTCCCATGGTTAAAACTCTAAAGTACCGTTACGTTCATCCCTCAGTAGGGTTTCTCACTGCCAAACCACGACATAACTATGGCATACTCAGGCATCGACTGCTGAACCAAAACTATCCATGATTCATTTCTACTAACTCTCATACTATTACCCAATAACCAGGTCGATAACAGGCTAACCACGTAGAGACATCACATCCTCGACTTGCGCATACCACAAGAGCAAACTGTGCTCTGATACCACTTGACACGACCCATCCCAAATCCCCCCCCCCCCCCCCCCCGGGATTAACACGGGATGTGTCATGCTCCCGTCTGACACGAAGTGCCAAACAAGGGATAACTCAACCCTCAGCCCATTCGGGGCTTCTAGAGTACGCCGGGATCGGTGGAGGAGTGTGTTGTCTCGGTCTCTACTACAGCCCGCATCCGTGATCAACCTGAAGAACATTAAAAACCATTCAGAGTTGTGAGTGGACATAAATAAATAATTTAATAAAACACATTTCACAAGAAGATATTGATGCCCTTTACTAAAAAGCATGCATGCATTCGAAAACCAATAATTAAACCATTTACTTTAATCAAATCATTAGGGCCTTAGCCCAAAACCATAAACCAAAGTATGTGGGAATTGAGCCCAAAACCATAAATCTAATCATGTGGGCCACTGCGGAAAACCACCAACACTGAAATACCATTACATAAATCCAATAAAACTGAAATCCAAATACATAATCCAATAAATCCATAAATCACAATTTAATCAAATACCGTTATATACCAATCCTCGGCATCCCAGATGCCTGGCGTCCCAAAAGCCTGACGTCCCAGACGTCATGTCACAGTCCAAGCTACGCGTGCTACCTGGGGTCTCAACCCGAGTCAATCTCTGACATCCCAAATGTTTGACGTCCCAGACGTCTAGCAATCCTACTCCGGGCAATGACGGCTAGTAGGCAATGCATCGTGATTACTCCAGCGTCCCAGATGACTGGAGGAGACAATCCATAGATATAAGGATGGTATATGGAAAACATTTCATAAATCCTTTAAAACCATCCAAATGGGCCTATGCCCGGGATTTCCATAAAACCATCGTAATTCACAAATCTGATTTCTCAAATCCAAATCCATTTAGGGTCTCTGAACCCA
Source organism: Prinsepia uniflora (assembly GCA_032719365.1). Taxonomy (NCBI): domain Eukaryota; kingdom Viridiplantae; phylum Streptophyta; class Magnoliopsida; order Rosales; family Rosaceae; genus Prinsepia; species Prinsepia uniflora. The sequence goes on from CM064867.1 coordinate 34,730,603, forward strand.
AAATCACATTTATAAACCACAAATGGGACTCATGCCCAATATCATAATCAACTGGGCCTCAAGCCCGATCATGCAAACCAACTGGGCCCCCGGCCCGATGCCTTATTAAATCAAATGAACTCCAAGTCTGAGGGTTCGTAAATCAAATGGGTCTCAAGCCCGGTTCTATACTTCCAAATCCGAAATCATACCATTAAACCATTATAAAAATGATTATCACGTAGAAATACAGTGTAAAATCGTAAACCTCAAAATATGTGCAAATACGGAAATCACCTTGAAATATGTGCAAATCTGTAAATCTCCAATACCACAATCATCATCATAGAAATGGCATATGTAAAACATATAAAACAGTTATGCATGCATCACAGTTTAAAAAACAAGGTACACTCACAAACCATCCTAGCTACTGCCTCGATATGCATGCCATAAGCCTCCTCAGCTAAATCTGACAGGACTGTCCCCAAAGGAACATTGATAACCGTGCCCGGTCCTGCTCCTGTCTAGCAAGTCGACTGAAGTTTCCAAATTACCCTTAGCACTTACCAAATAAGGGATAACCATATATGTGCCCACTTATGCCTCCACCTCTCAATAGCCTCAATCATCGCGCCACGACCTGCAGGGGTTAATAAAACACAAAGGGTGTGAGTGGACGAAAATAAATCAGTTTATAAAACATGTTACAGAAAGGCATTTCTACCCTCCACGTAAAACCAATGCATACATTCGAAAATCATTTCATAATCCATTTCATTTCCAATATAAGAAAACTGTGTATGAAAATCAAAATCATTTTCCATTTCTCAAACCTTGGGCCTTAGCCCGAAAACCATAAACATGGGGCCTAAGCCCAAAATTGTCAGGACCCACCCCGGTTTCACCCCGAAAACCGAGGTAAATCCTGCTCCCGTCTGACACCCCGACACTAAACCGAAAGAAACTCACGAAAAACCACCAAAATACACAGTCAGACGCAGGAGAAACTATATGAAACATCCCGAAGTCAAAGTTTTACAGAGCATAGTACCAATACAAAAGAAAGAAAACCGATGAACAGTACACGCACACGGAAAAACTTAAAACACTCCGGGGTCGCTCTCGAGTACGCTATGCCTCAGACGCTGCCTCGACGTCAAAACCCCGCTCTAGCTCCACGACCTGAAGGGCAGTTTAAAAACAGAAGGTGTGAGTGGACCATAAATAAGAAAAGAATTTCCGACAACCATTTCATAATAAAACCAGGGTTTTAGCCCTCTGTTTTGAAACCACACATGCATAACCCAGTTACCAAAAACAATTATAAGTCACATGAAGATCATCAAAAAAAACATTTACAGAATCAGTATAAAAACAGTTATAACAATCATGTTATAAGCATCATAAAACCGTAAAAACATAAATACCAAGTCATCATTATCCGATCAAACCTACTGGACCTATCCGAGTCTTTAAACTCCCGAGTCTTTAAACTCAATTCAGGCCTCAATAATATCTGAGTCTTTAAACTCCCGAGTCTTTAAACTCAACAGGCCTACGGGGGAAATATAAATATATCCGAGTCTTTAAACTCTCGAGTCTTTAAACTCAATCCGGGTCTTTAAACCTAATCTGGGCCCGTCCCCCGTCAATCACAATATCCGGGTCTTTAAACCCAATAACCAGATCCAGCAAATCCAATCAAAACCGTTTGAAAACCATTTCTCAATCCACATCCAAACCTGAATCCGAAATCACCGGCCCGAAGCCATTCCAGCATCCAGAACCGTCATTCCGAACCCAAATCCAGAAATCCACTTTTCAACTTTAAAACCAAACCTCGCTTTTCGAAATATGATTTTAAAACCGAAAACCCTTAATCATCGAAATCATGTATCCAAATCCAATCATACTCATTGAAATCCAATTATCATTTAATATTTCAAAAGCATGGTATCAAAAGCACAATCATCACATTTCTCGTCAAACGTGCCAAAAACCGTAATTCCTCGAAAAACGTGCAATTATATAAAATAGTTCTAGCATAGGCAATAGACATGAAATCAAGATTAAAACCATAAAACAAGTACTTAAAAACAGTTATGCATGCTCAGTTATAGAGAAGGGGTCCACTCACAGTTAACGGCACGTCACTCGCGCCCCGTACGTCCCGTACGTTCCTCAGCTTCCTCGGGAAGTTCCGATCCTGTCACAAGTCACCAAAGTACGTTACTAACACGTCTACGAAGGTTCACCTAATTCCCCACAAAAATCCCCGGGTTCTAAACGTAACGAACTGGAACCCTAAACCTTCAACCTCGCGGGACTAACTTCAAACGACGTCCGAACAACCCGAAACCAATTCCAATAGATTTGCTACAACTCCTAGACCAAAAACCATGTTGACCATTTTTCCAACCTCCGCCGCACGCGTCCCCACGCGCCGCCCAAAGTGGCTGCGCGTGGGCCTCACGCGCCAGCACCACTGTTCATCGTCTTCAACCACTCGACCCGTCACTATTCCGGACTGGCATGGCCGGTTCTCCGCCGTCCCTCCACCATTTCCCTTCCTTTTTCCTCCCCTAGCTTCGTCCTCTACCCAGTAATTCATTCCACCACTCCAATCACTTCATCACGACCTCTCAACCATCGTCTCAAGCTTGAAACCAAAACCACCCGTACCCTTGTTTTTCAATCCGGTCACCCGCACACTTCCCCTTCACGGCTTCGACACCAAAAGGTTCCTAAGGACCTAAGGAATCATTTAGCACCTACCAGACCCCTCGACTCGTACTCAAAACTCACGACTTTGAGTTTGAACCTAAACTGAAAAACAGAGAACGCTAGGTACTTACCGTCGTTCTAGACTCCGCCGTGCAATCCCTCGTCACGGCTGCACAACCAGCAGCTTCCCAGGACCCTACTGAGTCCCCTAGACCTCACTAGACACCTCGACTCAACCCCAAAAGCCACAACTTTACGTTTGGACCTAGACGGCAAAACAGAGCACACAGTGGAAAGTAGAGAAATTACCTGCGTCCTGCTCTCCACCGTGAGCTCCGCCGTGTCCATTGGGTTCCTAAGGCTCCACTCCCGTCTCTGAACACCACCAGCAGTAAGGATTGATCCAAGTACGGCAGCTCTACCTCCAAACTCCCTCAACACATCTCTATTTCCCTGCGAACTCAAACCTCCCACTCCCCTGATTTCTTTCACAATCCTCACTCACAAATCACTCACCACTTTCCTCCCTTCTCTCTGTCACTCTCTTGATCTTCAGAACTTACAACACCCTCTACAAGCGCTCAATCCCTCTCCCAATCTCACTCTCTGTTTTCTTATTCAAACACGACTACACATGGTTGCACAATTGAACACACACCGTGCACTCCCTAGAAGCCACTACACACACTGCACGTGTCACCATCCCCTCAGCTCTCTCACAAAAAATCCCAATCTCACTGTACAATTGGCCTTATCTAATTGGCCCAAATCCCAAGACACGAAAAGACCAAAATGCCCCTCTTTTTAATCCAAAATTACGATAATGCCCCTACCTTTTTAGACCCGTAACTCACACATCCTAACTCCGATGAATGTGTGCCGCCTGTCGTTGAATTCAGGACGACGAGATCTACCTAACTGCCCTAGGTCAACATGTCAAAACCCGATCGTACGAAAAGTCAACTCTTCCCCCTTATTTTAGTCAAATTACGAAAGTGCCCTCAACCTTCTGAACATCATATCTTCCTCCTCGGATGTCGGAATCGAGCGTGCCACCTGTCTACGGATTCGTGACGTCCCAAGCTACGTCACGGTCATCGGTCAAAATCCATTTGACCGCCCAAACTCAAAGTCAACAATTTGCCCGAACTAGGGGCAAAATCGTCATTCTACCTTAACGAACCTATCATCACCAACTAACCACCGATTAAGCTCACTAATCCCATCTTAAGCACGGTCTTAACCCTAATTCCCGGGACGGGTCGTTACAAAAATCATGAATCAAAATCCAAGTACAAGAACATATCCCAAAATCCATAAAGTCATAAAAACCGGGCCATTGCCCAACACATCCGAAACCATCGGAAATCAACAGTAAATCACAAGTTAATCAGTTTACTGGATCTCAATCACCGAGTCTTTAAACTCACATATATCAGGTCTTCCTGGGATATCAACGAGTCTTTAAACTCAAAACATATCAATCAAGGGCCTTCCCTCGTCATCAATCAACCAGGTCTTTAAACCCAAAATTAGATCCAGCTATAGTACCGGGTCTTTAAACCCAAAACCATGTGTAAATCATAACAAATCCAGAATCCATCGTAATCCAAATTCCAAATCATATCCATCATCCATTTCCAAATCCGAATCCATAACCATCATTCTGTAAGCCGGCATTAGGAATAACCATTCCGAACCCAAATTTGGAAATCCACTTTCAAGTTTCCAAAACCCGAAATCTCGTTTATCAAAACCACTTTTATGAACTAGGCATCAAGCCCGAAATCACTTTTCCCAAAATCTGTTTGAAATCTTTGAAATCAAATCATATTTCAAATTCCAAATTCAAATCATCAAAATCATGGTCAAATCACAACATACTCGGAATCTCGTAAAACGTGTATATCCGTAATAATCTCGAAATACGTACCAAAACTGTAAATCATACTCACAATCATAATCAAAAAATCATCAAAACATGATACGCACAAATCATATAAAATTATCCACCAAATCATCATCAAAGCATAGAAGAAACCATAGTCTCGAAATACGTGCAATTATGTATTGCATATCGAAATACGTGTAAATACGGAAATCGTAATTACCATAAGCATAAGCATATAAATCATAATTAAGGCATAGAAAACAATTATACATGCACAAAAATTTAGAAAACAAAGTCCACTCACACACCGTCCAATCGGTTCACTACCAAACTGCACGTTTTTCAATAAATTCCAAAAATCATAATTCCTGTCCAAAATCAATATCGAGGGTCACTAACACTTCGATATACCTCATATAATTTTCCCCAATTTTTTCGGGATTTAGATACGTATTTTAAACATATACAAAAACTTCGGATATCCTGAACACTATCAAAACGATATCCGATTTCCTCGAAACTAGTGCCAAAATGTTCGTTAGATTAAAAGGAGCAAGTTTTATGTTGAACTCACCTTGAGATTCGATCCTACACGCTCCTACGCGCCGCCTTAGGTGGCTGCGCGTGAAGCTCACGCGCCAGGTACAGTGCAAGCATTATTCATCGTCTCTGCCCGACTGCCTGTAAAACGGGTCGTTCAACTGGCGTTTCCAACTTGTTTTCTGTAATTCAAATGTCCAATAGCCTCGTCAACACATGAATTTAAGGTCTGTAATATTAATTACAATTCTAATTACGTCTAACTATCCAACTCGACTCAGACTTGCGAAAACTGTTCATCATTCCATCCCTTTAGTATTCATCGATTTCTTTAAATTGATCAGTAGGAAGCATAATAGACTCATTCTAACCATGAAGTCAAGTTCAATTGGACTTGAACATACCTTTGTATGATCGAACTCAATCTTGGAAATTCCAAACCGTCGCGGCTCCAGTTCTTGGCCAATACCTCCTCGATTGCTTCCGTTTTTTATCGTGTTCGACTGCTCAAGGTCCCAGAAGTCTTAATCGAACCTTAATTTGGCTTGGGCTGTCCTACAACTCAAATTCGAATTTAAATTTATCCAAGAACGATTTCGGGTTTCTCTTCGGGTTTTCTCTCTATCCCTCGTGTTTCCTCTCCATTTTAGTCTCTTAATCCTCTGTTTTCCTTCTCTGAATTCTTCTTTTCTCTCAACAGGTTGCTGGGAGGGTCGATCAAGCTAAGTTCTGGTTGTTTGTCTCTGTTTTTCCAAACACACACAGGTTTAAACTAATACATTCCACCGCCACACACACACTGGTTCAATTCTCTTTACATGCACTTGACTAATTCCCACCACCGCACACACATCTACTTGCCTCTAATCTTCCTTAGAAAGTGACAGATGTCACTTGATGGCATAACCATGGCTGAATCAGCCCTATCACCGTTCCATTTCTTATTCAATTGACCAATTACCATTCTGCCCTTCTCCTTACAAATTACCAAAATGCCCTTCACACTCCTAGACCCATAAGTTTATCGTCTGAACTCCAATTGACGCATGCCGCCTGTCTACGGACTCAGCGTCTCTAGACCTACCCAACGGTCTTTGAATTATGTGAAAAGCCCATGTCGTTTGAAAAGTCAACAAATTGTCCCTTTAACCAAATTACCAAATTACTCTTGAACTTCCAAACATCATAACTTTCTCTTCGAATGTCGGAATCAGACGTGCCACCTGTCTATGAACTCGTGACGTCTCGAACTATGTCATAGTCATCGGTCAAAGTTCGTTTGACTGGTCAAACCAAAACTCAACCGTTCGCCCAATTCTAGGGGCAAAATCGTCATTTTCTTCAAGTTTTCCAAATTTTCCTTTTTCGAATTTTCGGGTCGTCACAAAATCACCATTTTCGAAACTTTCGGACCTGCCAAAATCACACCCGAAGGTCACTAACTACCTTAAATAGGCTAACATTGAATCCACCAATTTTTCAGGATTTTTAAACGTGTTTAAAATAAACCCTAAACCTTCGGACACTCAAAACTACCCTGAAACGGTGTCCGATCGACTCGAAACTTAGACCAATAGGTTCTTATTATCGAGAACATTAAAAGATATGTTGAACACTTCCCTAAAAACGCCGCCATACGCCCTCACGCGCGGTCGCAAAGGGCTGCGCTTGAAGTCCACGCGCCTGCTACAGTTGTCTTCAACCTCCGGCGAACCCGATCTAGAGCGGGTCCAGACCCGGTGCACTGGTTTCCTGTTCGACCGGACCGGAGAGACCAGTTCACAGCCGTTCCTCCACCATTTTCAATCCTATTGATCCCTAAGGCTTCTTCTAATCATTCCTAATCGATTTACTAACCAAGAAACCTAAGGAAAATAGGAAGAATTACCTTCTCGTCGAAGATCAAACTAGCTAACCTTCTCCGTCGACTGCCCCCAGCTCCGGCCATCGTTCACCTCGATTCCAAGCCCCCTGAGCTCGTCTCACCTCCAGGAACAGCATCCAAGCCACCAAAATGATCGACACTCATTAAAACTCAACTTACCATTTTTGCTCAAAACTGGGTATTTCAGGTTTGGGCTTACCTCCATCATCGTGCACTGCCATGGCAACCACCAAGGTCTTCTTGACCTCCCCTTTCACTTTTGTTCACGGCTCAGTAGCAACGGATGAAGATGGGAGGGTGTTTGTGTGGGTTTTGGGTGTATGGGTATAAGTTTACGGGTTTAAACGATCAAAAAAGATGAAGGAAAAATAGGATCCCAATGTTTGGAGTAATGGGCCAATCAGATGAGTGACACTTGTCACTCATCTGGTAGGTCTAACCTAGATATTTCCCAGTCCAAACAGTACACATGTCAGTTTCTCGATTTATGGGCAATAATGCCGTTTTCCGTTTTAGACCCATATCTTTCCCATTGAACGTCTGTTTTCGACGTGCCACCTGTCTAAGGGCTCGTGACGTCCCGATCTATGTCACGGTCATCAGTCCTCGTACGTTTGACTCTCCAGGTCAAAAGTTAACATTTTGCCCAATTTCAGGAGCAAAACGATCATTTTACACCGTCTCTCCGAATTCTCTTAATTAATCCCCTATTAGTCATTCTAAATATATAATTAATTAATATTAAATTCCGATATTCGGACGATTCGTAACAGCAAATGTGATTGTGTGATTGATTGTGCACTTGTGAGTAGTGCCGGTATTGTGATCTTTGTGATCGATGTTTATGTACTTGTGAGTAGTACTGTTTGACTATTGTCCTTGATATGTGAGTACTGGTGATGAGTACTGTTGATGATGGTCATTGTGACTGGTTTGATGTTGATAGTTGTATCTTGATGATTTTCATATGATTTGGCTTGAGAACCGGTTGTTCATATGTTTTATCCTATCACTTTACCATTTATGTGCTTAGATGACACGAAATAGATGATAGTTTATGATAAAACTGTCATCTTATTTTAAAAGATGACAATTTAAGTTAAAACTATCATCTATCATAATAGAATGACTAAGTGAAAAATATACAGACAACCGTTTTTTAAATACTGTCGTCTATTATGAATATATATGATGTGAGAATGAAGATTTTCCCCTCAAATTAAAAGCGGCAAAGGCAAAACAAAAGCACGCGATGTACTGTAGCTTTTAAAAACAAAATTTTCAAAGCTTGAAAGTAGGAACTAAATTTCTGGATAGGTCGAAAAGGGGTCGAAGATTAGAAAGTGGTCGACATCTCTGCTAGGGTTTTTAGGTCGAAGGGGGTCGAAGAGGCTGGGTTTGGCTTGTGGGGTGCAAAAGATTCGATTACTTCAGCACTGTCATAGATCGGAACGCTCCTTTTACCACAGTCGTCGGCAAATTTGCCACCATCACTGTCATCTCCTCTAGATTTGGCTACCTCGCTGGTCTCTCTCTCTCTCTCTCTTTCTCTCTCTAAAGCAGCAATTTTGATCATGAATTTAATTTTTGTAACTTTTAGGGAACAAGCGAGGGCGGCTTATGGTGCGGCTTATGGTTATTTTGCTAATGGGCGGGTTCATGTTCGCATACGGGAAGTCGGCTGGACGTCTCAAGGGCCATTTCCGCAATGATGATGAAGTAGCCCGTTACAAAAAATGAAATGAAATCAGTTTCTAGAGTTTTAGGTTTCCAATAATCAGATTGTTCATTTTGTCAATTCTTCTATGTGATTTCGAACTCTGGCTTTTGGATTCAATGCAAGTGCTATCATTTCAGCTGGTTTTAAAATTTCATAGAAATGATAATAAAATGTTGTTGTTGGATCCTCGTTGTGTGATTCTACACAAAGTGGTCGAATATTTTGTTGTGCTACCTATGAACAAGCTGATTTTATTTGTGACTCTCTCTAATGAATGAACCTATTAATTATTTTTCCATGTTCTGTGAGCTTAGCGTTTTGGCTCTCTCTGTGGTTTCATTTAGTTAGATGTTCATGAGATTTCACTGTATTTTTTCAAGCCTAATCTGTAATTTCCAGATGCTTGTTTTCTTTTTATGTGATTATTTACTATATGGCCATAATTTTTAATGAAGCACTTTGTTATGGCCATAGTTTAGAAATCAAGGTCCACTCACAGACCATCTTAGCTGCCGCCTCGATATGCGTGCCATAAGCCTTCCCAGGCTAATCACCATCACCGAAACTCCCAAACCTGCCCAAATCATACTAGAGGATTACTAACTACCTCATTAACCTCTCATTAAAGCTTCCTAATTTTCTCAAATTTTTAAACATTTTAAAACTCGATCCTAAACCTTCGAACACCTTGAACTATATTGAAACGATGTCCGATCGACACAAAACAAGTCCCAAAACGTTCGTTACATCGAATAGATGAAATTACATGTTGAACACTTGTCCCAAAAATGCCCCACGAGCTCCCACGCGCTAACCACTATTCATCTTCAACCTTGGTCGAACCCGGTCCAGTTCGGTCCTGCAAATCTGGTCCAAGTGGACCAGCGTGACCCGTTCGACACCCTAAATCACTCATTTTGACTCCATTTTCAATTCCGTTTAATCCTACACCCTCGTCTAAACATTTCCCATCGGATCATGGTTTAAAACTGAAAAACCAAGCTCGTAACTTACCTTCTCGATCGAAAAATGGACGGCCAACCTGCTCCGCTGTCTCCGGCCACCTTAGGCCATGAAATTGGTCCCTATTGTCTCCTTGCAACCTCCAGAACATGTTTCCATCGTTAGAAAAATTCAACAAATGCTAGAATCAAAAGTGCCATTTATGAACAAAAGTCGGGCATCTCACGGTTCTGGGGCTTAGCTCGTCGTCGCGAGCATTGCCGCAGCCACCGTCATGGTCCTCTTGACCCCAGGAACAGTTTACAAACCTTCAAGATGTTCAACAACTGCTCTAAACCAAGTTTCCCATTTTGAACACAACACGGTCGTCCAGGTTCTCCGACCACCGTCCATGACGGTCGACGCCTCTAGCACCGTCCTCATCGTCTCCCACCACTCCCTCATTTTCATTCATGGCTCAACTGCTATTGATGAAGGTTAGAAGGTTTAATGTGTGGGGGTTGGGTGTTCGGGTTTGAAGAAGAAAGGAAATGAAGATGATAGCTGATGCGTGGGGAAGAAGAAGAGAGAAATGAGAGGGGAAAATTAATAAAATAATATTATAATAATTAAATATATTTTTCAACCATTAATTAATCTCCCAATCATAGGCTAGATCCACAATTTAGGGTTGATGACCAATAGGATGAGTGACACTTGTCACTCATCCAGGGACCCCACACTAAAATATCTGCCAACCAGATTTAAGTAATATTTAATTCGAATCACGAGACGTAAGTTCGCGATTTCGATCCCGTGACCATAACTTCTCCATTCGACGTCCGATTTCGACGTTCAGCCTATCATTGGACTCGTGACGTCCTGGTCCAATTTTGATCCCGTTACCATGAGAGGGGAAAATTAATATGAACCTGTTCTATGGACTCGTGCGTCCTGATCTACAAGGGGGGGAAAAGTTAACTTTTGAACCGAAAAATATTTAGGACTTTGACCTATGACTGCGACGTAGATCGGGACGTCACGAGTCTGTAGGCCGGCGGCACGTCGAAACAGATGCTTGACGGAAAAGTTATGGTCACAAGAGTGAAATCGATTAAACGTACGAACCGAGAGCTTGATTAAAATAATAATAAAATATTATAATCTGATTTAAACCTAGAATTAATTTGGACCTTTGGATGAGTGACAAGTGTCACTCATCCCACACTTACTTTTCCCCAATTTGTGGATCTTGCCCCCATTTGCCAATTAATTTATACTTTATTTCCCTCATGCAACCCCAACCGTCCATCTCCTCCCCAAGATTTCATCTGCACCCTTCATTCCATCTGCTTTCCTTTTTATATTCTGATCAGACATCTATCTCTCTCTCACTCTCATTTCTACCCGTGAAAGAAACCATCCCCATCTCGTACAAACATACCACAGAGCACCACCCTCACTCATTTGATTTGCTCCACCTCCAGCCAACGGCACGACCTCACCACCCATCATCCTCATCAGCAGCTACCCCCACCATTCTCCTCCCTGTTTGCAAACCCAAAAACCACCCCCCAGACCCGTGAATGAAGAACCAGCCCAAAGAACCCAAACCGATCAAACCACACCTCCACAACTCGAACCAACTCTAGTCTAGGACCGTTAGGACGTCAGAACACCAGAGGAACAGACGTGACGACATGAGGCGGTGACACGACGGAGGTAAGCCGGAAAACCTGAGAGGCTCTATTTTTCCCAAGTTTTCGAACAACCTATTTTAATGTGTGTGAACCTTCTCTGGTGTTTGTGACGTGTTCCACGGACAGAAACGACCTAGGAGAGCCAGTTTCGAGGCCGAAAAAAGACTGAGTCGACGGGGAAGATGACCGGAGTAGGCTACCGGTTTCCTTCGAGTTACAGGTAGTGATTTCAATCTTGTTTCTAGTTTTTGAGTCCATAGATCTCTAGAGTAGATTTAGACAAACCCTAGGATCAAATCTTGTCGAAAATGGTGGTCAAAAATGAAATTTATAGTCGGATCTTAGTCGTGGGTCACGGTGGCCCGGTTACTGTTCTTCAATAGGAACCGACCGACGTATAATTATATGTTTCGCTATGGACCAGCCGATGGACAGTGCAGATTTTGGTTGGACCAGGCCGAATATCTGACATGATGATGTCAACACGATGACGTCATCATGTCAGACATGTCAGAGCAGTGACCAACCAGGGTGTGACACGTGTCATCTGACACTGTCAGGGATAATGTCATGCTGACGTCAGTAGTGACATCATGCTGACGTCAGTAGTGACATCATGCTAACGGCATCAGTACTGTAGCAAGGTTGACCAAGCCCGTGGGGGCGTATATGAATAATATTTTTGGTAGGGCTGGTACCATTTTCAAGATTTTGACGATACGAATCCAATGACGATGGTTTCGTGTCGACCGGAGATCGTTAAGTTGGTTAAATTAGTGTTTGAAGCGAAGCCTCGGGAAGCGTGTTCAGACAGCTTTCCTGGGTCGGTTTCATTCTAGGGCTTCATATTTGAGATGTAAGAACCTATAGTGACCTTTATGTGTACTTTGGACTTGACAGGGATTGTACGTTAGCACTGGGACAGGTTTATACGTCTAGTTAGTTGTGGGACATGACTATGAGTGGGCCTTTGATTTCGTTAAACCCTTGCATGCATATAACTGTTTTAATTTATATATATATATATATATATATGATTCAAGAAAAAGCATCTGATTATCTTGAGTTATGATTATGTCAAATATTACGATGTTTGGGCATGAGACCCGTCTGGTTAGTTATGCACTGTTTTGAGTTATATATATTTATATATAAATGGATTTCGATGATTATCTTTAGTCCTGCACTGTATAGATCTACCCTAGTGATACTGTCTCCTCCGGATTTGGGTACCCTTTAGTGGTCACGGCGCAATGCCTGCCAGGGGTCATTCTATGCAGGGACTGGACCGTAGAGTGACTCAAGAGCAAAATTGCTATGATTGGACGTCTGGGACGTCAGGCATTTGGGATGTCATACCCGGACTGGGTTCGGGATTTGGACTCGGGATTGAGACCACGGGTGGCACGCGTTGCCTTGAGATTGTGATCTTATTAGACGTCAGGGACGTCAGACATCTGGGATGTTAAGGTTGGGATGTATAGTGCAGCGGGTGTTGTTATGATTATGATTATTTACTTCGTTGTGTTTATATGATATATTGCTATGGTTTTTGATTGTGATGCATGCATGTTTTGGAAAACGGAGGGGTAAAACCGTATGTTTACTTTATGGCTTACTGTTTTAATAAACTGTTTGTTTCTGGCCCACTCACCATTAAGTGTTCTATTGACCCCTCCAGGCCGTGCTACTGAGGCAGACGAGGATCCCGAGGCAGAAGCATAGATTAAAGTTGCACACCTGAACCCCACTTCTGGGTAGGTCAGCACGTGAGGAGATCTTAGGAAGTCGTGCTCAATATTTGTTTTAAGTTTTCCCTTGTCTAACACTATTTTAATTCCGGACGATTTGTATGACTTAATTTGGATATTTATGCATTTGATTTTTCCTAATGGTAAAATTGGTATTCTAAGGTTGGGTGTCAAACGGGAGCAGGGCACGTCCCCGGGTGGTCCCAGGGGGATCGAGGCGAGTCTTGTCAACTTGGTATCAGAGCACTAAGTTGTGGTTAGCATGCTAGATTAACGGTCAGTACTTAGTACAATTGACGTTTAAAGATGTTGTTATTTAATCTATGCCTCTTAATAGTTGGTTATGCCTCCAAGACAAAACCCTCAAGCACGGACTGAAGAGGAAATAGCTAGAAAGATGCAGTGTGCGTGTATCGAACGTGCTCAACGATTGGGAGCAATACATTTCAGTGGGGGATCAAACCCCGAGGAAGCTCATGAGTGGATAGCTAGATGGGAGAGGATTTTTACTGTGATGCAATGCCTACCGGGTGAGCGTGTGACTTTGGAAACTTTCTTACTGGAAGGCGGGGCCTACCAGTGGTGGTACGGCTTGGAGATGTTGGGTTGGTCTGTCCACACTACTACTTGGGAGGTTTTTCGGGGGAGATTCCTAGATCAGTATTACCTGCGATCCTTTCGCACTACTCGTGAGGTAGAGTTTCTACGGCTTGAGCAGGGCAGTATGTCTGAAGGAGTATGAGCAGACATTTGTGAGACTTTCCCGATTTGCAGCATCCTTTGTGAGCACAGAAAAGGATAAGTGTCAACGCTTTGAGCTGGGACTCAGAGGTGATATCCGAGCAGCTGTGACAGCTAGCAACTACGCTACTCTGAGGGACATGGTCGACACAGCGGTACGTGTCGAGGCCAGTCTGGCGGCACGCCAGGCACAACACACTTCTGGTGAGGGGTGACGTCGGGATCGCCCATATCTTGGACCCATGGGCCATTGGGCCTCGAAAGCAGGGCACTACAGAGGATCACCATCTTCTTTGCGAGGTCGTGGCTGGTATGGTCGATATGGGAGCTCTCAAAGATCAGGATTAAGGTCCGGCTCAGGACAACAGTCATCATGGAGTGGCACCTCTAGTGGATCTGCGGACAGGCCGAGGACAGTTAACTATTTTGCTTGCAGAGGATCGGGGCACTATGCTCGTGATTGCCCAACCTTGTCCAGGGGCAATGATACAGGAGGCACTAGTACAATTCAGAGTTCAGCTTCCAACACTGTCGAGGGCCAACGACAGAGAGGTGATCGCAGCGTTGAGCAAGGTGCGCGTGGGCGCAGTCAGACTTCTGGACCTAGAGCTCGAGTATTTGCAGTGACCCAGCAACAGGCTTGGTCAACCCCATGTGTCGTTACAGGTACTCTTAATATCTCTAATCTTGTTGTATGTGTGTTGATGGATGCTGGGGCTACTCATTCTTTTATTTCGAGGAGTTGTGCGGGTATGTTAGATTGTGAGGTATCAGCGTTGGATAGTGAGATGGGTGTTTGCACACCAATGGGAGTCGTGTACGTAGTGAATCAAGTGATTCGGAGGTGCCCGGTGAGAGTAGAGGATGTGGATTTACTAGCCGATCTAAACATTATGAATATTCATGACTTCGATGTCATCTTGGGGATGGATTAGTTGTCGGAGCACGGTTCGCTCATTGATTGTTGTAGTATGCAAGTAATTCTATGGAGTCCGGGTTTGTCGGAAGTTACTTTTCAGGGAGAGCGTGACGGTTCGCTACCTGAAGTGATTTCTTCACTTGCTGCTACCAAGCTGTTACGGAAAGGTTACCAATGTTATTTTTCGCACGTTGTGAAGACGCAGGTTGATACTCCGAGCGCCGAGGATATACCTGTGGTGCGAGAGTTTTCGGATGTGTTCTCAGAAGATTTTCCAAGATTACCACCACATCGGGAGATCGAGTTCACGATTGAACTACTCCCCGGTTCATGACCTATATCATAAGCACCATATCGAATGGCACCGACTAAGTTGCGGGAGCTTAAAACTCAATTGTAGGAGTTGGTGAATTTGGGATTCATCCAGCCGAGTACGTCATCGTGGGGAGCACCGTTGTTATTTGTGAAGAAGAAGGAGGGGAGCCTCTGCTTGTGCGTTGATTATCGACAACTCAACAAGGCAATGGTAAGGAACCAGTACCCATTACCCAGGATTGATGATCTATTCGACTAACTGCGGGGAGCATGGTACTTATCAAAAATTGACTTACGATCGAGTTATCACCAATTGAGGATTTCTGAGGAAGATGTTCTGAAGACGACGTTTCAGACCAGATACAGACACTATAAGTTCCTGGTGATGCCATTTGGCTTGACGAATGCACCAGCATCATTCATGGATTTGATGAATATGGTCTTTCGATCTTATCTGGACAAATTTTTGATCGTGTTCATTGATGATATCCTAGTGTACTCGAGGAGTGCTAGGGCACATGAGAAACATCTACGGTTGGTTTTAGGGAAGCTGAGGCAGAAGCAGTTATATGCCAAGCTGAGAAAGTGCCAGTTTAGGATGAACAACATTGGTTTTCTGGGACATGTTATTTCAGCCGACGGGATTAGTGTAGATCCCAAAAAGACCAAAGCTGTGACAAATTGGGAGACCAGCGACAGTAACTGAAGTACGGAGTTTCGTTAGTTTGGCAGGATATTACTGGAGATTTGTGGAGGGCTTCTCTAGTATCTCCGCACCTTTGACTCGTTTGACCAGGAAAGGAGTAAAGTTTGTTTGGGATGAATGATGCGAGTAGAGTTTTCAGGAACTAAAACATTGGTTGACTACTGCACATGCCCTTGCATTGCCTGATAACAGCAGAGAGTTTGAAGTCTACAGTGACGCATCGTTGTAGGGTTTGGGTTGTGTATTGATACAGAATGGCGGGGTTATCACTTATGAATCGAGACAGCTAAAGACACATGAACTGAACTACCCTACACACGATTTGGAGTTGGCAGCTGTGGTCCATGCCCTAAAGATCTGGAGACATTATCTGTTCAGCGTGACATGCAGGATATTCACCGATCATCAGAGTCTAAAGTATTTGTTCACTCAGATGGAGTTGAACATGAGGCAGTGATGGTGGTTGGAACTAATCAAGGACTACGATTGTACAATTGAGTATCATCTGTGAAAGTCGAGCGTCGTGGCAGATGCACTCAGCAGAAAATCACCAGGATCAGTTTCACACCTAAGGATGGTATATCTTCCTTTGCTAGTGGAACTCCGAAGGGCTGGAGTTATACTGGGGATGGATGATCAGGGAGCTTTGTTAGCCAGCTTTTACGTACGACCTGTGCTGGTCGATTGGATCATCGAGGCACAATTTCAGGACCTGACACTTTGTATTTACATGATAGAGGTTGAAGCGGGTGAGATGTACGACTTTTCCATCTGAGGTGATGGAGCTCTGGTAAAACTGGGCCGTTTGTGTGTACCTGTTGTAGCATAGTTACGAGCAGAGATTCTTAAGGAAGCCCATAGTTCAGCATATGCTATGCATCCGGGAGGTACAAAAATGTAATGTACCTTCCAGAACCATTATTGGTGGGCAGGAATGAAGAAGGATATTGTGGAGTTTGTTAGCAGATGTTTGACCTATCAGCAGGTCAAGGCTGAGCGGCAGAGACTGTATGGGGCTATGCAACCACTTTCGATTCCCGAGTGGTAATGGGACCATATTACAATGGATTTTGTCTTCAAATTGCCTAGGACACGGAGTGGATTTGATGGAGTTTGGATGATTGTAGACCGATTAACCAAGTCAGCTTATTTCTTGCCGATACAAGAGACGTATAAACCAAACCGACTGGCTCAGCTGTTTGTGAAATAGATCATTCGACTTCATGGTACGCTGGAGTCGATAGCTTCGGATCGAGATCCGCGTTTCACTTCCAGGTTTTGATGGAGTTTACAGAATACCTTGGGTACAAACCTACATTTCAGTACAGCTTTCCGCCCACAGACTGATGGACAATCCGAGAGGACTATACAGACCCTGGAGGACATGATGAGGTCTTGTGTGCTGCAGTTCCAGGATTCGCGGGATACTCATTTGCCTTTGATGTTGTTCGCATACAATAACAATTATCATGCGAGTATCGGGATGACACCCTACGAGGCACTGTACGGTCGGCAGTGCAGGACACCTATCTGTTGGATGGAGGTAGGAGAGCGAGGGGCAGTGGGGCCAGATTTGATAGACATGACCCAGGAAACGGTCTGAATCATCAAGGAAAGATTGAAAGCGGCGCAGGATCACCAAAAGAGCTATGCTGATCGACGGATTCGAGATTTGGAATTTGAGGTCGGAGATTTTGTGTTCTTAAAGTTATCTTCGTGGAAAGGAATTATCCATTTTGGTCGACGTGGGAAGTTGAGTCCACATTACATTGGACCGTACGAGATCACAGAGAGGATTGGGTCTGTAGCTTATTGGTTGGCATTACCTCCAAAACTGGCTAAAGTGCACGACGTCTTCCATGTGTCCATGCTACGGAAGTACCTACGGGACGACTAACATGCTTTGCCGGAACAACCATTGGAATTGAGAACCGACCTGAGTTTTGAAGAGTAACCAGTGCAGATTCTGGATTGGAAGGACAAGGTTTTGAGAAACAAGACAATTCCGTTGGTGAAAGTGCTGTGGAGAAACCATGACGTCGAGGAAGCAACGTGGGAACCTGAGGACTTAATGAGGGAACAGTACCCCTATTTATTTGAGTAAATTTCGAGGATGAAATTTTTGTAAGGTGGGTAGGTTGTAACGACCCGAACTTTCTTAAATATTATTTTATTATAAAATGACCATTTTGCCCCCGGGTTCACTTTTGAACCTGGAAATATTTAAGACTTTGATCTATGACCGTGACGTAGATCGGGACGTCACAAGTTCGTAGGTAGGCGGCACGTCAAAAATGGACGCTCGACGGAAAAGTTATGGTCATGGGAGCGAAATCAATTAAACGTACGAACCGAGAGCTTGATTAAAATAATAATAAAATATTATAATCTGATTTAAATCTAGAATTAATCTGGACCCTTGGATGAGTGACAAGTGTCACTCATCCCACACTTACTTTTCCCCAATTTGTGGATCTTGCCACCATTAGCCAATTAATTTATACATTATTTCCCTCATGTAACCCCAGCCGTCCATCTCCTCCCCAAGATTTCATCTGCACCCTTCATTCCATCTGCGTTTCTTTTTATATTCTGATCAGACATCTTCCTCTCTCTCACTCTCATTTCTACCCGTGAAAGAAACCATCCCCAACTCGTACAAACACACCGCATAGCACCACCCTCACTGATTTGCTTCACCTCCAGCCAATGGCACGACCTCACCACCCATCATCTTAATCAGCAGCCACCACCACCCTTCTTCTCCCCTGTCTGTAAACCCGAAAACCAATCCCCAGACCCGTGAACGAAGAACCAGCCCAAAGAATCCAAACCGATCAAACCACACCTCCACAACTCGAACCAACCCTAGTCTAGGACCGTTAGGACGTCAGAACACTAGAGGAATGAATGTGACGACCTGTGGCGGTGACACGACGGAGGTAAGACGGAAAACTCGAAAGGCTCTGTTTTTCCCAAGTTTTCGAACAACCTATTTTAACGTGTGTGAACCTTCTCTCGTTGTTGGGACGTGTTCTAGGGATAGAGACGACCTACGAGAGCCAGTTTTGAGGTCAGAAAAAGGCTGAGTCGACAGGGAGGACGACCAGAGTAGGCTGCCGGTATCCTTCGAGTTACAGGTAGTGATTTCGACCTTGTTTCTAGTTTTCAATTCCACAGATCTCTAGAGTAGACTTAGACGAACCCCTAGGATCAAACCTTGTCGAAAATGGTGGCTGGAAACGGAAGCTATAGTTGGATCTTAGCTGTGGGTCTCGGTGGCCCAGTTACTGTTCTTCGGTACAAACCAGCCGACGTACAGTTATATGTTTCTGTAGGGACCCACCGAAGGACAGTACAGATTTCGGTAAGATCAGGCCGAATGTCAGAAATGATGATTTCATCATGATGACGTCATCATGTCAGACATGTCAGAGCAGTGACCAACCAGGGTGTGACACGTGTCATCTGACACTGTCAGGGATGACGTCATACTGACATCATCAGTACTGTAGCAAGGTTGACCGCGCGTTGACCAGGAGCGTGGGGTGCGTGTGAACAGTATTTTTGGTGGGGCTGGTACCATTTTCAAGGTTTCGACGATATGAATCCAATGGCGGTGGTTTCGTGTCAATTGGAGGTCGTTAAGTTGGTCAAATTAGGGTTTGAAGCCTCGGGAAGCTTGTTCGGACTGCTTTCCCGGGGCTGATTTCATTCTAGGGCTTCATATCTAAGATGTAGGAACCTATAGTGACCTTTATGTGTACTTTGGACTTGACACGGATTGTAAATTAGCACCGGGACAGGTTTATACGTCCAGTTAGCTGTGGGACCGGACTGTGAGTGGGCCTTTGATTTCGTTAAACCCTTTCATGCATATAACTGTTTTAATATATATATATATATATATATGATTCAAGCAAAAACATCTGATTATCTTGAGTTATGATTATGCCACGTATTACGATGTTTGGGCATGAGACATGTCTAGTTAGTTATGCACTGTTTTGAGTTATATATATATATATATATGGATTTCGATGATTATCTTTAGTCCTCGTTGTATAGATCTACCCTAGTAATATTGACTCCTCCGGATGTGGGTACCCCAGAGTGGTCATGGCGCAATCCCTGCGAAGGGTCATTCTACGAAGGGACTGGACCGTAGAGTGATTTAGGAGTAGGATTGCTATGATTGGACGACTGGGACGTCAGGCATCTGGGATGTCATACCCGGACTGGGTTTGGGATTTGGACTCAGGATTGAGACCCCGGGTGGCACGCGTAGCCTTGGGACTGTGACCTTATTAGACATCTGGGACGTCAGACATCTGAGATGTTAGGGTTGGGATGTATAGTGCAGCGGCTGATGTTATGATTATGATTATATTACTTCGTTGTGTTTATATGATATATTGCTATGTTTTTCGATTCTAATGCATGGATGTTTTGGAAAACGGAGGGGTAAAACCGTATGTTTACTTTATGGCTTAAAATTTTTTAATAAACTTTATGTTTCTGGCCCACTCACCCTTAAGTGTTTTATTGACCCCTCCAGGCCGTGCTACTGAGGAAGACGAGGATCCCGAGGCAGAGGCATAGATTAACATTTCGCACCTGAACCCCACTTCTGGGTAGGTCGGCATGTGAGGAGATCTTAGGAAGTCGTGCTCAATATTTGTTTTAAGCTTTCCCTTATCTGACACTATTTTAATTCCGGAAGATTTGTATGACTTAATTTGGATATTTATGCATTTGAGTTTTCCTAAAGGTAAAATTGGTATTCTAAGGTCGAGTGTCAGACGGGAGCAGGGCACGTCCCCGGGTGGTCCTAGGGGGATCGGGGCGGGTCCTGTCATTTAAGGCCAAGATAAGTAAGCATGCCTTTTGGATCCTTTACTCTTCCAATTCTACTTCTTCCTCATCATCAACATTACAATTATGTACCTTGCAATGCCTCTTTGCAATCATATGTTTCCTAACTGCTTCCAAACCGTTAAACGATTGGCGCCTGTCATTGAAGAACAGACACATGAAATCTCGTTTAACCTGAAAAAGTGAGATATGAAGAGGTAACCAATTTCAGATGGAGAAAACCAAAACGGGAACAAGTTCCCCCAAGGAAAGAACACATATGGCACATATTTGATTACTTTAAGGCCAAGATAAGCAAGCAGGCCTTTTGGATCCTTTAAATACTCAACATTAGGAACGAAGTATCCATGATGCATGTGCATGTGAAACATGCAACTCTCTAGGGTATCATGCTCTACATCGCACACAAAGCAACATGATGGATCCAACTCCTCAAAGTCATCTTTATCCATATCCTTGTTAGAGGCATCCTCATCTACATTCATTTCAGTAAAAGATTTGCAGTCTGACTAACCAGTTCTTCCTCGGGATTAACCTCCTCCCACTCATCTTCACTTTCTTCAGTTTCCTCATCATTCACCTCTCTTTTTAGGGGAGGTTTACTTGTAGCGCGATTCATAAATGGCCTAATTATTACCACCTCTTATTGATCCCTATCCTCTTGAGATGCATGTCGAATGTGACTTCATGATTTAAGATGCTCAACAGGAGCCTTGGAACTTCTATACCCTTTGCCGTAAAGGCCACAACTGTAGAGTAGCACGAGCTCATTTAAACCATTTTTCTCATGTGAAAGTGCAGCTTATCTAGCTATAAATAAATTTTTTGTTACTTAGGAACCACAACTATTGATTGTTTTGAAATAATAGTTCAGAATTTATTAAAGCTCATGAAAACATGTATGTCTCTGCGAAGAAAACACAACATAGTAGAACATATTGAATGAAAGTATTCCATATATTGAGTACCAAGACAATATCATACATAGCAAACTTAATTGATAGCAAAACTAACGAATCAATCAACAGTGGGTTATATGAGGATTATAAGATATGCAGACATTTGAAGAAAGCTAAAAAAATAAAATAAAATTCTAGAAAGTTTAATGAATTAAGCTCCACAAATTTAACTTCAATCCTTATGCCTTCACAATAAAATTTTGGACAATTTTGCCCTTTCATCCTAACATAGATTTGTCAAATGATGTTTAGGGAGAATTTTGAAACAAAAATCGTGTTCATGAGGCATCTAGGGTCAAAATAGTGTTCATGGGCCATTTTGAGAGCTAACTTGCTGTTTAGGGGACATATTGAGTAAAAAACCTCAGAAATAATCGAGACGCCAAGGTAGAGAACTTGGCGACAAATCTTCAACACCTCAAGGAGATTTGGAAAGTCAACGAGAGTGCTGAATAACAATTGAATAATGCTATAATTTTCATGATTATGAGTTTTTTTCTTTTGTCAAATTCCCTATATTTATATTCAAGCAACCATATGCTTTTCAAACATAGACTTCCATATAAACATAGCCTTTTTTCTAGTAGTAGTTTCAACCATATGCAAGTTTCCTTAAGTCGGGATGATAACATTGGATCAAAACACATGGATGGTTTCACAACTTAGATAGCGATGAAACACACTAGTTGGTATATCCAGTGTAACGACCCAAACATTTATAAATAATATTTTATTGCAAAATGACCATTTTGTCTATGAGGGGAAGAAGTTGACTTTCGACTCGAGAAATATTTAGGATTTTGACCAATGACCGTGACGTAGATCGGGACGTCACAAGTCTGTAGACAGGCGACACGTCGGAAACGGTCGTTCGACGGAAAATTTATGGTCACAGGAGCAATTTTGGTGAAATTACGAATCGAGAACGAAATTAAAATAATATTTAAATATTAAAATCTGATTTAACCCTGGATTTAATCTGGACCCACGGTTACTTTTCCCTAAAACATGGATCTTGCCCCATTGGTTGAATTGTTTAATGTTTTATTTCTCTCAACCCACCCAAGCCGTCCATCTTCCTCCCATCTTTCCATCTACACCATCCATTTAATTCATCTGATCCATAACAGCAAATACCCCATCTATTCTCCCATTCCATTTTCCCATGAGCTCAAGAACAACCATCCCCCTCACTTCGTACAAACCCAAAACGTTCATCCCTTTCATCTCCAACAACTAGATCGATCTCACCTCCCTCACCAGACATCATCTTCATCATCAGCGATTATTACCATCATCTTCTTCTCTATTTGAGAAAACCGAGCACCACCCCAAACCCACGCTGGACAAAAGGAATCTGAAAACCCCAACCATTCAACTCACTCATCTACACCTCAAACCAACACCAAGCTAGGACCACTAGGAGGCTTGGACGACTAACGAACGAACGGGAAGACCCACGACTGCGACACTGCGGAGGTAGGCCGGAAACCCCGAGAGCCCCTCTGTTTTTCTCATTTTTTGAACATTTGGTTTTAACGTGTATGAACCATTCCTTTATGTTGGGACGTGTTCTAGGGATGGTGACGAGTTAGAGGAAGCTAGTTTCAAGGCCAAAAAAGGACTGAGGAGACGGGGAAGACGACCGTAACTGGGCTGTAGGTTTCTTCGAGTTGCAGGTATAGATCACGATCGTTTTTTGGTTTTTGAGTTCATAGACCCGTAGAACAAACTTAGACGAATCCCTAGGAACAAACCCCGTAGAAAATGGAGCCCGAAAACAAGAGTTTTGATCGGGTCAAGCTGCGAGTGATCGGTTACCCGGTTGCATGATTTCAGTAGAACCGACCGAATGTCTGGGATGATGACATCATCATGTTGACGTCATGATGAAGTCATTATGTTGGACATGTCAAACCAGTGACTAACTAGGGGGTGACACGTATCACCTGACACTTTTTAGTGATGACGTCATCATTCACTATAGTAGCGTTGAACAGAGGGTTGACCAGGCGCGTGGGGGCGCGTGTGAACAGTTTTTTTGGTGGGACCGGTACCATTTTCAAGGTTTCGATGATAAGAATCCAATGACGGTGGTTTCATGTCGATTAGAGATCGTTAAGTTGGTTAAATTAGGGATTAATGCCTCGAGAAGCGTGTTCGGACGGCTTTCCCAAGTCGCTTTCATTCTAGGGTTTCACGATTGAAATGTAGGGACCTATAGTGGCCTTTATGTGTACTTTGGACATGACAGAGATTGTATGTTAGCACCGTGACATGTTTATACGTTCAGTTTAGCGGTGGGACCAGACTGTGAGTGGGCCTTTGATTTCGTTAAAACCCTTGCATGCATAACTATTTTAATTACGATATATGATTGAATCAAAGTATCTGATTATCTTGAGTCATTATTCTTGCACGTATTACGAGGTTTTGGACATGAGGCCCGTCTGGTTAGTTATGAACTGTTTTTAGTTATATATATATATATATATATATGAATTTCGATGATTCTCTTTAGTTTTGCACTGTATAGACCTACCATAGTGATACTATCTCCTCCAGATGTTGGTACCCCGGAGTGGTCATGGCGCATTGCCTGCGAGGGGTCATTCTACGGAGGGACTGGACCGTAGAGTGACTTAGGAGCAGGATTGCTATGAGTGGATGTCTGGGACGTCAGGCATCTGGGATGTCATACCCGGACTGGGTTCAGGATTTGGACACGGGATTGAGACCCTGGGTGGCACGCGTAGCCTTGGGATTGTGACCTTATTAGACATCTGGGACGTCAGACATCTGGGATATCTGGGTTGGGATGTATAGTGCAGCAGTTGATGTTATGACTATGATTATGTTACCCTGTTTATACTTATATGATATATTATTATGGTTTTCGATTTTGATGCATGCATGATTTGGAAAACGGAGGGGAAAAACTATATATCTACTTTGTTGCTTCAACTGTTTTATAAACTTTATGTTTCTGGCCCATTCACCCTTTCTTGTTTTACTAACCCCTCCAGACCGTGCTACTGAGGTGGATGAGGATCCCGATGCAGAGGCGTAGATTGACGTTGCGCACTTGAACCCCACTCCTGGGTAGGTTGGCACATGGGGAGTCCTTAGGTGTCGTGCTCAATATTTGTTTTAAACTTTCCCTTGTCTAACACAATTTTGATTTCAGACTAATTGTATGTCTAAATTATGGATATTTATGCTTTTGAATCTTTTAAGCGTAAAATTGGTATTCTAAGGTGGTCCCAGGGGGATCGGGACGGGTCCTGTCATCTAGAATACTTATCTCTCCTTAAGCGATCCAGTTATGTTGTAATGAAAGTAAAATTCGAAACTGAAAAGTAAATGTGTTATTATTAGAATGTTCATTTGCAATCTAGCCTTGAGTAAACACGATCTTTTAGAAATCATCATGTAATGACCCGTCCCGGGAGTCAGGATTAGCTTAGTGATTAGTGACGAATTAGCTAGGTTAATCGGTGGTTAGTTGGATACTTTTGGACGGTCGGCGAAGAATGACGATTTTGCCCCTAGAATGGGCAAAATGTTTACTTTTAGTTCGAATGATCAATTGGGCATTGACCGATGACCGTGACGTAGTTCGGGACGTCACGAGTCCGTAGACAGGTGGCACGCCCGATTCCGACATCCGAGGAGGTAGTTATGATGTTCGGAAGGTTGAGGACACTTTCGTAATTTGGTTAAAAGAGGGGCATTTGTTGACTTTTTCAACAAAAAGGTTTCCTCACGCAAACCAAGGACCGTTAGATAGATCTCGACGTCCTGAGTACAACGACAGGCGGCACGTCTTCATCGGACATCAGACAAGTGAGATATGGGTCTAGAAAGGTGAAGGGAAAAATCGTAATTTGAACAAGTAGGGGTATTTTGGTCTTTTCGCACCTTGGGAAGTGTGCCAATCTGATAAGGACAAGTGTACAGGGTTTATTGGATATTTTGGGCTGGTACATCAGGTGTGAGACACCTGGCTGTTTTCCAGTGGGTTCTAGCCTACACGGTTACAAGGTTTTAATTGTTTGAGTTTGGTTTAAGTCGTGCTCTGAGGAAATAGAGAGACTGAAAACAGAGAGGAGAAATCGAGCAGTCCCAGGGTGTGTGAGTCCTTGAGTTTGAATATGTGTGTGATCAAGGAAAGTTAAGTGAGTGTTTAATCGTGGAAGTGAGGGTTGAAGGGTGAGAGTTGTGTGAGGAAAAGCTGAGAGGAGGGTGAGATTTCTCAGAAAAACAGAGAGGTTAAGGGTGAGCAGCCGTGGACGAATTGATCAAACCGGTCGAGTTTGGAGTTGTGGGAGTGTTCAGAGGACGGAGGAGAGACGTTAGACGGGCTGGGCCACGGCGGAGCTCACGGTAGTGCGTAGAACAGGTAAGTTTTCCCCTGTTTCTCCTTTTTTTCCGTTTGAGTTCAAATGAAAGTCGTGGGTTTTGAGGCTGAGTCGAGCTGTTCTATTGGTTCTAAGAAGTGTAGGAAGTCCCTAGGAACCTGAAAGGTTGAACCAGAGGCGGAGTAGACGTTGGGTGGCCGGAAAACAGCGACTGAGAATTTCAGGGGTCTGGTTCGAGCTTTAGACGGTGAGTTTTCGTACTTTATTTCATGAATTAGTTAGTGGAATTGATCATACAAACAAGGACGAAACTATTGGGATCAAAAGGATTGAAATTGGACTAGTATTGCGTGAGAACCAGTCACGCCGGTTCGGTTCGACCAGACCGGTCTGAACCAGGTAGACTGAGGTTGAAGACGATGAACAGTGCAGGCGTGTGAAGCCCACGCGTAGCCTCTTTGGGCAGCGCGTGAGGGCGCGTGGGGACTGTCCTGAGGCAACCGAGGAACGTACGGGACGCGAGTGACGTACCCGGGAACTGTGAGTGGACTCTTTCTTTCTAACCGAGCATGCATAACTGTTTGTATCTACTTGTTTTATGATTTTAATTATGATTTCATGATTATTGATTATTCTATATCTGTTTTACGTACTTGCACGCTTTTCGAGAAATTTACGTATTTGGCACGTTTACGAGATATGCTCTGTTTATGATTTTGATGCCATGATTTTGGGACTTAAATCTATAACTAGTTTTCAATGATTATAAATGGGTTTTGGAAGATGATTTGATAATCAAGGTTTTCGGTTTTAGAATCGGATTTCGGATATCGAGTTTTGGTTTTAAAGCTTGAAAAAAGGATTTTGGATTTGGGTTCGGAATGACGGTTCTGGACGCCGGCATGGCTTCGGAATAGTGATTTCGAATTCGGATTTGGATATGGATTTACAAATGGTTTTCAAACAGTTTGGATTGGATTTGCTGGATCTGGTTATTGGGTTTAAAGACCCGGATTATGATATGACGGGGGCGGGCCTGGATCGGGTTTAAAGACCCGGATTGAGTTTAAAGGCTCGGGAGTTTAAAGACTCGGATATTATGATATTTCCCCCGTAGACCTATTGAGTTTAAAGACTCGGGAGTTTAAAGATTCGGATTATATTGAGGCCTGGATTGAGTTTAAAGACTCGGGAGTTTAAAGACTCGGATAGATCCAGCAAGTTTGATCGAATGATGATACTTGGTATTTCATGTTTTTATGATGATGTTTTCATAGCGATTATCATACTGTTTACATGGTTGCTTTCTGATACGTAGTTATGCATGCATGTTTTTAAAACGGAGGGCAAAATCCTGGTTTTTTTTTTTTATAAAAACTGCTTTTGAAACTTGTACTTCTTTTTAGTCCACTCACACTTTTTTGGTTTTAAATGCCCTCCAGGTCGTGGTGCTAGCGCTGGGGCTGACGTTGAGGCAGAGTCAGAGGCATAGAGTGTTTCCGGAGTCTTTCCAGAGTTTTCCGGTGTTTTCCGTTACGAGTTTTTCCGTTGTGCGTATAGTCAACTTTTAGTAGGATTTCTGTCTTACCTTGTTTTGTACTATGCTCTGTAGGCTGTGGACTCGTTGGATTTTGAATTCTCCCTGGTCTGGCAATGTAGATTGTGGGTTGTTGTGAGGTCGTTCTGGTACTTTGAGTGTGTTTGTCAAACGGGAGCAGGGTTCATCTCGGTTATCGGGGTGATAATCGGGGTGATAATCGGGGTGTGTCCTATCACATCAACTGAATGAATATTAGTCAGAATCAAGCCATAGGATGGCAGAACATTCAAGAGACGTCATTGGTTGAGTCTTTAGATGTTTCAAAGACTTATTTGAGCAGCAATTGGATTGAGATTAGTGTTAGGTGACCTTAAAAATTAGATGTGGAAGCAAGTCGGGATGAAAGTGAGTGTTGGAGAGTCTTCAAAACTAACTTCGGATAAAAGTCCTGATGAAGGATAACATGGTGTTCTTAGTTTAAGAATTGAGATAACGCTAAAAAGAGAACTGAATCTTCATCCTAGATTGAAAGAAATAGGTTATGCCTAAAGAGGGGAGCCTTTGTAACGACAAAACTTTTGAGAGTTTGCAGTTCTATTGAAATTAATTGAGTTTAATCCACATTTGCTTGTTTTATTGATTGATTGAGTGTCCTTGATAAAAAGGATTCTTTTTCATTTACAGGTGGTGATGTGCTAAACTAGACAACCATGTAGACCTTGGCAGACTCATGCTGCAGTAAGCTTGTCGAGAACATCCATTTTTTATTCTTATCCTTTTGTGCATATTAGAGTTCCCTCTTCTAAGTTTCCACATATGTACATTCTAAGTGAGGCGCTATTGGGTTGGGCTTTGTGACTTGGACATTTAATTCCTTTAGGGTGTGTTTGGTATGCCGTATTATATTCCGGATAGGCTAAATAATCCGAAACCTGTGTTTGGTACCAGTCATATTAATTAGTCACTGTATAAGTTAATACAGTTGAATATTTTGATACGGTCCAGACACGCTAAAATAATACGCTCGAAATTGTCCGTATTAAATAGTCGGATAACTAGTAATCTTGTAAAATATAATAATAATAATAATAATAATAATAATAATAATAATAATAATAATAATAATAATAATAATAATAATAAATAGTAATATAATAAAAATAAAATATTAAATTCGTAAATATTAATAATAAAAAGTAATAAAGTAATAAATTCTAATAATAATAAATTAATAATTAATAATTAATGATATTTTAATAAATAATAATGATAAAATTAAAAATAATTAATTAATAAAAATGTAATAAATAGTAATAATAATAATTATTAAAATAAATAATAATAAAAATAATGACATATATAATTAATATTTAAGATATAAGTATTTCGTCAATTACTATAATATAATCCGGTCAGTATAATATAATCGGCATTCTAATCCGGAAAAGTACCAAATGCCCGACTAAATAATCAGTCTATCCGGTGGATAAATTAGTCTATCCGATTGAAATAGTCAGTACAGTACGTAATACCAAATGAGGCCTTATTCTTTTATAGTTTTGATGATTATGAGTCTTTTTTTCTTTGTTAAATGCCTTATATTTATACTGAAGCAACCGCTTTTCAACACACTTCTTATTTCGGCTCTAAAAGTGACTTAATCATTCACTTCACCTTTGACCACTTGGCAATAAAAGAACCAATTATACCCAACAATACGCAACTAGCTAAGGCCCATATATATAAACTAAAAATGTAACATGGCTGATATCAACCAATAATGCAACATGGCCCAAACAAAACGAAAACAGTGGAATGAGAAGTTATGTGATGCAGAGATTATCCTTTCCCTTTATTTAATGGATAAAAAATAATTAATTTCCAATCTCATTAAAGTTGAAAAACAGAAGAAGAATCTGAAGATGTATCAATTATCAAACACGTAATGCAAATTCGCCCAAATAAAAAATGTTGAACAAGATCCAAAGTTCAGCCCGTCCCGACCCTTTTAATCTTGGTTGATAGTCGGCGACCGTTGGCCTCCTCCGGCTTAATCCTTCTTTTCTTTTCCCTCTTTTGTATCGCGTCAGAAGCTCAAACCCCCCAGACAATATCAAACCCTAGACTTCAGGGTTTATCGATTTCAACCTCTCCTGTTTCTCTCTCACGCAAGCGTCCAATTTAGGGTTTTCGTCCCTTTATTTCCAAAGATGTCGAAGAGAAAATTCGGATTCGAAGGCTTTGGCATAAACAAGCAGTCGACCTTCAACTTTGAGCGCTCCCAGCAAGCTCCCCAGCGACTCTACGTCCCTCCGTCGTCGCGCCACCAAAGCCACGACAACTACGAAGACACCGACCTTGATAACATCGATTACCACGAGAATGGCGCATCCAGGGACCCTGGAAATAACGACAATCATGGCAACGGTGCTGGTGAAAACGAAGAAATTGACCCTCTCGACGCGTTCATGGAGGGAATTCACGAGGAGGTGAGGTCAGCTCCGCCGCCAAAGCCGAAAGAGAAGGCGGAGAAGTACAAGGACGATGAGGAAGAGGATCCTATGGAGAGTTTTTTGAGGGCCAAGAAGGATGTCGCCCTCACGCTGGCTTCTGATGCGCTGCACGCCGGCTACAACTCCGATGAAGAGGTCTATGCGGCAGCAAAGGCCGTGGATGCGGGGATGTTGGAGTATGATTCTGATGATAATCCTATTGTTCTGGACAAGAGGAAGATCGAGCCGATTCCGGCTCTCGATCATAGTTCTATTGACTACGAACCGTTCACCAAGGATTTTTATGAGGAAAAGGAGTCCATTTCAGGTAAATCAACTATCTTTTCTTCTTCCAATTTGGTTGGTCTTAACGTAGTTGAAATGTGTTGAAATGCTCTAAGTTTGAGTCAGAATGATAGTATTTGATTTCTAAAAGTTCTCAAGTAGAAAGTTATGCTTGAATTGGAATGATGTAGTTTTTAGACTAACTTTCCAAAATGGAGAATTGAGTTAACTCATGTTTTTTTTTTCCCTTCTCTAGGGATGAGTGAGGAGGATGCTGCTGAGTACAAAAAGAGCTTGGCCGTCCGTGTGTCGGGTTTTGATGTACCAAGGCCAGTTAAGACATTTGAAGACTGCGGGTTTTCTTCACAACTCATGAATGCGATAAAAAAACAAGATTATGAAAGGCCTACACCGATACAGTGTCAAGCTCTACCCATAGTTCTTTCCGGGAGAGATATCATTGGTATTGCAAAAACTGGTTCGGGAAAGACTGCTGCTTTTGTCCTTCCAATGATTGGCCATATTATGGATCAGCCAGAACTTAAGAAAGAAGAGGGGCCCGTTGGAGTGATTTGTGCACCTACTCGAGAGCTGGCACACCAGATATACTTAGAGTCCAAAAAATTTGCTAAGTCACATGGAATTCGTGTCTCTGCTGTATATGGTGGTATGTCCAAACTTGAACAGTTCAAGGAACTTAAGGCAGGATGCGAGATAGTTGTTGCTACTCCCGGGAGATTAATAGACATGCTTAAAATGAAGGCACTGACGATGGTATGGGCAACTTACCTAGTACTTGATGAGGCTGATCGGATGTTTGACCTTGGGTTTGAGCCGCAAATTAGGTCTATTATTGGTCAGATTCGGCCAGACCGACAGACATTGCTTTTTTCTGCCACAATGCCCCATAAAGTTGAAAAGTTGGCTAGGGAGATTCTCTCAGATCCTATAAGGGTTACCGTGGGTGAGGTGGGAATGGCCAATGAAGATATCACCCAGGTTGTTCATGTAATTCCCTCTGATGCTGAGAAGTTGCCTTGGCTTCTTGAAAAGTTACCTGGAATGATTGATGATGGTGATGTTTTAGTATTTGCTTCAAAGAAAGCTGCAGTGGATGAGATTGAATCACAACTTTCTCCAAAAGGTTTTAAAGTCACAGCTTTGCATGGTGACAAGGACCAGGCATCTCGAATGGTTATTTTGGAAAAATTTAAATCTGGCATTTACCATGTTCTTGTTGCAACTGATGTTGCTGCTCGCGGTCTCGACATTAAGTCAATTAAGTCAGTTGTGAACTTTGATATTGCAAAGGACATGGACATGCACGTCCACCGAATTGGTAGAACAGGTCGTGCTGGTGATAAAGATGGGATTGCGTACACTCTTATTACGCAGAAAGAGGCAAGATTTGCTGGTGAATTGGTTAATAGTTTGGTTGCCGCTGGTCAGAATGTTTCCACGGAGCTCATGGACCTTGCTATGAAGGTAATGTTTCAGTATTGTTAATAAATTGACCGAGTTTATATATGGATTTTATGTATACATCCGATTATGTTCATGTCTTTTGGTTTATAGCTGGTGGATATAACCAAAGTTTTGCAATCCTAACATAGGTTGATAGTAATCAATAATCAATATATGTTCTCAATCCAGGCAATACAAGTTAGCAGGAATAGCCTCCGGTTAATGATCTCTTTGAATCCAATATTTTATTGTCCGTATATTACTGTGTTGGTCTTGCATATAGACTAGTTATGTGCACTCTAGGATTAGGTAGACGGGTCTTATTATTTGTAGTGGACTTTGAATGACTTAGATGGATTTTCTTTATTGTTTAATCATTTGGGGGCATCTGTTGTTAAGTGTTAGTGTGACAGTGGAATAAGAGGGATGCTTAGATCGTTGGATTAACACTGTCAATATAGTCCAGTTCTGGAAAGAGAAAAAAAATGGTGCTAAGTTTAGGTAGAGAGAAATTAGATGGTCCTTACTAGTCTTTTCCAATATGTTAAATACTCAATGTCGGCTCACTTACCATGTTATTTATGAAAACGGGCCTTGGGGATGGATGTTTTCTTGTTGATTGAATCATAGAGATCAATTGATAGCTTAACTTCAGTCCTGTCTACCAAATATTATGTTTTTGTCCCTTGATACTAGGCTCTTGTATTCTTGTCCATGAAAGTTGAGGGAGTTGCATTTAAGAACTCAACCCAACTCCTTCAACGACTACCAGACTTTGAATACTAAACCAAATCAAAACTACCAATCATGACTCATGAGCACTTAGTATGCTTTTCCATATATTCACTAACGCCACCCTTTATTTCATATGACACATAAATGGGCAAGCTAATATGATTAAAGGTTGCACATGCACTAGTTTTAAATAATTTCAGATTACAAGAGCCTCTGATGCAGAATGTCCTAGTTCTGGACTAGGGATCTTAATACTTGCTTTCTATCTGTAGCCTTGTGTTTCATTTCATCATAAATAAACTACAACACTTCTCTTCTTATTTCATCAGTTTCCACCTCGTATCTTGATAGTTATTTAGAGTGTAGTATCTCATGTTTGGAACTCCTAGAACTCTCCTTTACTATGTTGCTTGTTGGATATCCTTAGATGTTAGTACGAGATCTTAGCTTTCAAATCTTTCATGATCTATTTTAATGGGATTTTCCTTCTAAATTATCAGGATGGGAGATTCAGATCTAAACGTGATTCAAGAAAAGGAGGCATGAATTTCATTTATTTTACTACTATTATTACCTTAGATCCTTTTGCAAGATACAAAAACTCACTTTTGATGGATTTTTTTTAGGAGGTGGAAAGAAAGGTAGAGAAAGGGGCGGTGCGGGCGGTGGTGGTGGTCGAGGTGTGCGTGGGGTGGATTTTGGTCTTGGTATTGGATATAATACAGAATCCAATAGTTCTTCATCTCATACTGTTACTAGTCGATCTGCTGCAGTAACTTCCCTGAGGACAGGGATGTCTCAGTTCAAGACAAAGTTTGTTGCTGCTTCCTCAAGCTCTTCAAGTCAGAGTTTAGGTAACAGCCCTAGTGTTTACCAGAGACCAGCTTTACGAGGATTTGTATCGGGTGGTTCAATTGGTGGGGATGTATATAGAACTCAGGCAGCCAGTACAATTACACCGCCTGGATCAGTAAACCTACCTTCTCAGAGCTCCGGAGAAAATTCAACTCAGAAGCCCTCTGAAAGGTTAAGATCATGTTCTGGTCTAGACTTTAGTTAGAGTTCTCAATGTTTTCTATTTATTTAATTGTGATGCTGATCAGCGTCATTTGGTGTCTCTCTATTGTAGTTCTAGAGATAAACCTCGAGAAAGGCGAAGGCGCTCCGGTTGGGACTGTTAATCATACACTTGAACAACCCCACTGACAAAATGGGAACTTGTGTTTTTGTTGTAGATGATATGTCTGTATTTTATTTTTCGTTTGGGTAAGTTCTGTTTTTCTTTTACCGATTCCTAAGTTAATATGCCTTGCTTTTGTTCTTTCTTTTATAGAAATCGGCTTCTGCAGTTGATCGGTCAATCTGACCAATCTCTTCCTTGCTGTGTTTTTGGGCAAAGAAAAGATTGAGTGAACTTGATACACTGCACTTTCTAAACAAACGATGGACGATATTGTTTTTACTTGTGCCACTTTTGGTAAAGCATCCCAATCTTTTAATCAGAAAAGAAATGGTTCATTTAAATTTCTCTGTAAATCAGTCGTGCCCTCTTTTTAACTGCTTTAAAAAAAACGAAGAGGCATATGTAATTTTTTAAAATTTGCACCGTATAAACGTAATAGTTTAGTTCCATTATTAATTATTTCATTTAAAAATTTGTTAAATGCTTATTTATCACATATAATTTAGTTCCATTATTAATTTTTTTTATTAAAAAATTTGGTAAATGCTTATATATCACATATGGGCTAATCTTTTCAATTTTGTTTTGCCACATAGATGGAAAAAATGGTTTCAAATTAAATTAAATTAAAAATATTTCAAATATATTTAATTTCTTTTGTCCTTGTATGTTTTTCCGCCATTTGCACAAGACATTGAAATAAATGGGCACCTCTTCTTTCAACAAATACCAAAACCCACAAAACTACCACCATTAAAACTCATAAAAATAAGAGTAAATTATTGTTACACTCTTAATAATTTTTACTTTTATTTAAAATCTTTAATACTTGTATATTAAATAAAATAAGGCCTTATCTCAAACTTTTTTTATTCAAAAGTCTCTAAATCAAATTTGTAAGTAATAAATTTTATATCTACAATTTTATATCTCAATAAAGAGAATGAGTGAATTATTGAGATTTCTTTTAAAAATAACATTATTTTTTTTTTATCCTCATTGCCCCATGTGCCCCTTAGTTTTTGATTTATTTGGCCTTTTGGGTCATTTATTATATTATGCATATAATAAATATTATATATGTATACTAGATATATTGTATATAGTTACAATTGATTTTTTTTTATAAAATAAAAAATAAAGTCCATATTTTGGGGTTTAACGGTAGGGTATAGATTTTTTATATTTTTTTGGGAAGGGAGGGGGTGATAAAGAATTTTTAAATTTACAATTTAAAAGTATTTTTGAAGAATTATTACCTTTAATAATTATCTTACTTTAAGTTAGATTAGATACTCATATTACTTTTAAAATGAGCAAGTAAAAAAAAATATAAATATGAGTAATGTTCTCATAATTCTCAATATAATCTTATAATAAAAAAAAAAGTAATGTTGAAATCATAATAGATTTTGGTAAATGATTTTTAGATTGTTGCTGGACTGGTTAATCGGATGACAATAGTTGTAATTTATATAAAAATTATAGTCCATTTTAAATTGTATAATCATTTGACTAGTAAAAAGACTTAAACGTTTATTTTTTATATATGCAAGTTTTTAAATAAACTTATATGTTAATAAAGATCTGTGATTTAATTGCCCTAAAAATAAATGGGCACCTCGCCACCTCCTCTCCAGTTGTGCTAAAGAGGATCAAATCCGTCTATATATATATATCTTGGAAATTCAATTTTGCCCTAGAGGCTTGAATTATCAATTATCCGTAATGCAAATTACATTAACTTCATTTTGATGTTGTGGAACCATAAATCACCAGAAAATTATGGAACTGCCATGTGGCTCATAACTCTCGTAATGTCGATATTACCCTTGAAATAGACGACGACGGCATGACATGATCTCCGCATTAATTTAATATATTTATCAATTAAATAAATTAATTAATCAGATTAATGTCAATGATAAGTAATCTCTCAACGAGTTATTTACTATTAGTTATATAATTAATAATAGGTGATTTCTCTCAGTAGAATCACCTACTTGATACTATTTCCTTCAGCCAATCAGACGCTCCGGTGACCCTCAAGGCTTCACTATAAATAGAAGACCTCATTTCACTTCTAAAGGTAATCAAAAACTCCTGCAAACACTCTGTCGGTTTATTCTCTCAGAAAACTGACTTAAGCATCGGAGCGTTTTCGGTTGAACCACCCCCCACCCCCCCGGGATTCAACCTTAACCCCGTTTGATTTTCGTTATTGTGTGTAGGGATCGAGAAGGAACTTCACAAAGCCGGACGATTTCTGCATCAACAACTGGTGCTTTCATTGAGAGACGATTTGAGAAATACTCAAAGCGTGCTCTTTAGTTTTTCCTTGAAAAACTCTATCATCACACTTTCGACACTTACCGTTCTTCACATGGCCAGAACACGCCAATCCGCGCAGGCCTCCGAGCCTGCCACATCCGCCGCTGCGGTCGATGCCGTGAGCGAACCACTGCCTGAGATTTCGGAGGAACCATTTTCATGTCTCCTGCACGGCCCGCGCCAGCATTAATTCACCTACCGTTCAAAATGCCGGATTGGACACCTACGTTTAGTTTCGGAACGTTCCCCATGACCGCTGCTACTGTGAACCCCCCACCTGCAACGGGGGCATGCGTAGCTTTTTTCCAACGAACAGACGGACTGCTGGCGGGGGAAACATCTCTAAGGGTCCCGAATCAGCTCCCTGCTGACTTGGACCTAAGGAGACACTTGGACGCCCTACGGAACTCACAGGCTGACACCCAAGTTCCAGAGAGACGTGGCCCATCACATCTGACTGAAGGCGCGCGACGTGCGCCCCGACATGCTACTCACACGAGCAAGCATCTAGGGGCTCGCCTCCGCGGCTTGGACTGATGTAGCAGGTTGAGCAACTGAGCAACCAAGTTTGGACCCAATCAGAGCTCCTACAGCAACTATTGGGGGACATCGTGACGTCCAGAACCTCCGAGAAGTACAATGAACCTCACGAGGCACCAAGGGACATCCCGAGATGCACCAACAAGGAGCTTGTTTGCTGCCGGACAATGTCCCGAGAAACAGTGCTAGGCGACTCAGAGGAGGAAAGCTGCACCCCCAGAGCAGGAGGTCAAGGACTACCGAGGCCTTTGGCTCGAGAGCGACTCGGAGGACGCCCAGGAACACTTTCGCTCATTGAGTACCCGCGCAACAGGCGACAACAGCAAGCAGTCTCTCGTAAGTCACGTACTCACTCAGATGGACAGACCCATCGTAACTCAAGAAGCACATACGATCGCAGCAAGGAGGACGAGACCTACTCGTCAACATGCACGAGTGTTATTCCCGCTGCAACTCAAGTGAGTCGACACCACTTGACCCGACGCGGAAATCCCCGTCACAAAGGACCATTGCACGCTGAAGACGTCCGAAGGATGCTAGAACGACGCCTCCAGGGAGTTTAACGTGACAGAGACTTAGAGGATGACCTTTGGCGCCAGATTCAGACATCATCATCTTCGCCGTTCGTGAAGGACATTGAGGAGGAGCCATTCCCGCAACGATTTTCAACACCAAACTTCAATCAGTACAAAGGAACCTCCGATCCAATAAAGCACATCAATTACTATCGGGGGGTCATGGTACCTCACATGCACAATGATGCGCTCATGTGCAAAGTTTTCGAAGCCTCGCTGCAGGGTCAGGCGACAACATGGTTCAACCATCTCCCCCGGAGATCAATCACTTCCTTAGAAGAGTTGGCCCTTGCTTTCGTGAAGGAGTACTCGCAGCTTCGCACCGTCGAAGTCAAGGATGACCACCTCTTCACCATCCGAAAGAAGTCTAAGGAAACCTTGCGGCAATACATCCGGAGGTATTACGAAGAGAAGTCCCGCATCGTTGGTTGTAGCGATCTCGTTGCAGCCATGGCATTTAAGCAAGACTTACCATGGGAGAGCGAGCTCTACGGAGACATCGTCATGAGCAACGCCCGAAGTCTCACCAAGATACTGTCCCTGGCGGAGCGACATGCATGCTGGGAGGACGAGAAAAATGCCACCCATGCCGCCAACCACGTCGAGGAAGATGGACATCTCACAAAGGGGTCTGCTCAGCCAAAGGATGATGTCCATCGCG
Source organism: Prinsepia uniflora (assembly GCA_032719365.1). Taxonomy (NCBI): domain Eukaryota; kingdom Viridiplantae; phylum Streptophyta; class Magnoliopsida; order Rosales; family Rosaceae; genus Prinsepia; species Prinsepia uniflora. The sequence goes on from CM064867.1 coordinate 34,768,420, forward strand.
GGAACTCAGTCGAGAAAGCCAACAAACGCAAAGGGAACCCGTCATCCAACACCTACGCGGGTGCAAAGCCAAACACACAGTTTTCGATACCTTTCCTTCAAATATACAATCAGATAAAGGAAAAACCGTGGTTCGAAAGACCAGCTCCCGTCAAAGGCAACCAGGAGAGGGCCGACAAGACAAAATGGTGTGCCTATCACAATTGTTATGGACACGACATAAGCTCTTGCCAGACTTTCGAAAGATACCTCCAAGATCTCTTGAAGGAAGGACACTGCACCGAGTACGTCAGAAAAAAGCAATGGATCGTCTCGGAAACAAAGACCCCCAGGAACCCGCACAAAAGATGATCCGTGTGGACACCATCATTGCTGAGTCTGAGTTGCAGGGAACAACAAGGAAACTGAATCAGTGACCAAGTCATCATCAAAGGCACAAATTTTGTGATTAAAATTCGGCTCAATGCCTACTTTGCTCTCATAACATCTTTCAATAAGATTCAAGATGTTTCGTTTCAACGTCCAATGAAATTATCTTATCATCCAAGCCTTCGCCATGCAAAGCACCCGAGTCTTCGCCATGCGAAGCACTCTAAGCCTTCGCCCCGCGAAGCACTTCAAGTCTTCACCCCGCGAAGCACCCCAAGTCTTCGCCATGTGAAGCACCCCAAGCCTTTGCCATGCAAAGCACCCGAGTCTTCGCCATGTGAAGCACTCCAAGCCTTCGCCATGTGAAGCACTCCAAGCCTTCGCCCCGCGAAGCACTCTAAGTCTTCGCCCCGCGAAGCACTCTAAGTCTTCGCCCCGCGAAGCACTCCAAGCCTTCACTATGCGAAGAACTCCACACCATGCGAGGCACTCCAAGCCTTCGCCATATGAAGCACTCGAAGTCTTCACCATGTGGACTACTCCACGACTTCGCCATGTGAAGCGCTCAAGGCTCGTCTCAGTGAGGCACATGGAACCATCCAAGAACTTGACTTGTTGGAGTCAGAAAGCTACTAAAAAAACGCTTCCAACTCCACCAAGAGGGACAACCACCAGGCCATGACAAACAAGGGGCAAATGTTTTAACATGCGAAGTCCAATTCTGCATTTCAGTGCACGGGATCGAAATTCATTCGATCATAGCTCACTCAATTTTGCTCACTGTGACATGAACTTGATGGCCCTAAAAAGACACGGAAGTCAGATTTCCCACGCCGTTGACCTCACTCAATTCCGAGTTGTGACGAGTTTCCAGCAAACGTTTTTGTACACGAAGGTCAGCTGCACGTACCAGCGCACGAGTACGAGATTCATTCAGTCATAGACCACTGAATTTTGATCACCCTGACATGAGGTCAATGGATTTAGAAAGATATGGAAGTCAGCTTTCCAACTCCGGTGACCTCACTCAATTCGGAGTTGTGACGAGTTCCCAGCAAACATTTTTTTCACACAAAGGTAAACTGCATTAACCAGCGCACGAGCACAAGATTCGACCAATCCTACAAGGCTCAATTCGGATCGTCTTGGAACAATCTTGGTGGCAGTAGAAAGGTATGGACCTCAGCTTTCCAACCACACCAACGGAACTTAATTCGGAGTTCAAACGAAGTCAGAAGACCAAATTTACTACACAAAGGTCAAATCTGCCGAAAATCACAAAACACTCAAAAAAAAGTGGAAGACTTCTATTAATGAAAATTAAAGAAGTTGGCAATTCACAAGTTGAATGCTCAAACATGTATTCAATGCTAAGATCAAGCCACGGGCCAAGAAGGATCATGAAGCTCATCACCAGGAATGGCACGACCTCAGAGTCTCTCTGTCAACCCATGAGCAAGCCTTGGAGGCCTTCAATCATCTCATCGGGGACTTCCAGTGACACATCGTCCATGACCTTCTTCAAACAATGGGGGAAACCTCCTCAACAAATCGCCTACTTGGCATAGATGGCATTTCCAAGCTCTCTTCCTTAAATTAGGTGATGATGTGCAACGTCTCAAGCTTTGCAGGGGGCATGATCGATCCTCCATGCTCCACCTTGTTACCACTACATTTTGAGCTCAACAAAGCCTTGAAGATCGACTCTCTGGAAGGTCATCCATCATCCAATGCAACTCCTTGGAAAGCTTCAGTTACTTCGTGGCACCACACGCACTTCGCCTCGCGTCATGGGAAGCCTTGCTTTGGAGATGACACAAATCCCGCCTTATAGCTGCAACACACATTGCCTCGTATTTGGAACAAGCCTCATGCTGGGTTGTGACACGTCGCACTCCAAGTGATGGGACTCCTCACCTCGCGCCTCACACCTTGCTGCACCTCGCGCCTCGCACCCCGCTGCACCTCGCGCCTCGCACCCCGCTGCACCTCGCGCCTCGCACCCCGCTGCACCTCGCGCCTCGCACCCTGCTGCACTTCGCGCCTCGCACTCTGCTGCACCTCGCGCCTCGCACCCTGCTGCACGTCGCCTCGCGCCTCGCACCCTGTTGCACCTTGCGCCTCGCACCCTGTTGCACCTTGCGCCTCGCACTCTGCTGCACCTCGCGCCTAGCACTCTGCTGCACCTCGCGCCCTGCTGCAAGTCGCCTCACTCCTCACACCCTGCTGCACGTCGCCTCGAGCCTCGCGCCTCGCACCCTGCTGCATGTCGCCTCGCGCCTCGCACCCTGCTGCAACTCGCGCCTCGCACCCTGCTGCAACTCGCGCCTCGCACCCTGTTCCATGTCGCGCCTCGCACCCTGCTGCAACTCGCGCCTCGCACTCTGCTGCACCTCGCGCCTCGCACCCTGCTGCACCTCGCGCCTTGCATCCTGCTGCACCTCGCGTCTTACACACTGCTGCACCTCGCGTCGCACCTCGCGTCGCACCGCACCCTGCTGCACCTCGCGCCTTGCACACTGCTGCACCTCGCGTCGCACCTCGCGTCGCACCTCGCGTCGCACTCTAATGCACCTCCTCATTGAAGGTCTTGATGTTGGCTCCGCTCACACTTGAAGATGGTGAGTCCGTCAGCACGCAAAGCTCTTCTTTTCACAAAGCATCATAGGCATGTCAACTGGAGAAGCGTCTTGGTGTCAAGTCCATCATCTCTTGAAGTCAGAAGCTCCAACAAGTTCCGAACATGCCACCAGATGGTATTCCACAAAATGAGGTCTTCAAGACTACACCAGAAGTATGCCTTCATACATCTTGAAATGACCGTCTCGATGAGTAGAGCGCACCAGCGCTTGAATCGTTCCAATCGAACACCCACAGCTCTCAAAATCTGCAAAAGATCGAAGCTGACAACAGGTCTCAAAATCGTTCCAATCGTTCCGAGACCGTTGACCTAGTCAACAGGTTTACAGAGCATAGGAAATATTTACATGTAGGGAACAAAATCCTACGCTGCAAAGTGTCTGAGTATACAACGGTCCGTTTATTCCTCTGCCTCGAAATGAGCCTCAGTACCTGTGCACTGGCCTGGAGGGCAAATAAAACATCAAAGGTGTGAGTGGAAAAAAATCAAGTTTAGAAATACATTTATCAAAATACAGTCTTACCCTCCAGTTTTCACAAACATGCATGCATATCATAACTCATAAATCAAATAATTACGATATGAATATAAATCTCAACATCAGTAAAAACACAGAATCCAGGTCCAATATAGAGTCACGTTATCCCTGCAACACGTGCAAATCAATAGGCTCAAGGACCGCTCAAATCCCAAGCATCCGCCGCTGTGAACACATCACCAGCCGGCAATCCAGGTCGTCATGAACATATCACTGACTGACTTCCATATAATCCAGCACATCTGGTCTGAGTCGAGCCTCCATTTGGCTGCACGACAACATACCATGCTACGTGACCTCTTCGGGGTAAACACTTCCATCTCGAAGGCGAGCGTTATCTCCAGGGTCCATTTCGGGGGAAACATATTCCACACCGAAAGCCCTCATATATCATCATGAAAACCAGTGAAAACAGTTGCATGTAATATCAAAATCATTTTTGAACTGGCTTTAAGCCTAAAAACACTTTTCTCAAATCCATAAACCAATCCACGCAAGCCTGCGCAATCACAATCTTATTTATGACATAATTTCATCAAATCCAATACCAAACTCATAATCCAAGTCAAAATCATGTTCAAACCCCGAGCCTTAGCTCGAAATATCAGTTTCACAGTTTTCTCGAAAATCGTGCCCAAAAGCATATAAAATAATATAATATTCTAAAAATAATATAATATTCCCAAAAATCCAGAAATTATCATATCGAAGTATCAATCATACCAAATCATTTCCAATCATATTATAAAGCATTTAAAACATATATGCATGCATTCAGGGTAGAAAACAAAAGTCCACTCACACACCGTCCAGATTGTTCCGTTTCGAGTTGTTCACTTCCTTCCGATATCCTGGAAGTATTCGGGCCTGTCAAACAAGGAATAAAATATTACTAATTTGTTACATAATCCCCTGTACGAATTTCCTAATCCTCGGAATAAATAATATTATTTTTAAACGTAACCTATACGCCTTGGGTATACAAACTACTCTCAGTTCATATCCGATTGACCCGAAACCAACGCTAATATGTTCGTATCATCAAGAGTATCAAAATTGCTGTTGGACCCTTCCTCAGATTCCCGGCCACGCGCCCTCACGCGCCGTGAACAGTGCCTGCTACAGTGTCTCTCTCTCGCCCGTTTCTCTGGTATTCGGGTCTGCGACCCGCGATCAGACCCGACTTGATTTCCTTCAATTCCAACTTAATTCAAATCATTCTTTCGCTCATTTCTATCTATTCAATCTAACTGCTAGTTATGTACCTTCAATTGAACCAATTAAACCATAAAACGTCTCGACTCACGAAGAACACTCATCGGATCCTAATTCGGGTTTGACCTCAAATAGACCTGTTTCCTTAAATTGTTCATACCAGAAGCATCATAGGATTGTAATGAACACGAAATCGAGATCAATTTCATGAAATTTTACCTCTAAGTACCTCGACTCAAGCTCAATTTTTCGAAACAATTGCAGCGTCTGTTCTTCACGATTTCACCTCCAATTTTCGTTCCAGTTGATTGGGTTCGAGTTGTTTAGCTCCCAGGAAGCCTAATATCATGTTCAATTAGAACGAAACCGTCTGGAAATCCAAATTCGAAAATGAAGATTTTGAATGATTTTCGGTTAAGTGCAGTAGGGTGTTTTCTTAGGTTTATTTGGTCCCTCTTCGGTTTTTCACTCTTCAATTTAGCTAATTGGGAAATCAATTTCTCTTGTTGCAACCGAAATCGATTAAGGAGTGTGGAACCCAAAATCATCCGAAAATTATGGAGCCGCCATGTGTCCCGTAATTCCCAAAAATGACCAAATTGCCCTTGGCAAATAACGCTGATCATTTGAAAAACATCCACACATTAAATAATCTATTTACTAGTTAAATACGTTATTTGATCGGGTTAAAACCTCCGTAATATTGATATTCTCCCCGAGAGTTAATTATCGTTATTCTTAATAATGGATAATTAATATTAATATTAAAATACAACAAATATCATTACTATCATAATGAGCCATCATTACAATTATTAAATAATATATTATTTACTAATTAAATATTCAACCGACCAATCAGAACGCTCCAAGGCTCCCAAGATTTTCCTATAAATAGGAAGGCACATTTCATTTTCAAGGTATGTTGATTCTTCGTTTCGAAGTATATCCCTTTCCTCTCTCGAAGCTAACTTAGGCATCGGAGTGTTCTTGGACGAACAACCCCCCGGGTAAATCGATCGAGGCAACGATAGCTAATTGTTTGCTGTTTGCAGGAATTGTGAGGACTTTTCGCGACGGGTTCAATCTTTGATTCAACAATTGGTGCTTTCATTGAGAGCTATTGAGATATACTCAGAAGAAGCTCTCTCATTTGTTCATCGTTCATCTTTCTTCGTTCGTCGTTCATCGACATTGTTCGAAGATTTTGAACGTTGTTCATCACTCATCAAGAATTCGTTCATCGTTCATCTTTCTTCGTTCGTCGTTCATCGACATTGTTCGAAGATTTTGAACGTTTGTTCATCGTTCATCTCCCTTCGTTCGTCGTTCATCGACATTGTTCGAAGATTCTGAACGTTGTTCAAATTATCCATCAACAGCTTTCCAACTCAACATTCTTCGAATCAACATGGCTAAGGTTCGTCGATCCGTTCAGTCAGCCGGAGAAGGTGTTTCTGCCTCAACGGCCCAGACGAGGAATGAAGCTCACATAGAAACTCCGAAAAAGCGCCCAGCTCAACTCAGGCGTGTGTCCATAGAAGCGCCCATTGAGACACTCGAAGGGAGGCCAACCTTCAGTTTTGGAGCATTCCCCTCTCCAGCTAAGCAAGTACCCACGCTAGGGGATGGAACTTCGACTTTACAACAAGCAAACGAGAGGTTGATAGGAAATGCATCACGACGTGATCAACCCACAACAGACATGGTCCTAAAGGACTTTCTGGACGGGTGTCATGACATCTCAGGGAGAAGTCGTCACCAACCTCCCTAGGACATCTTGGCGCAGCAAGTTGAAGGGTTAAGCAAACAAGTTCAACTTCAGTCAGAGCTCTTGCAGCAACTCCTAGCAGGGAGACCAATCCAGGAGCAGGACAGACGATCCACATCACGTGGAAGACAAGAGAATGCCCAAAGACGTCCTGGGAAAGAGCAGGTCCGCTGCCAAACAATGTCACGAGATACTTCGCTAGGCGACTCTGGAGAAGAAAGTCACGCTCATCGAGCGAAAAGCCCACAACGCCTAAGGCCGTTAGTACGAGAACGGCTAGGAGGTAGGACTGGGGCAACTTCACAGGCAGAGCACTCACAACACTCACATGGGAGCAGGGGGCAACTTCGAGCTCTATACAAAAACCCAAAACGATCTGCCCACGGCAGTAAAGGGGAAGATGACGCCTACTCCCCTGCACGATCCCAGAGATCAGGGGGAGAAACTCAAAGAGGTTCTCAACGATTAGCAAAAAGGGACTCATCGCCTCAGCAAGGAGCGTTGCAGGCTTATGATGTTCAAAAAATGTTGGACATGCACCTTCGTGCTCAACAAGGTGGCGATCTAGAGGACGATCTACGTCGCCAGATACGGCTCTCTATGCCCTTTATAGGGGATATTGAGGAGGAGCCATTCCCCCAGAGGTTCGCAACGCCAAACTTCACTCCATTCAAAGGAGCCTCCGACCCGGTAAAACACATTGATTATTATCGAGGAGTCATGATCCCTCACAGGTCTAACGATGCGCTCATGTGCAAAGTTTTTCAAGCTTCCCTTCAAGGCCAAGCCATGACTTGGTTCAATCATCTCCCCCCGAGGTCGATTAAGTCCTTCGAAGAGTTGGCTTTGACATTTGTGAAGGAATACGCACAACTTCGGACAATCGAGGTGAAATCGAGGTGAAAGACGACCATCTTTTCTCTGTCCGAAAGGGAGCAAAAGACACTCTGCGACAATACATACGGAGATTTTGTGAGGAGAAATCTCGCATTATCGGCTGTAATGACCTTGTTGCGGCAATGGCATTCAAGTAGGGACTCCCTCGAGACAGCCAGCTTTATGGGGACATCGTCATGAGCAATGCGTGAAGTCTTTCCAAAATACTTTCGCTAGCAGAGCGACATGCAAGTTGGGAGGACGAGAAGAGCGCCGCTCATACTCATGGCCATGCTGGGACTAGCGAAAAGGCCTCCAATGAGGATGAACCCCATGGAAAGTCTGCAACTAGAAAGCTCAACAAGCGAAAGGCAGGGCAACACTCCCAAACGCCAGTTATGGGGAAGCCTAACTTGCAGCTATCTTTACCAGCCCATCAGATCCACAATGAAATTAAGAACAAGCCATGGTTTAAGAAGCCAGAGCCAGTCAAAGGCAATCAAGAGAATGCTGATAAGACCAAATGGTGCGCCTATCATGAATGTTATGGGCACAATATCAGCACATGTATATCTTTCGAAAGATATCTCCGAAATCTCCCGAGGGAGGGGCATTGTACAGACTACATCAAAACTGTAAATCACATGGAGAACAAAGGACCAAACGAACCAGCTTCAAAGGTGATCCGCATCAACTAGACTGTCAACATTAGAGAGACATAAAATTCTATGGAGCTTTTCAATTTTGCTTTTCAAGTTGTCTTCTAAATTCAAGTATCAAAGAAATAAGATCGACAAATTGATTTGTTCACCATGTACAATTTTCAAAGCTTATTCTCTCTAGTGTAAAAAGCCTTCGTCATAGAAGCATCCGAGTTTTCGTCATCGAAGCATCCAAGCCTTCGCCCTGCGAAGCATCCAAGCCTTCGTCATCGAAGCATCCAAGCCTTCGTCATCGAAGCATCCAAAGCCTTCGCCCTGCGAAGCATCCAAGCCTTCGCCCTGCGAAGCATCCAAGCCTTCGTCATCGAAGCATCCAAAGCCTTCGCCCTGCGAAGCATCCAAGCCTTCGTCCTGCGAAGCATCCAAGCCTTCGTCATCGAAGCATCCAAGCCTTCGTCATCGAAGCATCCAAGCCTTCGCCCTGCGAAGCATCCAAACCTTCGCCCTGCGAAGCATTCAAGCCTTCGTCATCAAAGCATCAAAGCCTTCTGAGTCCTGCAAATTTCTGCACAGCAGGGAGAGCTCATCTCGAGCGGTATCTCGCTCATTTTTTATCAGCATCCTCTCCGCACGGGTCATCTCCAACTCGCCCACCTTGGCTTCCGATGTGAAATTAAGACCTTAAGTTTTCTTAAGATATCGTAATATCAAATCAACAACATAATCTTCCATTTCTGCAGCCCTTCAAGATAGCACATTCGCAGGGCCAGAACGGAAAGGTTAGGAAAGAAGTTGCTCGGTATGCTTATGGGTTAGGAAAGAAGTTGCTCGGCATGGTTTTTTCTCCCAAGAACCAGTAATTCCTTGTTTATTGTCCTTCTTCTGAACAACGGTCTCCTTCAAGCACAGTGGAACGCACAACCACTCCTTGATTGGGATGTCTGAAAGCTTCTCGCCATTCATGGAGAGAGTAGCCGGCTCATGTCCCGAAACTCTAGAAGAACATCTGTCGCCAAGCTCCATGAGAACGTCGCTTGAAAAGGAAATTTGATTGCGAGCCTTCCACTCCATGAAGTCTTCGGGTTTCTCAGATTCCATATCTTTCCCTCGGAATGGACTTAGGCCACAAAAACCGCCACGCTCCCACAGGGCAAGTTTGCCGGGTCTCTCAGCACCTTGACGCATGGCGAGCATGTATGTGGTACTAGCAAGAGTCACAGTAAGTGTGATCCTGCCTACCGATGCTCACTAGTCATGTCCGCAAGTGCACTCAGTCACCGCCAAGTCCCCGTCGACTGTTCAGCCAAACTCCGTCCACCACGTTGCACCGGTAGTACACCCGCTCCAACAAAGTTTCTAAACACCTTCGACGGACTCTTGATGCGTAGCAAGCATATTTGCGGTACTATCAAGGGTCACGTTAAATGTGAGCCAGCCTACCAATGCTCGCACGCACCGTCCAAACCGCTCATTTTCCAAGCTGGACGCACTTCCGTAATTTCCCACGCTTTCCAGGAATCTCGAATCCTGTCCAAAAAACAACATGAAAGGTCATTAATGACTCTAAAAATATCATATCAATTTCCCGCAATTTTTCGGGAATTAAATATTGATTTAAAACATAAACTAAACCTTCGGACCCCCAAAACAGTATCAAAACAGTGTCTGATTAACTCGTACCCAACACTAAGAATGTTCATTACATTAAGTATAGTAAAACACATGTTGAACACTTCCCCAGAAACACATCCACGCGCTCTCACGCGCCGCCGCAAGCGGCTGCGCGTGAAAGCCACGCGCGTAGCACAATAACTGCTACAGTGCGTCTTCCCTGCCCGTTTCTCTGATAAACGGGTCGAGAACCCTCGATCAGACCCGGACAAATCTCCATCAATTCGACCTTGATTTCTTCCGTTCTTTCAACTGATCCCCTCTAGTCCAACTAAATTCAAGTTCTGTAAAGTCAATTACCTCAATGAATGTCTAAAACCTCACGACTCACGATCAAACTTTGACGGGTCTCTTATTCGGGTTTATCGATTTCGTCCCTAATTTTCAAATTAATTCATACGGTTAGTATCATGAGAGTATAAGGAACAATTTTACAAAATCAATTTGATAATTCCTTACCTCTAGCTAGTAGAACTCAAGCTCGATTTTTCGAGGATTTTGAAGCTTCTGTTCTTGCTCGATACGGCCTCAATCCTCTCCGTTTTTTATTTGGATCAGTTCGAATTAGTCTCAGGAGACTTAATCCAGTCTCAATTTTAATCCCCAAGACTCACAAATTCGAATTCGAATTTTCACCATAAATTTTCGAATTTTCGAAAATCTGCAAAACCAGCGACCCCTCTGTCCTTCGAGTTTGTTTTGCTCCAATTCAGACTCTCCAATCTCTCATTCTCACAACCGAATTGCTCTTCTATTTAACAATGTCAAGGTTTGGACAAAATGATTAAGTTTTCCCTAATTAAGGGTTTTAGGGTCCCTAAATCCATGATTTCCTCCATGTTGTCTGGACAAAGCAGCAAATATCATTGGCAGGTAGCATGAGTCAGCGTCCACCGTTCGCCCGTCTCAAAAGGACCGTTTAGCCCTTCGCTTCCAAAATTACGAAAATGCCCCTCGCCTTCGTAGACCCATAACTTTCGCATCCGATCTCCGATTTCGGCATGCCGCCTGTCTATGGATTCGTATCAACTCGACCTACGTAACGGTCTCTGGCCCTCGTCCTTTGGACCCCCCGGTTCAAAAGTCAACATTTTGCCCATACTTGGGGGCAAAATGGTCATTTTGCACATTATGTCTGGTTCACACCACTAAACCCAGAATAGTCATTCTAAAACTAAAAATTGACTTTTACCCTTATAACCAGGGGCAAAATCGTCAAATAAACACTGACTCGATTCTTGAACCCAACAGTAACCGGTAACCCGGAAATATAAGACTCCAAACAATGTACATCCATCCGAATTCCCTGAATACCGAATCGATGTGGGGGCATTTGTGGAACCCAAAATCATCCGAAAATTATGAAGCCGCCACGTGTCCCGTAATTCCCAAAAATGACCAAATTGCCCTTGGCAAATAACGCTGATCATTTGAAAAACACCCACACATTAAATAATTTATTTACTAGTTAAATACGTTATTTGATCGGGTTAAAACCTCCGTAATATTGATATTCTCTCCGAGAGTTAATTATCGTTATTCTTAATAATGGATAATTAATATTAATATTAAAATAAAACAAATATCATTACTATCATAATGAGCCATCATTACAATTATTAAATAATATATTTAATAATAATATATTATTTACTAATTAAATATTCAACCGACCAATCAGAACGCTCCAAGGCTCCCAAGATTTTCCTATAAATAGGAAGGCACATTTCATTTCCAAGGTACGTTGATTCTTCGTTTCGAAGTATATCCCTTTCCTCTCTCGAAGCTAACTTAGGCATCAGAGTGTTCTTGGTCGAACAACCCCCCGGGTAAATCGATCGAGGCAACGATAGCTAATTGTTTGCTGTTTGCAGGAATTGTGAGGACTTTTCGCGACGGGTTGAATCTTTGATTCAACAAGGAGGAGGAGAAATATGGACGTTCTCTGTTCTATGTTTGAAGGTTTGGTCGTGTACGGTTTCTGTTCATCAATTATCAACTCATTAACTTTCATTAACTAATTAATTATACTTCCTAAGTGCCACTAATCTTCAACATCAAGTGACATGTGTCACTTGATAAAATACATGAATCACCTAAGGGTTGAATCAGCAATTAAAGTGATTATCCTTTCACCGTTTAATTTAAAACAGATATAAAATTACCATTTTACCCTTGTGGTCAAAAATGACCATTTTGCCCCTGAACTTCCCAGAACCATAACTTCTTCATACGAGCTCCGTTTTCGATGTGCCACCTGTCTACGGATTCAGCGTTCCGAGACCTACACAACGGTACTCGAGAAATGTGCAAAAAGTATTTTAAACAAAAAGTCAACTTTTAGCCATATGTCATCAAGGGTAAAAACGTCATTTTCACATTATTTTAATATTTTACAATTTTTGGATTTTTCGGGGCGTTACAATTTCACTTCTAAAGGTAATCAAAAACTCCTGCAAACACTCTGTCGGTTTATTCTCTCAGAAAACTGACTTAAGCATCGGAGCGTTTACGGTTGAACCACCCCCTCGGGATTCAACCTTAACCCCGTTTGATTTTCGTTCTTGTGTGTAGGGATCGAGAAGGAACTTCACAAAGCCGGACGATTTCTGCATCAACAAATGCAAACCCATATATAATATATAAATTAAATTCGAAAACCACCCTTTGATCGGCGGTGGTGCTCTTAAGTACCCATCTAGTAATTTTCAAAGATTGAGAGGGAGCAGGAGGAGGTGCCCATTTATTGTGATGGCTTTTGATGGTGGTGGTGGGTCTGCAATTTGAAGAGAGAGGAAGAACGAAGGAGGAGGGGAAACAGACAGAACAAGAAAAAAAAAAGAATTTAAATGCTTAATTTATTTTTATTTTAAATTTTAAATTATTTCTTTCACCTATGTGGAAAATTAAAATTTAAAAGATTGGTCCATGTATGACACATATGGCATCATAGTTAATGGTACAGTTAAATTAGTATGTTTTAAAAAATTTAGGGTATATAAGTGTAAAATTTGTAAAGTCAAATATAATACTAAAATTTGGTACAAATTTAAAATATTAAATATTAAAATATAATTTGTATTCAAGGATTTAGGCATCAATCTTTGCTTTATACAATTTCCATCAAGAATTTCCACCTGATTTGAGCCACGTTTGTTAGGTCTTGTAGCTGTTTTGGATTGGATAATGTTAATTTGCATTTGAATTTCTTTTTGAGTCCGATTTTGTTCACCACACTTACCCTCAATTTAAGAATTTGCTATGTATCTTCTAATGGTTAATAATTTTAATTAATAATATAAAATAATTAATATAATGAGAAAATAATAGTTAAGTAAGTCTAATTAAATTGGTTCCAGTATTGATTTGTGGATAATTAGTCTCAAATTCGAATCCCGATAACATATTGTATTGAAAATTTCCAAAAATTTTCCCTCCCCTTTAATAAAAAAATGGGAAAACAATATTATTCTTTGCATATTTGTTTTTAGTAAAATCTTTCTATATTTTTATTTAATTATGGATTCTATTTCATAAATTCAAAATTACTTGTGTACATGCATGCCAGAAAAATTTATAAAAACTTATTTGATTTTTTTATATGAAAGAAAAACATACTGGTGCTATTTCATTGTTTGTACATATAATATTTGATCAAAAGACTAAGATTGAGTAGAATGCTAGAAAACTGTACAAACTTTATGGTATCATAAAGGGATATTTACACACGCATTATGAGGTTTCACATATGTACACAAACACTTTTTCAGGTTTCAATAATTACACAAACGCCATCAGTTCTTAAAATCCTTGTACATAATCCTTTTTGTTTTACATTTTATTTATAATGACAAAATTATCTTTGGATAACCATTCTTAATAAAGATTAAACTATTTTACATCTGAACATCTTTCCTCAACTTCTTATTTTTTTTTAAATCTGTTACTTTTATAAAAAAAAATAAAAAAGGAAGAATTAATGTGAATTATAAAAAATTCTGCCAATTTCTATATTATTAACGATAATTCAAGCCATTTTTTTATAAACATTAAGTTGTTTCCCGAATGGGAGAATTTTTTTTAGTTTTTTTTAATATTTTTAAAAAATGCCAGATTATTTTATTTTATTATTTATTTATTTATTATCAAAAATGGCAGAATTTGTTATAAAAAATGAAAAATTGAGGAAAAGCGGTTGGTTATACGACTGGGTATATTAAACCGAAAAGCCGAAATCATACAGTTCTGGATCAAATCATACCATCAAATTACCGAATAGTAAAACAGATTTAAGATTGATATGGTATTGAAATCGTACCGATGTAGTTCATTATGGTTTCGGTAAACCATTCCGTACCGATACCGAACTAAATTAGAATTTCTATTTTATTTTTTGAAAAATAATTAAAATCATTTCCTATTTGGTCTCATTACTTGTCTTGCTTCTTTAAGACGCGTCCCTTTCTTCATGTTCTTCATGAATTCCTGCTTCAATTTCTTGTTCAGTTGACTATTGCTCGTCCATCCATATTGTAATGTATAAAGAAAATAGTAGCGTTCAAGGTTATCTCTAAACATAATATTATCCATGTATATATATTATATATATATATATATATATATATGAGTAGTGATTTTAGAATTATTACATGTATTTCCACCACAACTTCAACAAGAATCTCATGAAGCTCATGAGTACCTATATGCAGCTCAAAGTTTAACACATATGTAATGCAATCAAAATTTGTAATAAAATATAGTATAAGTATCGAGCTAGCTGAATATGAATAATATTTGTAAAAGGCAAATTGATAGAGGAGAAGGTTGAAAATGAAATTTCACAATTTTATACAATTTTGGCTCTAAACCGAACCGTACCGAAATCATGCACAACTTAATCGATATGATACGATTCGATATCAATTTCAAGATTTGGAATACCAAACCGGCTAAAATTAAACAATACAATTTTGGTATCACCAAATATTGTACCGTACTGTGCCCAGCCTTACTTGGTTGTGAGATAACATTAAATATGAGGGGTAATTTTTTCATTATAAATAAAACTTTAATGAGAAACGATTATGCATAGGGATTTTGAAACAGGAGGGAGTGTTTGTCTAAATGTTAAAAACTGAGGGGTATTTGTGCGAACACGAGAAACCTTAGGGGTGTATGTGTAAATAACCTGATAATCTTAAATAATTGTGAACATAATTAAGTCTGTGTCCTTTCTATTTTTCCAGAAAATTTGTTGACGAAGCCATTCTCATTAAATGAGCATAATATGTAATTTTTTGTACGGGTACTCATTGCTAATTGTTTATGAGGATGATGTAACACTTTTATTGGGGGGATTATAGGTTTCTCAATACCAATTTATTTGCAAGCATTTTCTATCTTTCCCATATTTTCCCCCAATGTTGAAAAATGTTATATATACATATATATTGATACAATAATGGACCAACTTAGATCAAGCGCAATCATATACGTGGTTCACCCAAAATGGACTACCTCCACAGTATTGCTCTATTTTCATTAATAATATAATTGTTTGTACATAAGACAAGATGTTATAAGCCTTTAGAGAGAGTGAGAATGTAAAGAGAATGGAGAGCTTGTGTATGTTTAGAGAGAAGGGATCTTCCAAATGAGGGAGGATTTTTCGATCGGGACAATGCTTGTAACGATCCGGATAAAAAATTAGGGTCATTTTTGGAAATTTAAGGAAAATGCTGATTTTACCCTTGGCCTCAGAGGGGTTCGTTGGTCAAATTTTTCTCTGAACACTTTTGGTTGTTTTCCTTTGACTGATGTGTAGTTTTTGAGCTCATGAGTTCATGGACAGGCAGCACGCGAAAATTAGAGTTCGTCAATGGAAGTTACGGGTTTGAAATGATAGTAGAATAATGGTAATTTTGGGAAAAGTCTAGGGTATAAAAGGGTGAGGTTTCTCTCCTCACATGATTAGTCAGTTTGTGTCTCTCCCTTTCTCTCTGGTCCCGTGCGAGCACTACACACCTTCTTCGTGGGTGACCTATTTTGGGGTTGAATAGGATGAATCCAAGGCTAGGGATGGCTTCCTCATGGTTGTACGAGTCGAATGGTGGTGATTTGAGAGTGGGACGGTGGCTTGACGTAGTGGGTCGTTAACGGAAAGGTGACTGGGATGTTCACGGCCATTTTTCGGCCAAACTAGGCATGATTTCTTACCTCTGAGCTCATTTTTGGATTCCACTCGTCGAGTAGGCCAAGATCCATATGTGAATTGTAATTTTTGGTGGAGTTTTGAGAAAACTAGAAAAAACTTGAAGTTCGGCCATGTAACAACCTGGAACTTTGTGAAAAGCACAAAAACGGTTTTGCCCCAAAAGGTCAAATGATTGACTTTGTGATCTAGACGTTTTCTAGACAATTTGAAAGAACTATTAGAAAGGACTTGGGATCCTAAGTCCATAGACTTGCAGTATGCTGAAACAGACGTCAAATAGGTTTGTTATGGGTCAAGAACGATTAGGGGCATTTTGGTAATTTTGGTCATAAGTGGTATTTTGGTCATTTTCAAGGAAGAGCCAAGAGAAATCTAGAACACTCTTAATTTTTCCCTCCCTCAATGCTCCACTGACCTAGTCACTATATATACATGTGTGTGTATTTGTTGAAGAAAGGGGGTTCGGTGATGGTGAATCAAACAGGAAGAAAAACACCCACCAACCAAACCTGTGGAGGGAAAACCAGAAAGGACCAGGAAGAGAAAAGAAAAGAAAGAGAGAAAGAAAGAAAGATAGAAGACAGAAGGAAGAAGAAGCGAGAAAAAAAGGGAGCAGATTAGGAAAAAATAGTGAGTAGAGAATAGGAATTGGTGCGTTCCAGTTTTTGGGCTTAAGGTTTTATGCCATGAAACTTGGGAACGAACCTGATAATGACTCCCTAGAGATCTCACGATGAATTTGAGGCAAAAAGATTCGAGTTTGGACAATGGAAGGTCCTCTGAGTGGTTGGAGAACCTTGGCCGAAAGTTCATGGTGTTGGACCATGTGTTAAGGTGAGTTTTACTTGGTTTTGATGTCAGAGATCCTTTCCAGGATTCAATTCACAAAATTGGACGTATAATGTGGGAAAAATAGTGAAGAGTGGTGGGAAGACTACAAATAAATGAA
Source organism: Prinsepia uniflora (assembly GCA_032719365.1). Classification (NCBI taxonomy): domain Eukaryota; kingdom Viridiplantae; phylum Streptophyta; class Magnoliopsida; order Rosales; family Rosaceae; genus Prinsepia; species Prinsepia uniflora. The sequence continues at coordinate 34,785,325 of CM064867.1, forward strand.
GTAGGAAGAAGTGAAGTAGCATTTAATATTGTTTTTTGTTATTCTGCCATTTTGAAGATGTAATTTTGCGACTTGTTGATGAATTTGGATTGTATGTACTGTATGGGAGTTTTGTATGTGTGTGTGTGTGTGTGTGTGTATGTGTATGTGTGTGTGTGTGTGTGTGTGTTGATGATGGCAGTTTAGTATGTGCATTGATATATTGACGATGATGTTGACTTGTGTTGATGTGTTGATAACTTAATGATGTTTGGCAGATTGAAATTTGGATTGTATGTTCAATGTTGCATGATGTGATGGCAGTTTGGTAGATTTAATGATTTATCATTTATATTATATGATGATTCATTTTGTTAATGTGTTGATGACTTGATAATATTGTTGTTGAATCGAATTATATATATATATATATATATATGTGAAAGACATTTTGGTCGAGAAAAGGGTTGAAAATAACATTTTATACTTCTACAAAACTTTGGCTCAAAATCAAAACCATACCGAAAATCGTACCGAACTTCATTCGTATGATACAATCCGGTTTCATTTTCAAGGTGTGGAATGCCAAACCTTACTGTACCCATTAAAATTAAATGGTATGGTTCTGGTATCGATCAATTTCGTACCACACTGAACTGGGCCCAACCCTTGTAACGCCCCGAAAATCCAAAGAATGTAAAATATTAAAATAATATATAAAATGACGTTTTTACCCTTGGAGGGATGTGGTTAAATGTTGACTTTTGTTTGGAATACTTTTTGTATATTTTTCGAGGACCATTCTGTAGGTCTCGGGACGCTGAATCTGTAGACAGGTGGCACGTCGAAAAGGGAGTTCGGATGAAAAAGTTATAGGTCTGGGAAGTTGAGGGGCAAAATGGTCATTTGTTACATGAAGGGTAAAACGGTAATTTAGGCAGCCCAGTTAATTGTTGGCTGATTTAGCCCACTAGAGTGACTCACTTAGCCCAGAAAGTGACACCTGTCACTTGAATTCAATTGAATAATTGCACTGTTTGCCGTTAAACAAACCAAAGAGACACAAATCAACACAAAATGGATACATATCCTTATTAACCTTTGATCGATCCATTCAATCCCAGATATTGAGAGAGACTGAACAGAGAAAAACGAAAGGGAGAACTGTAGAAAACAACAATTGTCGAGTAAGAAACCGAAAGGAAACCCAGAAAAACCCGAAATAGATTTTGAAGAAGTAAATCTCGATTTTTAACAATTGGCCTAAGTGAAGTGAAATTGACTTGATATTTACTCTTCTGGGAGCTAACGAATCGAACCAAATCAACTGGGAAAGAAATTGCTGGAGAATTGACAAAGAACGGACCCTGCGACATCCGTAAATTTTGGAAGCTGAGTTCGAATACTTGGAGGTAAGGAATCATGAAATTGGTTTCAAATTTATGTTTAGAATGGACATGGGATGCTCCCTGTGTGATGAATTGATTGAAACAGCTTGAATTTGGGTAGAACCCGATTTAGCACCCGTCCGGTATCCACGTTGAGTCGAGGGATTTTAGGATCCATTTCATAAAATTGAAGTTATGGATCTCTAATAAACATGGAATAGATGAAAATGAGTGAACGAATGAACAAAATCGAGGTCGAATTGAGGGAGATTTCACCGGGTCTGATCGCGGGTTCACGACTCGTTTACCAGGTAATCGGGTAAGAGAGACGCACTGTAGCAGCACTGTGCACGACGCGTGGCTTTCACGCGCAGCCGCTTGAGGGCGCGTGGCTGGGAGTTTGACATTGGGTCCAACATACTTTTTGATGTTCTCGATGACACAGGCCTATTGGCGTTGGTTTCGGGTAAATCAGATGTGAATTTAGAGTAGTTTTGAGTACCCTAAGCGTATAGGTTCCGTTTAAATAATATTATTAAATTCCGACGATTAGGGAATTCGTACATGGGGTTATGTGATAACCTAGTGACCTTATATTACTTTGTTTGACAAGCCGGAATATTCCCAGGACGTCGGAAGAGAACGAACAGCTCGAAACTGAACAAACGGGACTGTCTATGAGTGGAATTTTGTTTTCTACCCTGAATGCATGCATATATGTTTTAAATGCTGTATAATATTATTTGACATGATTTGGTATGATTGATGTTTCGATATGATGATTTCCGGATTTTGGGAATATTATATTATTTTATCTACTTTTGGGCACGTTTTTCGAGAAAACTGTGAAATTGTTGTTTTGGGCGAAGTGTAACAACCCGTCCCGAGAATTTGGATGAGTAGAGTGATTAAGGTGTGATTAGTAAGGTTAATTAGGGGTCCGGGAACCTAGAATGACGATTTTGCCCCCTTCTTTGGGCAAAAATGTTGACTTTTATTTTGGGAGGTCCGATGGACTTTGACCAATGACCAGGACGTAGTTTAGGACGTCACGAAGCTATAGACAGGTGGCACGCCTGATTTCGACATCCGTGGAGGAAGTTGTGATGTTCGGAAGGTCGAGGGCATTATCGTAATTTTGGTAAAATAGGGGGAATAGTTGACTTTTTGAATAATCGGGTTTTGGTAGGTTGACCTAGGATGGTTAGATAGCTCTTGTCGTCCTGAGTTCGATGACAGGCGGCACGTATTCATCGGACTTACGAGGCGAGAGTTACGGGTCTAGGAAGTTTCGGTAAAACCGTAAAATGAGTAAAACAGGAGGGTATTTTGGTCATTGTGGCACATTGGGATCTGTGCACAGAGGAAAGGAATGGACGGCTGGGATTAGGCCATGTGGGAGTGTGTGGAGTGGATGGTGACACATGGCATGTGTGTAGAGGATTCTGGTAGAATCCTGTGCATTCACGGCCCAATTAATTGGGGTGCACCCGTGTTATGCATTCTGGTGCTTCGACACACAGAGAGAAACAGAGGGAGGAAATTGAGAGAATTGGAAGGCTGATTGTGGTGGCTGGTGAGTTTGTGAGTGTGTGAAGGAGATTAGAGAGTGGGAGAGAGCAGTTGAGACGGTTGGGAGGTGAGAAATCGTGGTGTGTGCGAGTGGGGAGCCACGGGAACCAGGGAGGAACTCAGGGGGGAAAACGGAGAAGATTGAGGGCTTGTGGTGGTGCGGTAGCCGTGCACGGTGCAACGAAGATCGCGGTGGTGTCGTGAGGGCTGTGGGGAGTCGACCAGCCCCGGAGGAGCTCACGGCGGCAGCAGGAGGCAGGTAATTTCCTCATCCCCGTTTCGGTACTCTGTTTTCCGTTGAGGTTCAACGTGGAAGTCGTGGGTTTAGGGTGAGAGTCGAGGGAATTGGAGGTCAGGGCGAGGTTCAGGAGAGTCCTAGGCGTCGACTAGGATGGTCGCCGTGACGGGGAGGTACACGGCGGAGCTCAGACGACGGCAGACACTCAGGTGCTCTGTTTTGCTGTGATGTTTGAACCCAAAGTCGTGACGATTGGGGTTGAGTCGAAGGTCTAGGAGAGTTGGTTTAGGTTCAGTGAGGTTCAGGGAAGAGTTTGGTGATGTAACAACCCGTCCCGAGAATTGGGATTACTAGAGTGATTAAGGTGTGATTAGTAAGGTTAATCAAGGGTTAGGTGGTCCCGAGGGGTCCGGGAACTTAGAATGACGATTTTGCCCCTGGGTCGGGCAGAAATGTTGACTTTTATTTCGGGTGGTCAAATGGGAGTTGACCAGTGACCAGGACGTAGTTGAGGACGTTACGAATCCGTAGGCAGGTGGCACGCCCGATTCCGACATCCGAGAAGGAAGTTGTGATGTTCGGAAGGTTGAGGGCATAACCGTAATTTTGGAAAAAATAGGGGGAAAAGTTGACTTTTTGAATAATCGGGTTTTGGTAGGTTGACCTAGGATAGTTAGATAGTTCTTGTCGTCCTGAGTTCGATGACAGGCGGCACGTATTCATCGGACTTACGAGGCGAGAGTTACGGGTCTAGGAAGTTTGGTAAAACCGTAAAATGAGTAAAACAGGAGGGTATTTTAGTCTTTCTGCACATTGGGATTTGTGCAGAAAGAAGGAAATGGGCGGCTGGGATTTCATCAGGTGGGATAAGGAGTGGAGTGGATGGTGACACATGGCAGGGGGCTAGAGGATTCTGGGAGAATCCTGTGTGGTCTCAGCCCAAATAATTGGGGTGCACTCGTGCTTACCCGTGGCTGTTCTTCGACAAACACAGAGAAACAGGGTGAGCTTGTGAGGAGGAATTGAGGATTGATCGTGGATGTTGATGAGTTCTAGTGAGTGAAGAGTGATCAGAAGGAGGTTGAGAGATGCTGGGGTGGTGATGAGAAGGTGAGAAGTGTGCAGGTGGTGTGTGAGTGAGTTAAGAGCCACGGGAACTTCAGAGAAAAACAGAGAGGAACTGAGGGAGCTGGTGGTGCTGTGGCCGTGTGTAAGTGCGATTGACCTCGAGAGGAGGCTGAGGCGACGTTGTGGACTCCAGGAACCGCGGCGGCGAGCACGGTGGTGGACGGTTGCAGGTAATCCCTCATCCTTGTAAACTTGCCCTGTTTTCCCGTCGAGTTTTGAATCGAAAGTCGTGAGTCTAGGGGTTGAATCGATGGGTCTATAGTGGTTTAGGGGATTTAGTTGAGTCCTAGGAACCGTCTGGTTGTGTTGCCGTGACGAGAGGTGCACGGTGGTGGTTGGCGCGACGGAGGGACTCTGTGTGCCCTGTTTTTCCGTTTTGTTTCAATCCAAGAGTCGTGATCCCAGGGACTGAGTCGAAGGTTTAGAAGAGTTGGATTAGGTTCAGTGAGGTCCTAGGAAGAGTCTGGGACAGTCACCGTGATGGGGGGTGACCGGAGTGGCTGGATCGTGAAACAGGGGAGTTCAGGCCGTCTGGTTCGAGCTTGAGTCGACGGTGTAGGGGCCGTGTCGAGTTCTAAGGAGGAGGGGGATGGATAGCTTAAGGTTGGACGATGAAGATGGTGAAGAAAGGAGGTGAAATGGTGGCCGGACGGTGGAGAACAGGTCTCGCCGGTCCGAGTTGCAGGCTCCTGTTGCGAACCGGGTTGGCTCGAGGTTGACGGTGGCACTGTAGCGGCGCGTGAGGGCCACGCGCAGCCACTTTGGGCGGCGCGTGGGGGCGCGTGCGGCGGTTCTGGGAGAAACGGTCAACATAGTTTTTGGTCTAGGAGTTGTTGTGAGTTCGATGGAGTTGGTTTCGGATCGATCGGAAGTCGTTTGAGTTGAGTTCCGCGAGGGTGAAAGTTTAGGGCCCCGGGTTCTTATGTTTAGGATTCGGGGAATTTTGAGGGAATTTAGGCGAACCTTCGTAGACATGTTAGTGACGTAATTTGGCGGTGTTTGACAGGATCGGGATTTCCCGAGGAAGCCGAGGAACGGGCTGGACGTTCGGGACGCGAGTAGGGCTCAGTACTGTGAGTGGACCTTTTCTCTAAACTCGAGCATGCATAACTGTTTTCTATAATTGTCTTATGGTTTTTAATCATGATTTTATGTTTATCGAATATGTTTGGTTGGTTTTGCATTATTACACGTTTTTCGAGAAAAGATGGTTTCAGCACGTTTTTCGAGGAATGGTTGGTTTCTGGAATATATGCTATGGTTTTGGGATTTCAAATGATAAAGGGTTTTCAATGGTTATAAGTGGGTTTTGGAACATGATTTCAATGATCAAGGTTTGTAGTTTTAGAAACGGATTTTGGAAATGGAAGTTGGTTTTAACGTTGGAAAGTGGTATTCCGGATTTGGGTTCGGAATGACGGTTCTGAACGCCGGAAGGGCTTCGGACCAGTGATTTCGGATTCGGGTTTGGATGTGGATTTGGTAAATGGTTTTTAAATGGTATTGGGATTGGATTTGCTGGATCTGGATATTGGGTTTAAAGACCCGGATATATGTGACGGGGGACCGGCCGGATTGGGTTTAAAGACCCGGATTGAGTTTAAAGACTCGGGAGTTTAAAGACTCGGATATATATTGATTTTCCCCCGTAGGCCTTGAGTTTAAAGACTCGGGAGTTTAAAGACTCGGATATGATTAAGGCCTGGATTGAGTTTAAAGACTCGGGAGTTTAAAGACTCGGATGGATCCAGCAGGTTTGATCAGAACATTTATGAGTTAATGTTCATGGGTTATGATACAGTTTTCTAATACTCATGTTGTGGTTTCTTATGATCTTTTATAGTGTTTCTGTTTCTTATGATGTTTATAATGATTATTTTATAAATGTGTTTATAACTGTTGGTTATGCATGTGGTTTCAAAACGGAGGGTTTAAACTCGGTTTTCTTATAAAATGGTTTTTGAACTTTTGTACCTTCTGGTCCACTCACATTTTCTGTTTTAATTGCCCTCCAGGTTGTGGAGCTAGCGCGGGGTCTTGACGTCGAGGCAGAGTCTGAGGCATAGAAGTGACGTGAGGGTTCCCAGAGTAGAGTGAAGGCTTCCGTGTGCGTGTAGTTATCGGTTTTATTTTCTTTGTATGTTCGTACTATGTTCTGTAAATGCTACCTTCGGGACTTTGTGTCTAATTACTCCTGCGTTTGACTGGTTAGAATGTGAGTGAGTTTTACTTGAGTTTTGCGTCGGGGAGTCAGACGGGAGCGGGATTTACCTCGGGTTTCGGGGTGAAACCGGGGTGGGTCCTGAAAATTGGTATCAGAGCATAGGTTTGTCGAGTTTGTTGGGTCTGTCGGTTTGTGAGGTTGTGTTTCAGTTGTTTGACTACTTCTATGCCTCTTTCAGTGTGCGGTTGACGATGCCTCCGAGACGTAGACCCTCTCCACAACCTGAAGAAGTAGCCAGAGAGACGGAGAGTGCTACGATTGAGCGAGCCCAGCGGCTCGGGGCTACTACTTTTAGTGGTGGGGCTGATCCTGAGGAAGCCCAGAGGTGGATTACTAGACTGGAGCGGATTTTTGCGGTGATGCGTTGTCCGCCGGAGGAGCGAGTATTGTTGGCTGCATTTTTACTAGATGGTGTGGCGTACGAGTGGTGGTATACCCTCGAGTTGTCCGGTTGGGATGTTCACAGTGTGACCTGGGAGACGTTCAGGGAACGGTTTCTGGAGCAGTATTATCCTCGTTCTTTCCGGGATGCCAAGGAGGCGGAGTTTCTGCAGCTCCAGCAGGGGAATATGACCGTGGCAGAGTATGAACGAAAGTTCCAGATGTTGTCTCGGTTTGCTCCTGCCTTTGTGGCCACTGAAGCCGAGAAATGCCGTAGGTTTGAGTTGGGCTTGCGCGGTGAGATTCGAGCCGTAGTGACGGCTGGATCTTTTGCGACCCTCCGAGATCTGTCGGATGCTGCGGTGCGAGTTGAGGCTAGTTTGCCGGTGCGACGCCGGGAACCTTCTATTCCTGGAGCTTCGAGCCAGCGGACACCGAAAAGAGGTAACTTCGGTGGATCGTCCTCGTCGGGCGATGATCGTTTTGGTAGGCCTGGCAGTGCCCAGAGTTCAGGATTTTGGGGTTACCGAGTACCGCCGACTCCGCAAGCGAGTGCGACGTCGGTAGCGTCGACAGGGAGACCGAGTAGTGGACCAGGCTGGAATGTGTGTTTCTACTGCGGGGAGCGAGGTCATTTCCGACGTGAGTGTCCACTGTTACCACAGGAAGGTGGTGTAGGCAGAGGAGTAGCGGAGTCTGGACAGAGTACAACATCAGGGACAGCGGGCACTAGAGGAGGTGGTGGCACAGCCACGAGTAGTGCGAGGGGACGTGGTAGAGCGTCAGGATCTCAGGCCCGGGTGTTCTCGATGACTCAGCAGGAGGATCAGTCGACACCAGATACGGAGATAGGTACTTGTTTTACTTTTGGTTGTTCTGTCAGTTTGGTTGTTGGATCCCAGGGTAGAGTCTAGGAGTTCGCCTAGAGGACTTGGAGTGTACAGTAAGTTTCGTAGTAGGTTGACGGGAAGTAGAGGGAAGGAGTGACTGTGGAAGGAGAGAACCCACAAGCTAGAGTTTGCCTTTAGGACTTTGTGGAGTTAGTTCGACCGTGGCCGGAGTAGTAGCCGAGGGAGATGGGTGGTGGTATACGAGGATGTACTCTATGACTTCTGTCGGGTACTGTGACATGAGGTATTTTATAATATCTTTGTTTTCTGTTCATAGAGTTTCCCTTGTGTACACCATGTAGTTGTTACATAGCTAGGGTTGGCTGTGGTAACAGTAGCTGGGGATGAAGTGAAATACCCAAGGTGGAGATGATAGACAGGAAACCTAGAAGGGGTTGTTCCTTAGGAGACCCTAGGTGTCGAGGACTAGCTGTGGAATTTCGGGGACGAAATTCTTTTTAGGTGGGTAGATTGTAACAACCCGTCCCGAGAATTGGGATTACTAGAGTGATTAAGGTGTGATTAGTAAGGTTAATCAAGGGTTAGGTGGTCCCGAGGGGTCCGGGAACTTAGAATGACGATTTTGCCCCTAGGTCGGGCAGAAATGTTGACTTTTATTTCGGGTGGTCAAATGGGAGTTGACCAGTGACCAGGACGTAGTTGAGGACGTTACGAATCCGTAGGCAGGTGGCACGCCCGATTCCGACATCCGAGAAGGAAGTTGTGATGTTCGGAAGGTTGAGGGCATAACCGTAATTTTGGAAAAAATAGGGGGAAAAGTTGACTTTTTGAATAATCGGGTTTTGGTAGGTTGACCTAGGATAGTTAGATAGTTCTTGTCGTCCTGAGTTCGATGACAGGCGGCACGTATTCATCGGACTTACGAGGCGAGAGTTACGGGTCTAGGAAGTTTGGTAAAACCGTAAAATGAGTAAAACAGGAGGGTATTTTAGTCTTTCTGCACATTGGGATTTGTGCAGAAAGAAGGAAATGGGCGGCTGGGATTTCATCAGGTGGGATAAGGAGTGGAGTGGATGGTGACACATGGCAGGGGGCTAGAGGATTCTGGGAGAATCCTGTGTGGTCTCAGCCCAAATAATTGGGGTGCACTCGTGCTTACCCGTGGCTGTTCTTCGACAAACACAGAGAAACAGGGTGAGCTTGTGAGGAGGAATTGAGGATTGATCGTGGATGTTGATGAGTTCTAGTGAGTGAAGAGTGATCAGAAGGAGGTTGAGAGATGCTGGGGTGGTGATGAGAAGGTGAGAAGTGTGCAGGTGGTGTGTGAGTGAGTTAAGAGCCACGGGAACTTCAGAGAAAAACAGAGAGGAACTGAGGGAGCTGGTGGTGCTGTGGCCGTGTGTAAGTGCGATTGACCTCGAGAGGAGGCTGAGGCGACGTTGTGGACTCCAGGAACCGCGGCGGCGAGCACGGTGGTGGACGGTTGCAGGTAATCCCTCATCCTTGTAAACTTGCCCTGTTTTCCCGTCGAGTTTTGAATCGAAAGTCGTGAGTCTAGGGGTTGAATCGATGGGTCTATAGTGGTTTAGGGGATTTAGTTGAGTCCTAGGAACCGTCTGGTTGTGTTGCCGTGACAAGAGGTGCATGGTGGTGGTTGGCGCGACGGAGGGACTCTGTGTGCCCTGTTTTTCCGTTTTGTTTCAATCCAAGAGTCGTGATCCCAGGGACTGAGTCGAAGGTTTAGAAGAGTTGGATTAGGTTCAGTGAGGTCCTAGGAAGAGTCTGGGACAGTCACCGTGATGGGGGGTGACCGGAGTGGCTGGATCGTGAAACAGGGGAGTTCAGGCCGTCTGGTTCGAGCTTGAGTCGACGGTGTAGGGGCCGTGTCGAGTTCTAAGGAGGAGGGGGATGGATAGCTTAAGGTTGGACGATGAAGATGGTGAAGAAAGGAGGTGAAATGGTGGCCGGACGGTGGAGAACAGGTCTCGCCGGTCCGAGTTGCAGGCTCCTGTTGCGAACCGGGTTGGCTCGAGGTTGACGGTGGCACTGTAGCGGCGCGTGAGGGCCACGCGCAGCCACTTTGGGCGGCGCGTGGGGGCGCGTGCGGCGGTTCTGGGAGAAACGGTCAACATAGTTTTTGGTCTAGGAGTTGTTGTGAGTTCGATGGAGTTGGTTTCGGATCGATCGGAAGTCGTTTGAGTTGAGTTCCGCGAGGGTGAAAGTTTAGGGCCCCGGGTTCTTATGTTTAGGATTCGGGGAATTTTGAGGGAATTTAGGCGAACCTTCGTAGACATGTTAGTGACGTAATTTGGCGGTGTTTGACAGGATCGGGATTTCCCGAGGAAGCCGAGGAACGGGCTGGACGTTCGGGACGCGAGTAGGGCTCAGTACTGTGAGTGGACCTTTTCTCTAAACTCGAGCATGCATAACTGTTTTCTATAATTGTCTTATGGTTTTTAATCATGATTTTATGTTTATCGAATATGTTTGGTTGGTTTTGCATTATTACACGTTTTTCGAGAAAAGATGGTTTCAGCACGTTTTTCGAGGAATGGTTGGTTTCTGGAATATATGCTATGGTTTTGGGATTTCAAATGATAAAGGGTTTTCAATGGTTATAAGTGGGTTTTGGAACATGATTTCAATGATCAAGGTTTGTAGTTTTAGAAACGGATTTTGGAAATGGAAGTTGGTTTTAACGTTGGAAAGTGGTATTCCGGATTTGGGTTCGGAATGACGGTTCTGAACGCCGGAAGGGCTTCGGACCAGTGATTTCGGATTCGGGTTTGGATGTGGATTTGGTAAATGGTTTTTAAATGGTTTTGGGATTGGATTTGCTGGATCTGGATATTGGGTTTAAAGACCCGGATATATGTGACGGGGGACCGGCCGGATTGGGTTTAAAGACCCGGATTGAGTTTAAAGACTCGGGAGTTTAAAGACTCGGATATATATTGATTTTCCCCCGTAGGCCTTGAGTTTAAAGACTCGGGAGTTTAAAGACTCGGATATGATTAAGGCCTGGATTGAGTTTAAAGACTCGGGAGTTTAAAGACTCGGATGGATCCAGCAGGTTTGATCAGAACATTTATGAGTTAATGTTCATGGGTTATGATACAGTTTTCTAATACTCATGTTGTGGTTTCTTATGATCTTTTATAGTGTTTCTGTTTCTTATGATGTTTATAATGATTATTTTATAAATGTGTTTATAACTGTTGGTTATGCATGTGGTTTCAAAACGGAGGGTTTAAACTCGGTTTTCTTATAAAATGGTTTTTGAACTTTTGTACCTTCTGGTCCACTCACATTTTCTGTTTTAATTGCCCTCCAGGTTGTGGAGCTAGCGCGGGGTCTTGACGTCGAGGCAGAGTCTGAGGCATAGAAGTGACGTGAGGGTTCCCAGAGTAGAGTGAAGGCTTCCGTGTGCGTGTAGTTATCGGTTTTATTTTCTTTGTATGTTCGTACTATGTTCTGTAAATGCTACCTTCGGGACTTTGTGTCTAATTACTCCTGCGTTTGACTGGTTAGAATGTGAGTGAGTTTTACTTGAGTTTTGCGTCGGGGAGTCAGACGGGAGCGGGATTTACCTCGGGTTTCGGGGTGAAACCGGGGTGGGTCCTGAAAGGTGAAGCCACCGTGAAGGGTGGTGAGCTGGGTGGTCGGATCGTGAAACAGAGTTTTGGGGAGGTTTGATTTCGAGCTTGAGACGACGGGTAGGAGGCAGTGTCGAGGTGATTGGAGGATGGGGATGCTTAGAGTAAGGTTGGACGAAGCTATAGGAGAAGGAAGGAGGTGTTTTAGTGCAGGCACGGCGGAGAACCGTTGACGCCGGTTCAAGCTGTAGCCTATTGTGTTGAACCGGGTCGACGTGAGGTTGAAGGTGCACTGTAGCTGGCGCGTGGGGCCACGCGCAGCCACTTTGGGCGGCGCGTGGAGGCGCGTGCGGCAGTTCTGGGAGAAACGGTCAACATGGATTTTGGTCTAGGAGTCATGGTGAGTTCAATGGAGTTGGTTTCGGGTTAATCGGAAGTCGTTTGAGAGTAGTTCCGCGAGGGTGAATGTGTAGGGTCCCGGGGTTTTAAGTCTTTGGTTCGGGGATTTTTGAGGGCATTTAGGTGAGTGTTTGTAGACGTATTAGTGATGTAATTTGACGGTGTTTGACAGGATCGGGATTTCCCGAGGAAGCCGAGGATCGGGCTGGACGTTCAGGACGCGAGTAGGGCTCAGTACTGTGAGTGGACCTCTTCTCTAAACTCGAACATGCATAACTGTTTTCAATAATTGTCTTATGGTTTTAAATCGTGATTTTATGTTTATCGAATATGTGTGGTTGGTTTGGCATTATTGCACGTTTTTCGAGGAAAGTGGTTTTTAGCACGTTTTACGAGAAAAGGGTGATTTGAATATAAAGTTATGGTTTTGGGGGTTTCAAAACGTTAAATGATTTCTGATGATTATAAGTGGATTTTGGAACATGATTTTGAGAATCAAGGTTTCGGTTTGAAGTTGGAATTTGACAATTTGACTTTGGTTTAAAGTTGGAAAGTAAATTTCCGGATTTGGGTTCGGAATGACGGTTCTGAATGCCGGAAGGGCATCAGACCAGTGATTTCGGATTCAGGTTTGGATGAGGATTTGGTAAATGGTTTTCAAATGGTTTTGGGATTGGATTTGCTGGATCTGGATATTGGGTTTAAAGACCCGGATATATTGGACGGGGGACCGGCCGGATTGGGTTTAAAGACCCGGATTGAGTTTAAAGACTCGGGAGTTTAAAGACTCGGATATATATTGATTTTTCCCCCGTAGGCCTTGAGTTTAAAGACTCGGGAGTTTAAAGACTCGGATATGATTAAGGCCTGGATTGAGTTTAAAGACTCGGGAGTTTAAAGACTCGGATAGGTCCAGCAGGTTTGATCGGGAAAATGATGATTTGATGTTTATGGTTTTTGATACGGTTTCTGATACTCATGCTGTGGTTTCTTAAGATATTTTATAGTGTTTCTGTTTCTTATGATGTTTATAATGATTATTTTATGATGTTATGCATGTGGTTACAAAACGGAGGGTTAAACTTGATTTTCGTGTAAAATGGTTTTTGACCTTTTGTACCTTCTGGTCCACTCACATTTTCTGTTTTATTTGCCCTCCAGGTTGTGGAGCTAGCGCGGGGTCTTGACGTCGAGGCAGAGTCTGAGGCATAGAAGTGACGTGAGAGTTCCCAGAATAGATTAAAGGCTTCCGTGTGCGTGTAGTTATCGGTTTTATTTTCTTTGTATGTTCGTACTATGTTCTGTAAATGCTACCTTTGGGACATTGTGTCTAATTACTCCTGCGTTTGACTGGATTTGAGTGAGTTTTACTTGAGTTTTGTGTCGAGGAGTCAGACGGGAGCGGGATTTACCTCGGGTTTCGGGGTGAAACCGGGGTGGGTCCTGACAATTGGTATCAGAGCATAGGTTTGTCGAGTTTGTTGGGTCTGTCGGTTTGTGAGGTTGTGTTTCAGTTGTTTGACTACTTCTATGCCTCTTTCAGCGTGCGGTTGACGATGCCTCCGAGACGTAGACCCTCTCCACAACCTGAAGAAGTAGCCAGAGAGACGGAAAGTGCCACGATTGAGCGAGCCCAGCGGCTCGGGGCTACGACGTTTAGTGGTGAGGCTGATCCTGAGGAAGCCCAGAGGTGGATTACCCGACTTGAGCGGATTTTTGCGGTGATGCATTGTCCGCCGGAGGAGCGAGTATTGTTGGCTGCATTTTTACTGGATGGTGCGGCGTACGAGTGGTGGTATACCCTCGAGTTGTCTGGCTGGGATGTCCATAGTGTGACCTGGGAGACGTTCAGGGAACGGTTTCTGGAGCAGTATTACCCTCGTTCTTTCCGGGATGCCAAGGAGGCAGAGTTTTTGCATCTCCAGCAGGGGAATATGACAGTGGCAGAGTATGAACGGAAGTTCCAGATGTTGTCTCGGTTTGCTCCTGCTTTTGTGGCCACTGAAGCCGAGAAGTGCCGTAGGTTTGAGTTGGGTTTGCGCGGTGAGATTCGAGCCGTAGTGACGGCTGGATCTTTTGCTACCCTCCGAGACTTGTCGGATGCTGCGGTGCGAGTTGAGGCTAGTTTGCCGGTGCGACGCCGGGAACCATCGATTCCTGGAGCTTCGAGCCAGCGGACACCGAAAAGAGGTAACTTCGGTGGATCGTCCTCGTCGGGCGATGATCGTTTTGGTAGGCCTGGCAGTGCCCAGAGTTCAGGATTTTGGGGTTATCGAGTACCGCCGACTCCGCAAGCGAGTGCGACATCGGTAGCGTCCACAGGGAGACCGAGCAGTGGACCAGGCTGGAATGTGTGTTTCTACTGCGGGGAGCGAGGTCATTTTCGACGTGAGTGTCCACTGTTGCCACAGGAAGGTGGTGTAGGCAGAGGAGTAGCGGAGTCCGGACAGAGTACAGCATCAGGGACAGCGGGCACTAGAGGAGGTGGTGGCACAGCCACGAGTAGTTCGAGGGGACGTGGTAGAGCGTCGGGATCTCAGGCCCGGGTGTTTTCGATGACTCAGCAGGAGGGTCAGTCGACACCAGATACGGCGACAGGTACTTGTTTTACTTTTGGTTGTTCTGTTGGTTTGGTTGTTGGATCCCCGGGTAGAGTCTAGAAGTTCGCCTAGAGGACTTGGAGTATACAGTAAGTTCCGTAGCAGGTTGACGGGAAGTAGAGGAAAGGAGTGATTATAACTAATCGATCTGAGACTATAGAAGGAGAGAACCCACAAGCTAGAGTTTGCCTTTAGGACTTTGTGAAGTTAGTCCGACCGTGGCCGGAATAGTAGCCGAGGGAGATGGGTGGTTGTATACGAGGATGTACTCTATGACTTCTGTCGGGTATTGTGAAATGAGGTATTTTATAATACCTTTGTTTTCTGTTCATAGAGTTTCCCTTGCGTACACCATGTAGTTGTTACATAGCTAGAGTTGGCTGTGGTAACAGTAGCTGGGGATGGAATGAAATACCCAAGGTAGAGATGATAGACAGGAAACCTAGGAGGGGTTGTTCCTTAGGAGACCCTAGGTGTCGGGGACTAGCTGTGGAATTTCGGGGACGAAATTCTTTTTAGGTGGGTAGATTGTAACAACCCGTCCCGAGAATTTGGATGAGTAGAGTGATTAAGGTGTGATTAGTAAGGTTAATTAGGGGTCCGGGAACCTAGAATGACGATTTTGCCCCCTGCTTTGGGCAAAAATGTTGACTTTTATTTTGGGAGGTCCGATGGACTTTGACCAATGACCAGGACGTAGTTTAGGACGTCACGAAGCTATAGACAGGTGGCACGCCTGATTCCGACATCCGTGGAGGAAGTTGTGATGTTCGGAAGGTCGAGGGCATTATCGTAATTTTGGTAAAATAGGGGGAATAGTTGACTTTTTGAATAATCGGGTTTTGGTAGGTTGACCTAGGATGGTTAGATAGTTCTTGTCGTCCTGAGTTCGATGACAGGCGGCACGTATTCATCGGACTTACGAGGCGAGAGTTACGGGTCTAGGAAGTTTCGGTAAAACCGTAAAATGAGTAAAACAGGAGGGTATTTTGGTCATTGTGGCACATTGGGATCTGTGCACAGAGGAAAGGAATGGACGGCTGGGATTAGGTCATGTGGGAGTGTGTGGAGTGGATGGTGACACATGGCATGTGTGTAGAGGATTCTGGTAGAATCCTGTGCATTCACGGCCCAATTAATTGGGGTGCACCCGTGTTATGCATTCTGGTGCTTCGACACACAGAGAGAAACAGAGGGAGGAAATTGAGAGAATTGGAAGGCTGATTGTGGTGGCTGGTGAGTTTGTGAGTGTGTGAAGGAGATTAGAGAGTGGGAGAGAGCAGTTGAGACGGTTGGGAGGTGAGAAATCGTGGTGTGTGCGAGTGGGGAGCCACGGGAACCAGGGAGGAACTCAGGGGGGAAAACGGAGAAGATTGAGGGCTTGTGGTGGTGCGGTAGCCGTGCACAGTGCAACGAAGATCGCGGTGGTGTCGTGAGGGCTGTGGGGAGTCGACCAGCCCCGGAGGAGCTCACGGCGGCAGCAGGAGGCAGGTAATTTCCTCATCCCCGTTTCGGTACTCTGTTTTCCGTTGAGGTTCAACGTGGAAGTCGTGGGTTTAGGGTGAGAGTCGAGGGAATTGGAGGTCAGGGCGAGGTTCAGGAGAGTCCTAGGCGTCGACTAGGATGGTCGCCGTGACGGGGAGGTACACGGCGGAGCTCAGACGACGGCAGACACTCTGGTGCTCTGTTTTGCTGTGATGTTTGAACCCAAAGTCGTGACGATTGGGGTTGAGTCGAAGGTCTAGGAGAGTTGGTTTAGGTTCAGTGAGGTTCAGGGAAGAGTTTGGTGAAGCCACCGTGAAGGGTGGTGAGCTGGGTGGTCGGATCGTGAAACAGAGTTTTGGGGAGGTTTGATTTCGAGCTTGAGACGACGGGTAGGAGGCTGTGTCGAGGTGATTGGAGGATGGGGATGCTTAGAGTAAGGTTGGACGAAGCTATAGGAGAAGGAAGGAGGTGTTTTAGTGCAGGCACGGCGGAGAACCGTTGACGCCGGTTCAAGCTGTAGCCTACTGTGTTGAACCGGGTCGACGTGAGGTTGAAGGTGCACTGTAGCTGGCACGTGGGGCCACGCGCAGCCACTTTGGGCGGCGCGTGGAGGCGCGTGCGGCGGTTCTGGGAGAAACGGTCAACATGGATTTTGGTCTAGGAGTCATGGTGAGTTCAATGGAGTTGGTTTCGGGTTAATCGGAAGTCGTTTGAGAGTAGTTCCGCGAGGGTGAATGTGTAGGGTCCCGGGGTTTTAAGTCTTTGGTTCGGGGATTTTTGAGGGCATTTAGGTGAGTGTTTGTAGACGTATTAGTGATGTAATTTGACGGTGTTTGACAGGATCGGGATTTCCCGAGGAAGCCGAGGATCGGGCTGGACGTTCAGGACGCGAGTAGGGCTCAGTACTGTGAGTGGACCTCTTCTCTAAACTCGAACATGCATAACTGTTTTCAATAATTGTCTTATGGTTTTAAATCGTGATTTTATGTTTATCGAATATGTGTGGTTGGTTTGGCATTATTGCACGTTTTTCGAGGAAAGTGGTTTTTAGCACGTTTTACGAGAAAATGGTGATTTGAATATAAAGTTATGGTTTTGGGGGTTTCAAAACGTTAAATGATTTCTGATGATTATAAGTGGATTTTGGAACATGATTTTGAGAATCAAGGTTTCGGTTTGAAGTTGGAATTTGACAATTTGACTTTGGTTTAAAGTTGGAAAGTAAATTTCCGGATTTGGGTTCGGAATGACGGTTCTGAATGCCGGAAGGGCATCAGACCAGTGATTTCGGATTCAGGTTTGGATGAGGATTTGGTAAATGGTTTTCAAATGGTTTTGGGATTGGATTTGCTGGATCTGGATATTGGGTTTAAAGACCCGGATATATTGGACGGGGGACCGGCCGGATTGGGTTTAAAGACCCGGATTGAGTTTAAAGACTCGGGAGTTTAAAGACTCGGATATATATTGATTTTTCCCCCGTAGGCCTTGAGTTTAAAGACTCGGGAGTTTAAAGACTCGGATATGATTAAGGCCTGGATTGAGTTTAAAGACTCGGGAGTTTAAAGACTCGGATAGGTCCAGCAGGTTTGATCGGGAAAATGATGATTTGATGTTTATGGTTTTTGATACGGTTTCTGATACTCATGCTGTGGTTTCTTAAGATATTTTATAGTGTTTCTGTTTCTTATGATGTTTATAATGATTATTTTATGATGTTATGCATGTGGTTACAAAACGGAGGGTTAAACTTGATTTTCGTGTAAAATGGTTTTTGACCTTTTGTACCTTCTGGTCCACTCACATTTTCTGTTTTATTTGCCCTCCAGGTTGTGGAGCTAGCGCGGGGTCTTGACGTCGAGGCAGAGTCTGAGGCATAGAAGTGACGTGAGAGTTCCCAGAATAGATTAAAGGCTTCCGTGTGCGTGTAGTTATCGGTTTTATTTTCTTTGTATGTTCGTACTATGTTCTGTAAATGCTACCTTTGGGACATTGTGTCTAATTACTCCTGCGTTTGACTGGATTTGAGTGAGTTTTACTTGAGTTTTGTGTCGAGGAGTCAGACGGGAGCGGGATTTACCTCGGGTTTCGGGGTGAAACCGGGGTGGGTCCTGACACGAAGGCCCGGGATTTGAGATTGATTTTGACTCGGATTATGAGTCGGGAAATGATTTTGATGGATTTGTTGCGGTTAAGCGGATTTGCGTGAAAATGGTTTTTGATTTCAAATGCAATTGTTTTTCACTGGCTTTTATGGTACGAATATGTTGTGGATATTAGGGCTTTCGGCGTGGAATATGTTTCCTCGGAAGTGCACCCTGGAGATAACGCTCGCCTCCGAGATAGATGTGTGTACCCCGGAGAGGTCACGTAGCACAGTCTGTTGTCGTGCAGCCGAGGGAGGCTCGACTCAGATCAGATGTGCTGGATGATATGGAGATCGGTCGGTGATATGTTCACGACGATCTGGATTGTCGGCCGGTGATGTGTTCACAGCGGCGGATGCTTGGATTTTGAGTGGTCCTTGAGCCTATTCATTTGCACGCGTTGCAGGGATAATGTGACTATATGTGATTGGATCTAGACCTGGATCCCGTGGTTTTATTGATGTTTGAGATTTATATTTGTGCCTTGATTATTTGACTTATGATTTATGATATGCATGCATGTTTATGAGACTAGAGGGTGAGACTGTATTTTGATAAATGTATTTCTAAACTTTTCTATTTGTGCACTCACACTTTTGATGTTTTATGTACCCTCCAGGCCAGTGCACAGGTACTGAGGCTAATATCGAGGCAGAGGAATAAACAGACCGTTGCGTACTCAGACACCTTACAGCGTAGGATTTTGATCCCTACTTGTAATATTACCTATGCTCTGTAAATCGGTTGACTAGTTAAACTTATGAAGTCAACGGTCCTGGAAGACTTAACTATCCCTTGTCTGACATTGTTGTCGTTTGTTATGTTGTTGTATATGTATATATGTGAGGCTACTTTTGGTACTTTCGAGTTATTGTCAGACGGGAGCAGGATCTTTCACGATTATCGAGGGATAATCGGGACGGGCCTTGTCAAATTGGTATCAGAGCATTAGGTTGCGGTCTGAGGCTTACACATGGTGTGTATGTGTTGTTACACTGATATGTTTTCCTTATAGATACCTCAATATGCCTCCGAGATGCGAGCCTCGTGCACAACCTGGCGATGAGATGAAGGGTCCAGATGTAGAGAGAGCTCAATGTTTGGGGGCCACTAGTTTTACTGGCCAGACCAACCCAGACGAGGCCTATGAGTGGATTACACAATTGGAGAGGATTTTTGAGATCATGCGATGCCCACCAGGAGACATGGTTCCATTAGCCACGTTCATGTTGAGTAGTCAGGCGTATAGATGGTGGCGCGG
Source organism: Prinsepia uniflora (assembly GCA_032719365.1). Classification (NCBI taxonomy): domain Eukaryota; kingdom Viridiplantae; phylum Streptophyta; class Magnoliopsida; order Rosales; family Rosaceae; genus Prinsepia; species Prinsepia uniflora. The sequence goes on from CM064867.1 coordinate 34,804,574, forward strand.
ATTACAGCTGACGGGATTGGATGCCCGCACCCTGAGTTGGGAGGATTTCAGGCACCGTTTTCTAGACCAGTTTTATCCTCGTTCCTTTCGCAATGCCAAGGAAGTGGAGTTTCTTCAGCTGCAACAAGGAAACCTGTCAGTGGCCGACTACGAGCAGAAATTCTTGAACCTGTCTAGTTTCGCTCCTCTGTATATGGCAAACGTGGAGGACAAGTGCAGAAGATTTGAGCAGGGGTAGAGAAATGAGATCCGTGGTGCTGTGACAGTAGGATCGTATGCTAACCTGAGGGAGTTGTCTGATGCTGCCGCTAGAGTTGAGGTGACCTTGCCAGTACGACAACAGTTTTCAGGCTTCGGTTGGCGCCGAGAGTGACAGTATCAGGGAGCTCCGAGTCAAAGATGGACGAAGAGGGGTGGTTCTAGTTCTGGATCTTCTGGTGGAACTTGTTCGAGTTTTGGTAGTGGGAGTACACCGAGATTTGGGTTTCGACCACCAGCGACAGTGCAGTCTAGTGAGGCGTCAGTGGGATCAGTAAACCGACAGAACAGTGGGCCCAATCGGGGTAATGTGCTTGTTTGCTTTTATTGTAGGGAGCCGGGTCACTTCAAGAGGGACTGCCCACGTTTGGCTGGTAGTGGTACAGGTTGGGGCGCTGCAGAGCAGAGTCTGAGTACAGCCTTGACCTCAGACGCGACAGGTGGGAGAGAAGTTGGTAGAGGACGTGGTGGATCACGAGGACGTGGTCGACTTCGGGACCACAGGCGTGAGTGTTTGCAGTAACTCAACAGGAGGCTCGAGCAACTCCGGGAGTGGTGACAGGTATGCTTACTATTTTTGGTCATCATGCACGTACATTAATAGACCCAGGAGCTACCCATTCTTTTGTGTCTCGAGATTATGCATCGTTATCCGATAGAGAGATTTCTGCGATTGGTTATGATATGGGAGTCGGTATGCCGACTGGTGATATCTATGTGGTAAACCAGGTGATACGAGGTTATCCAGTATTGGTAGGGGGTGTGCACCCAGTGGCTGACCTAATATTGTTAGATTTGTATGATTTTGATGTTATCCTTGGGATGGATTGGTTGACAACCCATCATGCCTCTATCGATTGTTTCGATAAGAGGGTGATACTCCGGAGCCCAGGGTTACCAGAGGTGATATTTCAGGGAAATCAGAGAGTGTTACCCGCCAGAGTCATATCAGCCCTCACGACAGAGAGATTGTTGAGGAGAGGTTGCCAGGGTTATTTGGCACATGTGATTGAGGTACGGGATACCCCAGCGAGGGTTGAGGACATCCCAATAGTATGTGAGTTCCCAGATGTGTTTCCTGAGGATTTACCAGGGTTACCACCGCATAGGGAGATGGAGTTCACTATTGATTTGATCCCTGGTACACGACCTATTTCCTTAATTCTTTATCGTATGGCCCCAGCCGAGTTGAGGGAACTGAAGATGCAGTTACAAGATCTAGTTGACATGGGGTTCATTCGACCGAGCGTGTCACCGTGGGGAGCCCCCATACTATTTGTAAGAAAGAAGGAGGGCAACTTGAGATTTTGCATGGATTATAGACAACTGAATAAAGCGACAATAAAGAATAAGTATCCTTTGCCCCAAATCGATGATTTGTTTGACCAATTAAGGGGAGCTAAGTATTTTTCGAAGATTGATCTCCGTTCTGGTTACCATCAGTTAAGGATTCGAGAAGAGGATATTCCAAAAATAGCCTTCCGGACTCGGTATGGTCATTATGACTTTCTAGTCATGCCATTTGGGTTAACCAATGCACCAGCGACATTTATGGATCTGATGAACCGAGTGTTCCAGAAATATCTTGATCAGTTTGTCATTGTGTTTATTGATGATATTCTGGTGTATTCAAACAGTAAGAAGGCACATGAGAAGCACCTGAGACTTGTGCTTGAGACTCTAAGGGAGAATCAGCTTTTTGCCAAAGTGAGTAAGTGCCAATTTTGGCTAACCAGTGTGGGGTTTCTGGGACATGTGATTTCTGCGGAAGGAATTTGTGTTTATCCCCAGAAGATTGAAGCAGTGGCAAACTGGGAGTAGCCGACAACAGTGACTGAAGTGAGGAGCTTTTTAGGGTTGGCCGGTTACTACAGACGTTTTGTAGAAGGATTTTCTACGATTGCTGCCCCATTGACTCATTTGACCAGGAAGGGAGTTAATATCATTTGGGATGAGACTTGTGAGCGGAGTTTTCAGGAATTAAAGTCACGATTGACGTCCGCTCCGGTATTAACCCTTCCAGATGATAGTGGAGAATTCGAAGTGTATACTGATGCATCCTTACACGGGTTGGGGTGCGTATTTATGCAGCATGGGAAGGTGATTGCTTATGCCTCTCGACAGTTAAAACCGCATGAACACAACTACCCTACCCATGATCTAGAACTGGCTTCAGTGGTACATGCGCTGAAGATCTGGCGACATTACTTATACGGTGAAACATGTAGACTGTTTACGGATCATAAAAGTTTGAAATACTTTTTCACACAGAAGGAGCTGAATGTGAGGCAAAGAAGATGGTTTGAATTGATTAAAGATTATGACTGCACAATTGAATACCATCCGGGAAAAGCAAACGTAGTGGCGGATGCATTGAGTAGGAAATCCGCACATTCTATAGCCCATCTGCGGATGATACATTTTCCCTTATTGGTTGAACTTCGTAGGACTGGTGTTAAATTGGAACTTAATAGCCAAGGTGGGTTGGTAGCGAGTTTCCAGGTGCGACCAATCCTACTTGATCAGATCATTGATGCCCAGTTTCAAGACCCTATTTTATGTATTCTCCGAATTGAAGTGGAAGCAGGGGAACGGCAGGATTGTACAGTTAGTGAGGATGAAACCTTAATAAAGGAAAGAAAAATGTGTGTACCGGAAGATGTAGTGTTAAAGAAGGAGATTCTGGATGAAGCCCATAGTTCAGCGTACGCTATGCATCCAGGAAGGACCAAAATGTACCATACGCTTCGAGAACATTACTGGTGGCCGGGTATGAAACGAGAAATTGCTGAGTATGTGAGCAAATGTTTGATATGTTAGCAGGTAAACGCTGAAAGACAGAGACCCTATGGAGCATTACAACCACTTCCTATCCCAAAGTGGAAATGGGACCATATAACCGTGGACTTTGTGTTTAAACTTCCTAAGACGCCCATAGGCCACGATGGAGTTTGGGTAATCATGGACAGACTTACCAAATCAACACATTTTTTGCTTGTGAAGGAAGACTTTCAGATGACACAGTATTCTAGATTATTCATTAATGAGATTATCCAGTTACACGGCACTTCTGCCTCCATTGTCTCGGATCGAGATCCACGATCTACATCTTGATTTTGGAAGAGTTTACAGGAAGCTTTTGGGACAAGATTGCATTTTAGTACGGCGTTCCACCCTCAGACAGACGGACAGTCGGAACAGACCATCCAGACCTTGGAAGATATGATGAGAGCACGTGTTTTGCAATTCCAGGGTACTTAGGAGTCACATTTACCATTGATGGAATTCACCTACAACAATAGTTACCCAGCGAGTATTGGGATGGCACCTTATGAAGCCTTATATGGACGACAATACAGAACTCCTTTGTGTTGGACGGAAGTGGGTGAAAGAAAATTTTCTAGGTCCGAATTGATAGATTTGACAACGAAGAAAGTTAAGCTCATCAGAGATAGACTCAAGGCAGCCTAGGATCGACAAAAGAGCTACGTGGACCGTCGGATCAGAGACCTTGAATTTGCAGTTGGAGATTGGGCCTTTCTGAAGTTATCGCCTTGGAAAGGCATAGTACGATTTGGTAGGCGCGGGAAACTGAGCCCCCGTTTCATCGGACCATATAAGATTGTTGAGAGAATTGGCCAGGTTGCTTACAGATTAGCATTACCTTTAGAGCTTTCCAGAGTTCATAATGTATTCCATGTGTCAATGCTACGGAAATATGTATATGATGAGTCCCATGTGTTAGAAGAACAACCCATTGAGCTGAAGGAAGACTTAAGCTTTGAGGAACAACCTGTACAGATCTTGGATCGAAAGGATAAGGTGCTTCGCCGAAACACGATTCCCCTAGTGAAGGTGCTTTGGAGAAACTAGAACGTGGAAGAAGCTACATGGGAACCCGAGACACAGATGCGAGAACAGTACCCGTATTTGTTTCCATCAAATTTCGGGGACGAAATTTCCTAAGGGGGGAAGGTTTTAACGCCCCGAAAATCCAAAGAATGTAAAATATTAAAATAATATATAAAATGACGTTTTCACCCTTGGAGGGATGTGGTTAAATGTTGACTTTGGTTTGGAATACTTTTTGTATATTTTTCGAGGACCATTGTGTAGGTCTCGGGACGCTGAATCTGTAGACAGGTGGCACGTCGAAAAGGGAGTTCGGATGAAAAAGTTATAGGTCTGGTAAGTTGAGGGGAAAAATGGTCATTTGTTACATGAAGGGTAAAACGGTAATTTAGGCAGCACAGTTAATTGTTGGCTGATTTAGCCCACTAGAGTGACTCACTCAGCCCAGAAAGTGACACCTGTCACTTGAATTCAATTGATTAGAGGCACTGTTTGCCGCTAAACACACCAAAGAGACACAGATCAACACAAAATGGATACATATCCTTATTAACCTTTGATCGATCCATTCAATCCCAGATATTGAGAGAGACTGAACAGAGAAAAACAAAAGGGAGAACTGTAGAAAACAACAATTGTCGAGTAAGAAACCGAAAGGAAACCCAGAAAAACCCGAAATAGATTTTGAAGAAGTAAATCTCGATTTTTAACAATTGGCCTAAGTGAAGGGAAATTGACTTGATATTTACTCTTCTGGGAGCTAAACGAATCAAACCAAATCAACTGGGAAAGAAATTGCTGGAGAATTGACGAATAACGGACCCTGCGACATCCGTAAATTTTGGAGGCTGAGTTCGAATACTTGGAGGTAAGGAATCATGAAATTGGTTTCAAATTTATGTTTAGAATGGACATGGGATGCTCCCTGTGTGATGAATTGATTGAAACAGCTTGAATTTGGGTAGAACCCGATTTAGCACCCATCTGGTTTCCACGTTGAGTCGAGGGATTTTAGGATCCATTTCATAAAATTGAAGTTATAGGTCTCTAATAAACATGGAATAGATGAAAATGAGTGAAAGAATGAACGAAATAGAGGTCGAATTGAGGGAGATTTCACCGGGTCTGATCGCGGGTTCACGACCCATTTACCAGGTAATCGGGTGAGAGAGACGCACTGTAGCAGCACTGTGCACGGCGCGTGGCTTTCACGCGCAGCCACTTGCGGCGCTTGGGTCCAACATACTTTTTGATGTTCTCGATGATACGGACTTATTGGCATTGGTTTCGGGGTCAATCAGATGTGAATTTAGAGTAGTTTTGAGTACCCGAAGCGTATAGGTTTCGTTTAAATAATGTTATTAAATTCCGACGATTAGGAAATTCGTACATGGGGTTATGTGATAACCTAGTGACCTTATATTAATTTGTTTGACAGGCCTGAATATTCCCAGGACGTCGAAAGAGAACGAACAAGTCGAAACTGAACAATCTGGACAGTGTGTGAGTGGACTTTTGTTTTCTACTCTGAATGCATGCATATATGTTTTAAATGATATATAATATGATTTGACATGATTTTTTATGATTGATGTTTCGATATGATGATTTCCGGATTTTGGGAATATTATATTATTTTATCTGCTTTTGGGCACATTTTTCGAGAAAACTGTGAAATTGTTTTGGGCGAAGGCCCGGGATTTGAGATTGGTTTTGACTTGGATTATGAGTCAGGAAATGATTTTGATGGATTAGTATTTTGGCTTTATGTGAAAATGGCAACTGAGGTTGCTGTTACACGGATTTGCGTGAAAATGGTTTTTGATTTCAAATGCAATTGTTTTTCACTGGCTTTTATGGTACAAATATGTTGTGGTTATTAGGGCTTTCGGTGTGGAATATGTTTCCCCTGAAGTGCATCCTGGAGATAACGCTCGCCTACAGGATGGATGTGTGTACCCTGGAGAGGTCACGTAGCACGGTCTGTTGTCGTGCAGCCGAGGGAGGCTTAACTCGGAACAGATGTGCTGGATGATATGGAGATCGGTCAGTGATATGTTCACGACGATCTGGATTGCCGGCTGGTGATGTGTTCACAGCGGCGGATGCATGAATTTTGATCGGTCATTGAGCCTATTGATTTGCACGCGTTGTAGGGATAACGTGACTTTATGAGATTGGATTTGAACCTGGATCCCGTCGTTTTATTGATGTTTGAGATTTGTATTTGTGCCTTGATTATTTGACTTATGATTTATGATATGCATGCATGTTTATGAAACTGGAGGGTGAGACTGTATTTTGATAAATGTATTTCTAAACTTTTCTTTTTGTCCACTCACACCTTTGATGTTTTATGTACCCTCCATGCCAGTGCATAGGTACTGAGGCTAGTATCGAGGCAGAGGAATAAACAGACCGTTGCGTACTCAGACACCTTACAGCGTAGGATTTTGATCCCTACTTGCAAATCGGTTGACTAGTTAAACTTATGAAGTCAACGGTCCTGGAAGACTTAACTATCCCTTGTCTGACGATGTTGTCGTTTGTTATGTTGTTGTATATGTATATATGTGAGGCTAATTTTGGTTCTTTCGAGTTATTGTCAGACGGGAGCAGGATTTTTCACGATTATCGAAAGATAATCGGGATGGGTCTTGTCAACCCTAGTGTCAGGTTGTCAGGTGCCACATCAACACCACGTGGCTGGGTGTGATTGGAACACATATCAGGGTGTCAGGTGCCACAACTGCCCTACGTGGTAGACATGTCAGGGAGACATGGCTACCATATAAGTGCCATGGGACAAAAATTGTTAGGTTGTCAGTGCCACAATAGGACTAAGTCAGTGTACGTGTGGCACTGTTGCCGCACGTAGGCAATCGTGCAGACACTGTAGCTGAGGGTGGGGACGCGTGGAAAGGCTGCCAGTTTTTAGTCTGCGTTTGGTGGCAAATAGGGCCATTCCACAATCTATGACGACGTGTACCTTTAGATTTTTTACCTTTAAAATCTATTTTTGTTGTTTTCAGGACCTTTCGGGGCTATATGAAGCCCTTTAGGGGCAAATTCCAGATCTGTTACATTCTTCGGGGTGAGTTACGGACTGAAGGTCAGGGAAGTCTAAGTAGCAATGTAATTCTAGGGCTCCGTGGACTTACTGTGTAACGACCCGTCCCTAATTTTAAGGATTAATTAAGAATTAATGAAGGATTAGCGAGACTAATCAGGGATTAGTCGAGGATTAACGGACATTGAGGGTGAAATTTTGATTATGCTCCTAAACGAGGGCAAAAAGTTGACTTTTGACCCGAGAGGTCTGACGCACGAGCACCGATGATCGTGACGTAGATCGGAATGTCACGAGTCCGTAGATAGGCGACACGTCAAAATCGAATGTTCGAAGAAAATTTATGGTTCACGGAAGTTCCGAGGTATATTTACAGTGGCACGTTTTACGAGGTAGTTGACTTCTGTTTTGTCTGAGGTGGGCCCAGATTTTTTTGCAGGGCCAATGGATGAGTGACAAGTGTCAGCCATCCATTGCTCACCTACCACACATACATGCATATCCATTCCCTTCCTTCTTCGTTCGATCGACCCCAAAACCGTGCAAACCCACATATATCACCTTCCTCAGTCCTCATCTATTACTTTTGGACCGTGAAGGAAGGTTGGAGGGAGGACTGAGATGATGACGGTGGCGCTCATGGAGTCGACCGTCGTGGACGGTGGCAGTGAACCTGATAATGGTAAGGTTTGGTTTGAAATTTGAATATGGGTTTTTAGGGGTTGTCTATCGATTCTAATTTTGGGAATGTGTTTCTGGAGGTCTTAAGAGTTGGTTGGGATTAAGAGCAGGGCTGGAGGTGGCAGGAAATACACGGACAGGGTGTAACGACCCGTCCTGAATATCAAGATTAAATATTAATTAATTATGGATTTAGGATGACTAATCGGGGATTAGTTGAACGGAATCGGACGGACGGTGCGAAATGACCATTTTGCCCCTAGTCTTGGGCAAATGTTGACTTTTGACTTGGGGATCATTTTGCCCCGTAGGCAGGCGGCAAGTCGAAAACGGACGTTCGACGAAAAAGTTATGGTCACGGGATCGAAATCGGGAACTTACGCATCGGGATTTGAATTTAATATTAATTAATTGTGAAAGGTAAATATTTCTAGTGGGGCCCTTAGATGAATGACAAGTATCACGCATCCCATTGGCCACTCTCCTTAAATTGGGGATCTTGTCCCATTGGTTAATTATATATGTATTTGATCCATTTTCTCATCTCAGTCATCCATCTCACTCTTAGTCACTCATCCTCACCATTCATTTCTTTAACCAAACGATCATCTGATTATCATCATCAACCTTAATCAATTTCCCATTTTTCTTCAATAAAACCCGAACACCCAAACCTCACCCATAAACCTTCTAATCCTCATCTAATGCATGTAACGTGTGAAGGAAAGTTGGAGTGTGAGGGCTGGCAATGTTGATGGTGTCAGTGACGTTGACCGTCGTGGACGACAGTGATGGCTGGGGAATTAAACCCGTGAGGCAAGCTTGAAAACAGGGGACCTTTCTTACTTACAACAATTGGAAAAACGTGGTCTTTTGAGCCTGGGTTCTAAATCAAAGTGAAAGGTAAGGTCGAAACAAGTTTGGTGGTGGCCGTGGAGGTGCACGACGACGACAGTAAACGAATTCCCGTGAAATTCCATCTTGAGTTCAAAAATGGCAAATCGCGAATTGATCATTGTTATTCGAATTGGTTGCTTAGGTGAGCATCTGGGAGCTGCCAGGAGTCGATCAGGATTGGTTTCAGGGTCTGAGATGCCCTGAAGTGGTCGAAGACGGTGGAGGAAAATGGAAGCTTGGATCGTCGATCGGGGAAGTAATTTCCAGTCCCTAAGTTCAGGTTTTGACGTCATTAATTGATTAGAATAAGTGGAACGAAACTATAGGATTAAATGGAATTGAAAATAGGTGGAAAATGGAGAAAACCAGGAACGGCGGTTTGGTTGGACCAAACCGGTATGAATCGGATTTAATTGAGGAAGACGATGAATAGTACCCTAGCGCGTGGGCTTCACGCGCAACCGCTTTCGTTGGCACGTGGGGCACTTTTAGGACATGTGTTCAACATGACTTTTAATTTATTCGATGTAACCATAATTTTGGGACTGGTTTCGTGTCGATCAGACATTGTTTCGATATGTTTCGGGGTGTCCGAATGTTTAGGATCGAGTTTAAAAATAGTTAAAAATTTGGGAAAATTACAGGACTTTAATGAGAGGTTAATGAAGAGGTTAGTAACCCTCTAGTACGATTTGGACAAGTTTGCAAGTCCCGGCGATAGTGGTGTGGCCTGGGAAGGCTTATGACATGCGTATCGAGGAGGGAGCATAGGACGATCTGTGAGTGGACTTCGTTTTCTAAACTATGATGCATGCATAACTATTTTATATGTTTTACATTCTTGATTTCTGTGATGATGATTGTGGCACTGGTTATTTATACGATTGCACGTATTTCGAGGTAATTCTGTATTTACACGTATTTCGAGGTTTACGAGTTTATGCTATTGCTATGTGATTGTGAGATTAATAATCGTTCTTTGGCATGGTTTTTGTTTTGGAAAGATGAACTCGGGCATGAGACCCATTTCAATTATGTGATCAGGCTAGGGGACCTATTGGCTTACGAAATCGGGCTGCGACCCTTTTTAGTTATGTGATCGGGCTGGTGGCCCAGTGGTTTACAAAATCAGGAATGAGGCCCAGTTGAGTTTTATAAATGTGATTTCGGGTCTAGGATCCTATGTTTCATAAACGTGATTTCGGGTCGGGGACCCTAAATGGATTTGTGATGTTTTATGGAATTTTCGGGCAGGTCCCTTTGAGATGTTTTGAAATGGCTTTGTAAAACTGTTTTCCATATACCATCTTGATATGAGGATATGTGATGGTATCCTCCAGGTGTCTGGGGCACTGGGTAGTCATGATGCATTGCCTGCGAGGGGTCATTATACGGAGCTACTAGAGCATATAGTGACTCAGGAGAAGGATTGCTATGATTACACGTCCGTGACGTCAGACATCTGGGATGTTAGAGATATTGACCTGGAGAGACCCCGGGTAGCACACGTTGCTTATTATTGTGAGATTTGACGTCTGGGACGTCAAGCGTCTGAGACGCTAGGAATCTGGAATGCCGAGGATGGTTATGTGGTAAATATGGACTATTGGATCTATGAAAGGGTTTTTCAGTTGGATTTGTGTTCATGGATTTGGGCAGTGGCCCACTTGGTTTTGGATTTACGGTTTTTGGGCTAAGGCCCTAATGGCTTATCTGAGTAAATGTTTTGATTACTGATTTTCGATGCATGCATACTTTTTAGTGAAGGGCATAAATATCTTTATGAAATGAGTTTTTATGAATTTATTGATTTTCATCCACTCACTGTTCTGAATGGTTTTAATGCCCTTCAGGTTGATCACGGATGCAGGCTGTAGCAGAGACTGAGACATCGCACTCCTTCACTGATCCTGGCACGCTCTGGGAGCCCTGTATGGGCTGAGGTACGTACTATCCCTTGTCTGACACTTCGTGTCAGACGGGAGCATGACACATCCCACGTTAATCCCGGGGGGATTGTGATGGGTCGTGTCAAGTGGTATCAGAGCGAGGTTTTCGCTATTCAGTAGTTCTTGTGGTACACGCAGGTCGAGGATGTGATGTCTCTACGTGGTTGGCCATCATCCACCTGATAATAGGATGCTGGTTTGGTAGTTTTTGGGATTGAATAGTGAATAAAGTCTGATTGGCCCGATATGCCGTGCGTTAGTGTGATTCGACCTAAGTGGGGTTGTACGTGATGATTTGGTAATGTGTGACCATTGGTTCGGTCATGTGGTGTTAGATTGTGGTGCTACTGGGAGCAGCTGGGTACGGGGAACCCCATTTGAGTGGTGATCTGGAAATTTGAATATGAGTTGAATGATGGTACGAGAATGAGAACCCTAGTGGTAAGTGCTGGTGTGAGGAATGTTAGTACATCGGGGTTAGCAGATATCCTTAGCGGTGGAACCCCAGTTACATTGATGGTAGGATTCGATTGACGTCCATACGATGTCAAGACCGCTAGGTCGGTCAGATTGTGGATTATACTGCAAAAGGCAATTGGGTTTAGAGGAACCCTGGAGTGTGATTGTTGAACCCTAATGTATGATGGATGGACTGGAAAGGTGAACCTTAGTTGTTATTGATGAACTGGATTTGTGAGTCCGTAGTTGTTGTGGATTGGACGACTTTCTGAAGTCCGGGTGGTTAGTCGAGTCAAACCCCATAATTGTGACAGTTGGATTGGAACTTGTACCGCAGAGAGTGGCTAAGGTCGTGGATGACCATGTGGATGATTCTAGTGAGTCTAGTCGAAACTATAGAGATTGGTTGGCCCGGCATGAAGGGAACTGATGGGATTCGATCCACGAGTATGGTTTTGAGATAATATATGGAATCCCAGGTTAGACAAGATAATAGTGTGATGTGTGGATGCGGATCTCGATAACGATGACTATTAGTTAACAGTCGTGTGGAGATGGTTGGCTATCGAGGGTAATTGGTGTAGTTGTGGTAGTTAAGAATCGGGGGACATTCAGGGAACGTTCATTATCATGTTGTGGATTGTCAGAATGGTGGTACCCATAGTTATGGGGTACGAGAAAGGCAGAGTTCCTTTCACCTGAGCGGAGATACGGGTTGTTGCTCGGTATGAGTAACGACTCAGGGTTATCTGATTCATACACTGTGTGCCAATGGTTGTGATGATGATGAGCGATGAGTGGGATGTGACACTGTCGTGATGGGCATATGTTCGGTATCTGAGATTCGGAAGTGATTGAGTGATGGACTGGATGGGATCCAGCAGGGATTGTGATGTGTTGGGATGAGTCCCAATAGTTATGAGATGACAAAGTGATGAATGGATGAAAGAGGTACGATTGAGACGCGAGGAGTTTTTGGATGACGCAGGGGACGTCATGGAAATTAGTGGATTCGGGGAGTTGTCGTCAACTGCGAAACATGAGTGGTTGTGTGTTTCTAGTATCACGAGGAGAGTTGTGATTGAGGATACAAGAGGAGTGCTCGTTTCAACATTAGTGATGAGTATTCTGAAGTCATTGGGGTGACTTCTTATTTTCTACCCATGACAGACGATGGTTATTGTTACTAGTACGTTGTGCGTGTATTGGTTGATGGACTCGTGAATTGTCTTGGGTCATCAGGAGGAGTTGGGTATTTCAAAGCTAGGTGATTGAGATTCCCGTTTTCTGCTTGGTGGTAGACGATGTGGGGTTACTGTTGTGGTGGGTGTAGTGAGTTTGTGTTTTCACTCACGTAGGATTGATGTTGATGTCATCGTCTTGGATCATCCTTGATTTTCCCTAAGTAGGATCACAAGGATCGAAATGAGGTAATTGGAGAGGACCCACAGTCTTGACGTGTCTCGTCGTTGACTGACCTATTTAGATGTGGGAATTGGTTGAGGACTATCGTGATTGACGAAGGATTGAAACGGGGTGTAAAACCCTACGATCAGATTTCCGGTGGATTGTTAGCTAAGTGAGCATGTGTGGGTCCTAGGTGGATCAGGGTTGTGATGTTGTGGACATTGGGCATTGTGACGATCTAGGATCGTGATGTTACCGGTCGGGTGACGTGGTGATGGATTTGGATCGTGATCTTGTTGATTAGGTTAGGTGGAGAGTTTATTGGCCTATCGTGAATATTTGGATATGGGAATGTTGGGACTGTACTTCTTTTTGAAGTTAATCCCGTATGAGACGGTACTTGAGTGAGTTGAGATGTTTACGATTTGGCTTGAGTATTTGACTTTGTGAACAAGTCGGTATCCGACGGGGTCGGATTTGCTCAGCCTTAGATGTGTGGATGGTGGGATTGGCTTCCCTATGAAGTAAATCGAATGTAACGTGTTAATCGAATGAGCAGGTAACTGATAGGTTCAGAGTTGGTACGTCTCGATAGACGTGGGTGAGTTTGGATGCTTAATTGGCATGAATGGGTACGCCTTGGTAGGCATGAGTCAGATTAGTACGTGTTGGATTACATGTTTGGGAGTAGACGTTGTGATGCTGGTCGGGTGACCATGGGACTCGGAATGGATGATGAGTTGGAGTAATCGATTTTCCTGGTACGGGATTGGACTGATGAACCCCAGTATTAAATCGTAATTGACTACGAACCATGTAGTGGACTTGTTGGAGGATGGATGTACGTACCCTGTACGTTGTGCGAGGTTCGATACTAGATAAATCGAGGGGTGCTTGGTGACGGTACATAGATGTACCAGTGGTGTGTGGTTGAGCATGTTGGTAGTCGGCTTGGTTCCGATATCATTGGATTGGTTAAGGACATGAACTAGACATCGAATACTATGAGCGGGGCAGAGTTATTTTGACAGACTTAGTGATTGTATGAGCAGGTGCTCAGAGCCGTGGATGGCTAATGGAACCCTAGAGTTGGGATGTGTATTACTACTGGGCAGGTATTCGATGGGGTCCAGTTACGTATAGGTCGAGTGAGATATTGGTATACGTATACTCAATTTGAGTGTGTTGGTGTTACCACGGGTTGTTTTGCATGGAACGATTTCTCTGTGACTCTCACTAATGGCAGCATAGATTATGAGGAAATGTTTTGTACGAGGTACCTTGGTGCGACTCTAGAGTGAGTCAGGGTGTGTCAGTGATTCGAATTGTGACCATGGATCCGTGAGTGATGGCTGAGCGCGACGTGATGGAACGTGTAATGTTCACATGGTAAAATTCAGGAAATGTGGAGAAATTGTGAGATTGGTAACTCTCGATGTAGAAGAGATGTCAGATTTATTTACGATTGGCCAAGTGGTGACAGTTTGGCTAAATGTGTCAACGTGGATTGATGAGTAGGATTTGGTGACTCCCATTGGGAGCCGATGTCAGAGTGGATTGGTGATTGAGATGAACCGTCAAGCTGAATGTGTCAGATAAATGGGTCAGCGTAATGGTAGAATTATTGGCCGGTATCAACTTAGAATGTGTGATCATTGTCACTCGACGTGGTCGAGTGTAGTTGTGCGCCATGACTGCGTGATGGAACGTCTGGGTGCAGACAAGTATTGTTCTGGTTAGTGGGTTTACAAGTGTACACATGATGTGAGGTCGAATTTGCTTTCCATGATGTGGTTGTGGAATCGGGATAGTTAGAATTTCCAAGTCAAAACTATTTAATGGGGGAAGGTTGAAACAACCCGTCCCAAATATCGGGATTAAATATTAATTAATTATCGATTTAGGATGACTAATCGGGGATTAGTCGAGCGGAATCGAACGAACGGTGTGAAATGATCGTTTTGCCCCTGGTCTTGGGCAAATGTTGACTTTTGACTCGGGGAGTCAAACGCACGAGGACCGATGACCGTAACGTAGATCGGGACGTCACGAGTCCGTAGGCAGGTGGCACGTCGAAAACGGACGTTCGACGGAAAAGTTATGGTCACGGGATCAAAATCAGGAACTTACGCCTCGGGATTTGAATTTACTATTAATTAATTGTGAATGGCAGATATTTCTGGTGTGGCCCTTGAATCAGTGACAATTGTCACTCATCCCATTGGCCACTCTCCTTAAATTGGGGATCTTATCCCATTGGTAAATTATATATGTATTTTATCCATTCTCTCATCTCAGCCAACCATCTCACTCTCAGTCACTCATCCTCACCGTTCATTTCTTTAACCAAACGATTATCTGATTATCATCATCAACCTTCATCAGTTTCCCATTTTTCTTCAATAAAACCCGAACACCCAAACCTCACCCATAAACCTTCTAATCCTCATCTAATGCAAGTAACGTGTGAAGGAAAGTTGGAGTGTGAGGGCTGGCAATGTTGATGGTGTCAGTGACGATGATCGTCATGGACGGCGGTGGTGGCTGGGGAATTAAACCTGTGAGGCAAGCTTGAAAATAGGGGACCTTTCTTACTTCCAACAATTGGAAAAACATGGTCTTTTGAGCCTAGGTTCTGAATCAAAGTGAAAGGCAAGGTCGAAACAAGTTTGGTGGTGGTCAGGGAGGTGCACGATGGCGATGGTAAACGAATTCCCGTGAAATTCCATCTTGAGTTCAAAAATGGAAAATCGAGAATTGATCATTGTTATTCGAATTGGTTGCTTAGGTGAGCATTTGAGAGCTCCCAGGAGTCGATCAAGATTAGTTTCAGGGTCTGAGATGGCCTGTAGTGGCCTAAGACGGCATAGGAAATTGGAAGCTTGGATCGTCGATCGGGGAGGTAATTTCCAGTCCTTAAGTTCAGGTTTGACATCATTAATCGATTAGAATCAGTGGAACGAAGCTATAGGATTAAGTGGAATTGAAAATAGGCGGAAAAATGGTGAAAACCAGGAATGACGGTCTGTGAGTGGACTTCGTTTTCTAAACTATGATGCATGCATAACTATTTTATATGTTTTACATTCTTGATTTCTATGATGATGATTGTGGCACTTGTGGTTTATATGATTACACGTATTTCAAGGTAATTCTGTATTTACGTGTATTTCGAGGTTTACGAGTTTATGCTATTGCTATGTGATTGTGAGTATAATAATGGTCCTATGGCATGGTTTTGGTTTTAGAAAGATGAACTCGGGCATGAGACCCATTTTAGTTATGTGATCGAGCTGGGGGCCCAGTGGTTTACAAAATCAGGCATGAGGCCCAGTTGAGTTTTATAAATGTGATTTCGGGTCTGGGGCCCTATGTTTCCTAAATGTGATTTCGGGTCGGGGTCCCTAAATGGATTTGTGATGTTTTATGGAAATTTCAGGCTGGGCCCTTTGAGATGTTTTGAAATGGCTTTGTAAAACTGTTTTCCATATACCATCTTTATACGAGGATATGTCATTGTGACGACCCGTCCCGAATTAGCGGGATTAATTAATAATTAATGACGGATTAACTAGGCTAATTGGAGATTAGACAAAGATGAATGGACGAGCAGAGCGAAATGACGATTTTGCCCCTAGAATGGGTGAATAGTTGACTTTTAGTTCGGAGGGTCAAATGGACTTTGGCCTATGATTGTGACATAGTTCGGGACGTCATGAGTTCATAGACAGGTGGTTCGCCCGATTCCGACGTTCGAGGAAGAAGTTCGGAAGTTCGGAAGTTCGGCGGAATTTTCGTAATTTGGTTGAATAGGAGTAAATAGTTAAATTTTGGTCCGGGTGTGCCAGTGGCTCAGGGCCGAGGACCGTTACGTAGATCAGGACGATACAAATTCGTAGACAGGCGGCACGTCGAATTCGGACATTCGACAGAGAAGTTACGGTTCACAGAAGTTCCGGTGAACTATTTATAAGGACACGATTTACGAGGAAAAAAGTGAAGTTTTGTCTTTTGTTGGTCCAGATCTTTCCCAGACCTCAGGGGATGAGTGACACTTGTCACTCTTCCAGTCCCTCTTTTCCCTCATTCATGCATATCATATATGTTTCATTCCATTCGCTCGCACAACCATCTCGATCCCAATCCAAAACCCTTCCACCATATGATATCATGTGAAGCCAGGGAGTGAGGCTCAGGCGTGGTTGTGGTGGCTGACCATGGACAAGGCCGCCGTGGACAGCGGAGGTGCAGAGGAAGCAACCGTACCCGGTTAGACCCAAAATTCATTTTATTTTGATTTTAACGTTTTGGATAGTTTTGGATGATTAGAGAATGTTATTTGGTTGTTAGGAAGGATTAGGTGAGGTTTTGGATGGTGGTGAAGGGCGGAGCAGCCCTGGGTGCAATCTGAAAACTTAGATCGTGAGGAGGGTAAGTTAAACGGGTCGGTTTAGAAGGTTTCCCTTGGTTTTCTTTATATAATTTAGTTGCTAGGACTGAAATACGGAGATTGGAATTGAAAAGGAAGGACTTGGACGAAAAATATGGAAAATATAGGCTTGGAAAAACCCTCAAATTCGCCCTCACGCGCTTGCACGCGTCCCAAGGATTGCCTGCGCATGGGCCTCACGCGCCGTCTACTGTAGACCGTCCCTAACCTTCAGCCGACCGGTCCGGCCTGGTTTTCTCTACAACTTGGACCGATGTGATCGGTCCAGGTCCATTCCCGGTCCAGTTTTCACCCGTTTTGCTCCTAATCAATCCTATTCTTCTAGTTTTGATCTTAGGAATCTAAATATAAAATTAAGACTCCCTAAAACCCGTGAACCTGAAAGCCCCTCACGGTTCAAGTTTTCCAAAACTCGCCCACGGCTTCAAAGCCATCCAAAACCTCCCAAAACCATCCTATTACGATCCTAATAACTCATTAAACCCATCCTAATCATTAAAAGTAGCCCATAATGTCACAAATTAAAAATGGAAGAAAAAGTGTAAAATCGAGTACCTCTCGGGTTGTACCTCCTCCACGCCGCCGTCCACGGCGGTTCCAGCTTCCCGTGTCCGTCCTCAGTCCCTCTCTCACTCTCTGGTCTCTCAGGCAAGATCAAATGGAGAAAGGGTTGGATTGGTTTAAAGAGGGTGAAATCGGGTTGTGTTTTGGTGAGGGAGAAAAATGAATGATCGATGTAATGGGGAGATGCGTGAAGGGAAAATGGTGTCCATTGGATGGGTGACACTTGTCACTCATCCATTGGGCAGGAACTAAATATCTGGGGCCCACTAGAATCCAAAAGTCACTTGTCTCGTAATTCGTGAAATAGTACTTTCGTACTTCCGTGAACTGTAACTTCGCCGTTGAAAGTCCGAATTCGACATGCCGCCAGTCAACGGATTCTTATCGTCCCGATCTACGTAACTATCCTCGGCCCTCGACCATCGGACCTCCCAGTCCAAAAGTCAACTATTTGCCTCTTTTAATCAAAATTACCAAAATGCCCTTAAGCTTCCAGACGTCATAACTTCTTCCTCGAATGTCGGAATTGAACGTGCCTCCTGTCTATGAACTCGTGACTTCCTAAGCTCCGTCACGGTCATCGGTCAAAGTCTTTTGACCTCCATAATGAAAAGTCAATGTTTGGCCACGCCTAGGGGCAAAATGGTCATTTGCATCGTTCGTCCGATTTCGCCCAACTAATCACAGATTAACCTCACCAATCGTGATTAGTCACTAATCTAATCCTGGAATTTGGGACGGGTCATTACAAACTTCCCTCCTTAATTAATTTCTTCCTCGAAATTCCAACCGTTCTTCCCTCCTTAATTAGTTCCGTTCTCAAAACTCCAACTATTCTTATTCCACATCCACCTCGTGGAAATAATTCGATCTCACGACACGTGTACACTCGTACACCAACCAACCAGAACAAAACTCGTCTGCACCCAGACGTACCACTAACACTCTCGTTACATTGACTACATTCGACCACGTCGAATGACAGAAACCACACGTTCCGAGTTGACACTACTTGTCAAATCTACCATTTCGCTGACACAAACAACTCGATGGTTCCTTCCTCAATCACCAATCTATCCTGACGTCTGATCCCACTGGGAGTCATCAGACCTCACTCAACGATCCACGAAACATCCGACAAGCTGTCACCACTTGACAGTCGCTAGTAAAAAACTAACACGATACTCACTTGTGGTTACACTAACCATCAACTTACTCAACCTGAGTATACAGATACCAACAAAGCACTCAACCTGTGTGTAACTGGACCCATCAGGAATACCATGACCCAGTGCACAGTATCCAACGTCCAGTCCACGTTCTCGACTAATCCAATGGTATCGGAACTAAGCCAACTACCAATACACTCACCAACGTACCCACGGTATAACCTATATACCGTCACCAGGCACCACAAGTCTTCCCGGTATCATACCTCGAACTACGTACAAGGTACATACGTCCATCTACCAACCTACCACAACAACGATAACCACAACAATAACAACAACAACACGACCACCTAGGTCGTAGCCAAACACATTTCAATAATGGAGTCCATCTGTCCAATCCTGTACCAGAAAGATCACAACTCCAACCCATTATCCATTTCCATATCTGAATCCGAAATCATTATTCCGTAAGCTAGCATTTGAAATAATCATTCCGAACCCAAATCCATAAATCAACTTTCAAGTTCCAAAATCGAATCCTGAATCGTCACCTAGAAATTCGATTCCAAAACATGAAATCTCGTTCTCGTCTACCGAGACGCACCAAAATCGAACCTATCGGTTACCTGCTCAATCGATTACACATTACATTTGATTGACTTCATAGGAAAGCCAATCCCATCATACGCACATTTAGGCTGACCAAATCCGACCACGTCGGAAAACTACTCACCTGAGTAATACCATATAGGATTCACTTCGAAACGAAGTTCAGTCCAAACATCATCAACTCAAACATCCAAGTAAAAGTGGTAAACTCTCCACCTATCTGGATCATCAAGATCACGATCCAGATCCATCACTACGTCAACCGACCATAGACATCACGATCCACGACCGTCACGACGTCCAAAGTCCTCAACATCAATATCCTGATCCACATTGCGAATCGTAGGTGGATCCACATAGTTTAAATACTAGATTCCAAACCATAGGGTCTTACACCTTCAACGAATCTGCATACTGTCACATCGTTCGTCAACCAATTCCCACATCTAAACAGATTCGTCAACGATGAGACACGTCGAGACTATGGGTTCTCATTGATTACCTCGTATCGATCCTTGTCCTTCCACCTAGGAAAATCCAAGGATGATCTAATACGATAACATCAAAACTCATCCTACGTGGATGCAACCAAAACTCATTGCATTCGCCACACCACGTAACCCAACATCTTCTACCGCCAAGCAGAAAATGAGAAATCCCAGTCATGTAACTTCGATATACTCACTCCTCCTGATGACCCAAGACAAATCCCGGGTTCACCAACCAATACACGACCAATGTAATGGTGACAACAATCCCTCATCTACCATCCTCTGCATCATATGCCATGATCTGACATCATCTGCCATGGTAGAACCTGAGAAGTCACCCTAATGACTTCGAAATACCCATTACCATTGTGGAAAACCCGCATTCCTCTAGTCACTTCAATCTCAACTCTCTCGATTCCGAAGTTCCAACCATGTCAGAACCATGCTTAACTGTTTCTATTCCTGAGCTAGAAGTTCTCTTTCTCTGTCCTTTCCATCCAACGACGAACGTCGATAACTATTATAATAACCCATTCTATTTCTCACAATCAAAGTCCACCTCAAACAAGCCTACCTGAAACTCAGGAGGTATGGTCAACCGCAGTCAACCATAACAAATCCGAAATGGATTCTCAATTTCTCAGCTCATCCGGACACCATCCACGTGTCCCCATTTAGACTATTTACGGTCACATGCCCATTTACGACCATTTATGTAAATCCAAAAGGATGTCAAGTCATCATATCCTAATGTATCACTCGACTGAAGGGTCACAACAGACTCCTGCTGTGATCTGTAGTCAAATCTCTGCATACTACCATATCTGACCGATTTTGACCAACTCTGGCCAACACTGACCAACTGGTCACTAATCCCCCATGACAGATCGATCCTCACGTCTCAACTACCGTTGGATCCTATCCAGTCCATCACTATCCGTGATCCACTCCCGAACCACAGATACCAAACATATGCGTATCTCGACGTAGTCACATCCCGACTAGTAACTCATTGTCATCACAATCACCAGCACCAGCACCAGCACTAGTACCCGCGCCAATACACTACCATCAACACTAGTATCAGCACACGGGCATGCACACTAGTATCAGCACAAAGTGTGCGAATCAGAAAACCCTGGTTCTCCGCTCATACCGAGCGACGAGCCCGTACCTCTACTCGAATTGGAGAGACTCTGCCTCCCTCGTACCCAACAACTCTGGGTACAGTCATCCTGACAACTCATACGGAAAAGAAAATGTCCCCTGAATGTCCCTGATTCCCAACAACCATAACTACAACCACACTCGGTAGTAGTGCCTGCCACAACTCTTGCAGACCTAACCACCAGACATCTCGATATCCAGACTCTGCGTCCAACGGAATCAACCGCACTTACTACTACTCCGTATCCCCACTATGGGATTCCATCGACAAGTACCAGCCCTGGTAACCTGTCCAACCGAACTCTAACCTGTAGTAACTCGACTAAACTAATGTCGTCTACCAAGTCGCCGGTGACCTTAGTTGTACCAACTATCCATCACAACTAGAGTAGCATGACAACCATCTAGGTCTAACCGATAAGTACAACCCCGACTGCAGAGTGCAGTCCCATCACTAAAGCTGACATGATTAGATCTGGCATGGCCGACGATCTCAGTTCCGAGAAGTCGCCAAAGTCAACTACTCACCAACTCACCTTTCCGAACCATACACCTAAGGTAGGGTTGCACAATCATACTCTAGGGTCTCCCTGAACCCAACTGCGGAAAGTAGTATAATCCACGAGTTAACCAACCACACGGTCCCGACATCGTAAAGACGTCAATCCAATCCTACCGTCAAATCAACTAGGATTCCTCGAATCCAACTGCTAACAGCCAGGAGCAGTAAATCCATTTAACTCAACAATATCCAATCATCGAATGGCCAGAACTCCCAACCAGTCGTCGGAACCGATCCTACGACATCGTTAAAGACGATCCCAACTAACCGTCACACGATCAAAATGCTAACGTACTGCTACGTTCATCCTTCCATAGGGTCCCACACTGCCAACCTCGACAGAACTATGGCAACCCCGACATCTAGTTCCAAACCAAGACGTTCCACTATCCAATCCTACTAACTATCGTACCGGCATCCTAACTATCAGGTTGATAACGAACTGTAGCCCATTGAGATATCACATCCTCGACCTGCGCACACCATAAGAGCAAACCGTGCTCTGATAAGTAATCCTGCGAGCAATCCTATGCTCTGATATGAGTTAGCCGAGCTCTGATACCACTCTGTCAGGACCCGTCCCAAATCCCCTTGGGATTAACGAGGAACGCCCTTGATCCCATCTTACACGAAGTGTCAGACAAGGGAAATTTCCAACCTTTGTCCTCTCGGGCTATCAGAGTATGCCAGGATCCAGAGGAGGCATGTGATATCTCGGTCTCTACTAGAGTCCGCATCGTATCCAATCCGAAGGGTATTAAAAACAGAAAGACTGTGAGTGGACAAAAAGTAATAAGTTTCGTAAAAACATTTTATAAAGACCTTTATACCCTTCACTAAAAAGCATGCATGCATAGTAAAACCATTTATCCAATCACATATGTTTAAACAACCATATTTAGGGTCTCAGCCCCAAGTTCCGTAAATACAAGTCACACGGGCTCCTACCCAAAACCATTTACAGAAAACCATAAAATAATAAACATATGAGGGATCTCATCCCAAATTCATTTATCATCATAAAACACAATTTCCCAAACCAATTGAAATCATGTTTATCCATTATATTTCATATCACCGAACCTGTCACGGTATATAGAGCTACGCGCGTGCTAACCGGGGTCTCAAACCCAAGTCTCTCCAGGGACCACCCAGGTCAATGTCCGTAGATCAATGACCCTCCCTGGAGGTAACATACCATGCCCATCCTGAGAGTAAGGAACCCAACTGGGGGGCGAATCCACTCAGTCAGTGCTCCGTGACTACTCCGGGGTCCACCAAGGCCAACGACCCTCCCCGGAAGAGACAATCATATATAAAGGATGGCATATGAAAAACCGTTTGAAATCATTCTTTAAACCTTTTAAGGATTCATGCCCGGCCCCCATAAGCCGTCATGAACCATAGAATACTTTCCAAGGGTTCATACTGGTTCCCATAAACTGTCACAAACCATAAATCCATTTCAAGGGTTTCATGCCGGTTCCCATAAACAGTCATGAACCATAAAAACCATTTGTAACACATAGATGGGTCGTAGGCCCGAATCCACATACAAACTGGACCTCCAGTCCGAATTGTAAGCCAACTAGGCCTCGCACCCGATTTAGTAAACTAAATGGACCCCGTGCCCGATTTAGTAAACTAAATGGGCCTCGTGCCCGATATCGTACACCAACTGGGCCTCCGGCCCGATGCCTTGTTAAATCAAATGGACATCAAGTCCGAGAATTCGTAAATTGAATGGGTTTCAAACCAGAGTTTTCCTTTTCAAATCCAAAACCATTTCATGAAATGATATCCAAAACCATAAGTACGGAAATTCAGCGTAAAACCGGAAAACCTTGATTTACATAATTCACAACCATCCAAATCATCATCATATAATAACAATCATAATCCATATAAAACGTTTATGCAAACATCACAGTTTAGAAATCAAGGTCCACTCACAGACCATCCGAAGCAGCGTCTCGATACGGGTGCCATAATCGTCTCCCGGGTCAATCGTCGCCTCCGGGATTCCCAAACCTGTCCAAATCGTAATAGAAGGTTACTAACTACTTAATTAACCTCCCATTGAAGCCCTGTAATTTTTCCAAATTTTTAAGTATTTTAAATCTCGAACCTAAACCTTCTGATGCCACTAACATTATCGAGACAGTGTCCGATCGACACGAAACCAATCCCAAATTTTTCGTTACATCGAATAGAAGATTTTGTATGTTGGAACCACCCTCAAATTCAACCTCACGCGCTTGCACGCGCCCCAAGGATTGCCTGCGTGTGGGCCTCACGCGTCGGCTACTGTAGACCGTCCTTAACCTTCAGCCGACCGGTCCGGCCTGGTTTTCTCTGCAACTTGGACCGATGTGACCGATCCAGGTCCATTTCTGGTCTAGCTTTCACCCGTTTTGCTCCAAATCGATCCTATTCTTCTAGTTTTGATCTTAGGAATCTAAATATCAAATTAAGACTCCCTTAAACCCCCTAAAACCAATGAACCCGAAAGCCCCTCACGGTTCAAGTTTTCCAAAACTCGCCCACGGCTTCACAGCCATCCAAAACCTCCCAAAACCATCCTATTACGATCCTAATAACTCATTAAACCCATCCAAATCATTAAAAGCAGCCCATAATGTCATAAAATAAAAATGGAAGAAAAGGTGTAAAACTGAGTACCTCTCGGGTTGTACCTCCTCCATGCCGCCGTCCACGGCGTTTCCAGCTTCCGGTGGCCGTCCTTAGTCCCTCTCTCACTCTATGGTCTCTCAGGCATGATCAAATGGAAAAAGGGTTAGATTGGTTTAGGGGGGTGAGATCGGGTTGTGTTTTGGTGAGGAAGAAAAATGAATGATCGATGTAATGGGAAGATGCATGAAGGGAAAATGGTGTCCATTGGATGGGTGACACTTGTCACTCATCCATTGGGTAGGAACTAAATATCTGGGGCCCACTAGAATCCAAAAGTCACTTGTCTCGTAA
Organism: Prinsepia uniflora; assembly: GCA_032719365.1. Classification (NCBI taxonomy): domain Eukaryota; kingdom Viridiplantae; phylum Streptophyta; class Magnoliopsida; order Rosales; family Rosaceae; genus Prinsepia; species Prinsepia uniflora. Next base: position 34,829,147 of record CM064867.1, read on the forward strand.
TTCATGTAATAGTACTTTCGTACTTCCGTGAACCGTAACTTCGCCGTCGAACGTCCGAATTGGACGTACCTCCTGTCTACGGATTCGTATCGTTTCAATCTACGTAACGGTCCTCGGCCCTCGACCATCGGACCTCCCAGTCCAAAAGTCAACTATTTGCCTCTTTTAATCAAAATTACCAGAATGCCCTTAAGCTTCCGAACGTCATAACTTCTTTCTCGAATGTCGGAATTGAACGTGCCTCCTGTCTATGAACTCGTGACTTCCTAAGCTACATCACGGTCATCGGTCAAAGTCCATTTGACTGCCAGAATGAAAATTCAACGTTTTGCCCACGCCCAGTGGCAAAACGGTCATTTGCATCATTCGTCCGATTTCGCCCAACTAATCACGGATTAACCTCACTAATTGTGATTAGTCACTAATCTAATCCTGGAATTTTGGACGGGTCGTTACACCTATGAAATGGATTTGAATTGAAAGAAAGAGACTTGAAAATGAATATGAACCCTCCATATGATTATATGGTCTCCTCTAGACGTCGACCTGGAGAGTCACAATCCACAAACCAGAGTGGGTATCCCCATATGGATCCCGTTCCAGGTGTGGGAGATATGAGTTATGATGTGGTGCATGATCAGATTCAGGAGAGATGTTCGGACTAGATCCAGAGATAGAGCTCGGACTAGATCCAAAGATAGAGCTCAGACTAGATCCAGAGATTGAGCCTCCTAGATGGAGAATTCCTAGGAGAAGACTCGGAGTGAGACCCTAAGTAGTGTGCACACTAGTATAGAGATGATATCGTGACATATATCGGGGATGTGTTCCTAGGGGGCTGTGTGCCCCGAGTTGGCATCTTCTCGAAAGTGCCGCGGATGGGTTATACGTATGTCGATACGTATGATGTTTTATGAAAGTGATTTGGGGGCGGAGACCCCGTGTTCCATGTTTTAGAAGGTGATTTGGGGCGGAAACCCCGTATTCAATGTTTTGGAAATGGTTTGGGGCGGAGACCCCATATTCCGTGTTTTGGTATTTCACTGAGAATGGCTTTGGGCTGAGACCCACGTATGTTGATTTGGGCTGAGTTCCCATATGGTTTGTTTTACGGTTTTGGGCCAAGGCCCAATGGTGTTATAAATGGATTTATGGTTCATGACGGTTTATGGGGACCGACATGAACCCTTGAAAGGTTTTTATGGGTCATGACCGTTTATGGGGACCGGGCATGAACCCTTGAAAGGTTTTGAGAATATGTTTTGACAAATGGTTTTATGAACGTTTGTCTTTCGAATGCATGCATATGCTTTTAGTGAAGGGCATAAATGTCTTTATGTGAAAAATGTTTTTAAAAAAATATTATTTTGTCCGCTCACCACTTTTGATGTTTTAATGCCCTTCAGGTTGATCGCGGATGCGGGTGTAGCAGAGACGAGACATCACACTCCTCCTCCTACGATCCTGGCGTACTCTGGAAGCCCCAATGAGGGCTAGAGATGGAATTTTCCTTGGTCAGACACTTCTTGTCAGACTGGATCAGGCACGTCCCACGTTAATCATGGGGTATTTGGGACGAGTCCTGATAGCCATAGTTTTCTCTAGGTGTCTGGGACACTCGAGAAGTCACGGTGCATTGCCTGCGAGGGGTAATTATACGGAGCTACCAAATCGTATAGTGACTCAGGAGCAGGATTGCTATGATTAGACATCTGGGACGTCAGACATATGTGATGTAAGAGATATTGACCCGGAAAGACCCCGGGTAGCACGCGTTGCTTATTACCATGAGATTTGACGTCTGGGACGCTAGGGATCTGGGATGCCGAGGATGGTTATGTGGTAAATATGGACTATTGGATCTATGAAATAGTTTTTTTGTTGGATTTGTGTTCATGGATTTAGGTAGTGGCCCACTTGGTTTTGGATTTACGGTTTTTGGGCTAAGGCCCTAATGGCTTATTTGAGTAAATGTTTTGATTACTGATTTTCGATGCATGCATACTTTTTAGTGAAGGGCATAAATATCTTTAAGAAATGTGTTTTTATGAATTTATTGATTTTCGTGCACTCACAGTTCTGAATGGTTTTAATGCCCTTCAGGTTGATCACGGATGCGGGCTGTAGCAGAGACCGAGACATCACAATTTTCCATCGATCCTGGCGACCTATGGGAGCCCCATATGGGCTGAGGTACGTATTATCCCTTGTCTGACACAAAGTGTCAGGCAGGAGCATGACATATCCCACGTTAATCCCAGGGGGTTTGGGATGGGTCGTGTCAAGTGGTATCAGAGCGAGGTTGTCGCTATTCAGTAGTTCTTGTGGTACGCGCAGGTCGAGGATGTGATGTCTCTACGTGGTTAGCCGTATCAACCTGATAATAGGATGTTGGTTTCGTAGTTTTTGGGATTGAATAGTGGATAAAGTCTGATTGGCCTGATATGCGGTGCGTTAGTGTGATTCGACCCAAGTGGGGTTGCATGTGACGAACTGGTAATGTGGAACCTTTGGTTCGGTCATCTGGTGTTAGATTGTGGTGCTACCAGGAGCAGCTGGGTTCGGGGAACCCCATTTGAGTGGTGATCTGGAAATGTGAATATGAGTTGAGTGATGGTACGCGAATGTGAACCCTAGTGGTAACTGCTGGTGTGAGGAATGTTAGTACATCGGGGTTAGCTGATGACCTTAGTGGTGGAACCCCAGTTGCGTTGATGGTAGGATTCGATTGACGTCCATACGATGTCAAGATCGCGGGGTCGGTCAGATTGTAGATTATACTAAAGAAGGCAGTAGGGTTCAGAGGAACACTGGAGTGTGATTGTAGAACCCTAATATATGATGGATGGACTGGAAAGGTGAACCTTAGTTGTTATTGATGAATTGGAATTGTGAGTCCTTAGTTGTTGTGGATTGGACGACTTTCCGAAGTCGGGGTGGTCAGTCGAGTCAAACCCCAGAATGGTGACAATTGGATTAGAACTTGTGCTGCAGAGAGTGGCTGACGTCGTGGATGACTCTAGTGAGTCTAGTCGAAACTATAGAGATTGGTTGACCCTACATGAAGTGAATTGATGGGATTTGATCCACGAGTACTGTTTTGAGATAATATATGGAATCCCGGGTTAGACCCGATAATAGTGTGATGTGTGGATGCGGATCTCGATAGCGATGATTGTTACTCAACAGTTGTGTGGAGATGGATGGCTATCGAGGGTAATTGGTGTAGTTGTGGTAGTTGAGAATCGGGGGACGTTCAAAGAACGTTCATTATCATGTTGTGGATTGTCAGAATGGTGGTACCCATAGTTGTGGGGTACGAGAGAGGCAGAGTTCCTTTCACTTGAGCGGAGATACGGGTTGTTGCTCGGTATGAATAACGACTCAGGGTTGTATGATTCGTACACTGTGTGCCAATGGTTGTGATGAGGATGAGACATGAATGGGATGTGACACCGTCATGATGGGCATATGTTCGGTATCTGAGATTCGAGAGTGGTTGAGTGATGGACTGGATGGGATCCAGCAGGGATTGTCTTGGGTCATCGGGAGGAGTTAGGTATTTCGAAGCTAGGTGATTGAGATTCCCGCTTTCTGCTAGGTGTAGACGATGTTGGGTTACTTGTTGTGGTGGGTGCAGTGAGTTTGTGTTTGCACTCACATAGGATGGATGTTGATGTCATTGCCTTGGATCATCCTTGATTTTCCCTAAGTGGGATGACAAGGATCAAAATGAGGTAATTGAGGAGGACCCACAGTCTCGACGTGTCTCCTCGTTGAATAACCTATTTAGATGTGGGAATTGGTTGAGGATTGTCGTGATTGACGAAGGATTCAAAGGAGGTGTAAGACCCTACGATCAGATTTTAGGTGGATTTTTAGCTAAGTGCGCATGTGTGGATCCTAGGTGGATCAGAGTTGTGATGTTTTGGACATTGGGCATTGTGACGATCTAGGATCGTGATGTTACTGGTCGGGTGACATGGTGATGGATTTGGATCATGATCTTGTTGATCAAGTTAGGTGGAGAGTTTATTGCCTTGTCGTTAATATTTGGATATGGGAATGTTGGGACTGAGTGAGTGAGATGTTTACGATTTGGCTTGACTATTTGACATTGTGAACAAGTGGGTATCCGACGGGGTCAGATTTGATCAGCCTTAAAAGTATGGATGGTGGGATTGGCTTCCCTATGAAGTAAATCGAATGTAAGGTGGTAATCGAATGAGCAGGTAACTGATAGGTTAGGATTTGGTGGGTCTCAGTAGACGTGGGTGAGTTTGGATGCTCAATTGGCATGAATAGGTACGCCTTGGTAGGTGTGAGTCAGATCGGTATGTGTTGGATTACATGTTTGGGAGTAGACGTTGTGATGCTGGTCGGGTGACCATAGGACTCGGAATGGATGATGAGTTGGAGTAATCGATTTAACTGGTACGAGATGGGACAGATGAACCCCATTATTAAATCATAATTGACTACGAACCATGTAGTGGACTGGTTGGAGGATGGATGTACTGACAGGACCTACCCACAATCCCTCGGGATTAAGGGCTAAGTCCTACTCCTGTCTAACTTACGTGTGACACGAAGGCTAAACCGACGTCCAACCTCCATGTGACTCATAAGTTGGACAAGGGATTCTCGATCTGACCGTCCAAAATCATCCGGACTTCCTAGAGTGCGCAGAATCTACTGTGGATCGTACGTGTGATGTCCCCGTCTCTCACAACCAACAGCCCGCACCGTGACAACCTGAAGGGTATCGAAAACGCAAAAGAGACTGTGACTGAACAAAATAAAAGTCTAGGTTCAAAAAAAGTTTATCAGAAAAGTACATTTATACCCTCCATTTAAAAACCAATGCATGCATATCAAACCATTCCATAAAACCATTTTATACACAAGTCATTCAAACCATTAAGAAAACCGAATTCATTTCCTTTTCTCAAATCCCGGGCCTTAGCCCAAAACCATCGAAACCGTATCATCCGGTCATAGCCCAAAACATCGGAAGACCATTATGAAAATCCATCATCATCAAGTCTCCGTGAAAACCAAAACACATTTGAAACCACATTTCCATCCATCGATCCTGCTGAATCTATCTGAGTCTTTAAACTCCTGAGTCTTTAAACTCAATCCAGGCCTCAATGTAATCCGAGTCTTTAAACTCAATAGGCCTATGGGGGAAATATCAATATCCGAGTCTTTAAACTCCCAAATCTTTAAACTCAATCCGGGTCTTTAAACCCAATATGGGCCTGCCCCCGTCATATCATATCCGGGTCTTTAAACCCATAACCAGATCCAGCAAATCCAATCCACAACCGTTTGAAAACTATTTTCTATTTCCGAATCCAAATCCGCAATCTCATTAGGATCCCGAATCCAAACTCAAAACTCATATCCATATCCATTTCCAAATCCGAGTTCTAAACCATCATTCTGTAAGCTAGCATCCGGAATAACCATTCCGAACCCAACTCGGAAATCCACTTTCAAGTTCCAAACCAAATTCCGAATCGTCATCCGGAAATCCGATTTTAAAACTCGAAATCTCGTTTAACAAAACCATTTTTTTCTGAACTAGGCTTAAAGCCCGAAATCATTTTCCAAAAATCCACTTTAAATCTTTCGAAATCAAATCGTATTTCAAATCCCAAAACCACATCATTAAATCCATGGTCAAATCACAACATTATTTGGAATCTCGTAAAATGCGCAAAACTGTAAATACCTCAAAAACCGTGCAAAATCATAAATCTTCCAAACCATAATCAAAATCATATAATCACGTATAGAAAACATATAAAAACATATATTCATGCATCAAGAGTTAGAAAACAAAGTCCACTCACAGATCATAGCGTCATCGCCTCGATACGCGCGCGCTTATGCTTTCCCGGCTAATCCACTATCACCGGCTTTCCCGAACCTGTCCAAATCCCATAATAAGATCACTAACTACTTCATAATACTCATACTAAAGCCCCGTATTTTTCCCAAATTTTTAACTATTTTTAACCGAGCCCTAAAATCTTCGGACATCCCGAAACATATCGAAACGATGTCCAATTGACTCGAAACCAGCACCAAAATGTTCTTTACATCAAATACTTTAAAAGTCATGTGGAACCTTCCCCAAAAGAGGGTCCACTCGCCCTCACGCTCCGCCCAAAGGGGCTGCGCGTGGGAGCCACGCACCAATACTATTCATCGTCGTCTACCTTCAGTCAGACCGGTCCGACCGGCCCGGTCCAACTGAACAGACTGTCACGGTTTTCAACCATTTTCAACCCGTTTTGATCCTTTTTCTTCCTACAGCTATGTCCAACCCTTTTCTATGAACCTACAATTTTAAAACATCAAAGCAAGAACGAAAAGCTACCTCTCGATCAACCTTCAAAAACTCGAGTCTTCCTCTTCTCTGTTTTGTGACTCCGGCCACCACGAGCCTCCGTTCCAAGTCGAGCTAACTACTTCAGACCTCCAAAACACGGTTCATTTCATAGAATAGATCAATAACTGCTAAAACGAAAATTACCATTTTTGAATTCAACGTTAGCCTTTGGGGGAAATCGGCCTTACCTCTACCGTCGAGCCTCACAATGGCCATTACCAGTGTCGCCTTACCTCCATCTTCATCTTTCGTTCAACAAACAGGGGCTAAGGACGAGGTTTGATAGTGTGTATGGACTAAAGCTCACATTTCCTCTATTTTTCGCGGGTTGTCTCATGTGCCAGGGTCACTAACCACGGCAATCATCGTGATCGAGACACTACCATCCCCCCACTGCATTCTTTCTTCTTTTCCCATTCACAAATCATGAGCAAGGGTGACGTTGGGAGGAAATTGTGGAGATGGGTGCACGGGGTCTCTGTTTTTCTGTGTTTCTTCCCATCATCGTGCAACCGTGCACAATACGTTTTTAAAAAAATATTTTGAGGCGGCTCTGAGGGTTCCATAAGCCTCAAGAGATGGGACAAGTGTCCTCATCTGGTTAGGCACCCATTCCAAGGCAGCCACAAGTCCATTTATCACTGGGCATAGATACCAAGGCCCCAATGACCAAAATGCCCTTGTCTTATCAAATTACCATTTTGCCCCTCAAGTTCCTAGACCCGTAATGTTGTCATCCAAAATCCAATTGACACGTGCCGTCTGTCGTTGTAATCAGGAGATCGAGACCGACCTAACGGTCCTCGCATTACGTGAAAATAACTTATCGTCTAAAAAGTCAACCATTTGCCCTTTTTCAACCAAATTACCAAATTACCCTTGAACTTCTGAACGTCATAACTTTCTCCTCGGATGTCAGAATCGGACGTGCCACCTATCTATGAATTCGTGACGTCCCGAACTATGTCACGGTCATCTGTCAAAGTCCATTTGACCACTCGAACAAGAAGTCAACATTTTTGCCCATTCTAGGGGCAAGACCGTAATTTTGCACCGTCCGTCCGAAATCGTCCAACTAATCACCGATTAGCTTCACTAATTCGTCATTAACAATTAATCTAATCCTGATTTTCAGGACCTGTTGTTAGATGTACGTACCTTGTACGTTGTGCGAGGATCGATACTAGATAGGCCGAGGGGTGCCTGGTGACGGTGCATAGGATGTACCAGTGGTGTGTGGTTGAATGTGTTGGTAGTCGGCTTAGTTCCGATATCATTGGATTGGTTGAGGACGTGAACTGGACATTGAATATTATGCTCTGGGCAGAGTGATTTTGACGGACTCAATGATTGTATGAGCAGGTGCTCAGAGCAGTGGATGGCTAATGGAACCCTAGAGTTGGGATGCGTATTACTGCTGGGCAGGTATTCGATCGGTTTCAGTTACGTACAGGCAAAGTGAGATATTGGTATACGTATACTCAATTTGAGTGAGTTGGTGGTTGGTGTAACCACGGTCTCAACCGGGTTTAACTGAGGAAGACGATGAACAGTACCCCCCGCGCATGGGCTTCACGCGCAGCCGCTTGCGACGGTGCGTGTGGCACTTTTGGGGATTATGTTCAACAAGAATTTTAATCTATTAGATGTAACGAACATTTTGGTTCTGGTTTCGTGTCGATCGGACTTCGTTTTGATATGTTTCGGGGTATCCGAAGGTTTAGGATCGAGTTTAAAATTAGTTAAAAATTCGCAAAAAATTATGGGGCTTTAATGGGAGGTTAATGAAGAGGTTAGTAACTCTCTAGTATGATTTGGATAGGTTTGGAAGTCTCAGTGATAGTGGTGTCGCCCAGGAAGGCTTATGGCCCGTGTATGGAGGCGACAGCGTAGGACGGTCTGTGAGTGGACTTCGTTTTCTAAACTGCGATGCATGCATAAGTATTTTGTATGTTTTACATATGTGATTTCTATGATGATGATTGTGGCACTTGTGGTTTATACGATTGCACGTATTTCGAGGTAATTCCGTATTTACGCGTATTTCGAGGTTTACGAGTTTATGCTATTGCTATGTGATTGTGAGTATAATAATGGTTCTATGGCATGGTTTTGGTTTTGGAAAGATGAACTCAGGCATGAGACCCATTTTAGTTATATGATCGGGCTAGGGGCCTAGTTGGTTTACGAAATTGGGTTGAGACCCTTTTCAGTTAAGTGATCGGGCCGGGGGCCCAGTGGTTTACAAAATCAGGCATGAGGCCCAACTGAGTTTTATAAATGTGATTTCGGATCTGGGACCCTATGTTACATAAACGTGATTTCTGGTCGGGGACCCTAAATGGATTTGTGATGTTTTATGGAAATTTCGGGCAGGGCTCCTTGAGATGTTTTGAAATGGCTTTGTAAAAATGTTTTCCATATACCACCTTGATACGAGGATAAGTGATGGTCTCCACCAGGTGTCTGGGACATTGCCTGCGATGGGTCATTATACGGAGGTACCAGACCGTATAGTGACTCAGGAGCAGGATTGTTATGATTAGACGTCTGGGACGTCAAACATCTGGAATGTCAGAGAAATTGATCCGGAGAGACCCCAGGTAGCATGCGTTGCTTATTACCGTGAGATTTGACGTATGGGATGTCAAGCGTTTGGGACGCTAGGCATCTCAGATGTCGAGGATGGTTATGTGATAAATATGGACTATTGGATCTATGAAATGGTTTTTCAGTTGGATTTGAGTTCATGGATTTGGGCAGTGGCCCACTTGGTTTTGGATTTACGGTTTTTTGGTAAGGCCATAATGACTTATTTGAGTAAATGTTTTGATTACTGATTTTCGATGCTTGCATACTTTTTAGTGAAGGGTATAAACATCTTTATGAAATGTGTTTTTATGAATTTATGGATTTTATCCACTCACAGTTCTGAATGGTTTTAATGCCTTTCAGGTTGATCACGAATTCGGGCAGTAGCAGAGACCGAAACATCGCACTCCTCCACCGATCCTGGAGCTGTTTGGGAGCCCCGTATGGGATGTGGTACGTATTATCCCTTGTCTGACACTTCGTGTCAGACAGAAGCATGACACAACCCACGTTAATCCCGGGGGGATTGGGATGGGTCGTGTCACTGGGAGGAGAAAGCTTGGCCGTCAGTTCTTCAATCCAAAGGTATGAACATTGATCGTGTTTCTTGCTTTTGAAGATATAGGTCGATAGGAAATGTTCAGATAGAGAGATTAGAATTGGAAGGGAAGAAAACGGACCAAAATTGAGAGAGAAATGGCCTTGGACCGAATTTACAAACTAGATCGAACCGGCTGGTCTGCGCGAGATTAGGGGTGACTGGTGCAAGCACGTAAGGCCCACGAGCATCCCCTTTGGCCGGCGCTTGAGGATACGTGGGGAGCCCTTTTGGGGAAGTTTCCAACACATAAAATCATTCTTTCGATGTAGCGAACACTTTGGGACAAGTTTCGAGTCAATCATACATCGTTTCGATATAGTTCGGGATGTCCGAAGGTTTAGAATCCAGTTTTAAAAACGTTAAAAATTTGGAAAAATTACGGGGCTTCAATGAGAGGTTAATGAGGTAGTTAGTAACCCTTTATTAAAATTTGGATAGGTTTGGGAGTCCCGATGACGGGGATTAGCCTGGAGAGGCATATGCTGCGCGTATCGAGGAGCAGCTTTGGACGGTCTGTGAGTGGACTTTGTTTTATGAATCGATGCATGTATAAATGTTTGATATGTGTTTATAAACATGTTTTGTGATGTTATGACTACATTTGTTTGTGGTATATTAGTATTCACGTATTTTCATGTATTTCGAGGTTTTCAGTTTTATACGGTGCTTGCACGTGTTGTGCTTTCACTGATGGTTTAAGTAAATGGTTTTGGATTTAGAACTATGAAACCGGGCATGAGACCCATTTGGTTTTTTCTCGGGTATATGACCCTATTGATGACCTACGGGTCCGAGTTGTGGTCGCGACGAGTGTTGTGTGCACGGCGACGGGTGATACGACCCTCGCCTCCGGACTAGGGATGTGTTCCTTCTGGAGAGGTCACGATGCACTTCCCGTTGTTGAGCAGCCACTAGAGGCTCAAGTTCAGAGTGCTGACAGTATATGAGATCGATCGGTGGTGTGTGTACTACGATTTAGAGGTGGTCGCGGTAGTTGATAGCAGGATTGAGGGCGGTCCTGGACGGAATGTTGCACGCATTACTATAATTGGAATCGTGACTGTGGTTGATTTAAATTATTGGGCTTGAGGCCCGGTTGAATCCTGAGTTTGGGCTTGAGGCCCAGTTGATTTGTGGTATCGGGCGTGAGTCCCAATTGTGGTTTTTCACACTTATATATATATACCCTCCTATATGAGCGGATTGGTCTCCTCCAGACATCGTAGATCTTGGAGAGTCACGATCCACTACCTAGAATGAGTGACTCTAAGAGGGAGCACATTCCAGGTGTGAGAGATATGATATAGACTCGGACTGGGTCCGCAGACAGTCCTCCAAACGTCGTAGATCCTGGATTTTGGATAGATCCTCCCAGACGTTGTAGATCCTGGGGGTAGACTCGGAGTGAGACCCCGTGTCGTATGTATACTTATAGATATATCGTGACGAGTACTTGATTGGGCACATGAGATGCCGAGGATGGGTTGTATATATATATATATACACATATGTATGTTAGTATGAGGTTTTACTGAGATGGTTTTGGGCTGAGACCTACGTGTATTGGATTTGGGTTAAGACCCTGTGTTTTATGATTTGAAATGAGACTCGTTCTAGGTTTCCTTATTTTGGATTTTGGGCCGAGGCCCTAATGAACAATTTGAGAAATGGTTTTCGAATGCATGGATGCTTTTTTTTAGTGAAGGGCATAAATGTCTCTTATGAAATGTTTTTATTAAATTTTTTGTTTTGTCCACTCACATCTTTCATGGTTTTTAAGGCCCTTCAGGTTGATCATGGCTGTAGTAGAGACCGAGACATCACACTCCTCTTGCGGATCCTGGCGCACTCTGCAAGCCCCGGTGAGGCTGAGGTTTGAATTATCCCCGGTTTGACACTTTGTGTCAGACGAGAGCAGGTACGTCCCGCGTTAATCCCGGGGAGGATTGGGACGGGTCCTGACAAGTGGTATCAGTGCGAGGTTTTGATTTCAGTGTGACGCGCAGGTCGAGGATGTGATGTCTCTACAGTAGTAACAACACGTCATAAACCTGATAGTGAGGGTAAGAGTACGAGGATTCAAGTGAACCGAATCCTAGTTATATTACGTTTGGCACAAGGTGTGATTGTTTAGGGTCCGATTGGCATAGGATGCGGTGTTTTCAAGAGGATTGATCCCGAGTAGAATCGATATTCGTGCGAATCCAACAGCTTAGAGCAGCATGGTTACTGACGACTGGGACTTAGCGAGCCGGTTTTCCCAGTATGATGATGTTATGGAGTTGTGACCACTCAATGGTAAGGTCAGGGTGGACGTGGATTGGGGCAAATTGAAAATCAGTGGAGGTCTGATGTCAGGGTCGTCCATGACAAAAATGCAAGGATCGGAGATTGTGTTGCTAGGAGCAGTCAAGCTCATGATAACCCTAGTTGAGACTATTGGGAATAGGAATGTTCATTCTACTTGGCGTGAGATACCATGTTTTGGTGTGTCGAATCCTGGAGGGATGTCGACTGGCAGGGGATTCCCCAGAGTAGTTGTTGTGTGGCATTGACAGGACCCGTCCCCGAAGGAATTTGATAAACATGCCCGGTCTTGCTCCCGTCTGACAAGTCACTTGAGGTTCCGAAATTACCCTTCAAGACTTGCCAAACAAGGGATAACTGCACTTGTGCCCACTCATACCCCCACCTCTCGAATAGCCTTGATCATCGTGCCACGACTTGGAGGGTCAATAAAACAGAAAAGGTGTGAGTGGACAAAACAAACTTTTATGAATACATTTACCAAAACACATTCTTACCCTCTAGTTTTCACAAACATGCATGCATATCATCAAACATGAGTAATAGTGTGAAATCAATCAAGTATGCATAGTGGACCGATAAAAATCAAAACATTTTTCTAAATTCCATGTCCACATTTTCCTTGAAACTCCAGTTCATCAAATCAATTCAAATCTCAATAAGGGTTACTTATCCTATACGTTACCGTATTAAGTTTTCCAATAATCGACATGTAAACTCGGACCATCATCCCTTTTTCCTTTTTAACAACACTGGGTTCCCCACGGTGACACTCGGCCGAACGAACCAGTATCTATCAAGTCTTGTACATGCACCTTCCGTCCTTATGACTTCATAGGTGTCACATACCAAAGTGTCCTAGAAACAACTCGTATACTCGACACGATTTCCATTATAAACTCAACCTCTCATCCTGGAAAAAACCTCAGGAAATCTATTGAGCAATCTGTACCTCCTCAGCCCTCACTGGGCATCTCAAACACTACCCACATGTATCACACATGTGCCTAGTAAAATTTGATTACCTTTTTCTAACAATCCATCGATTCTGAGGGTCAATATCATTCTAGAGAGTAACACCTTCGATTCTCCCTGAAACATACCCTCTGGTAATCCTAGACTCTACATATCACTCTCCAATCGACATACTCGATAGAGGTATCATGACTCATTAACCAATCCATCCCAAGGATTACGTCCAAATCAATCTAAGTCTAGGAATACCCAATTCAGCCACTAGGCTATTATCGTCAGTAATCCTGGGTAGCCTCATATCAAGGGGTCTACTCCCTTATATATTACCAATTTTACCAATTCTAATTATCAAGGTGACCACAAAGATAACATCAAATCTATCACTTCTATAATTCTAGTCGGCTCACCGACTTCCATACCTTAACAAATCACGGATCTTTCCATATTACGGACATCTCTATATCCATCCAAATGTATAACTCCGTGACATAGAAGAGTAGGTAGCCTGGGGCCTACCAAATACATACGTCATGACCACAAGTAATAAACATCTAGGTCATTATTCCAGGGGCGAATCAAGCCTCCTGCTCAGAATTTCTCAATCCTCAGGTACATGATCCCAAATCCGACCATATCCCTACGGTCCAACACGGGTCCTACCAACTCTTCGCTCGCATGTCACATCAGCAGTCAATCCAGGTGTCAATCCCTACTCTATTGCACTCCCACCAGTGCCTCTATCACTTTATTAATCTATATAGCCATTTCTTTATGATGTGATCAGACGACCCACAATCATGAACATCATTGTGCAATTAACCTTATCACTTAATTTCTCAGTGGACCCAACTGGCGTCCCATTGAACTGGACTATCTCTAAGTCTCATTCTCTGTGTACTACGGGTCTCTTCCTGAACTTTCAATCACTAAGTGAAATTGACGCGACCCATCCAAGTTCATAAGTCCAAGACACATGGTTATGTAATACAAATTCGTAAACCCATACCCCATCAGTGTCTAACTCTGTACTAATCCTTGGCATCCCAGGTGCCAAACATTTCGCAATCACAAGGGTCGGTCTTATCAGAAACCATAATCTGGTTCAACCTTTCTGGCTCCTCCCGAGCCCCAATACATTACCACGACTCATCTCGAGTCCTAACCAAAATCCTGACTCATTTTGAGTCCAATCATGACTCCTCTTGAGTCCAATCTTATCTCAATCATCCATGCCATCCTTGGCATACCCGGTCACCTAGAAAATACCGCTGGTGAACCACATCTTATACCACTTACAAAGCCTAAGGGAAATCCCATCACACTCTAGACTCTGAAACACACATTCCACTTAAGAAATTTACTGCGAATCATTTCATCCCGGGTCCAATCTACCCAATTGTGCTACCTTTCTAGCCTCTAGGTTCATTCATTCATGGGTCCCACATAAATCCGGGTTCAACAGTTAGTAGTTCATAGTGTACACTGATTAACATCCGACCCCCAAACCAGGGTCAATTTCATTCCGAGATCTATCACGAGGTCTCATATACCCTAATGTACTAGTCTCACTAACAGGTCACGCACGAGGCTTAAGTTTCGAAGGTATGACATGGCAACAGAATAAGCAACCTAGTGCTCTGATACCAATTTGGCAGGACCCGTGCCTGAAGGACTTTGATAAACGTGCCCGGTCCTGCTCCCGTCTGACAAGTCAACTGAGGTTCTGAAATTACCCTCCAAGACTTGCCAAACAAGGGATAACTGCACCTGTGCCCACTCATACCTCCACCTCTCGAATAACTTCGATCATCGCGCCAAGACCTAGAGGGTCAATAAAACAGAAAAGGTGTGAGTGGACAAAACAAACTTTTATGAATACATTTACCAAAACACATTCTTACCCTCCAGTTTTCACAAACATGCATGCATATCATCAAACATGAGTAATAGTGTGAAATCAATCAAGTATGAATACTGGACCGATAAAAATCAAAACATTTTTCTAAATTTCATGTCCACATTTTCCTTGAAACTCCTGTTCATCAAATCAATTCAAATCTCAATAAATCCACGGGACTTATTTCCATATCAAATCTCATTAGTCATGTTATCCCTGCAACGCGTGAAAATCAATAGGCTCAAGGACCGTTCAAAATCCGAGCATGTCGTTGTGAACACATCACCAGCCGACAATCCAGATTGTCGTGAACACATCACCGACCGATCTAGACATAATCCAGCACATCTGGTCTGAGTTAAGCCTCCCTCGGCTGCACGACAAAAGACCGTGCTACGTGACCTCTCCGGGGTAAACACTTCCATCCCAAAGGTGAGCGTTATATCCAGGGTGCACTTCGGGGAAAACAAATTCCCATCCGGAAGCCCTAATATCCACAATACAGGGTACACTTCGGGGAAAACACATTTCCATCCGAAAGCCCTAAATAACCGAAACACATCACCATTATGAAAACCAGTGAAAAACTGTTGCGTTTAAAACTCAAATCATTATCAACACAGGGTCTCAGCCCCAAAATATAGTTTCCTCAAATCCAGAAAACCAAAGTCCCGATTTATTCCATGTATCCAAAAATCATCAATACCCTCATGTAATCAAATGGAAATACAAATCCAATCAAAATCACAATTCCATTTGGTCTCGAGCCCAAAATCTCAATTTCACGTAAATTCGTGCAACCGTAAACCCGAGTTGTTACTTTCACGTAAATCCATGAAATCCATCCCTGACTCGTAATCCGAGTAAAAAAAAATCCATGAAATCAATCCCTGACTCATAATCCGAGTCAAAACATCATTTTCAATCCTTGACTCATAACCCGAATCAAAACATCATTTTCAATCCCGGGCCTACGCCCAAAAAATCAATTTCACAATTTCTCAAAAATCGTGCCAAAAAATAATATAATAATCCAAAAAATCGAGAAATCACCGGATTGAAACATCATTCATGTCAAATCATATCAAATTATATAATAAAGCATTTAAATCATATATGCATGCATCATGGTTAGAAAACAAAGTCCACTCATAGACTGTCCTAGCTACCTTCTCGATATGCATGCCATAAGCCTCTCCAGGCTATTCTGACCTCTCTGGGTCATCCTGACCTGTCTAAATCATACCCAAAGGTTACTACTAACCTATACAAGTCCATATTAAGAACCCTAAACTTTCCCGGAAAAGTCAACGTGTCTCGTACAAGTTTCCCGAGGTGAAAAACCTCAATTTGACCAACTTAACGATCTCCAATCGACCCGAAACCACTGCTGACAGGACCCGCCACGATCCCGCGGGGACCACAAGGGGACGTGCCCTGCTCCCGTCTGACACCCAAAATAACTTACCAAATTACAAATTGCGAGCACGACTCTAAAATAATCCTGCGGGTCAAACCACCTGACAGGGGTTCAGATACGCAGAAGTAGATCTATGCCTCCGCCTCAGGGTCCTCATCTACCTCAGTAGCACAGCCTGGAGAGGTTACCAAAACATTAAGAGTGAGTGGGCCGAAACTCAAGTTTATAAAACCGTTTAATAAGTAAAACATATAATTTACCCCCCCGTTTTCCAGACATGCATGCATCAGAATTTAAAACTATAAATCATGTAATATGAATCATAAGACATGTAATAAAACCATAAACATAATTTTAACCACTGCACTATACACGCCAATTCCTGACATCCCCGATGTCTGACGTCCCTAACGTCCAATAAGGTCACAGTCGCAAGGCTAAGCGTGCCACTCGGGGTCTCAATCCTGAATCCAATCCCCAAACCATGTCTGGGTACGGCATCTCAAATGCCTAGCATCCTAGACACTCGACGTCCCTGTCGTCATATTATAGCAATCCTGCTCCTGAGTCATTTTACGGTCCGGTTCCTCCGTAGAATGACCCCTCGCAGGAAATGCGCCGTGACCACTCCGAGGTATCACATCCGGAGGAGACAGTATCATAAGAATGGATCTATACAGTGCAGTACCAAATACATTTTATCGATATCCACATGAAAAACATATATACATAGATAAAATCCAAACCAATCTTTAAGTTTCACCAAAACGGGTCTCAAACCCAAATATCGTGAAACGTGCCATAATCATAATTTCAATATCATCAAAACCGTTTCTTGATTCCAGCATGTGAATATAAGTAAATCAGAAAACATTTAAGCATGCAAGGGTTTAATGAAATCGGGCCCACTCACAGTACAATCCTGCCGAAAAACCGAACGTATACCCTCGATCTGGTACTATTTGTACAATCCCTGTCAAGTCCAAAGTATACGTAAAGGTCAATATAATCCCCTAACATTCAACCATGAAACCCTAGACTGAAAACGGCCCGGAAAAGCCGCCCGAACCCGCTTCCCGAGGCAATAAACCCCATTTTGACCAACTTAACGATCTCCGATCGACCCGAAACCACCGCCATTGGATCCGGATCGTCGAAACCTAACGAATGGGTGATGAGCTGGGGTGCTGTTCGAAATGGATCATGTGTGCATTTAGGGTAGGAAAATATATAGAATGGAGGGAATCTGACAAAACAAAATGGACGGTCCAGATTAAATCTAGGAAATAAGATCAAGGGTTCAGATTAGTTCTGGAGTACTTTAGATGGATGGCTGAGATAAAAGGTGGTTTTAATCCTATTTAATCACTTAGTGGAGTTTGATCCAATCTAGCCAATGGATGAGTGACACTTGTCACTCATCCAGGTGTCCTCCAATCACAATATCAGAATAAAATAATCGACACGATTACCGAGACGCAATTTTCCCGATTTCACGTTTCTGACCATAACTTTCTCGTACGAAGTCCGATTTCGGCGTGCTGTCTGTCTACGGACTCAAGGCATCGAGCCCTACCTAACAGTCCTTGAGTCATGTGAAAATTAGTTGCCAAAAGAAAAGTCAACATTTTCGCCCCCATCGTCCAAATTACGATAATGCCTCTAAACTTCCGATAGTCATAACTTTTTCCCTGATCGTCTGAATTGGACGTGCCACCTGTCTATGGACTCGTGACGTCCCGAACTACGTCACGGTTATTGGTCAAATTCCGTTTGACCCACCAATCAAATAGTCAGGAATTTGGCAATACAATTCATAGGGATAAAAACGTCAATTCATGCAATAATTTACAATATTGAAATCCTCAAATTTCGGGGGTGTTACAACCTTCCCCCCTTAAGAAATTTCGTCCCGAAATTTCAAAGAAACAAATAAGGAAATTGTTCTCGCATCTGAGCCTCGGGCTCCCATGTGGCTTCTTCCACATTCTGGTTTCTCCAGAAAATCTTCACGAGAGGGATCGTCTTCCGACGTAGTACCTTGTCCTTCCGATCCAAGATCTGTACTGGTTGTTCCTCAAAGCTCAAATCCTCTCGGAGTTCGATAGGTTGTTCCTCCAGTACATGAGAAGCATCATGCACGTACTTCCGTAGCATCGATATGTGGAAAACATCGTGAACTCTAGAAAGTTCTGGAGGTAGCGCCAATCTGTATGCAACCCGGCCAATCCTCTCCACGATCTCATAAGGTCCAATAAAACGCGGACTCAGTTTCCCCCGTCGACCAAAACGGATAATCCCTTTCCACGGAGATAACTTCAGGAAGACAAAATCTCCCACTTCAAATTCCAAGTCTCGAATCCGTTGATCGGCATAACTCTTTTGGCGATCCTGTGCCGCCTTCAATCTTTCCTTGATATCCCGAACAGTTTCCTGGGATAAGTCCATCAATTCTGGCCCTACAGCCGCTCGTTCCCCTATCTCCATCCAGCAGATAGGTGTCCTGCACTGTCGACCATACAATGCCTCATAGGGTGCCATCTCGATACTTGCCTGATAGCTGTTGTTGTATGCGAATTCCATCAACGGCAAATGAGTATCCCATGAATCCTTAAACTGTAGCACACAAGACCTCATCATGTCCTCCAGGGTCTGAATGGTCCTTTCAGACTGTCCATCGGTCTGTGGATGGAAAGCAGTACTGAAACGTAGGGTTGTTCCCAGAGTAGTTTGCAAACTCCGCCAGAACCTGGAAGTGAAACGCGGATCACCATCAGACACGATCGACTCCGGCGTACCATGCAATCGTATGATTTCCTTTACGAACAATTGAGCCAGTCGGTTAGGTTTATAAGTCTCCTGAACCGGCAGAAAATGGGTTGACTTGGTTAACCGATCCACAATCACCCATACTCCGTCAACTCCACTCTGAGTCCTTGGTAACTTAAAGACGAAGTCCATGGTTATGTGATCCCACTTCCACTCGGGAATCGGAAGTGGTTGCATAGCCCCATAAGGTCTATGCCGTTCCGCCTTAACCTGCTGACAGGTTAAGCATCTGCTCACGAACTCTGCAATATCTTTCTTCATTCCTGGCCACCAATAATGGCTCCAGAGGGTACGGTACATCTTTGTACCTCCCGGATGCATGGCATAAGCCGAACTATGGGCCTCCTCCAGAATCTCGGCCCGTAACTCGGCCACTGTAGGTACACACAAACGGTCCAACTTCACAAGTGCTCTATCATCCCGGATGGTAAAATCCTGTCTCCCATCCGCATCGACCTCAATCCTGTAAATACAGAGTATCGGATCCTGAAGTTGAGCTTCAATGATATGATCAATCAGCACTGGTCGTACATAAAAGTTGGCCAACAAAGCTCCATGGTCATCCGTATCCAAAATAACTCCCGCCGTCCGGAGTTCCACCAGCAAAGGAAGATACACCATCCCCAAGTGTGCAACTGATCCTCCTGGCTTCCTGCTGAGTGCATCTGCCACCACATTGGCCTTACCCGGATGGTACTCAATTGTACAGTCATAATCCTTCAGCAGCTCTAACCATCTCCGTTGTCTCATGTTAAGCTCCTTCTGAGTGAATAGGTACTTTAGGCTCTGGTGGTCGGTTTATATCCGGCACGTTGCGCCGAATAGGTAATGTCTCCAGATTTTTAAAGCATGAACCACCGCTGCCAACTCTAAATCATGGGTAGGGTAGTTCAACTCATGAGTCTTTAGCTGCCGGGATGCGTAGGCGATAACCTTACCAGTCTGCATCAACACGCAACCCAAACCTTGTAGCGATGCGTCACTAAAGACTACGAACTCTCCACTGTCATCCGGCAATGCAAGGACAGGTGCAGTGGTCAATCGATCCTTCAATTCTTGAAAACTCCGATCACACTGCTCGTCCCAAATAAACTTTACTGCCTTCCGAGTCAATCGAGTCAACGGTGCAGCAATTTTGGAGAAACCCTCCACGAATCTCCGGTAGTAACCTGCTAACCCGACAAAACTCCGCACTTCCTTTACCATTGTCAGTCTAGCCCAATTAGTCACCACCTATGTTTTCTGGGATCCATGCTAATCCCATCCTTTGATATCACATGTCCCAGAAAACCAATACTGCTCAGCCAAAACTGACACTTTCTCAGCTTGGCGTACAACTGTTCCTGTCTCAGCCTCTCCAGCACCAACCGTAGATGTTCCACATGTGCTCGGGCACTCCTTGAGTACACCAAGATATCATCGATGAACACAATCACGAACTTATCCAAGTAGGGTCGGAAGACCATGTTCATCAGATCCATGAATGCTGCCGGAGCATTCGTCAAGCCGAAAGGCATCACTAGGAACTCGTAGTGTCCGTAACGGGTTCGAAAAGCTGTTTTCGGAATATCGTCCTCCGAAATCCTCAGTTGGTGATTCCCAGACCGCAAATCAATCTCTGAGAAGCACTGCGCTCCCCGTAAATGGTCAAAAAGGTCATCGATCCTGGGTTGAGGATACTGGTTCCTCAGTGTCACCTTGTTGAGTTGTCGATAGTCAATACACAAACGGAGACTCCCCTCCTTCTTCTTCACGAACAACACCGGTGCTCCCCACGGTGAAGTACTCGGTCGGACGTATCCCAAATCCACCAACTCCTACAACCGAGTTTTGAGTTCTCGTAACTTGGCCGGCGCCATCCGGTATGGTGCCTGGGACATAGGTCGGGTACCGAGGAGTAGTTCAATTGTAAACTCGATCTCCCGCGATGGTGGTAATCCAAGTAAGTCTTCCGGGAACACATCCGGAAACTCACGTACCACCGGTATCTGGTTGATACCCAGAGTATCAACCTGTTCCGACACGACATGCGCCAGATAACCCTGGCATCCCTTCCGTAGAAGTTTGGTAGCAGTAAGTGAAGAAACCACTTCAGGAGGCGAACCATCACGTTCCCCCTGAAAGATAACCTCCGGCAAACCCGGACTTCGCAGAATCACTTGTCTGCTACAGAAATAGATGAGCGACCCATGCTCCGATAGCCAATCCATCATCAAAATCACATCGAAGTCGTGGATATCCAGGATAGTTAAGTCCGCTGGAAAATCCACATCCTCAATTCTCACCGGGCACCTCCGAATCACCTGATTCACAAGGTACACGATGCCCATCGGGTTGCCAACACCCATTTCGCAATCTAAGGCTGATACCACACAATCAAGCATACCACCACAACTCCTCGAAATAAAAGAATGTGTAGCCCCCGCATCCATCAATACACGTACAAAAAGGTTTAAGATATGTAGTGTACCTGTAACCACGCCTGAGGTAGTCCTCGCCTGCTGCTGGGTCATTGCAAACACCTGAGCCCTAGGCCCTCCATTCCGTCTGCGCCCGCGCGCGCCACGCCCAGCACCACGGTCACCTCCCTGACCTCGACCTCCGTTAGTGTGGGAAGCCGTGCTCTACACCACACTAGAGTCCCCAGCGTTGTTTTTCTTGGACAACATCGGGCAATCACAGGCATAGTGGCCCTCTTCTCCGCAAGCAAAACAATTTACTGGCCTCGGCCTGTCCGAATGCCGACTAGAAGCACCGCTCCAAAATGAACGCTGCCCAGAGTTGAATCCTAATCCTCTGCCCTGAGAGCCCCCACATCGACCTGACCAGCCACGACCCTTAAAGGATGAGGGTGCTCCCTTGTAGCCTCCTCCCTTAGTGTTCTTCTGGCCCATCGGTCCAAGATGTGGACGGTCCTGACGACGCCCCTCGCCCGAAGGCTGTCGTGTCTGGTGTGCCGCCAGACTGGCCTCGACACGCACCGCAGCGTCGACCATGTCTCTCAGAGAAGCATGACTGGCAGCAGTCACACTCGCCCGAATCTCCCCTCGGAGTCCAAGCTCGAACCTCTGGCACTTGTCTTCTTCAGTGCTCACGAATGGTGCATCGAACCGGGAAAGTTTGCCAAAAGTCTGCTCATAGTCCGTAACAGACATATCCCCCTGCTCCAGCCGCAGGAACTCCGCCTCCCGTGCCGCGCGAAATGATCGCGGGTAATACTAGTCCAGAAATCCGGAAAGGAAGACCTCCCAGGTAGTGGTGTGGACAGACCATCCAGACATTTCAAGACCATGCCACCACTGATAGGCTCCTCCTTCCAGTAAGAAGGCCGCCAAGGTCACAAACTCGCCAGGAGGGCAGTGCATCACCGTGAAGATCCTTTCCCACTTGGTGATCCATTCATGAGCATCTTCGGGGTTTGATCCCCCGTTGAAAGGAGTGGCTACCAGACGCTGAGCCCGTTCAATGCTTGCGCATTCCCTTTCCCTCTCCAAATCCTCGTCAGTTCGTGTTTGAGGAATCCTCCTTGGAGGCATAACCAACTGTCAAGAGGCATAGATCAGATAACATTATCCTTAAACTTCGAAAAGTAACTAGTACTAATCGCTAGTCTAGCATGCTGACCACAACCTAGTGCCCTGATACCAAGCTGACAGGACCCGCCCCGATCCCACGGGGACCACAAGGGGACGGGCCCTGCTCCCGTCTGACACCCAAAATAACATACCAATTTTAACCTCAAACGTTCAAATTAATAAATAACCAAAATAAAGTTATACATCAAATCCGAATTTAACAAATGTCAGACAAGGGATGAAAACCAAATTACAAATTGCGAGCATGACTCTAAAATAATCCTGCTGGTCAAACCACCCGACAGGGGTTCAGATACGCAGAAGTAGATCTATGCCTCCGTCTCAGGATCCTCATCTACCTCAGTAGCACATCATGGAGGGGTTACCAAAACATTAAGGGTGAGTGTGCCGAAACTCAAGTTTGTAAAACCGTTTAATAAGTAAAACATATAATTTACCCCTCCGTTTTCCAAACATGCATGCATCAAAATTTAAAACCATAAATCATATAATATGAATCATAAGGCATGTAATAAAACCATAAACATAATTTTAACCACTGCACTATACACTCCAATTCCTGACAACCCCGATGTCTGACGTCCCTGACTTCCAATAAGGTCACAGTCTCAAGGCTAAGCGTGCCACTCGGGGTCTCAATCCCGAATCCAATCCCCGAACCATGTCCGGGTACGGCATCTCAAATGCCTAGCGTCCTAGACGCTCGACGTCCCTGACGTCAAATTATAGTAATCCTGCTCCTAAGTCATTTTACGGTCCGGTTCCTCCGTAGAATGACCCCTCGCAGGCAATGCGCCGTGACCACTCCCGGGTACCACATCCGGAGGAGACAGTATCATAAGAATGGATCTATACAGTGCAGTACCAAATAAATTTTATCGATATCCACGTGAAAACATATATACATAGATAAAATCCAAACCAATCTTTAAGTTTCACAAAAACGGGTCTCAAACCCAAATACCGTGAAACGTGGGATAATCATAATTTCAATATCATCAAAACCGTTTCTTGATTCCAGCATGTGAATATAAGTAAATCAGAAAACATTTAAGCATGCAAGGGTTTAATGAAATCGGGCCCACTTACAGTACAATCCTGCCGAAAAACCAAACGTATACCCTCGATCTGGTACTATTTGTACAATCCCTGTCATGTCCAAAGTATACGTAAAGGTCAATGTAAGCCCCTAACATTCAACCATGAAACCCTAGACTGAAACCGGCCCGGAAAAACCCTCGAACGTGCTTCCTGAGGCAATAAATCTCATTTTGACCAACTTAACGATCTCCGATCGACCCGAAACCACCGCCATTGGATCCGGATCGTCGAAACCTAACGAATGGTGATTGTAGAAACCTAAATACGCTTCCACACACGCCGATCAACGCTCTGGTCAATGCAGGAACAGTTCCTGCTGACGCATGACGTCATCCGACAGCTGTCAGGTCTGACGTGTCAGACTCTGACAGGTGCCACGTGTCAACATATGATTGGTCCACATCACTGCTCTGTCACGCCACGTGTCAGATCTGACATGTGCCATGTGTCAGCACGGTACTGGTCCACGTCACCTGATAGGTCTGACAGGGTGCCACGTCATCACCACTGTCCTCTCGACAGGTCAACCCATTTCTCTGCAACTGGGTACATCAGACCCGCGATCTGACCCGGTCACCAATCTCTCAATTCCCAACCATTTTAGCTCTGGTTTGTTCCTGAATGTTCGTCTCAATCCCAGAAAGGGTTCTAGCTAAACAAAATCATAAAACCAAGGCTGAATCGAAGGCTTACCTCGATGAAAAGAACCGGTTCTCCCGTCGTTGTTTACTCTCTGTTCAGGTCATCACTGGTCACAAAATCAAGCTCTGGAGGTTCCTATTAGTCCTTAGAATCGATTAGGGTTAATAGAAATCAAAGATACACGTTGGAAATCAATCTTCCATCTCTGAGTTTTCCAAAACAGTTTCGGGTTTAGGGACCACCTACCTCGCCGCCGTCTGCCGTCGTGACCACCACCGTCACTTAGCCTCACCAGTTTAGTCCAGCCACACACGAACACAGAGAATGGGTGATGAGCTGGGGTACTGTTCGAAATGGATCGTGTGTGCATTTCGGGTAGGAAAATATATAGAATGGAGGGAATCTGATAAAACAAAATGGACGGTCCAGATTAAATCTAGGAAATGAGATCAAGGGTTCAGATTAGATCTGGAGTACTTTAGATGGATGGCTGAGATAAAAAGGTGGTTTTAATCCTATTAAATCACTTAGTGGAGTTTGATCCAATCTAGCCAATTGTCACTCATCCAGGTGTCCTCCAATCACAATATCAGAATAAAATAATCGACACGATTACCGAGACGCGATTTTCCCGATTTCACGTTTTTGACCATAACTTCCTCGTACGAAGTCCGATTTCGGCGTGCCGCCTGTCTACGGACTCAGGGCATTGAGACCTACCTAACGGTCCTTGAGTCATGTGAAAATTAGTTGCCAAACGAAAAGTCAACATTTTCGGCCCCATCGTCCAAAATACGGCAATGCCCCCGAACTACGTCACTGTCATTGGTCAAAGTCCGTTTGACCCACCAATCAAAAAGTCAACAATTTGGCAATACAATTCACAGGGATAAAAACGTCAATTCATGCAATAATTTACAATATTAAAATCCTCAAATTTTCGGGGTGTTACAACTGTCATTGGATCCGGATTGTCAAAACCTTTAAAATGGTCCTAGTCCTACCTAAAAATACCCTTCCACACGCCCCTACGCGCGGGTCAAAGTTCTAGTCAAACGTTAACCAAAAAGTCAACGTTGACGTCAGCAAAGGCAACGCTGATGTCATTATGAACAATAAGTCAACGGTCAAAAAGTCAATGGGTTAAAGTCAACGAGTCAACTCGCCGGCGACAGAGTCAACTCGGCGGCGACTCGCCGAAATTTCTCGCCGGAAAACTCCATTGATGCCCCAAACTTTAAACTTCGATATCTCACTCGTTTCTCAACCATATTCGACGTTCTACCTATGTAAATCCATCTTCTCGAGACAAGGATTCCAAAAATCATCCTAGAAATTTCAGAAAGTGCCTGCTCTAAGAGTTATGACAGTTCAAAGTTTTGGCCAGAATTCCGGTCACTATTCCGGCCACCTCCGACGTCCAAATTCGTCCCAAAATGAACCTACAAGCTCAAGGGAGCTCAAGGAACATATATTCTTAAAATCGATCAAAAACCATTAAAACCAAGTCCACCAGTAGAACTACAAAATAGGATTTTCTGTTTTACCTTCGAAACTTCGGCCACCATGCACGACAGTCCTTGCCATGGCCACCATTTGGTTGGTCTCAATTTCCTCTCAAGGTTAGTTGTGAAAGGAATTGGCTATGGAAGGAAGCTCAGTGCTCTCACACACTCATGGTCTATTTTTTGTTTCATGTTTTTTGTTTCATGGTTCAAGGAAGACACAAAGAAGAAGATGATTGAGGATGATGAGGAATGATTAAAAATGAATTAGAGGGAACATGATCGAAAATTTAGGGGCCTCAAAACATGGGATGAGTGACACTTGTTACTTATCCAAGGGTCCATAATCATTGATCACTTTTCAATATTTTATTATTATTTTAATCGAATTCCCGGGACGTAAGTTTAACCGATTTCACTCCCCTGACCATAACTTCCCCGTTCGATGTCCGATTTTGACGTGTTGCCTGTCTACGAACTCATGACGTCCAGAACTAGGTCCTAGTCATTGGCCAAAGTCTGTTTGACCGTCTGAATCAAAAGTCAACATTTTGCCCTTACCTTCAAAATGACCAAAATGCCCCTCGCCTTCGCAGACCCGCGACTTTCACATCCGACCTCTGATTGACGCATGCCGCCTGTCTACGGATTCAGCATCCCGAGACCTACTCAATAGTCTCCTCGGAAAGTCCAAAAAGTTTTCCCATCAAAAAGTCAACTTTCGACCCTTATAACGAGGGGAAAAATCGTCATTTTCTTCAAATTTTCCAAATTTTCCTTTTTCGAATTTCTGGGTCGTTATAGTGGCATGGTAGGATACATTTACGACCTGTAGCGGTTGTGCAGTGTTAGGCACGGAGTGTGGCCAAGTCCTTGTGAAGGCCAATGGCTGGGAGCCGTAGAGTTACGAGAGGACGAGATCCTCAGATTGTGGTTACTGGGTGATTGGACACCAACATGGAGTATGACGACTCTTCGGAGTCAAGCGCAATGGATCACTTGAGATGGACGTGCTGCAGGGAGCAGCTGGGTTCGCAATAACCCTAGTTGGTGAGTGATCAGACGAGTGGCCAAGAGAGTGGTACTTGTCGATCAGATCCTGAGGTGGACCGATCGGTGGATGTTGTGTGTTGAGAGGTTGGTGCCAGCGGTGAGATGACCGCATAGGTTCGGAGTTTCGACGGTGATGTATGTGGGTTGTGTCTGCGCAAGCTCGTGGTAGGTACCCCCATCGAGGATGGATTTGATGATTGGTTGTTGAGAATCAAGGGGAGTTTAGGAACGTTCATTTTCTCATATGGAATGTTGGAATGGTCATACCTAGAGTCATGGAGTACGAGGGAGGCAGAGCCCCTTCGACCCAAGTAGAGATAAGTAGTGATTGCTCGGTTTGAGCAAGGTTTTAGGATTAGTTTGATTCGCACTCTGCGTGGCGGTGATGCGATGACGATAACGAGGAAAGACGAAGAGCCATGAGCTGAGGGCATCTCAGTCATGATGTGCTCATGGTTGGTCTTTACCAATACACGATGAGGAGGATTTGTCGGCTAGTGTAGATTCTTGGGAATCATGTCGAGATGATAGATATTATGGAGATGGACTGGGTGAAACCCAGCAGTGGTTGAACTGGGTGGGGACTCTATCCCAATAGTGTTTGAGATGTCTAAGAATGGACGACGCGAGTACTATCTTGGGGATTAGTGACCAGTTGGTCAGTTGGTGAAATGCAGAGATTTGACTGCAGATCACAGCAGGAGACGATTGTGACTCTTCGATCGATCGGTACATCGTGTTAGGATGAATTGGCATCCTTTTGGATGTACATAAATGGTCATAAACGGATAAGCGAGTTGGATTGTTTATGGACACGTGAATTATGTCTGAGTGAGTTGAGGGCTTGGATTCTAACGGAGTTGGTAGATGTGCCTTAGAGTGGTAAACATGTCAGTTTGGTGGGTACTGAGCAGGACAGAGAGGATCTCGAGTGGCTTGGTGCGAGGTACGGGGTATACCTGGATTGGTGATAGGTACCCTAGTTCGTTGTGGATGGACAGCACGAGTGTTCGGTGCTGGAATTTGATCCCATAAGGGTTGGGACGTGCGAACCAGTTTTTCGAAGTGAATGGTGATAGAAAAAGCCAAAGAGAATCAATGGAAGTGTTTAGTTTGGGAGTAAAGGATCAAGCATTACAGTAATTATCATAGAATACTCTTAGTCGGAGAAGGAGGCTTCTCAATTTCTGTTCTTTAGAAGATGGTGCTTGGTGCCGTAGGATGACATAAGAGGAATTTTGATGTCATCGTCTTGGATCACCTTCGATTCTTCCCTACGCGGGATGAGAAGGAGTGATATGATAGTCAAGGGGTTAAAAGAGGGCGTAAGAACCGGACAGCTAGACTGTGAGTCAAATTTGAATGACTTGAAGAGCAGAAGGTATTTAGCGTCATTGGATGTGATGAGTGAGTGTCCGAGGTAGTGGACCCACGGTGGATTGAGGTGAGTGAGATTGAGTCATGTGGTAACGATCAGGATGATATAGATGACTGAGGTGATTGTGGTGACCTTGAGGTGAGTAGACCGAGGCCTGGTCGTTATTGGAGTGAGTTACCCTGCTGATTATGCTACGCTAGGAGTAGAGGAGAGTCATATTGTAAGACTGTTAAAGAATCCCTTAGCATAGTTGGTGAGATGACAAGACATGAGTTGGATATGTGAAGAGTGCATACGATATGTCTTGGTCACGAAGATGAGCACGTGTTGGGTACTATGGTAACGAGATTCGAGCTGGTGCGTCTTGGTGGACGTGATCCGGATAGACACATATTGGTTGACGTGAGTGAGTCATTTCTTGGGGTAGGCCCCAACCTTGTTATGACTCTTTAGGTACGTGTGCACGGGATGCACCCATTGTGGTTGTGAGGGTAATAAAATTTATCGAAAAAGTTCTGATCTATTGGAGTTATGGTAGATTGGACCTTGAGTGTTGCGTACGAAGTCGGGGTGAGTTGGTAGGGTTCAGTGATTGATGTGAGCGGGGACTCATGTCGGGGATGACTAAGGGAACCCTACAGTGCAGGCGTGTTATCTCTGCTGAGATAACTATTCGATTAGGATCCAAATACGCCCAAGATGGGTGGTATGTCGAATGTGTTTTGACGGAGTGTGTGATGTGTTGGTTTGACTTCTCGAGGGTGAGTCGAGATCAGAGTAGTGCAACGAAAGCGCAGTGGAGCCGGGAGTTACCGACTGGTCACGATGGTTATGACATGGTGGTGGTGAATTTGATCGGTGTCCTACGAGTTCGAATTGGTATGGATTGATAGGACTCTAAGGAGAGTCAGTATGGGTACCGAGGTCGATAGTTGCCGCAAGTTTGAGGATGACCTGCGAGATGGGATTCGTGCCATGGTGATGGCAGGATATGGAGGATGTTGTCTGTTTGGATGCTGAACTGGATGTCAACTTGGATCTGATAGCCCTAGTGGGAGTGTGTATTTCAGCCTAAAGATTATAGGTTGGAACGTGTCAGAGTGGTAGACTAAAAAGCCGATTTGACGATAACTTAGTGTCACTGACCTGTCAAAGTGAGTGGCAGGCGAAACACCGATATTCGATCTCGAGGGAGACTTACGAGCCGACGTGGGGACTCTCGAGAGTCAACGATCGGAACGCGGTTGGTGAGAGTTGAGTTGAAGCTTTGGAGACTCCGATGATGGTGCGTACCGACGAGTACGACGGTTATGTTGGACGTGTATGTTTACAGGAGAGTACCCGAGTAGAGGGGACATGTTTGGATTCCACAGTTTGGTTTTGGAATTGGGTTAGTTTGAATTTCGAGGACGAAATTATTTAAGGGGGGAAGTTTTGTAACGACCTGTCCCTAATTTGAAGGATTAATTAAGAATTAATGACGGATTAGCGAGACTAATCGGGAATTAACCAAGGATTAAAGGACGTTCAGGGTGAAATTACGATTTTCGCCTTAAACGACGACAAAATATTGACTTTTGACCCGGAAGGTCCGACGCACGAGGACCGATGACTGTGACGTAGATCGGGATGTCACGAGTCCTTAGATAGGCGACACGTCGAAATCGGACGTTCGACGGTAAAGTTAGGGTTTAAGGAAGTTCTGAGGTCTATTTACAACACCACGTTTTACGAGGCAGTTGACTTCTGTTTTGTCTGAGGTGGCCCCAGATTTTTGTGCAGGCCCAATGGATGAGTGACAAATGTCACCCATCCATTGCTCACCTACCACACATACATGCATATCCATTCCCTTCCTTCTTCGTTCGATCGTCCCCAAAATCGTGCAAACCCACATATATCACCTTCCTCAATCCTCATCTATTGCTTTTAGACCGTGAAGGAAGGTTGGAGGAAGGACTGAGAGAATGACGGGGGTGCTCATGGCGTTGACTGTCCTGGACGGTGGCTATGAACCCGATAATGGTAAGGTTTGGTTTGAAATTTGAATATAGTTTTTTAGGGGGTGTCGATCGATTCTAATGTTGGGGATGTGTTTCTGGAGGTCTTAAGAGTTAGTTGGGAGTGAGAGCCCCTTTGGGCTGCGCATGAGAGCTCGTGGGACCCCTTTTGGTGAAGTTTCCAACATATGAAATCATCATTTCGATGTAACGAACACTTTGGGTCAAGTTTCGAGTTAATCGGACATGGCTTCAATATAGTTCGGGATGTCCGAAGGTTTAGGATCGAGTTTAAAAATAGTTAAAAATTCGGAAAAATTACGGGGCTTCAGTGAGAGGTTAATGAGGTAGTTAGTAACCCTCTATTAAAATTTCGACAGGTTTGGGAGTCCCGGTGATGGTGAATAGCACGGAGAGGCATATGGCGCGCGTATCGAGGCGTAGCTTTGGACGGTCTGTGAGCGGACTTTGTTTTATGAATCGATGCATGCATAAATGTTTTATACCTTTTTATAAACATGTTTTTTGATGCCATGAGTGCATTTGTTTGTGGTATATTAGTATTTACGAATTTTCACATATTTTCACGTATTTCGAGGTTTACAGTTTTATACGGTGCTTATACGTGCTGTGTTTTCAATGATAGTTTAAGTAAATAGTTTTGGATTTATAACTATGAAACCGGACATGAGACCCATTTGTTTTTGTCTCGGGCATATGGCCCTATTGATGACCTACGGGTCCGAGTTGTTGTCGCGGCGAGTGCTGTTTGCACGGTGACGGGTGATACGAAGCTCGCCTCCAAACTGGGGATGTTTTCCTTCTGGAGAGGTCCCGATGCACTTCCCGTTGTCGAGTAGCCACTGGAGGCTCGACTTTGGAGTGCTGACGATATAGGAGATCAATCGGTGTTGTGTGCACTATGATCTAGAGGTGGTCGTGTAACGACCCGTCCAGGAAATTAAGGTTAAGATAGTGATTAAGATGGGATTAGTGAGCTTAATCGGGGGTTAGCTGGTCTCGTTGGGGTCGTTAGTATAGAATGACGATTTTCCCCTGATTCGGGCAAAATGTTGACTTTTAGTTCGGCCGGTCAATTGGGTTTTGATCAATGACCAGGACGTAGTTTAAGACGTCACGAATCCGTAGACAGGTGGCACGCCCGATTCCGACATCTGAGGAGGAAGTAATGATGTTCGGAAGGTTGAGGGCATAACCGTAATTTGGCTAAATTAGGGGGAAAATTTGACTTTTGTTACGAATGGGTTTTGGTACGGTGACCTAGGATAATTGGATAGATCTCCTCGTCCTGAGTTCGATGACAGGCGGCACGTATTCATCGGACTTACGATGTGTGAGTTACGGGTCTAGGAAGGTAGTGGCAAAACCGTAAATTTGACTTACAAGGAGGGGTATTTTGGTCTTTGTGCTCTGGGATTTGTACAGCAGAGACGGACAAATGGATGGCTGGGATTGGGCCATTTGTGTGAGAAGGGACAGGATGGTGACACGTGTAGGGGAACCAGAGGGTTCCAGCATTTTGTGCACGGTCCAAATAATTGGGGGTGCTTGTGTACCCGTGTTTGTTCTTCGACCCAGAGAGAAACAGAGGGAGAGAATTGAGAGAAGTGATGGGTGATCGTGGATGTTGGTGAGTTTGTGAGTGTGTGAGAGTGACTAGAGAGTGACAAGGAGACAGTGAGGGAGGTTAGAGGAGTGGTGGCTGTTTGTGTGTGAGAGGGGAGCCACGGGAAAACAGGGAGGAAATGAGTGTTTGTGAGTAGTGGTGCGGCCGTGATCGATCAATCGAGGCCAGTGGAGGTGTCCAGAGGACGGAGGAGGACGGGAGGAGCTACTGCCTCACGGCTGAGCTCACGACGGCGACAGGAGGACATGTACTTTCTTGTTTTCCCTTTCGATGCTCTGTTTTGCCGATTAGGTTCAGACGCTAAGTCGTAAGTTTAGGGGCTGAATCGAGGAGTCTAGTGAGGTCTAGGGGACTCAGTTGAGTCCTAGGCAGCTGCTGGTTGTGCTGCCGTGACGGGGAGTGCACGGTGGAGGTTAGTACGATGGAGAGCACTTGTTCGTGGGTTTTGGGGGAGATTCGACGGTCTTGGTGAGTTGGGTGAGGTTTAGGCCGGTCCTAGGAAGAGTTTGAGACTGCCCCCGTGTTGGGGGAAGACCTGGGTGGCTGGAGAAGGAAACAGGGGCTTATCGGGTTTGTGGTGCGAGCTTGAGTCGACAGGTTTTAGGCCGTGTCGGGGTGTTTGAGTGAGAGGAAAAGGTAGCTTGGGTCTGGATGATGCAGTTGGTGAAGAGAGGAGTAGTTTTGGTGCAGGTACGGTGGAGAACCATCCTCGCCGGTTTGTTTTGAAGGCACTGTGTCGAACCGGGTCGACTCGAGGAAGACGACGACACTGTAGCAGGCGCGTGAGGGCCACGCGCAGCCACTTTGGGCGGCGCGTGGGGGCGCGTGCGGTGGCGGTTGAGGAAGTTGTCAACATAGTTTTTGGTCTAGGAGTTGTGACGAGTCTAATGGGATTGGTTTCGGGTTAATCGGACGTCGTTTGAGGTTAGTTCCGCGAGGTTGAAGGTTTAGGGTTTCGGTTCGTTACGTCTAGGACCCGGGGATTTTTGAGAAAAATTAGGTGGACTTCCGTAGATGTGTTAGTAACGTACTTTGGTGGTTGTTGACAGGATCGGGACTTCCCGAGGAAGCTGAGGAACGTACAAGACGTTCGGGACGCGATTGAGGGCTCGGTACTGTGAGTGGACCCCTTCTCTAAACTCAAGCATGCATAACTGTTTTCTATGCTAGTTTTGTGGTTTTATATGTGATTTTATGATTATCGAATATGCTTTGTTGATTTTACATAATTGCACGTTTGTCGAAAAAGTACGGTTTTCAGCACGTTTTACGAGAAAGACTTGATTTCTGATTATGGTGCCGGGATTTTGGGGATTTCAAACAATAAATGGTTTTCAATGATTATAAGTGGATTTTGGAACATGATTTCGATGATCAAGGTTTTCAGTTTTAAAATCGGATTTCGAGAAGCGGAATTTGGTTTTAAGGTTGAAAAGTGGATTCCGAATTTGGGTTCGGAATGAAGGTTTTGGATGTCGGAAGGGCATGAGATCGGTGATTTCGGATTCGAGTTTGGATGTGGATTGAGAAATGGTTTTCAAATGGTTTTGAATTGGATTTGTTGGATCTGGTTATTGGGTTTAAAGACCCGGATATTGATTTGACGGGGGACGGGCCCAGATTGAGTTTAAAGACTCGGGAGTTTAAAGACTTGGATATATTGATATTTCCCCCGTAGGCCTGTTGAGTTTAAAGACTCGGAAGTTTAAAGACTCGGATATTATTGAGCCCTGGATTGAGTTTAAAGACTCGGGAGTTTAAAGATTCGGATAGATCCAGCAGGTTTGATCGGAATATGATGATTTGATATTCACCATTTATGATATAGTTTTTATGATGCTTATGATATGGTTTCTATAACTATTTTATAGTGTTTCTGTTTCTTATGATGTTTTATAGCGATTGATTGATAACTGTTTTCATAACTGGGTTATGCATGTGGTTTCAAAACGGAGGGCTAAACCCGGTTTTCTTATAAAATGGTTTTGGCAACTTTTCGTTCTTTCTGGTCCACTCACACCTTCTGTTTTAAATTGCCCTCCAAGTCGTGGAGCTAGTGCGGGGTGTCGGCGTGGAGGCAGCGTCTGAGGCATAGAAGTCGCGAGGGCGAACCCCGGAGTGTTAAATTTTCCGTTGTGCGTGTATCTGGTTTATCGATTTTTCTTTCTTTTGTATTTGGGACTATGCTCTGTAACCTTTTAACTTCGGGATAGTTTAGTTCTCCTGCGTCTGACTGTGCTTGTTGGGTGTTTTACTTTAGTTACGTGTTGGGGTGTCAGACGGGAGCAGGATTTACCTCGATTTTCGGGGTGAAACCGGGGTGGGTCATGACAGGTCGAGGCAGTTGATATGTTCACGGCGACATACCAGGATTGAGGGCGGTCCTAGACGGATAGTTGCACACATTACTATGATTGGAATCGTGACTGCGGTTGATTTAAAATATCAGGCATGAGGCCTAGTTGAATCCCGAGTTCAAGCTTGACGCCCAGTTGATTTGTGGTATCGGGCATGAGTCCCAATTGTGGTTTTTCACACTTATATGTATATGCCCTCCTATATGAGCGGATTGGTCTCCACCAGACGTCATAGATCCTGGAGAGTCACGATCCACTACCTAGAATGAGTGACTCCAAGAGAGAGCACATTCCAGGAGTGAGAGATATGATATAGTCTAGGACTGGGTCCATAGACAGTCCTCCAAACATCGTAGATCCTGGATTTTGGACAGATCCTCCAAGACATCGTAGATCCTGGGGGTAGACTCAGAGTGAGATCCCAAGTAGTATGCATACTTATAGATATATCGTGACGGGTACTTGATTGGGCACATGGGATGTCGAGGATGGGTTGTATATATATGTTTGTACGAGGCTTTACTGATATGGTTTTGGGCTGAAACCCACGTGTATTGGATTTAGGCTGAGAACCTTTGTTCTATGATTTGAAATGATACTCGTTCTGGGTTTCTTTATTTTGGATTTTGGGGCGATGCCCTATTGAACATTTTGAGAAATGGTTTTCGAATGCATGCATGCTTTTTTCTTTGAAGGGCATAAATGTCTTTTTATGAAATGTTTTTAATAATATCTTTGTTTTGTCCACTCACAGCTTTCATGGGTTTTGATGCCCTTCAAGTTGATCATAGACGAGGACTGTAGCAGAGACCGAGACATCACACTCCTTCTCCAGATCCTGGCACACTCTTGAAGCCCTGGTGGGGCTGAGGTTGGAATTATCCCTAATCTAACACTTCGTGTCAGACGGGAGCAGGTACGTCCTGCATTAATCCCAGGGATTGGGACGGGTTCTAACATAGTGGTTCCTTGTTTAGGGTGTTTGGATACTAGTTGGTGTAGTTTGACTCACGATACTCCGGAATGAGTATAAACTACCACTAGGTTTGAATTTTATGGGGTATTTTTTGAGATACTTTCTAGACGAGTTGGGATATCGGATTAGGACTCTAGATGAGTCAGGATTGTAGATTGGGTCTCCAGGTGAGTCGAGGAACTGAAAGTGGACTCTACCATGAGTCGGGTTTTAGGTAGGGGGCTCGGGCGTAGGTAATGAAGCCGATGGGTCACCCGTTAGGCATGGCTATGAGACAAGGTTGTTTTTAGCAGTTGAGTTAATTTGTCGCCATGGGTTACGATCGGTGCCAGGACTAGTACAAACTGGGTTTACCTTGCTTCCAAGGTCGGTGGGTGGTGTGGGCGGTGATCCCTATAGAACGGCTGTTGTTGGTTTTATCCCTTGTCTGAAGGTTTTTAATTTCGGAGATAAATTTTAGAATAGTTTTGGAACTATGCTTAGGGTGTCAAACGGAAGCATGACCTAACATGGAGTTCGAGGTGTTTTATGGGGTGAGTCTTGTTAATGCTTCCTTGCGGAAATCAAGTAATGCATATGATTCAAAGCTACTGATTGCGTTTGTCCACTGGAGTATGCATTTTTGAGGAAGTAAGCTCGTGTGTTTGATCGGTAGCTATGGATAACATTTTCCGATCAGAGCGTCCTTCCCTAAGGAAGTAAGCTTGTGCATCCAATAGATATCTACTGATAGCATTTTTCGATTGGGGCGTGCTTCCCTGAGAAAGTTGAGTAATGCGCCCGATCGGTGGCTACTGATAGCATTTGCTAACCGAAGCATGGTTCCCTAAAGAAGTAAGCTCGTGGGTGCAATCGTAGCTACTAATAGCATTTTCCAATTTGAGAATGATTCCTTGAAAAAGTAAACTTGTGAGTCTGATCCTTAGCTACTGATAGCATTTTCCGATCGGAGTTTCTCTAAAGAATTCCCCCAAGTTATTTGCTGAGGTGGATTGTCTCGAGGGAAGACTTGTAACAAGAGTGCACTGACCAAAAACCCTCTCTGTTTCTTTCTACCAATCTATATGGTGCAATATATCTAGTCCCTTAAGTCTTTGATCGAGGTAGGATGCTGAAGGAAACTGATCAACTAGAAATGTCCATGATTTCTCGAGAGCCACTTGCAAGGTGAGTGTATGTCACCTCATACTGAGGATGCCTATGAGCTCATACCAATTGGTAACATGGGATGTCTGCGTGCTCATGATGAGTGAATGATCATGCGTATTGCTGAGAGGTAGTGATGTTAATATAATTCTCATATACCATGGGTGATTAAGTGCGCATGATGATGCACATGGTGTTTCAATGATGTGAGTAATGTATAATAAAGTGTGACAAGAGAAGATGATACTTACGTGTTGTGATGTTCGTCACTCAGTGATAAGGTGGTTGTTAGATTGATTGTGTAGGCATGATGGCTAGGTGTAGCTTTCAATGTCTTGCAAGGGTTGATTATATAAATATGTTGGTAAATTGAGGTGATGCCTTTGGATGACCAAGTGTCCGCTAATAGGACAAAGCATCAAGTGGTACTTCTACCAAGGTGATGTCGTTGGCTAACCAAATCTCCGGTTGTGGGACGAGAGGAATACCGCATCAAGATGGTAGATCCGTCGAGGTGATATGATTGGCTAACCAATTATATGTTAGTAGGATGAGAGGAAGACCGCATCAAGGTCGTAGATCGACCAAGGTGATGTCGTTGGCTGACCAAGTGTCTATTGGCGGGATAAGAAGAAGACCACATCAAGGTGGTAGGTCAACTGAGATTATGCCATTGGCTAACTAAGTGTCTATTGGCAAGAAGAGAAGAAGATGGCATCAAGGTGGTAAGTTGACCGAGGTGATGTCGTTGACCAACCAAGTTTCCATTGATAGGATAAGAGGAAGACCACAACAAGGTGCTAGGTCGGCTGAGGTGATGTCGTTGGCCTACCAAGTGTTCGTTGGTAGGACGAGAGGAAGACCACACCAAGTTGGTAGGTTAGTTGAGGTGACGTTGTTGGCCACCCAAGTGTTTGTTGGCAGGAGTAGAATAAGACCCTACCAAGATGGTAGACCGACCTACGTGATGTCATTGGTCGACCAAGTGTTCGTTGGTGGAACTAGAGGAAGACCGTGTCAAAGTGATAGGTTGGTGTAGGTGATGTCATTGGCCAACCAAGTGTCCATTGGTGGGACAAGATGAAGAACTCCTCAAGGTGGTTGGTCGGCCGAAGAGAAGTCATTGGCCAACCAGGTGTCCGTTAGTGGGACGAGAGGAAGATCGCTTCAAGGTGGTCAATCGACTAAGGTGATATTGTTGGTCGAGTAAGTGTCCGTTGGCGGGACAAGAAAAAGACCCCACCAAGTTAGTAGGTTGATCGAGGTGATGTCATTAGCTGAACAGTTAAGGTGAAGTTGAGGCCGACCAAGAGTTACTTGATGGGATCATGAAGGCGAAACCTCGAATGATTAATAATTGACTGTTCAAGGTGAAGATGAAGGCCGAGCAAGAGGAATATGATGGGATCATGAAG
This sequence comes from Prinsepia uniflora, assembly GCA_032719365.1. Taxonomy (NCBI): domain Eukaryota; kingdom Viridiplantae; phylum Streptophyta; class Magnoliopsida; order Rosales; family Rosaceae; genus Prinsepia; species Prinsepia uniflora. The sequence continues at coordinate 34,866,988 of CM064867.1, forward strand.
GCGGAAACTCGCATGATCATGTGGCTGACGGATCAAGGTGAAGATGAAGGACTACCAACAGCAACTTGATAGGATCATGAAGGCGGAATCTCATGTGATCATGTTGTCTACCAGTCAAGTTGAAGATGAAGGCTAACCAAGAGAAACTTGATGGGATCATGAAGGCAGAACCTTGCACGGTCATGTGACCAACCAATAAAGTTGTAGATGAAGGCCGACCAAGAGCAACTCGATGGGATCTTGAAGCCGAAAGATTGTACAATCATGTGGCCGACCAGTTAAGGTGATGTTTAAGGCCGGCCAAGAGAAACTTGATGGGATCATGAAGGTGGAACCTCACATGATCATGTGGCTGACCCGTTAAGGTGGATTTGTGGTCAACCAAGAGAAACCTGATGGGATTATGAAGGAAGAACCTTACACTCTCATGTTACCAACCAGTAAAGTTGAAGATGAAGGCTGGCCAAGAGCAACCTGATGGGATCATGAAGTTGGAACCTTGCACGATCATATGGCTTACTAGTCAAGGTGAAGATGAGGATAAACGAGAGCAACTTATTGGGATGATGAAGGCGAAATCTTGCACGATCATGTGGCTGACTAGTCAAGGTAAATATGAAGGCCAACCAATAGAAATTTTATGGGATCAGGAAGGCGGAATCTCGTACAATCATGTGGCCAACCAGTGCAAGGTGAAGACAAAGACCAACTTAGAACAACTTGACTGGGTCATGAAGGCGAAACCTCGCACGAGCATGTGGCTGACTAGTCAAGGTGAAGATGAAGGCTGACCAAAAGCAACTTGATGGGATCATGAAAGCGGAACCTCACACGATCATGTGGCCGACCAGTTAGGGTGAAGTTGATGCCGACCAAGACCAACATGATGGGTTCATGAAGGCAGAACCTCGTACGATCATGCGGCCTTCCAGTCAAGCTGAAGTTCAAGGACAAACAAGATCAACTTAATAATGGATATCACTTGAATGGTCCATCAAGGTGGAACCTCGCATGATCATGTGGCCGACTGGTCAAGGTTCGAATTGGCTTGTGGGCTATTCTTTGTTGATCTTGGTGACTTCACCTAGGGTGTCCCTCGCACCTCTCCTTATTGCGACTTGTGGGTTGAGGAAGTTGTGTTTTATGAGGAGATGATGAATCTATGAAAACCTACAATTTCACATGAAATGGGTGGCGTAGGATCTTTCCATTTTTCTTTCTTGGTCGGCCCCATTGATGGCGAAGTGAGCACGAGTGGCAAGATCAGATTTTCACAATGATTGAAATTCTTGATAGCTTATGGTGTTTCAAAGGATGTGAGAATGAAAGGGAAATGACATAACTCTTTGTTTCGATTCCGAGAAGACTATGCATATTATATATAATAGACCAATATTATATATATATATTGGTTTATGAAAATCAATATATATCCTAATCCATATATATATATATATAAACTAGAATCAAGGGACTCTTATTTTTACATTATTTCAGAGTCTTTATATCAATTACTATCAAATGTTCCTAAAGAATTATTGTTGTGAATCACTTAAATAAATGATATGGTGATGACTTGGAAATAACAATAACCATACCAATTAATTAAATTAGTTTAAAGCAAGACTATGTATATAAACAAATATTAAACATCTCCATCTCCATCTAAATTTGTAACAACCTGTTTCTAGTTTACGGGATTAATTATGGATTATTGTGACTAATCAAGAATTAGTCGAGGATTTTTCGAATGGTCGGTGTGAAATCACAATTTTGCCCCTAGATTGGGCAAAAAGTTGACTTTTGACCCGAGTGGTCAAATGCATGAGGACCGAGGACCATTAAGTAGATCGGGATGTCACGACTCCGTAGACAAGTGACACATCGAATTCAAAAATCGTACGAGGAATTTATGGTTCAGGGAAGAAAAATGGCATTATTTAGGTTTTACGAGAAATTTGATAGTTGGCTTATTTGGATTGGGTAAAATATCTGGGTGGACCACGTGATAAGTGACAAGTGTCTTCATCCTCTTCTGTTTGGGTTCATGTATCTTGGGTTCATGTATTTTGGGTGGACCACGTGATAAGTGACAAGTGACACGTGATAAGTGGACCACGAGAAATTACCCCAAATATTTTGGGTTCATGTATCTTCATCTCTTTTGTTTCTCTATAACCCGAAACCCACACAAACCCACTCCAAAACCATTTTCATCCTCTTTTGCTGAGACCAGAGAGGGAGAGAGAGATTGAGGGTGAGTGAGAGGCTCGAGACGGCGAGGAACAAGGCAGGACCGCCGTAGACAGCGGACGAACCCGCGACCTAGGTTACCCGAAACCGTTGTGGACTTTGAATTTGGTTTTCAATTTTTGGACATTTGGGAAGGTTTCTAATGTTTGGGTTGTGTTCCTGGTGTCTATGTGAGTTTTTGGGGACCAAAACCAAGGATAGAAGTGACTGTAATAGACGGGGAAACACAGTTGCAGGTGGCCGTCACTGTTCAAGCCTGGGAGGTAAAAATCTAGAACTTTTCTGGTGTTTTGACGTCACAGAACTCTTCTAGGGATCGAGAAGAGTCTATGGGAACAAACGAGGTAAAAAATGGTTGAGTTTTAGCCCAGTTATGGCTGGGTTGGGTCGCGGGTATGGGTGACCCGTTACAGTAAATCGAGTTGACCCGACTGAAGGTAGACGATGATAACGTCAACGGGTAACATCATCATGTGTCAATGTTGTCAAGCCACGTGGCCAAACAGGGGCTGCCACATGGAAGTTGTCAGGTCCAGTCAGCACTGACATGTTTCAGACACATGGACCAATAAGGGGCTAACAAGTGGCACTATCAGACCTATCAGGCTGATGACGTCATGATGATGTCTATCGTTGACTGTTGACCGTTGACCTTCACGTCAGCATTGACTTTTGACCATAGTTGACTAGGGACTTTGACTAGTACGTGGGAATGAATTTCAAGATGAGACCAGTTCCAATCACAAGTTTCGACGTTCTAAATCCAATAGTGGTGATTTTAGGTCGATCAGATATCGTTAGGTTGGTCAAATTGAGGGTTTTACCCTAAGGATACCTGTTCGTGACACGTTGAATTTTTTGGGAGTTTCGTTGGTTTTTGATTATGTCATTTCTAGGTTGGTAGTGACCTTTAAGTATATTTTGGATGGGTTCGGATAACCTGAGAGTTTAGCATAGCCCCACGTGGCTTACGGCGCAGCTTGGACGTTCTGTGAGTGGACATTTGATTTCTAAATATGATGCATGCATAACTATTTTATATGTTTTATGAACAAGATTTGAGATTCCTTGAGTGCATATTGTAACGACCCGTCCCAAATTAACGGGATTAATTAAGGATTAATGACGGATTAACGAGGCTAATCGTGGATTAGACGAGGATTAACGGACGTTCAAGGAAAAATGACGATTTTGCCCCTAGAATGGGTAAAACATTGACTATTCGTTCGGACGGTCAAATGGACTTTAACCAATGACCGTGACGTAGTTCGGGACGTCACGAGTTCATAGACAGGTGGCACGTTCGATTCCGACATCCGTGGAAGAAGTTATGACGATCGTAAGGTCAGGGGCATTTTGGTAATTTTGGCAAAAAGGGGCTAAAAGTTGACTTTTTGACCGAAAGGTCTGGTGACCGAGGACCAAGCACCTTTATGTAGATAAAGACGATACGAATCCGTAAACAGGCGGCACGTCGAATTCAGACGTTCGACGACGAAGTTACGGTTCACGGAAATTCGAATGTACTATTGCACGTTCTTCGAGACGGGTGCTGTTTTGGACTTCAGTGGGCCCCACCTTTTTCTCAGGGCCAATGGATGAATGACAGGTGTCATTCATCCATTCAACCTCACTTTCTCTCATGCACAAAACCACCACGTGTAACCATTTTTCCCCATTTTTCCCGTCCAAACCCGATCACCATTTTTCCTCCACAACCCAAACCATTGACCCCTGAACATTGAGGAGAGGCCAGAGAGATGAAGGGGACCGGCTGGACGTGGTGGCCGGCCCAGAAAGCACCGCCGTGGACAGCGGAGGAGGAGGCGATCGAGGTAATCAGTTTTACCCGATTTTGTCCATTTTCCATTCTAATTGTTATGGGCCGATTTGGATGGTTTCACTGAACTAATTAGGTTGCTAGGGGGTTTTTAGGAAGGTTTGGAGAAGGGTTGGACGTCGGGGAAGCCCTGGGGAAGGTTTTGGATTTTTGAACCGTGAGGACAAAATTGGACCGGCCGGATTTCGTGGATTTTAGGGCTTTTAATCGATTGGGTTAGGTTCCTAGGAAGATTATAGGAAGGTTAGGATTGATTAGGATTGTAAACGGTGAAAAACGGGGCCGGAATGAGCTTGAAACGGTCACGCCGGTCCAATTTGCAGACGAATCGGACCGGTTCAGACCGGTCGACGCGAGGTAGGGGACGACACTATTCACTAGCGCGTGGCTCCCACGCGTAGCCACTTCAGCGGCGCGTCCGGGCGCGTGGGGAGTAGTTTGAGGATGGTTCCAACATGTCAAATCATCTATTCGATGTAACGAACATTTTGGGACTGGTTTCGAGTCGATCGGACATCGTCTCGATATAGTTCGGGCTGTCGGAAGGTTTCCAGGCGCGTTTAAAAATAGTTAAAAATCCCGGAAAATTAGGGGTCTTTAGTGAGGGGTTAATTAACTAGTTAGTAACCCTCTAAAGTGATTTGGACAGGTTTGGGTACCCCGAAGGAGACGGTTGACCCGAGAAGGCGTACGGTTCGCATATCGAGGCAACAGCGCGGACAGTCTGTGAGTGGACTTTATTTCTGAAATCGATGCAGGCATAAATGTTTTATATATGTTTTAATATGTGTTTTGGGATGCCTTGAGTGCATTTTGGTGTGTGTTTATGTATGGGCATGTACTTCGAGGTTTTCGGTTTTCATGAAATGGTTTTAAAAAGTAAAACGACCCATTTGGTCTTGATTATTCAAGCATGAGACCCATTTGGATTTGGTTTAACTTGGGCATGAGACCCTATTGACGACCTACTGGTCGGAGTCGTGGTCGCGACGGGTGCTGTGTGCACGCCTCCGGATTAGGATGCGTTCCTTTCGGAGAGGTCACGATGCACGTCCCGTTGTCGAGCAGCCACTGGAGGCTCGACTTCGGAGTGCTGACAGTTTAGAGGATCGATCGGCGACGTGTGCACCATTTTCTTTGAGAGCGGTCCTGGATTGATGGTTGCATGCATCGCTCCGATCGGGATCGTGACTGACCCTGAGATATCGGGCTCAATGCCCAGTTGATTTGAGTTCGGGCTCGAGGCCCAATTATTGTGAAATCGGGCGAGAGGCCCTGTTGAGTTCTATGTTCGGGCTAGAGGCCCATTTTCCTTGTGTTATCGGGCGTGAGTCCCGCTTTTATGGGTTTTGGTATACTGGTATATATATACCCTCCTTACGAGATGATTGATTGGTCTCCCCCAGCGTCGACCTGGAGAGTCACGATCCACAGACCAGAATGGGTATCCCCATAGGGATACCGTTCCAGGAGTGGAGGTTACTTATTATGTTGTGGTCCCGGACCAAATTCCGGAGGGATATGTGGACTAGATTCAGAGAGAGAGCTCGGACTAGATCCAGAGATTGAGCCTCCCAGATGGAGATTCCTGGGAGAAGACTCGGAGTGAGACCCCGAGTAGTGTGCACACTAGATAGATATGATGACATCGTGACTATATCGGGGCTGTGATCTCTAGGGGCTGTGTGCCCCGAGATGGCATCTTCTCCGGAAGTGCCTAGGATGGGTTATATATGTATATATGTATATGTGTGTGTGATTCCACTGATATGGCGTTGGGCTGTGACCCACGCGTATTGGTTTTGGGCTCAGACCCTTATGAGGTGGTTTTGGGATGAGTTCCCACGTGTTTTGGTTTGGGCGGAGGTCCCAGGTATTTGATTGACGGATTTCAGGCTAAGGCCCAAATGGTTTGATGGTTCATGACGGTTTATGGGAACCGGGCATGAACCCTAGAAATGGTTTTTAAATGCATGCATATGTTTTTAATGAAGGGCATAAAGGTCTTTTATGAAATGTTTTTATAAAATTATTTGTTTCGTCCACTTAAAACTTTTATGTTTTGAATGCCCTTCAGGTTGATCACGAATGTGACTGTAGCAGAGACGAGACGTCGCATTCCTCCTTTGGATCCTGGCGTACTCTGATAGCCCGGTTGAGCAAAAGACGGAAATATCCCTGGTCTGACACTTCGTGTCAGACGGGAGCAGTCACGTCCCATGCTAATCCCGAGGGATTTAGGGCGGGTCCTGTCACATATGGTGTATATATTTGATTGCGATGATTTGGCATTCTTGTGGAAATGTGTTCGTGCACGTATTTCGAGATTTATGATTTATGTTGTACCTTAGGCTTAGGCTAGGTTTTTATACGTGTTTGTACTTTCAAATGATTTGAATGAGGAAATGATTTCGGAATTAGAAATATTATCTCGGGCTTGAGGCCTTGTTTATTTATGAGATATCGGGCTTGAGGCCCCGTTGATTTATGAGATACTGGGCTTAAGGCCCAATTAGTTTGTGGTATCACGTTGAGTCTTAGTTGTGGTTTACGAAATGATATTTCGAGTTTGAGACCCCATTAAGATGGTTTGGACTGAGTCCCTATGATTTTGGATTGGATAGGATTTGGGGAATCCTGATTTTGTGGAAACGGTTTGTGGAAACTATACCTCGGGCTGAGACCCTGTTCAAATGTTTGAAACTTGATTTGAGGTATAAAGGGTTTTACAATGATTTTCCACTGGATTAATTACGATTTTACTTATACCATCCTTATATATGTATTGTCTCCTCCAGACGTCTCGTAGTATCCTGGAGTTGTCACGGAGCATTGCTGAGAGGGGCAACTCCATGGAGTGGCTCAGGATCAAGATTGTTAGATTTGGATATAACCCCGGATAGTGATCCGGGGAAGGCACATCATTATGATGTTGCCTCGGAAACTGGTGGATCCGAGGGTAGGAATCGGACTTGAAACCTCGAGTGGTACGCGTAGCCTTAGAATCGTGACATTATTGATTCGACATCTAGGATGTCGAGGATTGGTTATATTGTTTTTGATTTATTTGGACAGCGACCCGACGTGTTTTGGTTTTAGGCTGAGACCCTGCTGAGGAAATGGCTTTGATTGATAAACGTTTTCACTATGTTTTAATTTGAAAAGCCATATGATTTGATTTAAATAAAGTTGTTGTTATAACTGGTTTTATGATGCATGCATGCTTTTTAGTGAAGGGTATAAATGTCTTTACGTAAATGATTTTATAACTGTTTATTTTCGTCCGCTCACAGCTTTTACCGTTTTTAATACCCTTCAGGTTCATCGCGGACGCGGGCTGTAGCAGAGACCGAGACATCACATGCCTCCACAAATCCTAGTGTACATTGGAAGCCCCGAGAGGGTTAGGTGTATCCCTGGTCTGGCACAAGGTGTAAGACGGAAGCATGGTACATCCCACGTTGATCCAGGGAGGAATGGGATGGGTAGTGTCAAAATCTCTAAATCCACAGTCCTTTTCATGTTTATGGATTTTTCGTTCTCATCTCCTTCAATCAGCCTTTCTAGCTACATTTGAACTCCCAAATAAGTCAACAAAATGAAGAAAAAAAAATTCATTGTTATAAACCAACATAACCAAACAAAAAAGAATTTTTTTATTGAGGAAGTGAACTTCATATTTGTGAAAAAAATAGACGAATACATTAAGTCATCATATCTGTGCACAAGCCTCCAAATAAAGGCGATAATGAAACCAATGGAAATTGGTTCGAGCACACAACCCATGGTGAGCGAATCGGTGAGCCATTGAATTAGCTTGTCGTCTGAATTGGGTTGGGGTCACAAACTGAAATTGTTAAAGAAAGAGCTTGGTATCTTGAAGAATCGGGCCAACAAGGGTCAATTCTTCCCAGCTTTGTTGAAAGGACGCATTGTAGGATGCTGAGTCAGATTCCATAATAGCCTGTTGGATCCCTTTGTGCTTTGATTAATTACAAACCACGACGAATTGTGATTGCTTCAATGTGACACACCCCGACCCGAATAATCCGCTTAAGGCACAGAGATTGAGGTGTGCTAGCCAACATTTAGATGGAGATGTTCAGATGACAAAAGCCAATTAAGTAAAACAATATGTTTTAGTGAGTCGAGTGAAATATAACTAGTCAAAAACTGATTACACCTTACTCCATAGGGAAATATAGGGTGGGGACACAAGTTTGATGATCATACCGTTACCTTACTACCTGAGATACCCAATTGTGGCCACGTCACTCCAAGACTCGGGAGCAAATGTCAGAGCAGTTACTAAGCCTTATCGAAGAGCACGCAGACCAGCGATAACTGAGGGGTTAAAAAAAGGTGAGAGGACCCAAAAATTTATTTCAGTGTAAAAACCATTTTTAGTAAAACCATCTTAACCCCTCAGTTTTCCCAAAAACCAAAAAAAAAAATTACACTTCCAAGTTCTACGATAAATAATAATAATATTATCATTAATCAGATTAATCAACCCAAATTATGAAATACACATGCATGAACCACAATTTAATTGCTCATGAGTCGCACAAGGCATACTCATATGCCAGACAGGGGTATCTATAAGCACGTGTACCTCATCCACGTGAAAGCTAGGTGCCATGCACAGTCACCTCATGTCCCCTAGAGCTCGAGGACAAGCTGGCGCATATTTAAATAGTATTAAGAGCTGGGCGCGTAACGACTCATCCCGAATATCAGGATTAAATATTAATTAATTATGAAGTTAGTATGATTAATTGGGGATTAATCGAGTGCAAATCGGACAGACAGTGTAAAATGACCGTTTTACCCCTAGAATTGGGCAAAATGTTGACTTTTGACTTGGGAAGTCAAACGTATGAGGACCGATGGCCGTGACGTAGATCGGGACGTTACGAGTCCGTAGACAGGTGGTATGTCGAAATCGGACGTCGAACGGAAAAGTTATGGTCACGGGATCAAAATCGGGAACTTACATCCCGGGATTCGAATTAAATTATCACTTTAATCTGATTGGCTGATTTTTTTATGTGGGGCCCTTGGATGAGTGACAAGTGTCACTCATCCCATGGCTTGAGACCCCTAAATTGTGGATCTTGTTCCCATTGGTCCATTTGTAATTCTTTTGAAAACAAACACACACACATCTCTCACCCCCAGCCTTTCATTTCCCCCAGCCCTCTCATCCTCACCCTTAATCCCTCACATCTGATCACTCATCATCTTCTTCATCATCGACCATCTTCATCTCTTCCCTTAACCCGTGAGAACAAACACCCCAAACCCCCACCCTCGACCCACCAAACCTCACTCCTTGTCGATGGTGTAAAGATGAAAATGAAAGGAGAGACTAGGACGAGCATGATGGTGCTAAGAACTTGGATCGTCGTGGACGGTGGCCGAGAAAACCTTGACGGTTAACTTCAGGTTCAAAAACGTAAGGATGGATTTTGAGGGCTGTTGAACGTTTTGAATTATGGGAGGATGTTCCTGAGGTCGAGACGACTGTGGTGGTGGCCACGACGATGCACGACGACGACGGTAAGGTGGTTTTCCCGCAAAAACCCTGTTTTTAGTTTGAAAAATGGCAACCTTAGTTTTGATGATTGATGATCAATTTGGTTACTTGTATGAGGTTTTGGACGTCAAGGAGAGTTGATAGGGACCAATTTTGTGGCCTGAGTTAGCATGTGGTGGCCGGAGACAGCGGGGGAAATTGAAGGTTGGATCCTCGATTGGGAAGATGAGTTTGATTAGGAATGATTAGATGAATGTTTAGGAATGAAAATGGACAAAATGGACCAAAAACATAGGAGTTATGGGCCTGAATGGGTCAGGCCGGTTCAGTTGCACTAGCTGCACAGTCGGACTGGACAGGACCAGTTCAGGTAGGTTGAAGATGATGAACAGTGTCGACGCATAGGCTTACGCGCAGCGCCTTTGGGCGCACGCGTGGGGCATATTTGGGGCACATGTTCGACATAAGAAATCATCCTTTTGATGTAACGAAAATTTTGGGACTGGTTTCGAGTCGATCAGACATCGTTTCGATATAGTTCCGGATGTCCGAAGGTTTAGGATCCAGTTTAAATACTTTTAAAAATCCGGGAAAATTACGGTGCTTTAATGGAAGGTTACTGGAAGTATTTATGACCCTAGAATGTGATTTGGACAAGTTTGGATATTCTGAGGACGGTAATTTAGTCCAAAGGGGCTTATGACATGCATATTGAGGCGACAGCGTAGGACAGTCTGTGAGTGGACATTGTTTTCTAAACTGTGATGCATGCATAACCGTTTTATATGTTTTATATATGTGATTTCTATGATGATGATTGTGGTATTAGGGATTTACATATTTGCACGTATTTCGAGATGTTTTCCATATTTGCACATATATTGAGACCCATCTGGTTTATGAAATATCGGACTTGGAGTCCATTTGATTAAATGAGAAATCGGGCCAGGGGCACAGTTGGTTTATGAAATCGGGCATGAGGCCCAGTTAAGTTTTATGAATGTGATTTCGGGTCGGGGACCCATAAATAGATTTTGATAAATGGTTTTGGATTTGAGAAATCAAATTTTTGGATTACGATGTTTTTATGCAAATTCCGGGCGTAGGCTCATTTGAACGGTTTTAGATGACTTATGAAATGGTTTTCCATATACCATCCTTATATCTATGGATTGTCTCCTCCAGTCGTCTGGACGATGGAGTAGTCACGGCGCATTTCCTGCGATGGGTCACTGGACGGATCGACCAGACCGTATAGTGACTCAGGAGCAAGATTGCTAGACGTATGGGACGTCAGACATCTGGGATGTCAGAGATTGACTCAGGTTGAGACCCCGGGTAGCACGCGTAGGTTAGACCGTGGCAAGACGTCTGGGACGTCAGGCATCTGGAACGCCAGGAATTTGGGATGCCGAGGATTGGTATATAACGGTATTTGATGGAATTGTGATTTATATATTTACTGGATTATTTATTTGGATTTCGGATTTATTGGATTTATGATTCGATTTTCGGTGTTAATGTATTTGGGCTGGGACCCATATGGTTTGGATATACGGTTTTGGGCTGAGTTCCCACTTACTTGGATTTATGGTTTTGGGCTAAGGCCCTAATAATTTAATTAATTTAAATGGTTTGATTATTGGTTTTTAATTGCATGCATACTTTTTAGTGAAGGGCATAAATGTATTATTATGAAATGTGTTTTATTAACCTATTGATTTTCGTCCACTCACAGCTTTTAATGGTTTTAATGCCCTTCAGGTTGATCACGGATGCGGGCTATAGCAGCGATTGAGACATCACACTCCTCCACCTATCCTAGCGCACTTTGGAAGCCCGGTCGGGCTGAGCTTTTTAGTTATCCCTTGTCTGACACTTCGTGTCAGATGGGAGCATGGAACATCCTGCGATAATCTCGAGGGGATTGGGATGGGTCGTGTCAAGTGGTATCAGAGCATAGTTTTCTCTTGTTGTACGCGTAGGTTGAGGATGTGATGTCTCTATGGGCTGCAATTCATTATCAACCTGATAATTAGGATGCCAGCATGATAGTTAGTGGGAATGAATCGTGGATAGTTTCGATTCGGTATTTGATGCTTATGTGTTCCATAGTTCTGTCGTGGTTTGGCAGTGTGGGACCCTATTGAGGGATGAACGTAACAGTGCTTTAGAGTTTTGATCGTGGGATGGTTATGTCAGGATCGTCTATCACGATATTGCAGGTATGGATATGACGATAGTGTGGAGTTGTGGCCATTAGATGGTCAGGTCGTGTTTAGTTGGATAGTTGTGTTGCTGAGGGTAGCCAGGTTCGGGGAGCCCTAGTGTGCGATGTATGGTTTGGAGATATGAGTCGGCGAGTGTTTTGACTTTTGCGATTTTTCGAAGTAGAGACTGTTGGTCGGTCACGTCATGTCAGCTTTTTGTGATGGTACTGCACTCTGCAGACGAAGTTGTGATAATCGGTTAGGCCTAGTTGGTTGTCGTGCTAGCTTAGTTTGTGATGGATAGTTTGGTGCAGCTGAGGTCATGGATGACCTGGTGGACGACATTGGTTGAGTCGAGTTGAGAGTAGTTAAAGATTGGTTAGAGATTGGTGGGACAAGTTACCAAGGAGGAGTGCTTGATTTAGCATTGGTAATGGGTATTCCGAAGTCAATTAGGATGACTTCTCATGTTCACCCCATGGCAGATGATGGTTGTTGTCACTAGTACGTTGATCGTGTATTGGTTGGTGGACTTGTAATTTGTTTTGGATCATCAAGAAGAGTTGGGTATTTCGAAGTTAAGTGAATGAGATTTCTTGCTTTCTATTTGGTGGCAGACGATGTTGGTATTACATGGTGTGGTGGGTGCAGTGGACTTGTGTTGCACTCACGTAGGATGAATTTTGATGTCATTGTCTTGGATCATCCTTGATTTTTCCTAGGTGGAATGACAAGGATCGATATGAGGTAATTGGAGAGCACCCACAGTCTAGACGTGTTCTGTCTTTTGACTGATTTGTTCAATGTGGAAAATGGTTAAGAAGCAATTTGATTGTATGCAGATTCAATGAGGGTGTAAGACCCTATGACCTGAAATCTGGTAGTTAGCTGAGTGAGAACATGTGTGGATCCTAGGTTGATTAGGATCGTGATGTTGAGGATATAGGGCATTGTGACGATCGAGAATCGTGATCTTAATGATCAGGTTATGTGGTGGATCAGGATGGCTTGGATCGTGATGTCATGCCCATGCTGGCAGACTCCGTCTTGTTGATGATACTAAGCTAGGAGCAGAGGAGAATCATATTGTAGGACTGTTGAAGAATCTCTTATAATAGAGACTCTATCTTGGATATTTGAATATGGGAATGTTGGGTCGACTTCTTTTCGAAGTTAATCCAGTATGAGACGTTAGTTGAGTGAATTGAGGTGTATACGATCTGTCTTGGATATTTGGGTATGAGGATGATGGGACCGACTTCCTTTCAAGGTTAATCCCGTATGATATATTAATAGCACGAGTGGGTATCCGACGAGTTCGGATTGGTCAGTCTTGGATATGTGAATGATGGGATTGGCTTCCTTATGAAGTCAATCGAATATGAAATGGTAATCGAATGAGCAGGTAACCGATAGGTTCAAAGTTGGTACATCTCAGTAGACGTGGGTGAGATGGGATGCCCAATTCGCATGAATGGGTACGCCTTGGTGGGCGTGATTCGGATTGGTAAGTATTGGATGACGTGATTGGAGTAGACGTTGTGATGCTGGTCGGATGTCCATGGGACTCATGATGGATGATGAGTTGGAGTATTTGATCTGTCTAGTACTTGACTGGACAAATGGGCTCCAGAATTGAAGTGCGATTGGACACGAGCTATGTAGTAGGCTGGTTGGTGGATGGATGTACGTACAAGGTCCGTTATACGAGGACCGATACTGGACAGGCTTGAGTGGTGCCTGGTAACGGTATATAGGATGTACCAATGGTATGTGGCTTTAGTGGAGTAGGATTGCTAGACGTATGGGACGTCAGACATTTGGGATATTAGAGATTAACTCGGGTTGAGACCCCGGGTAGCACGCGCAGCTTGGACCGTGACATGACGTTTGGGACGTCAGGCGTCTGGGACGCCAGGCATCTGGGATGCCGAGGATTGGTACATAACGGTATTTTATGGAATTGTGATTTATGGATTTACTGAATTATGTATTTGGATTTCGGATTTATTGGATTCATGATTTTGTTTTCTGTTAGGACCCGACCCTCCTCGGCCAGGACCCGACTCATCTAGCACCATATTGTCCGCTTTGGGCCTCCCCCTCACGGTTTAGTTTTTGGGAGCTCATGGTGCAACTTCTCAAGGATCACCCATCATGAAATTGCACCAGCCTCAACTCGCTTAACTTTGGGGTTCCAATCCCCCCAAAAGTCCCTTGAGCTCCCAAAAGGCGTAGTGCTAGATAGGTGTGTGCCTACACCTTTAAGGCACACCACCATCCTTTCCCAGACCATTCCCCCTTGTAGGAATGTGGGATTGTTCACCGTTCCCTCCAGGACACGGGTCTTACAATCCAACCCCCTTAGGGCCTAGCGTCCTCGCTGGCAGACTTCCCAGTTGGGGTCTGACTCTGATACCAAATTGTCAGGACCCGACTCTCCTCGGCCAGGACCCGACTCATCTAGCACCATATTGTCCGCTTTGGGCCTCGCCCTCGCGGTTTTGTTTTTGGGAGCTCATGGTGCAACTTCCCTGGGGGTCACCCATCATGAAATTGCACCTGCCTCAACTAGCTTAACTTTGGGGTTCCAATCCCCCCCAAAGCCCCTTGAGCTCCCAAAAGGCCTAGTGCTAGATAGGTGTGTGCCTACACCTTTAAGGCACACCACCATCCTTTGCCAGACAATTCCCCCTCGCAGGAATGTGGGATTGTTCACCGTTCCCTCCAGGACACGGGTCTTACACTTTAGGTGTTAATGGATTTGGGCAGGGACCACATGGTTTGGATTTACAGTTTTGGGTTGAGTTCCATTTACTTGGATTTATGGTTTTGGGCTAAGGCCCTAATAATTTAATTAAGTTAAATGGTTTGATTATTGGTTTTTGATTGCATGCATACTTTTTAGTGAAGGGCATAAATGTCTTCTTATGAATTGTGTTTTATTAAACTATTGATTTTCATCCACTCACGGATTTTAATGGTTTTAATGCCCTTTAGGTTGATCACAGATGCGGGCTGTAGCAGAAACTGAGACATCGAACTCCTCCACCGATCTTGGCGCACTCTGGAAGTCCGGTCGAGCTGAGATTTTTAGTTATCTCTTGTCTAACACTTTTTGTCAGACGGGAGCATGGCACATCCCACGATAATTCTAGGGGGATTGGGATGGGTCGTGTCAAGGCGGGTGAACAATCTCG
The DNA here is from genome assembly GCA_032719365.1 of Prinsepia uniflora. Classification (NCBI taxonomy): domain Eukaryota; kingdom Viridiplantae; phylum Streptophyta; class Magnoliopsida; order Rosales; family Rosaceae; genus Prinsepia; species Prinsepia uniflora. The sequence continues at coordinate 34,882,030 of CM064867.1, forward strand.
TGGAAGCTAGTCTGTGGCAACTCAAACAAGTACGGAGATACCAGCGACTCCTAAGTGGTTTCAAGGTAATAACTCAACAATGTCCTAGGACTCAATATACACAAATACCAAGAATGCCAAACAACAATGAAAAGACAGTAAATATCTAAACTATACATACTCGTGTAACACTATCACTGTAACGACCCAGACGTTCAGAAAAGGGAAATTTGGAAAATTTGAAGAAAAGGACGATTTTGCCCTAGGTAATGGGCGAACGGTTGACTTTTTGCTCGGGCGGTCAAACAGACTTTGACCGATGACTGTGACATAGCTCGGGACGTCACGAGTTTATAGACAGGTGGCACGTCCGATTTCGACATTCAGGGAGAAAGTTATGATGTTCGGAAGTTAAGGGCAATTCGGTAATTTGGTTACAAAGGGGCGGTCCTGTCAATCACAACACATGTTAGTGTATCTCACCTTATAGCACATCTAGCATATCACCCATCATGGCCTATATAGAACATTACTTATCGTAGCGCATACTAGCTTTTCACACCCCATGGTACACAATGCAATATAAATATGTCACATATCATAGCACACACAAGCATACTCGACCATATATCATTAAGTGGGCATATTCATCATTATCATTAATTACTCCAAATTAGGCAATCAAGAATGCTCAGTGAATATATTGCATAGACATCATAAAATGTGTGAGTATATAGTTTAATAAAACGAGTTTAGGGAATGGGGTCCACTCACACACTTTTCGGGGAGTTGAAATCATCCGACCTACTAAGCTAGCACAAGCTCCAAGCCCGAATAATCCTACCAAAGTCAAGTATAAGGGTTACCAATTAATTCTTACCCAAAATCCTAAGGATAACCCACTAGGGTAAGCCAAAACATTGCCTAAAACATTAAAATCGATTGTAACAGCACTCAAAACTGCAGAAAACACCCAGAAAATATGCCCATGAGCGGCATGTGCCGAAAAAAGGCCTCCATGCATCTCCATGCGCTGGTGGAGAGTTGGAAAACCCTCCCATGTGCTCCACGCACTAGCGAGGGGCCTTACGCGCTAGCCACGTACCCCTACGTGCGCGCCAACCGCTTTACGTATGTAGTTATAGTGTCACACGTGTCGCACACACAACACAGTGCCACATGTGCAGCACAGTGCCATACACGCAGCACACTACGACACGCGCAACACAGTGCCACACGTGTTGTAGATTCTAGGGAATTTTCCATCTTAACCTCCAGTATAACGTTGTTAGTTTCTGATGGAATATGCTAATGTTGTTTGCATATCCCATCAAAAATTGATGATGACCATTAGACTTAACGGCTGGCCCAATCGTCGGAGTCTCGCTCCAGACGACAACTGGACCACTGTCGTCGCCGCCGTTCACACCGAGCAGAAACTGGAAAATACCGTATTTTCGACCAGGATTTTACCCATATATTCAAAATTAAACCAAGAGTTTATTTTTGTACCTTTTGAGGCTCGTGAGAAGTTCAACACCCTCGAAGAAATCCATAAATTCTGGAGGGCGCCCAACTCTGTTATGGGTTCTATCTCAGTCCAAAACCACATGAAATTAGCCAATAATGTTGCTCAAAACCTCATGAGTCAATTAGGGTTTAAAGGGAACGATTTTACCTTCGCTTGATCCCACACCCATCGGGTCACGCTTCTCGGGTCTAAGCCGGGTTGAAGTAAAAAACGAGCTGGAGTTTGTCCTTGTTGAGCTGAGAGCTTTGACATTCAAGCAAAGTGATTAAAGGGCCAAATTGAAAGATAGGGACAAGAAATAGGTGGTCTACCTCAGGTTCCTCCCAAATACCCAACTCCGGCCTTCCTTCATCACCGTCTCCGCCGCCCCATCAATCAAAAAACAACATGCAAACACGTAATCAGTACCCAAACATTGAGACAAAGAAGGATATAGGATTAGGATCGAGAAACTCTACCTCATTTGAGCTCGGGTATCCTAGGTCAAACTCGGGTCCAAGACCAGGTCGAGCTCGCCATCTCGGGTCACGGTGATCCTTGGGTCTCTTTAGTAAGCTTGGTGATCAAGGGATGTTGAGACGTAGTAGTGGTGTCATATGGATCTTGATTCGACTATTTGGACTGGTGATCATCAATCATGATCCCAATTCGGTGTCGTGGGTATCGGATCCTCATAGTGGATGGTAATAGTTCGATCAATGGCAAGGGAGGAAGACGATCGAAAGTTAGTCTTCTGAGTCCAATGGGTTGATGACTCAATTGATTCATTTTTATGGAATAAGGGGTTCACAATTTTTGGGTAAGGGGCTCGCAGGTAGTGCAGGTATAAAGGTGCAATTGATTCCTAGGTCTGCACATCACTTTTCTAGGGATAGTGTAGTGTCATTAAATCTTCTTTATGTTTCATGAATTATCACACACCATTGGTAATAGTTGTTTAAGGGCGGGCACATCACGCTTAAAAATGCAATCTAAGAGAAGATAATATGTGTGGAGTGAACCTGAGCCGAAGCCCTGCACGGGCACTTAATTCAGATACATGCATAGTAATCTAATCAAGGAAATCTAACGGAACTTTAATTGGTAAAGGTGGATCGAAACCCTAGCTCGACTTAGTTAGTTAATCTTAATTAATTTGTTTCATTCATTCAACGCGACAACCCCCCCCCCCCCCCCATATTTTCATTTTATTTACTCCACTTAAGTCAATTGAGTTAAACGGAATTGGATATCATTTAGCAAGTCTTCGTGGGATCGACCTTCGCTTGCATTTATACTACCTACACTTCTTGTGCGCTTGCAAAGTTTATTACACGTAGAGGTTTTGCCTAATACATCTTTTGTGTTTGATAAAATCTCTATCAAGTTTTTGGCGCCGTTGTCGGGGACTTGTTCCTCAACGGTGTTCATTTTATTTCATTCCTTTGACTTAGTAGTTTTTCTTTTTGTTTTGTATATAATATTTTGGTTTTCTTTTTTGTGATGTGTCTAGAAACAATGGAATCGTGGAATAGCTATTATTCTTCTCAAGGTTGGGCCTACGAGCCCTATGCAAACATTCCTTCGGTTTCAAGTAATCAATGGTGATGGGCATACCCCCAAGATTGCATGTACATGCCTGAGCCTTACAATCAGCCCTATATGGAGTCATACCACAAAGGATGGAGTGAACCATAACCCTACACTTGGACTCCTCCTCCTTTGGATCCTAGCTCTGCCAGACCTCAAAAAACAATTCGGGATGCACTAAACGAGGTCTGATCTCAAAGAACACTACGGGAAGCCCTCTTAGAGGACAAGGAACTAGAGTAACTTCGACTTAAACATCTTTGGGAACCCGATTGGGATGATGAGGATAATGTGTATGTTCCCTTGCCACCCACAGACAGCACCAATGAATGCACCTCGGGTCATGCTCTTGATGTTCAAGAAATAGAACCAAACTCGCAAGCATTGCACCAAGTTTTGGCCGAGGTCCCTGAAATTCCAGCACCTATCCTTGAGGTCCCTGAAATTCTAGCACCTATCCTTGCTGCCTCAACTCCTCAAACACCTTTTATCCTTACTTTTCCAAGGCCTTTCTTATCCTTATCTTCACCATTTAAGTTCCTTACTCAACTTAGGTGTTTAGGTGAGAAATTTGATGTTGTGCCTAATGGTTTGTGCAGGTTTAATGTTACTTGTAGGAGGCAAGATGAAGGAAGTATCAAGATGGTGGTATGCACCTTTAAGACATTCAGCTCCACCCAAGGCTCAAGGCCACGACCCAAGCAACCCAAGGACCCTCCATGGGCCCCCCACTTCGATTATTATGCTTACTTGTCTATTGGGATCAAGCAGTTTTTACTTACATTCAAATATTTATTGTAATTATTCCTTGAAATGTTAAAGCCTAGGAAGTGAATTTCTACTTGTCGAACTATTCAATTCATTTATGTTGCAGGCAAGATACCACTAAAGGAGGGCCAAGTTTGTAGCCCCTCAAGTGCCTCTTAGACCTCAAGCATCCTAGGTGCTCAACCTTGCCCTAGTTTGTTCCCTCTTTCATAAAGACGTTTTTTACCTTCTAACTCGTGATTTTTTCTTCCTTTTATGCTCAAAACATTGAGGGCAATGTTTCATTTAGATTTGGGGATATTGGACTTAAGTTTAGGGGTACACAACTCAGTTTCTGTTTTGAAATGCTTGCTGTTTTTTTTCCTGCTCTTATTTCCTTGCCGTTTTTTGTTTTTTGTTTTGAATTCTTTGCTGTTTTTTGTTTTGTGGTGCTAGTTTTTATGCCTAAACATGTTAATATGAATGTATAGAACATGAGAATTTCTTATACTTACTAAGAATCATTGCCACTGCCATTGAACTCACACTTGCACTTCACGATACTATATCAAGTGATTAAGCAACCAAAGCAATTGAATTTGAGCATGCTTAGAAAACTAGTGGAGACTGCCATTGTGAGATCTTTGTGCTTGATTTTCTTTCTTTCTGAGTGATCTACTTGTTTCTACTCTCAAACACTCACCACTTTGTTCTTAATTGCATGATCTCTTTCTGTTTGCATTGATGTTTAAAGAACCATATCTATTGGATGCTCTTGATTTAGTGTGTAATTGTTTATGAGATGTCATGTAGGATATGTGTGTTTTAGCTCCTAAAGGCCCTTCTTTTCCTCGTCCACATTGCTTGCTCCCTAAGCCCCTTTGAAGCCAAACACTTAGCCGTTTTGTTCTTCACCTACAATATGACCTAACCAAGTTTTGAACCATTCATAATGGCTACACCCTATAATCTAAAATTGTGTCAAGGTTGCATAAAATGAGATTCATGGTGATGAGGAAATATGTTGATGTTTTGTGCTACTCATACTCATGTGATGGAAGTATGTTTGAATGGAAAAGATCGTTCAAAACTCAGTAAAGTGAGGAAGTTATTGCATGATCTTGGCTCAGCTCATATAAACAAAAATGTATCAAGTTCAAAAGAAAAGAAAAGAAAAGGAAAAAAAGAAAAAAAAATAAGCAAAAAAAATTGTGAAAAAAAAGAGAAAACAAAACAAAAAGTAATGAACTTTGAGTTGAGTCAACTGAGCCAAGTACCTCAATTAGAGCATTGCTGTGAGCTTAAGTACGCTTTTATAATCTAGTACTCAAGGTCCAAGTCATGACTTCTCATGCCTTGATGCGGTTTAGGTTCTTTGAATTCCAAATTTCCTTTCTAAACCCACGAACCTAGCCCCTTTAGAACCCTTGAATGAAGACCTATTGATCTTTTGAATGGTTATGCAAAGGATTAAGGTACGTATCTCTGCTCTTAAACTTCAATTCCTTCGTGAGATCATATTTTCAGATAAAGTGTTGTTCTTCATTGAAATCCATATGTGATTAACGTGATTTTCTTTACATAAACTCTTCACATATGCTTGCTGAGTGAAAGCCTTAGGATTCTTGAGCGTATTGAGTGATGCCTAGTGAGGATTAGAGTCGAGGCGAAATCTTTCTAGGGTGTTTAGATGACGTTTTCTAGTTTGATCATTTGGGATATAGGTATAAACACTCGACACCTTGAGTTCACGGTTTTGGCATGTTCCTTGGTTTGTATGAGTTTGTTTTCTATTCTTGATTCTTATTAACTAGTTGACGCGTGATTTCTAGCGTCTTTTGTGTTAAGTAAAACGTTTGTGGGTATCGTGCTGCTAAAACCCTCAGGAGACAAAACTCCTCATACTAGGTGAACCTAGAGGCTTAAATGCTTATCTTAACTAGATCGATTTTTTTGTTTTGTGTTTTGCTCGAGGCCTAGCAAAATATAGGTTTGGGGGTATTTGATAGGTCATAATTTGTGCATGTTTTATCCATAATTTAATGCCCTTTTACTTATATTTTGTTAATATTTCGTTCTATGCAATTGAAGAAAATAATATATTTTGTGAGAAATGTGTAGATCAAATAGAGCATGGAATTATGAGAATTTGGGCGAAAGAATCACCTAAATCGGAGTTGAAGTGAAGAAGTTATGAAGGAAAGAAGATTACATAAGAAATTCGGTGGATCACCACCGAATGAAGGATTTGCTTTGTGGTTACTGTAGCTTTAGACCGATTGGGCGCGTACCTACCGTACGACCGGCCTGCTACTCGGCGCGCGTGTCCAGATTCCTCTTCCTTCGGTTCGGTGGCCTGCCACCGAAAATGGATCCTGTAGCTTTATTCTGGATTTTTTTTAGGTTAATTTCAAGTTCCTTCCAAATTTATTCTCCATATTGCATAGGGATTTTAGTCCTATTTCCTTTTGTATTCTTATTTTTAATTCCTTTACTTGTAGGAAAGGTTTTAATTAGATTTCTTTATTAATTAGAAAAATGAAGGAGGAACAGCCTTGGAACGAAGTTGCAGGGCTGAACCGGACCAGCCGGTCAGTTGGAGGTTGAAGATGACCATGCAGGCACGTGAAGCCCACACGCATGCCCTTTGGGCGGCGAGTGTGGGCACGTGAGCCATCTTTTGGGGAAATTTCCAACATGTGAAATCATCTATTTGATGTAACAAATATTTTGGGACTGGTTTCGAGTCGATCGGACATCGTCTTGATATAGTTCGGGGTGTTCGAACATTTAGAATCGGGTTTTAAAATAGTTAAAAATTCCAAAAAATCATGGGGCTTTAGTGAGGGGCGATTTCCCCTGGGCAGCACCGCCCCTCTCAGCCGTCAAAAACATCCTCTAAACCTTCCTACAAACCTAATAAACCTCATCCAAATACCCAAAACCACCCATAACATACTAATCAATAATTCGAATTCAAAAGACAAAACCGAGTTCTTACCTTCCCTCCGCTGTGCACGACGGCTCGGCCACCTCTTCGCCGTCCTCAGCTCAATAGCCACCCTCTGTCTACTTCTTAGATTGAATCAGGTGAGGGAAAGGATTGGGGTGATGGTTTGATGGGGATTGGGTGAGATCGGGTTGTTTGGGTTTGGTTTGCACGAACAAGCAAGGGGGTGAAATGCATGAATCAATTTGGGTGGGTAATGGATGAATGACAAGTGTCATTCGTCCATTGGGCCTGCCCTCAAATATTTGGGCCCACTTAATTCCAAAAGGCATTCGTCTCGTAAAACGTGCAATAGTTCGTTCGAACTTCTGAGAACTGTAACTTTCCCGTCGAACGTTTGATTTCGATGTGCCGCCTGTCTATTGATTCGTATCGACTCGATCTACGTAACGATCCTCGAACCTCCCAGGTCAAAAATCAACTTTTTGCCCTCGTCCAGGGGCAAAATCGTAATTTCACCTTGAACGTCTGATAATCCTCGACTATTCCCCGATTTGCCTCGCTAATCCGTCATTAAGTCTTAATTAATCCTGATAAATAGGGATGGGTCGTTACATTCTAAATGGATTTTCTGGTTCATGACGGTTTATGGGGACCGGGCATGAATCCTTTGAAAATTTTTATGGATGATTTCATATAGATTTTCATATAACTTCCTTATTTTATGGATTTTCTCCTCCTCTGAGGATCGTTGGCTTGGGTGGACCCGGAGTCGTCATAGAGCACTAATTGAGTGGAGTTGCCCCGGTTGGGTACCTTACTCTCAGGAAGGCTTATGAATTGTAACCCCTAGGAAGGGTCATTGATCTGCGAACATTGACCTGGGTAGACCCTGGGGAGACTTGGGATTTAAGATCCCGGGTAGCACGCGCGTAGCTTTAGAAACCGTGACAGGATTGGTTATGTGATATATATATATATATGATATATACTTGTTTTGGGCTGAGCCCCACATGGATTTGGGCAGTGGCTCGTATGATTGGTTTCATTTAAGATTTTGGGCCAAAGCCCTAGTGGCTTGGTAAATGGTTTTCGAATGCATGCATGCTTTTAGTGAAGGGTATACATAGAGATAGTAAGTTCGACATAATCGAGGTACATCCCTTGTCTGACAGTTTCACTGCTTTTGTGTGAAATCTTATAAATATTTCAGGTACTTTGATTGAGTTTTCAAACAAGAGTAAGACCAGTCACAGTTATCAAAACATTTTCGATAAAAGGTCCTATGTTTTTACATATTGCTGCAAAATATATGACTTTGTGAATTGGAAGGATTATGATGGCAACACCATTTTTCACATTGTTGTAACAAGAAGCAAGTTAAGGTGAAATTGGGTGGCCAAAAACTTTTTTGAATAAGGTATTTGGCTAATTTGACGAGGTAATTAATAAACAAGTGAAACATTGATATGGGATTTCTTAGAAATTTTTTATATGGGATTTCTTAGACATTTTTTACGAGGTAGAGAAGGCAATTGTAATGATCCAAAAATCCAAGAGAATGAGAAAAGATGGTTTTGCCCCTGAAGGTCAAAAGTTGACTTTTTGATTTGGACATTTTTTTAGGCATTTTGTGATCATCGTTACGAAGGTCTCAGACCCCCAAGTCTATAGACAGGCCATATGTCAAAATCGGAGATCTAACTGGCTCGATTGAGGTAAAAGTGGCTAGGGGATTTTTGGTCATTCTGAGCATAGAGGTATTTTGGTAATTTGGCATGAGAACCTAAAAACTTATAGATTTGCCTTTATTTTTCTTCCCCTCATTCTTCCACCTACCTACTATGTTTATATATAGTAATTGTGTGGTGTATGGAGCATCATTGGTGGAGCTTGGCTGAAAAAGTGGGGAAACCACCATGAAGGTGAAAATCCAAGAAAGAAACTTAGGGGAGGAGAAGGGAAGAGAAGAGAAAGGAAGAAGGGATAAAGGGATAAATGAGAAGAACTGGGGAATGAAAAGGTGCTCCTGGCGTACGACCATGATCAATCCCGTGAGAACTCAAACATGGTCGTGGAGTTTCAGATTGTTTCGAGGCTTTCCAACTTGAAACAAAGGATGCTCGTACTATGAGGGACTCCTTACGATCATTGTGAGTTAGAAAATCCAAAGCTTTGACATTAGAATTCCTAGAACTCGAGTTTGTGGTTTTGGCCGAAACATGGTAAGGTTACATAGTGGAATATGGTAAGTTTTTCTTCCTTTTGACATCATAGATCCTTTCCTTAGCTAGTTTAGATAAAGTTTGATGTTTGGATTGTTGAAAATGGATGAAAAATGGTTGAGATACGACCAGGTTGACCACCTGAGCTGGAGAAACCGAATTAACCCGACTCAAGATTGAAGACAACCTGTGCATGTGTGTGGCCACCACGGGTAGAGTCTTATGGTGGCGCGTGGCGGCGCATGCGGCGTCCTTTCACCGGCCGACCAACACAAAAATTCTTCGTCTTAAAATTCCGAGTTTATTAATAAAAAAATTTGAATTAATTGGGTATCATTTAGGTACAACTTTAGAGGTTTTAAATATTATGTTATATTATATTCTAAAAGAACTTATACACAGTTAATCTAATTAACGGTAAATTATGATGATTGGCTGTTTGGGTCATTATGTGGATTTATTTTAGTTTAATTGGAAAGTTAATATTAGTATACTATGTAGATTCTACAATGGAGTTATATGATCTTAATTATAATAATACATGTGATGTTATATTTGATGAGATGATGAAATAATAATATGATATGAGGTTAAAGATGTAACTATGATTATATTGGAGGATTAAAAACATAAGGATTGATAATAACATGAAAGAGGTGTTTAGCAAGAACCTACACATATGATTATTAATTATTATTACATAAGTTATTACTTAAATTACTACATGATTATAAATTTGCAAACACACGGAATATGGGCACGATTGCGTATTTGATTTATGGATATTTTAAATACTAGTATGTAATGGATATTGCAACTCGTTTCAAACTTAATAAAAGAGTATGAGACTGATTCTGATTGAACTAGTAAACTCCACTACTTTTTGGGGGTGAGTGTGTTAGATGTGAGCGGTACCCCATATGAGGTGTATTCGATTTGGTTAAGTGTCAAATGAGAAAACGAATGAAAGTAGGAAAATCCCTTATCTGATAAGGGTTGTTAGATAGAAGCAGGATTGTCTTGAATATCGGGATAGGTCCTGTCAACAATTTTACCCTTGAAAGAGAAAGAAGGTATTGAGTGGGATGACTTGGCAATTTCAGGATAAATTTTCAACGAATAATAAGAATATGGTGTAAAGTATGACTTTCATTTGAGAACATAATGTATTTAGGGTGAAAAGCTTTTCATTTTTGTAACATTATATTTTTCTTTACATATAATCAATTTTATTTCCAAATCATCACTTCATCATTTAGTACTTTAAGTTGATTCGTCCAAACAATTATTTGAGACTGTTAGATAGTAAGAGATCTAAAGGCCTAAAATAGTGTAAATTAATAGGTGTCCCTTGATTTCATATTTTATTAGAACTGTAGCTTAAAAGTACATCTTGGCATTTGGTTACTACTATTGGATAATTCAAATAAAAGATTTATTATTCATTTCCTAAAACAAATATCAGAATATACTTTTTTTAAGATAAACTATAAAAAAGTACCCAAAATATAAAGTCGATTTAAAAAAGGTACCCCAATAATAAAAAGGGGATTTTTTGTACCCGAACTACGCTGTTAATTACAAAAGAATACCTCCGTTACATTTTCCATCCATTAAGCCGTTAAAGTTATATGTGACAACTTTTTAGTCCAGTCAACTTCTGTGGTGGCCAAAATTAAAAAGCATTTCAGTCATATCACTATTCTATTGTCCTCTTCCCTTTTTTTTTCTTCTTCTTCTTCTTCCCTTTTCCTTTAACATATCTAGGTTATCGCCATCTAGGTTACCCATCTTCGCCACCTAGTTCAATTCATCACTAATTTGTTGTCATCCTAGTTGTCTGGGTTGCAAAATTCGGCCAACTCCTCGAACATTTCCAAGTCGAGCATTTCGTCGACTCGCTTCGACAAGTAATCTATCAAAACTGCCAATGACACTTCCGCCCAAAAACAAAACATCAATTGTAGATGATATCTGACGAGACAGAGACATTGTCACCCAGTTCAAAGACTCTAGAGCCCGATTAGAGCTGGTCCACAACCATCGCGTGCTTTAGTTCGTATTTTGTAAATTCTCTTCTAGTGCCTCGAAATTGGAATGAAATTCTTGTTCAAGAAGCTCTAATGCTCGAGCCAGATTCCGATGTCAAAGACTCCAATGATGACGTTGGAGCTGTAAGTCGAACTCGGACCAAAGGCCACGCTAGTTTTCAAACGATATTATTTTTGTCCACTCACACCTTTTATGTTTTTGATGACCCTCCAAGCTTTGGTACGAAGATCGGGGCTGCTCGAGAGGCGGAGGCATGAGTGAGAATCAATACAACTATCCCTTATCTGACAATCGCTGAGGGTGCTTTCGGAACTTCAGTTGGCTTGTCAGACGGAAGCAGGACCAGACACAGTTATCAAAGCATGGGTCTTGTCAAAAAATATAAGAATTTGTTGCCTAAGACGTATTTAGCCAAAAAAATATATTTTGTTGTCTTTTTTTTGTCAGCATAGTGATTTTTTCTTGCAGTGTAATTGCATTCCTCACTCTCTTTTACGTGTCTATACATAAGTGACACTGGCACTAAGCCATTTTTCTCCTAGATGACAGTAAAAAAATTGTTGTCTAATTGTAAATGAAAGAGATGTCTATATGAGTGTCATCTATTTAAACAATATTGAACGACACTTATTAATTGTTGTCAATAACAATATTTGACAACAGTTTTTCCAAAAAAAAAATATGTTGTTTGAAGAAAAAAAATACCAAGTGTAGAATAATTGTCATCTATGAGCCTATTAGGCGATGGTTTTTTTTTTCTCAAATGTTGTCTGATAGTACATTTAATGATGCTTTTTCAGTAATAGTGTTGTCTGATGATACATTTTTTTCTTCTTCTTGCAAACACTTCTTTATTGATTAACACGAATAGAAACATCGTCTTTAACAAGAAGGTTAAACAACCAAGTCGGCTCAAAATCTGGCCAAACATGATACCCACTCTTACACTTAACATGATTAGCTACAACATGAGTCACCATGTTCCACGCTCTAGGGGTAAATTGGAACGTAGCTGAAAGAAAAGACTCACAAAGTACATGAATATCAAGAAGAACATTGGTTAAAGTGCCATCATTACCCTTCTGACATAACAAACAAATCAACTGCAATGAATCATATTCCACAATGACTATATTGTGACCTGCCGTCGCACATGCCTCCAAACTAGAACAAACAGCCAAAACTTCAAAATGCAGGGCCGACGAGCTAACCAGCATACCAGCACCACCTACTCTATTGTCTAATGGTATATCAAACGACGGTTTAATTGGAACAACGTCGTCTGTTATAGTGAATTCTCAAAATTAGACAACAGTTTTTTTGTTGAGATGTTATGTGATGAACTTGTAGATGGCAACTTTGTCGTCCATTCACATATAAATTTAAAAAGATTGCGGATACATTTAATTTTTTGCAATCCCAAAAAATACAAGTTAGCTATGTAACTAAGTGTATGTCTCTCAAGATATAACCAAAACAAAGAGGCAAAATTAACATAAAAATACATGTTTAGGTCATGCAATTCAATTTACCAAGTCATTTCATATGCTACCTAAACATATGTTGCATAGTTTCCTAACAAATCTGAGCACTCACCACATACTTTATCAATCTCCTTTTTTGTGTAAGTACTATTTGTTCTTTTCTCTCATTGTAATATTAAAAAAAAACAATCAAACATACATAAGGTCCAATAAAGCTCAAATCACACAAATCATAACAGCAAAAAATGGAGGTGGTGTGGTCATGTGGGAATCACAGTTCGGGGAGGGGAAGGTTTCGGGTTGTTTCGGTGAACAGACAAAGGGGGATGCATGTATGTAATCACACTGGGCAATGGATGAGTGACACTTGTCACTCATCCATTGGGCCTAAGAAAATATCTAGGGCCCACTTGAGACAAAAGTCAATCCATCTCATAAAACGAGCAATAGTTCTTTGGAACTTCCGTGAACCGTAACTTTTCCATTGAACGTCCAAACTCGACGTGCCGTCTGTCTATGGATTCGTATCATCCCGATCTACATAATGGTCCTCGGCCCTCGTCCATCGGACCTCCCGGGTAAAAAGTCAACTTTTTACTCTTGTTCAGAGGCAAAATCGTAATTACACCCTGAACGTCCTTTAATTCTAGGTTAATTCTCGATTAGCCTCACTAATCCGTCATTAAGTCCTAATTAATCCTGATAATTCGGAACGGGTCGTTACAATCTTTCCCCTTTCAAGAATTTCGTCTTCGAAATTCAAACCGACCCAATTCCATAAATTCCAATCGTGTCCCTCGACTCGGGTCGTTACACACACACACACACGAGAGTACCCGTGTAACAGTACACGTCCGACACAGCCACGCTTTGGATTGTAAGTCTCACTCGAGACAGAATGTCGACGTCTTGCCGATCTCGCTCTGACAGGTCAACTCTACTAAGTTGATTCTAGATCATTTTAGTTCACCTTTCCGATACGTTCCAACCTACACCCAGAAGGTTACAACACGTGCTCCCACTAAGGGCTACCTTTTCCACTCTGCCATCACGTCGACTTTTCAGTCTGATGGTTCTTCTCGTCTGACACCTAAGTCATCTTTTCAGTCTGACGACCTTTCCTATCTGATAATCGAGCGGATGTCCTATTCAGCCTCTGATTCGGACAACATCCTCTAGATCCTGCCATCACAATGGCACGAATCCCATCTCACAGGCCATCCTCAGACCTATGTCGCAGGTTTAATTGACCTCGATGCTCGCATGAATCAATTCTCTCAATTTCCCATACTCCAAGCTGACTCTTCTCAAAGTCCCATCAATCCATATCAATTCGAACTCGTCGGATACCGATTAACCCATTACAACACCATGTCACGACTTTCATGACCAGCCGATAACTCCCGGCTCCACTCCGCTTTCGCCGCGCACTCTGATTCTAACTCACTCTTGAGATTCGTATCATATATCTCTTCACTCAGTGATCTCCACTGACACCTAGACTCACCTCATGTCTCAACTGTCGTACTGCTCAACCTGTCGACACACAGTAGACGCCTCACCCATCCTGCGTGTATCTGGATCCTAGATTGAATACTCGTCTCAGTAGGAAGCACACACAATCACTATCGGATCTGATCCGATCCCTAATCATGTCCATCTAGTACTCTATCCAACCTACAACACATTTATACTCTCTAGGAACTCTCAACCCAATATACCGATTGACCGTGGTCAATCCCATCATCCAATGTGCACAATGCTTCGGTGCACCCCCATCACAACAATCAACGAGGCACTACTCGGCCTGCTCTAGTCCCGCACTCTAGTAACGTCCAATCACGCACTACTATCCGTGCTCCAACCAGGGCTCGAACCTCAACATTCTGTCACCAGGCGAACTTCAATCCATCACAATCTCTATCCTCATATCCAACTCGAGGCATCAGCTATTCATCTCTTCCTGATCGATACCGACGTATCGTCTTATCTCGTACATACTCACATAACTAATTCCAAGACAGAGTAATACTCCCTCACTAATCCAACCTCTTTCTTGCCATCTCTCCAACCATGCCAAGGGATTCTTCCACTGTCTTACAATACGATTCTTTCTGATGACGACCAGACCTCAGTCTACTCACTCGTCACATTTGGTGACGCTACGTACAATCTGCTTCTCAAGTCAATCAAATTTGACTCATAGCCTAGGTGTTCAGTTCTTACACCCTTTTTGAACCCCTTAGCTGTCATATCACTCCTCGTCGTCCCACCTAGGGACGAATCCAGGAGAATCCAAGATGATGACATCAAAGTTCATCTTATGTCATCCTCCGGCACCCAACACTATTTACTAAAGAGTCACACTCAGTGACCTCGGAATATCCATCACCAATGCGGAATCAAGTACTCTTCTCATCATCTCAATCATAACTTCCCTTGATTCCGAAGTTCCAAAAACGTTGGAAACATGCTTCTTTCCCAATTACTGAGCTTACTCATTACACGAGCATTTTCGTGTCCTATAGGAAAACAATTTCCAAGTCCCCAACTCAGGAGGTAAGGTCAACCAAAACCAATCCGCAATCGATTCTCAAGTCCTCACCTCAACTGGACACCATCCATGCATCCGTGAATACCGTTTATGCACATCCAAAAGGAGGTCAATTCATCTTAACCTGATGTACCGCTTGACTGAAGAGTCACAACAGGCTCCTGTCGTGATCTGCAGTCAATTCTCTGCATAACACCATAACTGACCAACCGAGCCCTACGTCATAAGACGTCACTTACGTCATCCATTTAAACCTTTTATGTCTAGTCACCACTTAGACATTTTAACCTTTAACGTCACCACTCTTAGGCACACACTCGTGCCCTAATTCTCGTATCATCAAGGAACTGGTCACCAAACCAAGTACTCCCTGTGTCTCGCACTGAGCCACTCGGGATCCTCTCTGTCCCGCTCACTGCCTACCGAAATCACGTGCTCGTCACACCGGGTACATCTACTAGCCCGTCGGTATACTGGTTCGTACGTCCCAACTCTAGCACTCACACTCGTGTAATCCATCCCATCCAAGCATATTTAGGGCAGCTGTCACTCATCCAGGTACATCGCACTTATCCAGGTATATCCCACTCGTCATAGTCACCTCACAGAGGTAAAGTGGCACACTTGCCAACACCCAAAGCTCCTCTCCTTCTGTAATCGCACTCGGTCGTAACCAAGTCGAATCCAAAAATCACTGCTCGTATTATGCGTCACTCACTCACCTCTGTATCCTCTTCACGACTAACGAATCCTTTCGTCACAATCTTCATGGAAATCTAAGCCTATCAACTAGATAAGACTCGACTACGTCGATCGATAGTAGCATCTGTCACAACCTCGTGCAGACCAATCTCAGAAACACTCTACTATCGAGACTCAAAATCCATGAGGTCGACTCACCGCCAGTACCAGCCACTCCACTCGCAACTTCCACCGATCGGTCAACCTCAGGATCAGGACGACAAGTACCACACTCCTGGTAACTTATCCAATCAATCACCTACTAGGGTTATCACAAAGCCAGCTGCTCACAGCAGCACAACCAACCTAACCAATCCCTCGCTTTAGACTCCGAAGAGTCGTCGTACTCTGATACTGGTGTCCGAACAACCAGTAACTATACTGTGAGGATCTCATCCTCTCGTAACTCTACGGCTCTCAGCCGCTGGCCTCCACACGAACTTGCCCATAGTCCGTGCCTACACTGTACAAGCACTACGTGCACAATCTCATCCTATCGTGCCACACGACAACCACACCGGGGCATCTCTTGCTAGTTGACATCCCTCCGGGATTTGACACACTGAAATATGGCATCGCATACTACATTGGGTCAACGTTCCTATTCCAACTGGTCTCAACTAGGGTCATCGTGCCCCTGACTGCTCCTAGCAGCACAATCTCTGATCCTTGCACTTTTGTCATGGACGACTCTGACATCCGACCTCCACTGATTCCTCTTTGGTCCGATCCAGGTCCGTCATGACTACTCGACGGTCCCGACTCTCGGGTCGTCATACAGTCTCTACTAATCCACCGGATCCATCTCTAGTAACACTACGGCTCTAATCTGTTGGATTCACACGAACATTGATCCCACTCGGGATCCAACCTCTCGGAGAACGCGACATCCAATGCCAATCGAATCCTTAAACCATTGCACCGAGTTTCGTTCAGCACGAGGTGCTTCCTACTCTTACCCTAACTATCAGGATGATGACGGGCTGTTACGACTGCAAAGACATCACATCCTCGACCTGTGCATCACTCCGAGAGCAAAACATGCTCTGATACCAATTGGTATCAGAGTACCATGAGTATCTTATGAGCCAACCTGCTCTGATACCAACTTGGCAGGACCCGTCCCAAATCCCTCGGGATTAGCATGGGATGTCCCAAACCGTAAGGACTCAGTCCCAAAACATTCTCAGTGAAATACCAAAACATAGAATACGGGGTCTCCGCCCCAAACCACTTTCCGTAAAACCTCACACATATACGCATACGCATAACCCATCCTCAGCACTTCCGAGAAGATGCCAACTCAAGGCGCACAACCCCTAGGGAACATATCCCTGATATATGTCACGATTCATCTCTATACTAGTGTGCACACTACTCAGGATCTCACTCTAAGTCTACCCCCAGGAATTTTGCGTCTGGGAGGCTCTATCTTTGGATCTAGTCAGAGCATCTCTCCAGAATCTGGTCCGGGACCACATTATAACTCCCACTCCTAGAATAGGCTCTCTGTGGGGATACTCATTCTGGTCAGTGGATCGTGACTCTTCAGGACGACGTCTGGAAGAGACCAATGAAATCATGTAGGAGGGTTTATACATTTTCCAAATACTTTCTTTCTCAAAACATAGTTCAACTGGGTCTCATGCCCGAATCTCAACAGTATTCCTCGAATCCGATTCAAATCCAAATCTCACAGGCCACTGCCTAAATCCACACTTCAATAGGGTCTCATGCCCGAATTCTCATTTTATAAATCAAACTGGGACTCAAGCCCGATTTCACAATCAACTGTGTCTCAAGCCCAATACCACAACTAACAGGGCCCTAAGCCTGAAACCATAAATCAACAGGGCCGCAAGCCCGATTTCACAACCAACGGGGCCTCAAACCCAATACTACAGTCAACGGGGCTTCAAGCCTGAGATTACAACCAACTGGACCTCAAGCCCGAATTCGTAAACCAACAGGGCCCTCGGCCCGATCTTATAACTCAAATGGGCCTCCAGTCCAATTTCTCATCAATTCAAATGGACTCCAAGTCTAAGAGTTCGTAAATAAAATGGATCTCATGCCCGAGTTCATATTTTCAAATCCAAAACCCTTTCATTAAACTCTCATTGAAAACATAATACGTATAGGCACGACGTAAAGCTGAAAACCTCGAAAAGCGTACAAATACGTAATTCCTAAGCTACCACAATCAAATGCACTCATAGCATCACTAAACATGATCTAAAACAATTATAAAACATTTATGCATGCATCGGTTTTGAAAGAAAGGTGAACTCACTGACCGTCTGAAGCCGCGCCTCCATACGCTTGTTATACGCCCTTCCCGAGCCAATCGTCGTCTTCGGGGTTCCCGAACCTGTACAACTTAATTTATAGGGTAAATAACCAATCGACTCGAAACCAGTCCCAAAATGTTCGTTACATCGAATATATGAAATTATATGTTGGAACTTTCCCCAAAGGATGGCTCACGCGCCCTCACGCACCTCCCAAAGGGGCTGCGCGTGAGAAGCCACGTGCCCACTCTAGATCGTCCCTGTCCTTCGGCAAGCCAGTTCAAACCGGTCGGCCCGGTTCAACCCTGTACAGCTGGTCTAACTGGACTGGCGTGACCGGTCCAGGGCTCTCCTCTCCTCATTTTTCGTCCATTTTTTCCCCTTTTGATTCCAATATTCCTAATTCAATCCTAGGAACCTAAATATGGAAGCAAAATACCTAAAAACCTACTAAAACCCACGGGTTCAATTTGTCCCTCATGGTTCAGTTTGCCTAGTTCTTCCCCAGGGACTCCTCAGCCGTGAACCACCACCAAAACCATCCTAATACCTTGCTAGCAACCTATTAATTCCATTCAAATCAACCTAAGCCGCCCATAATACTTGAATCCAAAGATAATGAAATTTGGACAAAACCGAGCTTTACCTCTCTCCACCGTGCACGGCGGCTCGGCCAATCCTACCACCACCTTCATCACTTCAATCTCCTCTCTCTGTTTCCCTCATGTGCCACAAGTATAGGATTGGCTTTAGGGAGGCGGTGTGGTCGTGTGGGAATCACAGTTTGGGGAGGGGAAGGTTTCGGGTTGTTTGGGTGAACAAACAAAGGGGGATGCATGTATGCAATCACACTGGACAATATTGGGCGTGAGAAAATATCTGGGGCCCACTTGAGACAAAAGTCAAGCCGTCTCATAAAACTTGCAATAGTTCCTCGGAACTTCCGTGAACCGTAACTTTTTCGTTAAACGTCCGAATTCGACGTGCCACCTGTCTACGGATTCGTATCGTCCTGATCTACGTAACGGTCCTAGGCTTTCAGCCATCAGACCTCCTGGGTAAAAAGTCAACTTTTTACCCTCGTTCAGGGGCAAAATGTAACGACCCGGAAATGTGAGAAACGAAAATTTGGAAAATTTGAGGAAAATGACGATTTTGCCCCTAGTTATAAGGGCCGAAAGTTGATTTTTGATCGGGACCTTGTTTGGACTTTTCGGAAGTACCATTGGAAAGGTCTCGGGACGCTGAATCCGTAGACAGGCGGCATGCGTCAAACGGAGCTCGAATGAAAAAGTTATGGATGTGGGAAGTGCAGGGGCAAAATGGTAAATTACGACATGAAGGGTAAAACAGTAATTTGGGCAGTCAAAGTCTTTAACGGTGCAATTAACTGATAGAATATAGTTTAATTTGTTGATTCAGCCCACTTTAGCTTAGAGTATGATGCTTGTCACTTGAATTGAAGTGATTAGTGGCACTTCATTTCTGTTTGTACAATTAAATGATTTAAAAGCCAACTTTTAAATTCATAGTTAGTATTCGACAAAACAAAAACAGAGAACACACAAATCTCCTTCACTTTGATCCATCTCCCTCCCCGATTTTGAGAGACATAACAGAGAACAAAAGGGTGAATTTGGGTGAGCATACTGAGTGAAAAAAATCGAGAGGAACACTGGACTTAGAACTGAGAAAAACCCGAAAAATAATCTAAGAACATATATGTCGAATTTGATTTCTTAGACGGTTTCGATTGAAATTGACGTGATATTTCATCTCCTGGGAGCTAAACGAATCGAACCAAATCGATTGGGCAAGAAATTGGAGGTGAATTGACGAAGAACAGCCCCTGCGATATTGTCGCATTTTGGAGGTTGAGTTCAGATACTTGGAGGTAAGGGTTCTTGAAATTGGTTTTGAATTTATGCTTAGAATGAATATAGAATGCTCCCTGTGCAATCAATTTAATGAAATAACGTGCAATGGGGTAGAACCCGATTAGGGACCCGTCGGGTATCTATGTTGAGTCGAGGACTTTTGGGAATTTTTTTCTCAAATTGAAGTTACAGATCATTAATACACATCGAATGGATGAAAATGAGTGAAAGAACTAGAGAAATTGAGTTTGAATTGCTGGAGTTTGGAACGGGTTGCATCGCGGGTTAAAGGACCCGTTTACCAGGCAACCGGGTCGAGAAGACAAACAGTGATGGTTACTGTTCACGGCGCGTGGCTTTCACGAGCAGCCGCTTGCGGCGGCGCGTGAGGGCGCTTGGCCGGGAATCTGATCTTGTGTCCAACATACTTTTTGATGCTTTCGATGATACGGACATTTTAAAATTTGTTTCGAGTCGATCAGACACCGTCTCGATAACGTTTCGAGGGTCTGAAGGTTTATGTTATATTTTAAATTAATGTTTAAATCCCGGAAAATTACGGGGAATTGATATGATGTAAATTAAGTTGTTAGTAACCCTGAATCATGATTGTGGACAGGATTCGCGATTCCTGGCAAGTGTCGAAAATTACAGAAACGCGTGCAGCACCGGAAACGAGGGTTTGGACGGTGTGTGAGTGGACGTTTGTTTTATAAACCATGATGCATGCATAGTTAAATGGTTTACATGATTGATTGCATGATTTGACTTGCATTAATGTCTTGATGATGTGGCATGATCATGTGTGATTTAATGATTATTTTAATCGGTCTTTCGGACACGTTTTTCGAGGAAATGTGCAAATGTTATTTTGGGCTAGGCCCAAAGTTAAAAAGGTTTTGAAAAGGATATTTTGACTTAAGTGGTTAGTCAATGATGATTTCTGGATTATTTTAATGTTTTCCATGTGATTTTACGGATTTACATATAATTGGTATTTGAACTTAAAAACCTGTTGGGAATGCTTATGACTTGATTTGAGGTCATGGATATGACTGATATGTGTTATGATATGGACTGTGTTTGTGATTGTGGATCCTGGATACTGGATCATGGGCTGGATGGTGCGAGTGCAGTTCCTAGATGGGACTCAGATGTTGCGTGAGTGCAGTTCCCGAGTATGTGGTACGTCTAGATGGTGTGTGTACAGTTCCCAGGCATGATGGATATGACTCGGATGGTGCCTGAGTGCAGTTCCCGAGGTTGGCCTACGCGTAGTGCGGATGTGATTTTGTGATTTATTGTGCACTTGTGAATAGTACGGATTGATGGATTGATTGATTTATTTATTGTATTGTTTGATGTTGATTGTGATTATGTACCGGTATTGAGTACACGATTATGGTCTGTGTGGCCAGGTGCTTATGTTTTTCATATGTTTTGGCCTGAGAGCCTGGATTTGGTTTGTTTTGTGATTTGGCTGGAAAGCCGGTGCTTGTGATTCATATGTTTTTCCCTATGCATGCATGGTTTGATAAACTGGAGGGTAACTGATGTGTTTCCAAATCGTTTTAAATGATATTATTTTTGTCCAATCAGACCTTTTCTGTTTTAATGACCCTCCAGGCCGTGGTACGACGTTCGGGGCTGATTGAGAGGCGGAGGCATGAGCGGAAGTCAGTGCAGTTATCCCTTGTTTGATAGGTGCTGAAGGGTACTTTCAGGACTTCAGTTGACTTGTCAGACGGGAGCAGGACCAGGCACGGTTATCAAGGTCCAGTTGGGACAGGTCCTGTCAAAGTGGTATCAGAGCATTTGGTTACTGATCTGTCATGCCTCCGAGACGCGAGCCCTGTGCACAGCCTGAGAATGAGCTCGAGGGTCCAGACGTCGAGAGAGCCCAACGTCTGGGAGCCACTAGATTTACGAGCCAGACCAACCCGAAAGAGGCCTATGAATGGCTTATCCAGTTTAAGCTGATTTTTGAGATTATGAGATGTCCACCAGAGGATATGGTCTTAGTAGCCACCTTTATGTTGAGTGGTAATGCTTATCAATGGTGGCGTGGATTACAGATGACTGGTATAACTGCTCATACTTTGACGTGGGAGACTTTCCGAGATCGATTTTTAAACCAGTTTTGCCCCCGATCCTTTCGAGATGCGAAAGAAGTTGAGTTCCTTCACTTGAAGCAGAGGAATCTATCAGTGGCCGAGTATGAGCAGAAATTCTTGAACTTGTCAAATTTTGCTCCTCTGTATGTGGAAACTGAGGAAGATAAGTGTTCAAGGTTTGAGCAGGGATTGAGGAATGCAATACGGGGCGCTGTGACGGTAGGTTCGTATTCGACCCTGAGAGAATTATCAGATGTTGCTGCTCGAGTGGAGGCGACTTGACCCATTCGAGAGCGTGATAGAAGCCCAGGACGCTACCGAGAGCATCAGAGTACCGGAAGTACGAGTCAAGGAGATAACCCAGAAGATACTCAAAGAGGTATGTCACAGCCCCTTACCTTAGAACACTCGGATAGCGTTTCAATGCCGTCGACATCACAGCATACACGAATCACTTGCTTTCATTATGGAGAGTGTGGTCACATTAGGAGAGAATGTCCCTACCGGTCGGATCAAGGGGCGATAGACCGTACAGTTGTGGGTCGACACCAAGGACCAATGTCGATAGGTACTAGTAGCGCCAGAACTGGACGACCAGGTCATGGTCGGCCTTCGAGTTCACTAATGTAGATCTGTCATAGGGTGTTGCACGAACTTGGTGTGGTTATAGATGTTGTGATTATTGTTATCTGTTGTTAGGTTCTTTATGTTATTGTACAGTTGTACTGTTGTGTGTTTGTTTCATATTGTAGAGTTGTACAGTTGTATTTGTTTAATAAATACTGTGACCAAATTTCGGGGACGAAATTCTTTAAGGGGGGAAGGTTGTAACGACCCGGAAATGCGAAAAACGTAAATTTGGAAAATTTGAGGAAATGATGATTTTGCCCCTAGTTATAAGGGCCAAAAGTTGAATTTTTGATCGGGACCTTGTTTGGACTTTTCGGAAGTACCATTGGAAAGGTCTCGGGACGCTGAATCTGTAGACAGGCGACATGCGTCAAATGGAGCTCGGATGAAAAAGTTATGGATGTGGGAAGTGCAGGGGAAAAATGGTAAATTGCGACATGAAGGGTAAAACAGTAATTTGGGCAGTCAAAGTCTTTAACGATGCAATTAACTGATAGAATATAGTTTAATTGGCTGATTCAGCCCACTTTAGCTTAGAGTATGACGCATGTCACTTGAATTGAAGTGATTAGTGGCACTTGATTTCTGTTTGTACAATTAACTGATTAAAAATCCAACTTTTAAATTCATAGTTAGTATTCGACAAAACAAAAACAGAGAACACACAAATCTCCTTCACTTTGATCCATCCATTCCCTCCCCGATATTGAGAGACTTAACAGAGAACAAAAGGGTGAATTTGGGTGAGCATATTGAGTGAAAAAAATCGAGAGGAACACTGGACTTAGAACTGAGAAAAACCCGAAAAAAAATCTAAGAACATATATGTCGAATTTGATTTCTTAGACGGTTTCGATTGAAATTAAAGTGATATTTCATCTCCTGGGAGCTAAACGAATCGAACCAAATCGATTGGGCAAGAAATTGGAGGTGAATTGACGAAGAACAGCCCCTGGGATATTGTCGCATTTTGGAGGTTGAGTTCAGATACTTGGAGGTAAGGGTTCTTGAAATTGGTTTTGAATTTATGATTAGAATGAATATAGAATGCTCCCTGTGCAATCAATTTAATGAAATAACATGAAATAGGGTAGAACCCGATTAGGGACCCGTCGGGTATCTATGTTGAGTCGAAGACTTTTGGGAATTGTTTTCTCAAATTGAAGTTACAGGTCATTAATACACATCGAATGGATGAAAATGAGTGAAAGAACTGGAGGAATTGAGTTTGAATTGATGGAGTTTGGAACGGGTTGCATCGCGGGTTGAAGGACCCGTTTACCAGGCAACCGGGTCGAGAAGACAAACAGTGATGGTTACTGTTCACGGCACGTGAGGGCGCGTGGCCGGGAATCTGACCTTGGGCCCAACATACTTTTTGATGCTTTCGATGATACAGACTATTTAAAAATGGTTTCGAGTCGATCGGACACCGTCTCGATAATGTTTCGAGGGTCCGAAGGTTTATGTTATATTTTAAATTAATGTTTAAATCCCGGAAAATTATCGGGGAATTGATATGATGTAAATTAAGTTGTTAGTAACCCTGAATCATGATTGTGGACAGGATTCGCGATTCCTGGCAAGTGTCAGAAATTACGGAAACGCGTGCAGCTCCGGAAACGAGCGGTTTGGACGGTGTGTGAGTGGACGTTTGTTTTACAAACCATGATGCATGCATAGTTAAATGTTTTACATGATTGATTGGATGATTTGACTTGCATTGATGTCTTGATGATATGGCATGATCATGTGTGATTTAATGATTATTTTAATCGGTCTTTCGGACACGTTTTTCGAGGAAATGTGCAAATGTTATTTTGGGCTAGGCTCGAAGTCAAAAAGGTTTTGAAAAGGATATTTTGACTTAAGTGGTTAGTCAATGATGATTTCTGGATTATTTTAATGTTTTCCATGTGATTTTACGGATTTACGTATAATTGGTATTTGAACTTAAAACCCTGTTGGGAATGCTTATGACTTGATTTGAGGTCATGGATATGATTGATATGTGTTATGATATGGACTGTGTTTGTGATTGTGGATCCTGGATAATGGATCATGGGCTGGATGGTGCGAGTGCAGTTCCTAGACGGGACTCGGATGTTGCGTGAGTGCAGTTCCCGAGTATGTGGTACGTCTAGATGGTGCGTGTGCAGTTCCCAGACATGATGGATATGACTCGGATGGTGCCTGAGTGCAGTTCCCAAGGTTGGCCTACGCGTAGTGCGGATGTGATTGTGTGATTGATTGTGCACTTGTGAATAGTACGGATTGATGGATTGATTGATTTATTGTATTGTTTGATGTTGATTGTGATTGTGTACCGGTATTGAGTACGGGATTATGGTATGTGTGGCCAGGTGCTTATGTTTTTCATATGTTTTGGTTTATTTTGTGATTTGGCTGGAAAGCCGGTGCTTGTGATTCATATGTTTTTCCCTATGCATGCATGGTTTGATAAATTGGAGGGTAACTGATGTGTTTCCAAATCGTTTTAAATGATATTATTTTTTTCCACTCACACCTTTTCTGTTTTAATGACCCTCCAGGTCGTAACACGACGTTCGGGGCTGATTGAGAGGCGAAGGCATGAGCGGAAGTCAGTGCAGTTATCCCTTGTCTGATAGGTGCTGAAAGGTACTTTCTGGACTTTAGTTGACTTGTCAGACGGGAGCAGGACCAGGCACAGTTATCAAGGTCCAATTGGGACAGGTCCTGTCACAAAATCGTAATTTCGCCCTGAACGTCCGTTAATCCTCGGCTAATCCGTCATTAAGTCCTAATTAATCTCGATAATTCGGGACGGGTCGTTACACTAAATGTATTATTTAATGGGATTATTACCTAAGAATAAATAATAATCTCTTTAAGAAATATTTAATATTAATATCTAATTAATAAATAATATATTTTATTAAGAGAATTATTTATTAATTGTAAAATTTATCATTTAGTTTGAATGCTCTGTGACAGGATCCAACCCTAAAGCACCTCGATAGCCACACCCGGGCCTTACTCCCATATGACAAGTCACTCAGATTACCAAAATTGACCCTAAGACGCCAGACCAGAGATACTCGTACTCTTTGCCTCTTGAATAGCCTCGATTTTCGTGCAACGACTCTAGAGGGTATGAAAACCAAGAAAACGTGTGAGTGGACGTAAAAGAAATGTTTTTAAAACATAGTTAGAACACCAACCTTCCTCAGTGCTAGAACACCAACTATCGTATCACATAACCACTCGGCGATACAGTATTTGAGGATCCGCTTAGGGATACAGCATCTGAACGCTAATCACATTTATCACACTGTACTACCGGTAGACCAGCTACTCGGGGATACAACTTCCTAGTGGTCACTCATCGATACAACATTTGAGAGTCAAACCGCATAACCTAACCACTCAGGGATACAATGTCCAAGTGGCCGTCTAGAGAACACATATTTATAACTTATATCACTTTCATAACTCAAAACCATAACTCGAAGTCCAGGCCTAAGCCCAAAGCACATTTATACCAAACCTCGTAAAACGTGCCACCAAATAAGTTCTGTAAAATCATCCAAAAATCATATAAAATCATACTCAAATCACCGCCAAGATAATCACATAATAAATCATGTAAAACATGTAAATGTGCATGCATAAGAGTTTAGGGAAAAGAAAGTCCTTTCAAGCTCAGTCCACATAGTTTAATACCAACTTACACGCCATACTGTAATTCTCGAAATGTTTTCCACCTGTCATAATTCACTTTTAAGGTCACTAATCATCTCAAATAGTCCATACTTTAATCCCTCGATTTTCTGGGAATTTTAAACGGATTTAAAACAACTCATAAACCTTCGGACAGTCAAAATTACCCCGAGACGGTATCTGATCATCTCGAAAACTGTATTGTTGGATTCGTAACGTCAAATACTTTAAAAACCATGTTGATTAAATTTCTAGACGGACCATCACACGTCCCCACACTCCCAGAACCCTCACTGCATATGGGATTCATGCGCTACACTGTTCATCGTCTTCCCAAGTGTCAGACCCGTTTTTCTACAAACCAGGTCACCCGACCGGCAAGTTCAACCCAGTTCTAAAACACGCTATTTGCATCTCTTTTTCACAATTTAATAAGCCAAAGGTAACTACTCAATCTCAGAATCGATCTATGGATTCAAAATCAGTTCATCTTACCTCAAAGTGTAAGGACCCGTCCCGGAAATTAGGGTTAAGACAGTGTTTAAGCTGGGATTAGTGAGCTTAATCGGTGGTTAGTTGGTTACGGTAGGTCTGTTAGCGTAGAATGACAATTTTGCCCCTAGTTTGGACAAAATGTTAACTTTTAGTTCGGGCGGTCAATGGGGTATTGACCGATGACCGTGACGTAGTTCGGGACATCACGAATCCGTAGACCGGTGGCACGCCCGATTCCGACATCCGAGGAGGAAGTTATGATGTTCGGAAGATTGAGGGCATTACGGTAATTTGACTAAAATAGGGGGAAAAGTTGACTTTTCGTACGATCGGGTTTTGACACGTTGACCTAGGACCGCTAGGTAGATCTCGTCGTCCTGAGTTCAACGACAGGCGGCACGTGTTCATCGGACCTAGGGTGAGTAAGATACGGGTCTAAAACGGTAAGGGCATAATTGTAATTTTGACTCAAAAGAGGGGCATTTTGGTCTTTTGCACATTGGGAATTGTGCAACTCGATTGGGACAAGTGTACAGGTGAGATTGGGATATTTGTGAGAGGGCTGAGGGGATTGTGACATGTGGCAAGGGCCTAGTGGATTCTAGGCGTGTGCACGGTCCCAATTATTTGGGCTGTGTAACCGTGCATTCGAGAGGAAACAGAGACAAAGTGAGGTTGAGAGGGAGTTGACCAGGTGAAGGGCGGTGTGTGGTGTTGTGAACTGATGAGCGAGAGGAGAGATTAAGGGAGAGTTGAGGAGTGAATTGGAGTGGTTTTGTGTGATCGTGAGTGTGTGAGGAGGAAGTGTGAGCTCACGGGAACCAGAAAACAGAGAGGAACTTGAGTGGTGGTGCTGCCGTGTAAGTGATCAATCGAGGCTGGTGGTGGTGTCCAGAGGATGGAGGAGGACGAGAGGAGTTACATACGCACGGCTGAGCTCACGGCGGCGACCTGAGCACAGGTAATTCTCATCCCCGTAGTTTTGCTCTGTTTTGTCGTTTAGGTTCAAACCAATAGTAGTGGGTTTTGAGTACGAGTCGAGGTTTTTGGTGAGTTGTGTGAGACTCAGTGAGGTACTAGGAGTTTTTTAGTGTAGACACCGTGACGGGGGAGTACGTGGGTGGCCGGATTGTGAAACAGGGGTTTGAACGGGTTACGGTTTCGAGTTAGGGACGACGGGTTAGAGGATGTGTTGAAGTGTTTGGAGTGGGGGAATAGCTTGCTTAGAACTGGACGAAGAGATTGGTGAAGAAAGGGAGGAAAACAGTGAAGGGTTGGCAGAGAACTGGGTACGTCGGTTCAGACCGGTTCACCCATTGAAGACGACGATGAACAGTGACTGTGTGCAGGCGCGTGAGGCCCACGCGCAGCCACTTTGGGCGGCGCGTGGAGGCACGTGAGGTGTTTTCGGGGGGAATTTCCAACCAGGTTTTTGGTCTAGAGGTTGTAACGAGTCTAGTGGATTAAGTTTCGGGTTATTCGGACGTCGTTTGAGGTTAGTTCCACGAGGTTGAAGGTTTAGGGTCCCGGTTCGTTACGTTTAGGACCCGGGGATTTTTGGGGAAAATTAAGAGAGCCTTGGTAGACGTGTTAGTGACGTTCTTTGGTGACTGTTGACAGGATCGGGACTTCCCGAGGAAGCTGAGGAACGTACGGGACGTACGGGGCGCGAGTGACGTGCAGGTGTCTGCGAGTGGACCCCTTCTCTATAACTGAGCATGTATAACTGCTTTTCATTACTTGTTTTATGGTTTTATATGTTATTTCATGGTTATTGGAATATGCTATAACTGTTTTGTTTAATTGCACGTTTTTCGAGAAAGTACGGTTTTTAGCACGTTTTACGAGAAAAGTTTATATTCTGATTTTGATGCCATGATTTGGGTTTTTCAAACGATAAGTGATTTTCAATGAGGATAAATGGATTTTGAGACATGATTGATAATCGAGGTTTTTCGGTTTTAGAATCGGATTTCGAGAATCGAGATTTGGTTTTAAAGTTGAAAAGTGGAATTCCGGATTTGGGTTCGGAATGACGGTTCTGGATGCCGGAATGGCGTCAGACCAGTGATTTCGGATTCAGGTTTGGATATGGATTTAGAAATGGTTTTCGAACGGTTTTTGGATTGGATTTACTGGATCTGGTTATTGGG
Organism: Prinsepia uniflora; assembly: GCA_032719365.1. Lineage (NCBI taxonomy): Eukaryota > Viridiplantae > Streptophyta > Magnoliopsida > Rosales > Rosaceae > Prinsepia > Prinsepia uniflora. Next base: position 34,911,124 of record CM064867.1, read on the forward strand.
TTTAAAGACCCGGATATTATGTTTGACGGGGGACGGGCCCGGATTGGGTTTAAGGACCCGGATTGAGTTTAAAGACCCGGATTGAGTTTAAAGACTCGGGAGTTTAAAGACTCGGATATACTGATATTTCCTCCGTATGCCTATTGAGTTTAAAGACTCGGAGTTTAAAGACTCGGATATTATTGAGGCCTGGATTGAGTTTAAACACACGGGAGTTTAAAGACTCGGATAGGTCCAGCAGGTTTGATCGGATAATGATTTGCTTGGTCTTTATGATGTTTTTATGATGTTTATGACGTGATTTCTGTAACTGCTTTCAATTCTGTTTTTATGATGATCCTTGTGTGATTTATAACTGTTTCCAGCAAATGGGTTATGCATGTGTGTTTTCAAAACGGAGGGTAAAACCCTGGTTTGATTATAAAACGGTTTTCGAAACTTTTATTCTTTATGGTCCACTCACACCTTCTGTTTTAAATTGCCCTCCAGGTCTTGGAGCTAGCGCGGGGGTTGACGTTGAGGCAGCGTCGGAGGCATAGAATACTCGAGAGTGACCCCGGAGCGCTTAAAATTTTCGGTTGTGCGTGTACCTTGTTTATCGGTTTTCTTTCCTTTGTATTTGGTACTATGCTCTGTAAAACTTTGACTTCAGGATGTTTAAATTTTTCTCCTGCGTCTGGCATGTAATTTGGTGGTTTTTCGTGAGTTTACTTTAGTTGCGTGTCGGGGTGTCAGATGGTAGCAGGATTTACCTCGGTTTTTGGGGTGGAACCGGGGTGGGTCCTCACACAAAGTCACCGTTTGAGTTTCAAGCATTCGACCATGGAGTCCAAGACTCCTCATCAAAAATCCTTTGTTCTTATCTATGTAGGGTCACATGAGCTCCAGTGATCTACTAGGACGTCGTGTTCCAAGTTTCCTAATCCAGAAATGGAAACCCGATTCACAAGCTCACTGGTTCCCTAGTTTTCTTCCACTGTTTCCCCTTCTCGTACTAGTCTCCCTCTGGTTTTCTCGTTTTCTTCTTCTTCTCCTTCTTCCCTTCTATATTTCTCGATTCTCCCCCTCTTCTCTCTGGTTTCACTCTTTCGGGCCATAACCTTTTTGGTGTTCGGCCATCCTCCATCGAAGAAGACCCAAAACATCACAGATAGAAATATATTAAGTGATAAGTCGATGAGGGGAAGAAAATATCAGGCTTTTTTGGACCCTTGTCAACATCAAATCATATCACATTGTAAAATTACCAATTTACCCCTAATGCTAAAATTACCAAAATTCCCTTGATCGTTTTTTACCCGTATCAAAACCTTTCGACTTCTGATTTCAACATACCACATGTACGCGGACTCAGGACACTAATACCTACATAACGGTACTCGTGAATCGTTTAAAGTGTATCCAGGTCAAAAATTTTAACATTCTACCTCGTAGGTGCAAAATTGTCATCTCCATGTAATTTTCCAATTTTTATTTTTCTTGAATTATCGGGTTGTTACAATCTATGACTCATGAGCCCTCTCTATAAATATTAAATAAATGAGCTCATTTCAATTCGAAAGGTAATTCAATATTTTGCTACAACACTGTATTGTTTTATTTTGTCCAAATTGACATTGGCATACGTGCATTTTTTGGATGACCCCCTTCACTTTAGGCTGCAACTTTAACCCTGTTAGTTTTGTTAATTGTGTGTATGGATCAAGAAGTAATTCTACAAGTCTGGACGATTTTTGCCTCAACAATTGGTGCTTTCAATAAGAGATGGCTTGAGATATACTCAATGTGTGCTCTCTACTTTTCCCAAAAAACTTCATCTTCGTTTATAGTTTATTGTTATTTATCCATGGCAATAATACAAAGAACGAAACAATCCGATGAACTCACCACCTCACTAGGATCCTAGATGAGTAGCCAAACCACCCTTCGCAAAGACCTCAACGTATGCCACCACTAGCACCCTTTCCCCTGAATTGCAGACAAAGATGCCGACTCTCAGCTTTGGCACCTTTATCATGCCCTCGACGCTGGGACTCGGTGTACTTCCATTTGTAAACTCCATGTTGCATTTTGGAAATCACATTCGAACATACATATATATGGGCAATTGGTGGGAGAAACATCCCGATAATGTAAGACCCGGTCTTGAAAGCAAGAACGGTGAGCAAGACCCATGAGCTTGAGAAGCAAGAACGGTGAGCAAGACCAGTGAGCATAGAAAGGTAAGATCGGTGAACGATCCCACATCGCTCGGGGAGGGAAAGGTAAAGTACCTTATATGTGTGGGCACGTATCTATCTAACACAAGGCCTTTTGGGAGCTCAGTGGCTTTGGGGGGGGGGGGGGATTGGAACCCCAAAGTTAAGCGAGTTAAGGCTGGTGCAGTCCCATGATGGGTGACCTACTGGGAAGTTGCACGTGAGCTCCCGAAAACAAAACCGTGAGGGCTTGGCCCAAAGCGAATAATGTTGTGTTAGATGGGCCGGGTCCTGACATAATGGTATCAGAGCATTGGGTTACTGATTTGCCATGCCTCCGAGATGCGAGCCCTGTGCGCGGCCTGGTGATTAGACGCGATATGAGGGTATCGGAAATCCCTGGAGTGACTATGACCTTGGATTGGGGGTTAAATATTGTATCATGTGTTCTGGTTGTGTAGGACTTGTGTTGGTCTGGATGGTTATTTACGATAACGATATGGTATATGGATGGGTATGTTGGGCCCAGGATAAACTTGACCCGAGGATAGGAGGTCGGATGAGTGACATGGTTCGCCTAGGGGTGTTTGCTAGGTGACCGGATATGCCAGTGGTGGCATTGATGCTAGTGAATGATGAATTTAGACTCGAGAGGAGTCGAGACATTGGATTTGGACTCAGTAGGAGTCAAGAGGTGGTTTAGGACTCGGGATGAGTCATGATATGATTGAGGGCTCCGGACGAGCCAGGAAAGATAGAAAAAGTGGTTATGGTTGCACATAACGAGTAACGGTTCATGTGGGAACCCGAGGTATTAAATTGGATGTCAATTGAGTCTCCATGATTGTTGTTGGAGAGGTACACCTGAATTTCGAGGACGAAATTCTTTAAGGGGGGTGGATTGTAAGACCCGGTCTTGAAAGCAAGAACGGTGAGCAAGACCCGTGAGCTTGAGAAGCAAGAACGGTGAGTAAGATCCGTGAGCTTGGAAATGTAAGATCAGTCAACGATCCCACATCGCTCGGGGAGGGAAAGGTGAAGTACCTTATATGTGTGGGCACGTATCTATCTAACACAAGGCCTTTTGGGAGCTCAGTGGCTTTGGGGGGATTGGAACCCCAAAGTTAAGCGAGTTAAGGCTGGTGCAATCCCATGATGGGTGACCTATTGGAAAGTTGCATGTGAGCTCCCGAAGACAAAACCGTGAGGGCTGGGCCCAAAGCGGACAATATTGTGTTAGATGGGCCAGGTCGTGATAGATAAACCCCCAAATTGTCACCTGCAAACATGGACCTCGGTGGCTTCTACAAGATTTACAGGACCCACGTGGACAAACCCAGACTCACGAAGTGTGCAGCTCAAGGCAGTGTATTTCATAATTTTGTTCCCAACACTCAATCGATTTATTTTCTCAAAACTAGCTTGGGCATTAGAGTATTCTTAGTCGAAATTCTATTTCGGACTTTAACCTTAATTCCGTTTGTTTTGTTTATCGTATGTAGGGATAAAAAATAAATTCTACAAATCAGAATGATTTCTGAATCAACACACATGAGGTTGTAAAAAGAATTCTTATAAGAAATTGTGTTCTTTATTTTCAAATAGAACTTGTATTTTTTTAATTTCAAATATAAATTATCTTTGTTTAAGCTCTACTTTATGTGTTGGTTCAGTTGGTTTTGTGTTCTTTGTTTAAGCTCTACTTTATGTGTTAGTTCAGTAGTAAAAAAAAAAACGCTCTACTTTATGTTCCTTTTTTATTAGAGCAAGGAGCTATTCTTTATGTTGAGAATGGTGAAATAGATATTAAAATTGAAAAAATTGGAGCAATGGTCCCTAAAGTCATCTAATTATTGATTTTATTCCTGCAGTTGAATATTGGCATTTTTAGTCCCTTAATTTTACCAAAATTATTAATTTAGTTCCTCCGTACAAAAATGTCACCAACACTATTAAATTTAAGGGCATATTTGTCCATTCTAGTCGTCGTCCAGCGATAATAAGAAATATAACGCAATATTCATATGCCAAGCAAATTCCACTCACTGAGTCAACTCGCCGTCGCATCTCACCATGGCCGACAAGACCACCAAGAGAAACCACTAGACCAATTTCTTATCGAGTACCAACCCTCGGAGCTCCGAATCGGCTCATAGTTTTTTACTACCTGGCTTTCTTTCCTCTCTAAAGATCTTTATCAAAACTGTTCCACCAAACTCGCCGATCGCGTATGCTCTCTCTCGGCCCAGGTACGCCTTTATTCACTTTTCCTTTGTTTCCAGCGAATAGTTAGGGATATAAACTAGAAAGTGTGTAAATTGTAAAAGTAAAAAAATTTCAAAAAATTTCAATCGTTTAAGTAGAGAGGTCAATAAAGTTAACAAATTTTCAATTTTGAATCCCTTATTTGGCATACTCTGTAGAAGTTGATGACGATTCGAAACAGGAAAATCCACATGAGAATTTGAGTGATCTGGCATCGACGAGTAAGGAATTGTAGGGGTCTGTAGATAATGATAATAATAATGGTGAAGATAACCATGATGATGGCAAAAATTCACTTCTTAGTTGGAAAGACGACGGAGCTGACGGGTCACCTGAACTGTACCCAAAACCTTCTAGCAGTTGTTTGTCCCGTAAGTCCCCGTCTATGGAGACTCCCAAGTTCTCTAATGTCGTGGGCTGATACGGCACATGAAGATGAGCAAGAGGGAGAGAGGACCATGAATTGAATAAGCGGGCGTTGAATGTGACGGAGACTACTGGAGGGTTGAGGATAACAAAGTCTACACTGTCTAGGGAGCAGAAGGAGAAAATTGGCTTCATGAATGTCAGGAGGAAGAAAGATTATATTTGTTTGGAGAGAGTTAAGGGAAAACCTGTTAACGTTGTGGATGGTCTTGAGCTACAAACTATTATATCCAGTGCAGCTAAACAGAAGAGGATAGATGAGTTCATGAGGGGTCTTAGCACCAAACACCACAACGAGGATAACTTTGACTCTAAATTTAACAGAATCCGTGAGTTTTTTTTAATAGAGCAATTAAATTAACCATTTTTGTAAAATTAAGGAACCAAAAAAATCTTTATAGCGATGAAATCAATAACTAAGATTAACTTGAAAAATCATTGCTCCAATTTTTCATATTAAAATTTTATAACAAGTTTTTTCGGATCAAATAATATTAACCATGCAAAATTTCGTATTAACATTTGTGTAAAAAGAAACCTAATAATTCATATTCCAGTTTTGGTCCAAATTACCTTTTGAATTTTGAACTTTTGTCCGGTGAAATGTATTGGAAAACAAAATGTAAAGAAAGTGTTAGAGACAGACAAGAGACAGTTTGAGATCGTAGATGAACTGTATTGGAAATATATTTCTTCTAAAAGCTAAATAGTAAATACATTTGAAATTTATTGGGAAACAAAAAAAATACAAAGAAATGGAGAAGCAGATAATTTTGGTAATGATACTTTGATCTCACACGAAAACATCCAACCTTTTCAGTCTGACCTGAAACGCAAATCATGTAAGCAGATGAGCTAAAAATTCGTGGAATAGATTCCCGTAAATGCTAACAAGTGATAATCAAATTTTTTTTATTGTAGAATGCATGAACTTACCAGTTACCAACACGAAACTGGCTTACAAAAGCTCTAAAACAAGCGCGGATGCACCACCTCCACCATTGCAAATACCAGCAGCGCCGTATTTCCCACTCTTTTGCTTCAGTACCTAAAATGAAAATTCACTTCGGCTAAGGCATTTGAAAACTGGTATCACTCAACGTTAATGTGATAACAGAGAATTTATCAGAGCTCAAAAAATGAATAGAATGTACCCCTAAAAGGGTCACCAAGATACGAGCTCCACTGCATCCTAGAGGATGTCCCAATGCTACAGCTCCACCATGGACATTAACCTTTTCCTGAAACCAGAACAGCAATAGTGTTAAAGAGGTGAGTGCCTATGAAAATATGAATTTATAGATACAATATATACGTCTTTGTGTTTGTACACAGATCTCTCACGCACAGAGGAAGAGCTTAAGAACTCACGGGGTTAAGTCCAAGCAGTTTTTCATTTGCAAGAGCCACAACCTGTACACAGAAGGCATGCCAATAATGAGTGACAGCCTTGATATGCTAATAATTTAAAACTTCGGCATAAATTATAATCAATTACAGCAAAGGCTTCATTAATCTCGTAAAAGTCGATTTGGGAAGCATCCAAGCCAGCATTTGAAATAGCTTTCGGAATTGCAAGGGCAGGAGCTGTTGTGAATAATTCTGGTGCCTGAGCAGCATCAGCATATCCACTGATCTTTGCGATCACTTGTAGTCCAAGCTTTAATACCTTTTCTCCACTCACCAAAACTAGTGCTGCAGCACCATCACTGTTGATGAAAGGATTCCAAATTTTAGAAAACTTGGGTTCATGTGTTTGTGAGACCTTCGGGATGAAAAACTGAAGCACATTTTCATTTGGTTCCACCAATTAAAATCTCAAACCAATGACAACTTAAGTGCCACTTTTTCCCCATTTTAGTAAACGTGTAAAAGGCATAATAACAGAACATATCCTAAAATATGAGAGAAGAAAAAATATGACAGGTAATTGGATGATAAAAGCATAATTAATAACCTTATACTGGAAGCATTCCCAGCAGTGACTGAACCTCCGCTCTCCTTAAAACTTGGTCGGAGCTTCCGTAATTTGGCAGGGTCAAACTGGCACCACAACAAAGCAACATATAAGGATGTTTGTGATAAAGTGAGCTCAAGGAGGGCAATTCACATATATCCTAGACCCCTAGTATATGAGAATTATTGTATGAGCACTTTACAAAGACGAATAACAGAATTCAACTCTAAAATAAATTTAAAGAACAAGTTTGAACTGGTCACTGTAGATTAAAGTTTGCAGTCTCTTCCCCACCCCCTCTTACTTTCTGTACGTAGAATAATGTTGAGTGAAAAATATTCAAAGATGAAAAATAAGAAACCATTACTTTGAAGCACTGAAACCATCTAATCTGAAAACTGAACTTCTCTAAGCAGGGAACGATATCATTTGCAAGAAAGAGAAAAATATTTCTGGGTATCTGACTGACACAAGCAAGACAAATTATTACCTTTGCTAGACCTTCATCTTTATCCACAATTGTTGATGGTCTTCCCCTTCCTCCAGAAACTTCAACCTGTATTAGTTTTCATCTTAGTATATATTCCAAAATAAATGAAAGGATCATTTCAGTTAACTATAGGTAGAAACTCACTGGAACAATTTCCCATGAAAAGGCATCTTTGTCTCTGGCAGCAATACCACGTTCAAAGCTCTGACAAGCAAAGTTATCCTGGTCCTCCCTCGTTACTGCATGCTGATCAGCACATAATTCAGCGCACACTCCCATGCCATAATCATTATAGACATCCCACAAACCATCCTTCAGCATTCCGTCAACAAGAGAATCATGTCCAAGTCGAGATCCCTTCCTGCATTTTTGTATCAAATCAGCGCCAGTTGAATTTTCATTTGAGAGTCTAACGGGGCCGAGAATCAGAGAAAGTATTACCTTGCTTCTGCAAGATACTTGGGCACATTAGACATGCTTTCCATGCCACCAGCCACAACAACATCATTGATGCCCAACTGGATGCTTTGTGCAGCGAGCATAGTAGCTACAATGACCAAAATCAAATTTGTATTATTCTAGTATCATTTTTCCAGTTGAAAAGGAAATTATATTTGAAAGAAAAAAATTGTAGAAAAAGTTGACTGTGTTTCACCTTTCAGCCCTGATGCACAAACTTTATTAACAGTGGTACAGACCACTGAATTAGGTAATCCTGCACCTATTGCAGCTTGCCTAGCAGGAGCCTGCCCCAAATTTGCACTGAGAACATTGCCGAAGAAAACTTCTTCTACAAGTGATGGATCAACATTTGCCCTTTTAAGAGCAGCTGAATGTTGGCATAAACGACATGTAAAATTAGAAGAGGATACCTATTAAAAACGAAAGACTGCAAATGTGAAATGAAAAAACATTACCCAATTAAGGAAGTAAGAGATATTCTACTTACTCTCAATTGCTATAGATCCAAGTTTGGTCGCACGTAAAGATGAAAGTGCACCAAGAAATGCACCCATTGGTGTTCTTGCAACACCGACAATGTAAACATCTGCATCAAAACCAATAAGATTAATATAGAAAACTTTTGAAAGTTGAAAAACTGGCATTGCAAGCAAAATATACATTTCCAATATTATGGATTATCAACGTGAGCTCAAGTAGACATATTTAGTACAAAGCAGTGGAAAATGCAAATTGGTTATAGACATAGCACAAGAACACCAGTGACGTGGTTCCAAAATAACCTCTATACAATCACTATGGTTTTCATTGCAATACCAGCGCCATTAATTAAGAAAGAATTGTGGATTAGAAATCAAAAAAAAAAAAAAAAAAAAAAAGAGCAAGTGTTTACCTCTAGGTTTGATCGAATCGGAACATGCTTCTGCTGCTACTGGAGCCATTTATATAAGCAAATGAAAATCTGCAAAAATTACATGGTATTTAGTTAGTGAATGAGAAGGAGCAAAAAGATAGTATACATGACAGAGGGTATTTAGTTGGTGAATGAGAAGGAGCATAAAGATCGTATGCATGACAGAGTACTATGTTGACTTAAAATATAATGATGGCTTAAAATAAATTTACAGGGAAAAATGAAAGGAGGCAAAGGGGTTATCATTTTTCCCTTGACTTAATTCCATCATATAACCGATCAGGCCTAATCTAATTATCAGAAAGAAAAAACATCAAAACAAAAAATCTCAGCGAATCCCAAAGGTTCCAAGGACCAAACAATTGATTTTCGTGAAGGAAAACCTGTACAAAAAAAACTATTCTTTCCGTGGTATAGATTTAAATCAACGCCATTCCCCCCTACTTACGACTCTACTTATGACAAGTCATAAGTAGACTTTGTTTGGCTATGGAACAAAGGTATAAAATATTCTTGCAAATTAGAGGAAATCCTACCTTCCCTCCACTGAACACAGCCTAAATGAATTTTACAACTACTAGAGCTAAACCCCAGTTTCCCGTGAACAGTGTCATTCATTTTTCTCTAGGAACCAAACAACAAAAGAGTAAAATTTTTAACCAGAATTAGATCTATCAAGAGCAAACAAATAATCCTACACCACAATACCCCACAATAACATGTGCGAAATCGAATTATCAACGACTGATAGATCTTAATAAATCCGACTACGCAGAAGCCAATTATGAGCAAATGGAATAAGAAAAAAACAGTGTGAACAATGATCGCATCGATGAATCAAGTACCGAGCTTGGAGATCAAGAGAAATTCAAAATCATAGAGCGAATCATACCTTTTGGCTGGTTCGGGTGGTGTTGGTTGAGAGGTAGAACACTGACTTCTAACTCTCAAGTCTAAAATTGGTTCTGGTCAGCTAAAAATGCAAGCACGAGTTGGATTTATACAGGGAGAGCTCCAGCACGACCAGCCCACACGCTAGGCGGCCAATTTTTACATTAATGACCCTAAGAATCACTTTAATCACTCTTTCTTTGTTTTCTTCTTATTTAAATAGCAATCACTTCCCTTCTCAATTTCAAAAGGCTAATTTTTTTTTTTTCAATTCTTAATTTCTTTAGTTGAGTACATGAATTAAAAATGCTCACATAATTAAAGGTGGCTACTCAAGATTTATTTATTATGATGTCAACTCATAAATTTAAGTTGCTCACCATACAAAATTAACACCTAGAGCAATTCATATTTCATATAAGGCTTATTACTCCAAATGCTTAATGAACTAGTCACCTTATCTCAATTTGCTCCCACAACGCTAAATTTTTCCAATGTACTACAAAAATGACACTTATGTTAACTCTGTTGCTCCAAATCGTTAATCCTTTATTTAGAATGTTTACATGTCATCACATGATTGGATGTTTTATTTATTTTGTAACAAAATATTAAATCTAAATATTACAAAAAAAAAAAACAAAGTTGAAGCACATTCAACCTGTCGACACTACATCTGACCAAACAACAGGCTTGCCAAAACATTACATCAGATCACAAAGTAAGCTCATCCAGAAGGCTTCAAAGATCACGCAAAACACACCATCAAGACCCATGCCTTAAAAGCCCATCACTAGATCCATGACCTAAACCCTAACTCTTACCTATAAATAGGGAACTCCTCCCTCATTTGAAGGATCTCCTTCTCTCACTAGAGAAATCATTTTCTCTCTAATTTTGAGAGCTCCCAATTTTCTCTACACTTCCCTGGTTCTCTCTAAAAGGCTCTAAGCCTATTGTATCATTTACTAACAAATATATTTATATAATGAGAATGAAGTATGCCACCGTGGACTTAGCCTATTCTAGGTGAACTGTCACGACCCTACCTTCTCCAACAAGATATTGTCCGCTTTGGGCCAAACCATCACGGTTTTGTTCTCGGGAGCTCACGTGCAACTTCCCAGTGGGTCACCCATCTTAAGATTGTATCATTCCCTACTAGCTTAACTTTGGAGTTCCCTAGGAATCCAAAGCCAGTGAGCTCCCAAAAGGCCTCCAGTTGGATAGATGTGCACCCACATATATAAGGCGCATCCCCCAGATCCCTCGGGCGATGTGGGATTGCTATCCATGCCTCCAAGGTACGGGTCCGTTTAAACTGGGTTATCTATGCCTCCAAGGCAACCATTTTAGAGGTACGGGATTCCCTAGCTTTGATACCAAATTATCACGACTCGACCTTCTTCAACATGATATTATTCGTTTTGGGCCAAGCCCTCATGATTTTGTTCTCGGAAGCTCACGTGCAACTTCCTAGTGGGTCATCATTCTGGAATTGCACCAGCCCCTACTCGCTTAACTTTGGAGTTCCCGAGGAATCCAAAGCCAGTGAGCTCCCCAAAAGGCCGCTAATTGGATAGATGTGCGCCCATACATATAAGGCGCATCCCTTAGATCCCTCGGGCGATGTGACATTGCTAACCATGCCCCCAAGACAGGAGTCCTCACATGAACCATGTACATGCTTGTGTTCTTGAGTGAGTGATATCTCCCTCTTCTAAGTTGGTACATTTTATGCATTAACACAACCCATATGAGTTTCTCAAACCACTCCCATGCCCACCCCCACTTTCTCCTGGGGATGATGTCTCTTGGTAATTTAAATTCTCCAAATTTGTCAAAATTCGAACTAGAGGTCCTCTCATATCAATAACCTTGCCCACATACGCCACTAAATCTTCCCTTTTCTCTTCTTGCTTCTTAGCTAATAACAAGTGCTTGGTAAAGAGATATTACTTACCAGTCTTCTTACTCTTATTCTTCTTCCAGGAAAGATCACTTTTTTTTGGGATTGAGGTGTTTGTTGTTGTGGCGGCTGGAGTAAGAAAATCTTCTAGCTTGGTGACAACCGTCTCCTTGTAATCATTGAAACCCATACCTATGTTCTTTGGCCTCAATTTGGCTTCAATTGGAGCGACGATGCCCTCAGCATTCTTGCCAAGTCCACCTCTTTTGTAACCATCTTCTGAAGCATCTTCATCCTAATACCTTTGGTGTGTTTCTCGAAAACCCCCAAGTTAGCACAATCCCCACCCCTTCCACTTCCGTTTCCAGTCCCTCCCATTTGTCCTCCTCAAGTTTTAAAATGGCCCTCGTTTGAACTTCTCTTTCTTCTTCCTCTCCCTCTCATTGTATCTCCTCTACAAACCCTCATTTCTTCACAAGCTTTGTCCGCAAAAAATCATCTTCGTCCACTTCCATGGAATTCGAATTCGCATTACTGTTTCCCAAGCCAAAGTATTAGTGGAACTGTCGTCCATTTCCTTCTTCTTTTCTTTCTCTTTCTCTTTCTCCTCCTCCTCGTTTGGCACGACGGTGACAGTGGATATGAAACTAACGGGCTTGATTAGATCGTGTTCTTTCTTTCAAAATTTTGATTTGGAGCCGCTGTCGTCTTCGTTAGAGGAGTCACCGTCGAATACACCGTAGAGGACGTCATCTTTTGTCTAGACAGGTGCATCTTGCTTTCGACGATAATAGAACTCGCAGCTAATCCACTATTCGTGCTCATAATCGTTCTCCACTCCAAACCTATCCATTTTCTGATATGAATCCATCACCTCCCCAATAATCTTAACAATTGGTGGTGGTTGTCTTAGAGTTGTCGTCGAAGGGTTACTCTCCTAACACAGGTTCAAGCTTAATAATTTGCAATTTGAAGTTCGGAAAATGGAAACCTAGATGGGTTGAATGTTCGTTATCTTTGTTTTTTTTTCTTTTCTAATATTTAGATTTAGTATTTTGTTACAAAATAAATAAAACAGACAATCATGTGATGACATGTAAGCATCATTTGGAGCAATAGAGGTAATAGAAGGGGCATTCTAACAGTACATTGAAATAATTTAGCGTTGTGAGAGCAAATTGTGACGAGATGACTAGTTCGGAGAGCATTTGGAGTAATTAAGTTATTATATCTTATTAGACCATTCTTGTAAATGAATACTTCCCGATACTTAATTATTACTTCTGCTTCTGTAATTGAGAATGAAAAAAAAATGTACCAAAAATTAGATTAAGATTGTTGTCTCAATCTTATCTATTGTGAGAACAATATTAGTTTATTTGATTTCCGAAGCAACTTATGCGTCTAATATTTTTTTCAGTGTGTTTCATGAACATGTTTCCTATAAGTGATAAGCAACTGTTTGAGCTCATTTTTTTTTTCAAGCCTCATTTCATGATTGGTTAACTTTTTTAGTTGTTAGTTGAGTTTTTTTTCATAAAAATAAAATTGAAAAATAATAGATTCATATAATATTCACACTGGTGGCAATGAATAACAATTCAGAGTTTTGGATAGGGGTGGACACGGTGCGGTTCGATACGGATATTAGCAATATCCAAATCAAAATCATTAAAATTTTAACGGTTCGATACGGTTTGGATTTTCTAAAATTAGAAATAAAACCGTTTTGATCCAAACCGTTACTAACGGTTCAGTTTGGTTCGAAACGGTTTAAAATCGTTAAGGAATAAAAAAAATGAGGATATAGAAAAAATAAGGATACAAAAAAAAAATCAATACTCAATACTCAAAATTTTATATATTAAGATTGCTATGTATTGAATTGCAAATATTATCACTAGACTAAAATTTATCAATCAAACAAACAAACTATTTAATAATCTTTTATTATACTCTTATATGAGTATACATATACTTATATGAGTACATCTAGGTATCCTTTTATTGTTATTAATTTTACTTTGTATTAATAATAGATTTAAACATTAATAAAAATTAATATATTCCTTAACGGTTCAGTTTGGATTTAACGAATTTCCAAAATGAAAATCCAAATCCAAACCGTTACTAACGGAACGGTTTAAATTCTCAAACCGTTTGACTTTTATCCGGTTAAACCTAAACCGTAAGATAAATAACGGTTTAAAGCGGATCGATTAGCGGTTTTAACGGATTCGTGCACCCCTAGCTTTGGAGTCACCAACCAAAAATGTGACTATATTAATGATTTGGTCCATTTTGAAGTGTTTCATAGGCGTCAAGTTTGACAAACTCAATTAAATGGCTGTTCATTAAATAATGAAAAGGGTCAGGGCTTTGGTAAGGTGTGTGATGCAAATAATAGACCCATTTTGTTTTGCTCTTGGTGGTGGAAATTGGAAAATGCAAAATGGTCAACTAAGGACAGCTCCAAAAAATTTCAGTAGCAAATGGCCACCGAGGTACCTCAAAAAACCCACCTAATTAGGTAAAAAGATGGATCTCTATTGTGAGCCTAAGTGCCCCCTAACTACCTACCAAAAGATCCCATGTTGAGACTGGCATAGAATATATTCCTTGAGTTGGTTTTACTTGCATCCTAGATGGTAAAACGAATGCAAACTATTATACAATAGATAAAAACGATAAATTTAACATGCCACTAAATTTGATACGGTTTTAACTATGTGTTCTGAAAAATAAATTATGTAATAGATGCATTAGTTAATGACAATCACAAATTTGCCACGGTCCAATTTTAAATATATAATTTTAAAAGTAAATTATGTAACACATGCGTTAGTTAGTAACAGTCATAGGAAAGCCAATGCTCACATATTGGTCCAATTAATTCTGCCACCGGATTTTCATGCTCTCACTTCAGGGTGTTCTAAGGATGTTTGGATATATGTGAAATCATAAATTACCGAAAAATTGTGGAGCTATCACGTAACCCATAAATGATATAATGTTCAAGTTGTCTATGGTAATGATATTAAGGGCTCAGAAACCCACATATTAAATAATATATTCACTAGTTGAAAATATTATTTAATCGGGTTAAAACCTTGATAATAATCAATTAATATTAATATTAAATTATTAAGTAATATCTTTTATCAAAAAGATTATTTATTAATTACAAATCTCATCAATCAATCAGAATGCTTTGAGGCTCACAAGATTTCTCTATAAATAGTGAAACTTATTTCACATTCGAAGTAAGTCGTTTTTTCGCTTCGAAGTATTTCTTATTCCTCTCTCAAAGCTTACGTAAGCAACGAAATGTTCTTGGTGGAACAACCCCCGAGGTTTCAACCTTAACTTCGATTGTCTCTTGTTTGTTATTTGTAAGGATTATGAAGATTTTTCCAGGTGAGTACGATTTCTGCTTCAACAATTGGTGCTTTCATTGAGATCCGAATTGAGAAATACTCAAGAGGAGCTCATCAAATTGTTTATCGTTCATCATACTTCGTTCGTCATTCAGCGACTATGTTTGAAGTTCTTGAACGTTGTTTATTGTTCATCGCTCATCATACTTATTTCGTTATTCATCAACTAGGTTTAAAGTTCTTGAACGTTATTCATTCTTCACTAGATTGTTCATCGTTCATCATACTTCATTCGTCGTTCATCCACTATGCTCGAAATTCTTGAACATTGTTAATCATTTATCAGAACTTTATGTTTAATCCTCGCAATTCATGATGGTTAAGGTGCGATGATCCATTCAATCATTTGAAGGTGGTATTTTAGCCTTTGCAGCTCAGGCTAGGAAAGGAGCACAGTGTGACTCCAAGAAAGCATAAAACCTTCGCCCTATGAAGCAACCATTGAGAGTCGAATTGAGAAATCCTCAAGTAGTATTGTCTAGTCTATTCGACGTTCATCAATTTTGTTCGCCGTTCATCGACTTTGTCCTTCATTTTTTAACTTCCTTCATCGCTATTACTATGGCAAGAACATGACGATTAGTTTTTTCATCGGAAACCGTTGTTTCTGACTCTACAACTCAAATTGGGAGTAGAACATGTGCTTGAGATTGGGATGAACAACGGAACCAATTTCCTCGCAGGACATGCCAAGTGACAATACATGCACCCATTGGGACATATGGACCAAATCCCATTGTTGACTTCAAAACCTTTTTTATCCCACTGCTTGTATCTAGAGCTGTGACTTCCATGCCTTCACCTCATGAAGCCTCGAAGCCTTCACCCTCACAAAGCGTCCAAGCCTTCATCCTCGTGAAGTGTCCAAGACTTCACCTCACAAAGCTTCCAAGCCGTTGACCACGAAGCATCTAAAAATTCGACCCGCGAAGTATCCAAGCCTTCTCCCCCGTGAAGCGCCCAAGCCTTCGTCCTCCTCGAAGCGTCCAAGCCTTCCCTCTCATGTAGCATCTAAGCCTTCACCCTTGCGAAGCGTCCAAGACTTCTCCCTTGTGAACTTTCCAAGCCTTCGCCCTCGCGAAGCATCCAAGCTTTCGCCCTTACCAAGCGTCCAAGCCTTCGCCCTCACCAAGCGTCCAAGCCTTCGCCCTCATGAAGTGTTCAAGCCTTCGCCTTCTTGAAGCATCTAAGCTTAGCAAAACATCGAAGCCTTTTCCCTCGTGAGGAATCAAAGCTTTCAACTGCAAAGCATCGAAGCCTTTGCCCTTGTAAAGCATCGAAGCCTTTGCCTTTGCGAAACATCCAAGCCTTCGCTCTCACAAAGTGCCCAAGCCTTTGCCTTGTGAAGTATCCAAGCTTTCGCCCCGTGAAGAATCCAAGCATTCACCTCGCGAAGCGTCAAAGCCTTCCTCCAGGAAGCAATATAGTCTTCCTCTAAGAAGCACCCAAGCCTTCCTTCAGGAAGCACTTCATGCCATCCTCCAGGATGCACTTCAAGCCTTCCTCCTAGAAGCACTTCAATCCTTTTTCAGAGAAGCAATTTAAGCCTTCCTCTGGGGAACAATCTAAGCCTTCCTCTTAAAAGTGTTCTAAGCCTTCCTCTGGAAAGCACTTCAAACCTTCATCCTAGAAGGACTTGAAGCCTTCCTCCATGAAGCATTCTTAGTGGATGCTCGTGGCACTATAACCTAGAAGTCCCTTTCTTCAATAAAAAAAAACATGGGAAAACCAAGGTTCGGACACTCAGAATAATCTCAGGGATTACTAAGTCGAAGGGAGCAATTGGCCAAAAGATTTCAATGCAGGAGATGTCACTTCCTGACTCACTGCAATTTTCCACAAGCAAGTTCCGCCTAAAATCTCTCATAGAGTGCTCAAGTTGAAGGGACATAGTGTTCAATTTAATGCGAAGTTTGGGGGACATGCAATAGAGAAAATGGCTTTAATTTCAAAATTTTCAAGTTCTTCTCCCATGAACAATGGGGGAAAAAACTTCAACTCCAATGAACTTTGGCATCAATAGGCTTCACGAAGATAGTTTCGACATCATCTTGAACAACAGCTGCATCTTTAGCATTATGTGTCAACATGCCACTCATCTTGAGATCAAGAACCGATTCTTTTATTTCTCGTAGCGGACATGACATGAACATTTTCACTGGGTGTGTCAGCTTGTTAGGTCATAATTATACATGTTTTATCCATGATTTAATACCTTTTTACTTATGTTTTGTTAATATTTCATTCTATAAAATTGGAGAAAGTAATATATTTTGTGAGAATATGTAGAATCAGCTAGAGCTTGGAATTATGAGAATTTGCGCAAAAGATTCATCTCAATAAGAGTTATATTGAAAAAGTTATGATTTAAACAAAAGTGACCACCAAAAAGTGCAAAGTAATTTGGTACGTGGCTACCGAATCCATTATTTCAGCCCAAAATCCAATTCAGTAAGCACTTGATGACCTTCTCATGTTGATTACGACGCGCATGTCCTGAATGTCTCTGTTCTATTTTGGTACGTGTCGCCCAACTTCCTTCTCAGCTTCCTTACGCGTTGACCGTGCCATTGACTATCGCAATTCCCTCTCTTCCACAGCTAGCACCCACCGAAATTTGGTCTTGCACTATTCCAGTAGCATTATTTCCTTCTTCTATGTGGAACTTGTCCAAATCCAAGTTGGTTTTGCTTCCCTTCTCTTCATGGAAACCATATTACATTAGGACTTCAATTTATAATTACTTTTATAGGTTTTAAATTGTGAACTCCTAATTATTTAAGGATTAATTTTCTCCTATAAATAGGGAGGGTTAGGCCAAATGTAAAATCATCCAATAATCCCACCTTAGTCTTGTTTACTACCTTAGCCGTTTTTCAACAAAATTTAGCCTTCAGTTTTATATTCAGTTTCTGCTTAAGTTTTTGGACATGAAGTTGGGAGAAGAAGATTGTTCGTGACTCCTACATGCGCATCATTGTCCATTCGTATTTGTGTTTTCTAAATTCTCTTTACTCTTTAAGTTTTATGTATTCTTTTATAATGCTATTTAATCTATGTATATGTGAGTAGTTTCCTTTAGGATTGGGGCTGCTTGAAGCGTTCGCTATGCTAGTTCGTAATTAGATTTCTAGCTCTTGATTGTGATTATTTTGCATGCTGAATAAGTATGATTACTAAGCTTCATGAACTCAATTTATGCCTATACGTTTAGTTATCTTGTTTGCATATAAATGTTGATGTATTTGCATCTGTGACCGTCCTATTACCTTGTGAATTTTAGCATCGCGTTTAAGGGGTGGACTTTTATTTGTAATCTTAACTCGTAAAACCTAGGATTGAACGACACTTTCTAAGTTAATGTGGTGTCATAAAATACTCTTCGCTCTTCATGCATTATACGCCATTCCTAAAACATGTAATGTAAGAGCGGATAAATGTGTCAAGTGAACATATGCCCTTTCCTAGGCACGGGCACCTAATTCAGAAGTTGCTTAGTAATTCACGTCAAGGAAATCTAAGGAGAACTTTAATTGGTAATGATAGATGGTAAGCCCTAATTCGTCTTAATCAATCGACCTTAAAATCAATCAAGCTTTCGATACCTTTAAATTCGGCTTTGTTAAATTTTGTTTTGTCACTTAAATTCGTGAAAACCAATCAATCTCAAAACCCCCAATTGCATTTTACTTTAAATCCAAGTTACTTAAAAACCAAACTAAAAGTGGAATCACGTTGAGACAAGTCCTTAAGGGATCGACCTTTATAAACCTACTATACTATATTAGAGGATTTTGTGCACTTGTAAAGTATCACTATAGATTTATTGCTCATATTCATTATGTTTAATAAAACATCTATCAAGTTTTTGGCGTTGTTACCCAAGACTTGTCCCTCAACGGTATCCATACGGTTTTGATTTTATTAACTTAGTATTTTCCCTTTTGTTTGTACATATGAACTCCTATTTGAAAACGGGACCTTGGTATGATCCATTCATGGTGGCAATCGTTTGGGAAAATCCACACGCATGGAACAATGAGTCGAAACTCATTATCAAACATACTGTAAGGACCCACCCCGGTTTCACCCCGAAACCCGAGGTAAATCCTGCTCCCATCTGACACCCCGACACTAAAAGCCAAATAAAATAAGAAAGAGCACTAAAGTACCACTGTCAGACGCAGGAGAAACATTTACACATCCCGGAGTCAAGTTTACAGAGCAAGTACTAAATACGAAGGAACAAAACCGATAGCATTTACACGCACGCGGAAGAAAAATTTAAACACTCCGGGGTCGCTCTTCTATGCCTCCGACGCTGCCTCGACGTCAAGACCCCGCGCTAGCTCCACGACCTGGAGGGCAATTTAAAATAGAAGGTGTGAGTGGACCATAATAACAGAAAACTTTCTAAAACCATTTATAAGAAAACCGGGTTTAGCCCTCCGTTTTGAAACCACATGCATAACTTAGTTATTAAAACAGTTATCCATCAATCGTCATAAAACATCATAAGAAACAGAAACAGTATAAAACAGGTATAGAAACCATATCATAAACATCATAAAAACCGTAACATAGAGCATAAAGTTCAACCAATTATTTGCCGATCAAACCTGCTGGACCTATCCGAGTCTTTAAACTCAATCCAGGCCTCAATAATATCCGAGTCTTTAAACTCCCGAGTCTTTAAACTCAACAGGCCTACGGGGGAAATATCAATATCCGAGTCTTTAAACTCCCGAGTCTTTAAACTCAATCTGGGCCCGTCCCCCGTCAAATCAATATCCGGGTCTTTAAACCCAATATCCAGATCCAGCAAATCCAATCCAAAACCAATTTAAAATCAATTCTACCTCCACATCCAAACTCGAATCCGAAATCCCCGGTTCGAAGCCCTTCCGGCTTTCAGAACCGTCATTCCGAACCCAAATCCGAAATTTCACTTTTCAACTTAAAACCAAATTCCGATTCTCAAAATCCGATTTTAAAACCGAAAATCATTGATCATCAAATCATGTTCCAAAATCCATTTATAATCATTGAAACTCATTTAACGTTTGAAACCCCAAAACCACAGCTTAATATGCAGAATTCACACTTTCTCGTAAAACGTGCCAAATAGTTATTTCTCGAAAACCGCGCAATTATATAAAACCACATCGTAAATCCAACATTTAGGAAATCATATATATATAAAACAGTTATAGAAAAACAGTTATGCATGTTCGAGTTTAAGGAAAGGGTCCACTCACAGTATCGAGCCCTCAATCGCATCCTGAACGTCCAGCAGGTTCCTCAGCTTCCTCGGGAAATCCCGATCCTGTCAACAATCGCCAAATTACGTCACTAACATACCCACGAAGGTTCATCTAATTTCCCCAGAATTCCCCGAATCCTAAACATAACAAATCGGGACCCTAAACCTTCACCCTCGCGAAACTAACTTCAAACGACGTCCAAATAACCCGAAACTAATTCTAATGGACTTATCACAACTCCTAGACCAAAAACCATGTTGACCATTTTCCCCAGAACCGCCGCACGCGCCTCCACGTGCAGCCCAAAGTGGCTGCGCTTGGCCTTCACGCGCCAGCTACAGTACATCTTCAACCTCGAGCAGACCCGGTTCAGCACAGTGTTTGCATCTTGAACCGGCGTCCACGGTTCTCCGCTGTACCTGCACCAAATCGACTCCTTTCTTCGCCCACTGCTTCGTCCAGACCTACCCTATCCTTTCCCCAACTCCACAGACCTCGACTCATCCCGTAGCTCGTCGACTTAAGCTCAAAACCAGAATCCGATCAACCCCTGTTTCCTTCTTCGGCCACCCAGGTCTTCCCCCGTCACGGTGTCGACCCTAAACTCTTCCTAAGACCTTACTGAGTCACACCCAACTCACCAAACCTGTCGATTCTACCCCAGACTTCACGACTTTACAATTGAAGCAAAACGGAAAAACAGGGCACACAGGGCACCTTCCGTCGTCTAGCCTCCACCGTGCACTCCCCCGTCACGGTAGCACAACCAGAAGACACCCAGGCCTCAACTGAGTCCCCTAGACCTCCCTAGACTCACGACTTTCGATTTGAAACTTGGCGGAAAAAGAGAGCAAAGATACAGGGATGAGGGATTACCTGTCCGTCAGTTGCCGTCGCAAGCTCCGCTCGGGCTGGTCGACTCCTTCCACCCCTCACGACACCACCACGAGCCCACTTGCACCGTATACGGCCACCACCACCACGAGCTCCCTGAGTTCTTCTCTGTTTTCTCTGAAAACCGACTGCCCCGACCACAGTGTTCTTGCACGATTTCACTCCCCCCAATCGCTCACCAGTTCACTCTTCCACCCTCTGATCACTCTCACACACTCACAACTCACCAATACCCACGATCACCCTTCAATTCTCTCAATTCTCTCCCTCTGTTTTCTATTCTTCTCTGCGAACAAACACACACAGCACACATTGCACGGTTAAATCCCAAATTATTGGATCCGTGCACAATTGTGTAGAACCCACTACACACTTGCCACATGTCACCATCCAATAGTCCCTTTCCAAAATATCCACCACGTGTCCTCATCTGGTGTGCACAATCCTAAACAGCCAAAAGACCAAAATGTCCTTCCTTTTAACTCAAATTTACAATTATGCCACTAAATCCCTTGACCCGTAACTCGCACATCGTAAGTCCGATGAATACGTGCGGCCTGTCATCGAACTCAGGACAACGAGATCTACCTAACCATCCTCGGTCAACGTGCCAAAACCCGATCGTCCAAAAAGTCAACTGCTCCCCCTATTTTAGTCAAATTACGGTTATGCCCTCAGCCTTCCGAACATCATAACTTCCTCCTCGGATGTCGGAATCGGGCGTACCACCTGCCTATGGATTCGTGACGTCTTACACTACATCCTGGTCATCGGTCAATATCCAATTGACCACCCGAACGAAAAGTCAACTATTTACCCGAACTAGGGGCAAAATCGTCATTCTGTACTAACGACCCCAACGAGACCAACTAACCACTGATTAAGCTCACTAATCCCATCTTAATCACTATCTTAACTTTAATTCTTGGGACGGGTCGTTACGATCTACCCACCTAAAAAGAATTTCGTCCCCGAAATTCAACAGCTAGTTCCCAACTCTTAGGGTCTCCTACCCGGTAATCAACACCAGGGTAACAACAACTTCTCCTAGGTTTCCTGTCTATCATCTCCACCTTGGGTATTTCACACCATCCCCAACTACTGTTACCACGTCTAGCCCTCTCTCCGTACCACTACAACTGTATGGTGTACGCAAGGGAAACCCTATGAACAGTAAACAAAGATATTTTAAAATACCTCATATGGAGTACCTAATAGAATTCATAGAGTACATCCTCACGTACTACCACCTCACCAAACTCTTCTCAACTCCTACCCAGGACAAGCTAGGCCAACAGGAAATACTATCTATTAGCTCAATCCCTCGGCTGCTACTTCGGCCACTTATCGAAATAAAGCTACAAAGTCCTAAAGGCAAACTCTAGATTGTGGGTTCTCTCCTTCAATAACCTCATATCGATCAGTTATACTCATTCCTTCCGTCATCCTTCAAGGAAACTCACCGTACCGCTCTCCAGGTAACCTAGAGAACATCCTAGGCTCTACCCCGGAATCCAACAACAAAGTACGTACAACACATCCAAAAAGAATAAAAATACCTGTCCTCGCATCTGGGGCCCACTGATCTTCCTACTGAGTCATCGAAAACACTCGGGCCTGAGATCCCGACGCTCTACCACGTCCCCTACTAGTGGCACCACCACCTCCTCTAGTGCCCGCTGTCCCTGACACTGTACTCTGTCCAGGCTCCGCCACTCCTCGGCCTACACCACCTTCCTGTGGTAACAGTGGACACTCACGTCGAAAGTGACCCCGCTCTCCGCAGTAGAAACAAACATCCCGACCGGAAAGACCTGGTCGCCCTGTCGACGCAACAGACGTCGCACTAGCTTGCAGAGTCGGCTGTGCTCGGTAACCACGAAATCCTGAACTCTGGAAACTACCAGGTCTACCAAAACGATCATCGCCCGACGACGATGCTCCACCGAAGTTACCTCTCTTCGGTGTCCTCTGACTCGAAACTCCCGAAAAAGGTGGCTCCCGGCGTCGCACCGACAAGCTGGCCTCAACCCTCACCGCAGCGTCCTATAACTATCGGAGGGTAGTGAACGATCAAGCCGTCACTATGGCTCGAATCTCACCTCGCATGCCCAACTCAAACTTACGGCACTTCTCGGCTTCAGTAGCCACAAACGCAGGAGCAAACCGAGACAACATCTGGAACTTCTGTTCGTACTCAGCCACACTCAGATTCCCTTGTTGAAGCTGCAGAAACTCAGTCTCCTTGGCATCTCGGAAAGAACGAGGATAATACTGTTCTAGGAATCTCTCCCGAAACGTCTCCCAGGTCACTGTGTGGGCATCCCAGCCAGACAACTCGAGGGTATACCACCACTCGTACGCCGCACCATCCAGTAAAAACGTAGCTAGTAACACTAGCTCCTTCGGCGGGAAATGCATCACTGCAAAGATCCGCTCAAGTCTCGTGATCCACCTCTGGGCTTCCTCAGGATCAGCCCAACCACTAAAAGTAGTGGCCCCAAGCCGCTGGGCTCGCTCAATTGTAGCACTCTCTGTCTCTCTTGCTACTTCGTCTTCAGGTTGTGGAGAGGGTCTACGTCTCGGAGGCATCGTCAACCACACGCTGAAAGAGGCATAGAAACAGTCAAACAACCGAAACACAACCTCACAAACTGACAAACCACAACAAACTCGACAAACCTATGCTCTAATACCAATTGTCAGGACCCACACCGGTTTCACCCCGAAACCCGAGGTAAATCCTGCTCCCGTCTGACACCCCGACACTAAAAGCCAAATAAAATAAGAAAGAACACTAAAGTACCACTGTCAAACGCAGGAGAAACATTTACAAATCCTGGAGTCAAGTTTACAGAGCAAGTACTAAATACGAAGGAACAAAACCGATAGAATTTACACGCACGCGGAAGAAAAATTTAAACACTCCGGGGTCGCTCTTCTATGCCTCCGACTCTGCCTCGACATCAAGACCCCGCGCTAGCTCCACGACCTAGAGGGCAATTTAAAATAGAAGGTGTGAGTGGACCATAATAACAGAAAACTTTCTAAAACCATTTATAAGAAAACCGGGTTTAGCCCTCCGTTTTGAAACCACATGCATAACTTAGTTATTAAAACAGTTATCCATCAATCGTCATAAAACATCATAAGAAACAGAAACACTATAAAACAGGTATAGAAACCATATCATAAACATCATAAAAACCGTAACATAGAGCATAAAGTTCAACCAATTATTTGCCGATCAAACCTGCTGGACCTATCCGAGTCTTTAAACTCCCGAGTCTTTAAACTCAATCCAGGCCTCACAGTACCGAGCCCTCAATCGCATCCTGAACGTCCAGCACGTTCCTCAGCTTCCTCGGGAAATCCCGATCCTGTCAACAATTGCCAAATTATGTCACTAACATACCCACGAAGGTTCATCTAATTTCCTCAGAATTCCCAGAATCCTAAACATAACAAATCGGGACCCTAAAACTTCACCCTCGCGAAACTAACTTCAAACGACGTCCAAATAACCCGAAACTAATTCTAATGGACTTATCACAACTCCTAGACCAAAAACCATGTTAACCATTTTCCCCAGAACCGCCGCACGTGCCTCCACGCGCCGTCCAAAGTGGTTGCGCTTGGCCCTCACGCGCCAGCTACAGTACATCTTCAACCTCGAGCAGACCCGGTTCAGCACAGTGTTTGCATCTTGAACCGGCGTCCACGGTTGTCCGCCGTACCTGCACCAAATCGACTCCTTTCTTCGCCCACTGCTTCGTCCAGACCTACCCTATCCTATCCCCAACTCCACAGACCTCGACTCATCCCGTAGCTCGTCGACTCAAGCTCGAAACCAGAATCCGATCAACCCCTGTTTCCTTCTCCGGCCACCCAAGTCTTCCCCCGTCACGGTGTCGACCCTAAACTCTTCCTAGGACCTTACTGAGTCACACCCAACTCACCAAAACCGTCGATTCTACCCCAGACTTCACGACTTTACAATTGAAGAAAAACGGAAAAACAGGGCACACAGGGCACCTTCCATCGTCTAGCCTCCACCGTGCACTCCCCCGTCACGGCAGCACAACCAGAAGACACCCAGGCCTCAACTGAGTCCCCTAGACCTCCCTAGACTTACGACTTTCGATTTGAAACTTGGCGGCAAAACAGAGCAAAGATACAGGGATGAGGGATTACCTGTCCGTCAGTTGCCGTTGCAAGCTCCGCTGGGGCTGGTCGACTCCTTCCACCCCTCACGACACCACCACGAGCCCACTTGCACCATACACGGCCACCACCACCACGAGCTCCCTGAGTTCTTCTCTGTTTTCTCTGAAAACCGACTGCCCCGACCACCGTGTTCTTGAACGATTTCACTCCCCCCAACCGCTCACCAGTTCACTCTTCCACCCTCTGATCACTCTCACACACTCACAACTCACCAATACCCATGATCACCCTTCAATTCTCTCAATTCTCTCCCTCTGTTTTCTATTCTTCTCTGCGAACAAACACACACGGCACACATTGCACGGTTAAATCCCAAATTATTGGACCCGTGCACAATTGTGTAGAACCCACTACACACTTGCCACATGTCACCATCCAATAGTCCCTTTCCAAAATATCCACCACGTGCCCTCATCTGGTGTGCACAATCCCAAACAACCGAAAGACCAAAATGTCCTTCCTTTTAACTCAAATTTACGATTATGCCACTAACTTCCTTGACCCGTAACTCACACATCGTAAGTCCGATGAATACATGCCGCTTGTCATCGAACTCAGGACAACGAGATATACCTAACCATCCTCGGTCAACGTGCCAAAACCCGATCGTCTAAAAAGTCAACTGCTCCCCCTATTTTAGTCAAATTACGGTTATGCCCTCAGCCTTCCGAACATCATAACTTCCTCCTCGGATGTCGGAATCGGACGTACCACCTGCCTATGGATTCGTGACGTCCTACACTACATCCTGGTCATCGGTCAATACCCAATTGACCACCCGAACGAAAAAGTCAACTATTTACCCGAACTAGGGGCAAAATCGTCATTCTATACTAACGACCCCAACGAGACCAACTAACCACTGATTAAGCTCACTAATCCCATCTTAATCACTATCTTAACTTTAATTCCTGGGACGGGTCGTTACACATACTCAGATCCATACGACTAAGAATGGGGAAACCCGCATCCTTACACATGGAATCCTCCACAACCAGCTCCTAGTCCAGGTCTAAGTCTTGAATTCCAAGCTGTTATAAGGGCACATTATTCAACTTTGGCTAATGCACTTCAAGAAATGAAATAATTGATAATGGGTATGGCGGAGGACACAAGGCGAATGGCAGAGAATTCAGAAAGAAACATGATGAACAATACTTATAATAAATCTCCTGACCAGCGAACACTTCGGCAGGTGCTTTCCATGGATGCCCCAATTTTCTACACTTCGATTAAAAATTTTCATGGAAGATAACTGGGAGGAAGCCAATAGGAAGGTTTATGGTGAAACGGGCGTCCAAGCCAAGCCCATACCCTTGCCTAATGTGTAGCGCAACAGCATTGCAATGACCCATGATCTACCATAGCACCCTTTATAGTTTCATCCCCCTCTAGCTGAGCCCACATCCCTACCCAAGCACACAACTCAACCACCAGATAAGGACAAAGAAAAGGGTAACCCCGTGGCCACCATCCCATCTGCACCCATCATAGTTTCATCCCAGTCTGCACCAAGTACCCAACTCATGCCCACGACAACCCTTTCTCAGGCCCTTATTGCTCATCCCAAGGACACACCCAAGGTCGTAAATCTGTAGCAAACTCAGCCATGGCCCAAGGACAAGGGCATAGATTTGGCAACGTAGTTTATGTGCAGCAATTAAGGGGAGTTGAGGATTGGTCAAACGTGATTACAGGTATCTATGTCCATGTTTTCCAAATGATTTTATAAATGAGGATTTCAGGGAAAGGTGGGCCACATGTAGTTTTATATGTTACGTGTTTATGTTTTGTGGGTCCATGGTTTATAACTTGAGTTTCATATTTGAAATTTCCATGATTTTATAGTTCTATTTTTGGATATTTTCTTTATATGCATGCATGTTTAAAGTTTGGGGGTGGTTTATATTTTCCTGGAAAATTATGTTTTCAAGGTTTATTTTTGTCCACTCAAAGTTTTGTTGATTTTGGAAATCCTTTCGGGTTTTTGTTTGGCGTCAAGGGCTACTTCTGAGCCAAAGGCACTATCTATGGCTGCACGCTCATTGGTGAGTACAAAATTGCGTTTGTACTTTTGTTTTATCGTTCTTTTAGTTTCTCTAATTAACCACTAATTTATTAGTGAACTACTAGTTGTGCTTCCTTTGTGTGGAATTCAAGAGTTTATCTCTAGTTTAACCACATGTATAAGGGTATTTTGGGATGTGGGTTATTTTGTCAGATGGGAGTAGGACCAGATCCATTTATTTAGGAGTTTTCAGGTTGGGTCCTTTCATACATGCTCCCACTCTTCCTTTGTACACGGGAGCCCATCACCAAGTCCTTATAAAATGACCAGAGCACAGCTAGACCATGCCCTAGTGCCACAACCAACCCCTGAACTCCTAAGGGACCTTGTTGTCGTTCATGTCCCAAGGACCATTTCCCCATCATATTTCCAGTAAGCACCATGGAGAACTTCGAGCTGAAATCTGGTACCATTCAAATGCTGCCCATTTTTCAAGACTAATTTGGCGAGGACCTGCACATTATTAAGGAATTCATACAGGTCTACTATACCTTGGGTATCAATAGAATGACCAAGGCTGAAATTCGATTAAGGTTGTTCTGCTTCTCACTCAAGGACCGTGCTAAGCCATGGATCCACTCATTGGCACTCACATCCATCACTTCATGGAGAGACTTGACTTCCACGTTTCTCACCCAATATTACCTTGAGGAGAAAATCAACCAATGAAAGGCCAGACGAACAATTGATGAGACTTTCTACGAATATTTAGGAAAGTTTCAACAAGATGCTTCAAGCATGCCTACACCACAACATTGAGGAGGATCGCTTGATGATGTACTCCTATAGAGGCTTAATACATGGTGATCAGACTATGGTCAACTCTCAATCTCATAGGATTCTAGATGGGACTCCTGCATAGATACGCATGGCCTTTGAGAACATTACTCAAAGGGAGAGGTTGTTTAGCTATCGAGGACATTCCTCTAGGCCTTTGGATGAGGTTCAATGTGATGACAAGGATGATGCCACCTTTTGTTGTGGTGTTTTCTTTAGATACGTTTCGTTCTAATTAGTGATGAGGGAAGCCACTTTTGCAACAAGACCATCGAAGCCTTATTGAAACGATGCGGTGTCACTCACAAAGTATCCACACCCTATCATCCTCAAATGAATGGAATGGTTTATGTATGTAATAGAAAGGTTAATGGGATCTTGGAAATAACCGTGGCTCATAATCGTAAGGATTGAAGCTCACGGCTAGATGATTCACTCTAGGCATACATGATGACCTACAAAACTCATATAAGGATGTCACCCTATAGATTGGTCTACGGAAAAGCATGCCTTCTTCTGGTGGAGTTAGAGCACAAGGCATGGTGGCCCATCAAAAATTTCAACATGAGGTTGGATGAGGCAGGGTTGCATCAGCAGTTCCAACTACGTGAACTTGAGGAGATTCAGAATGATGCATTTGAAAACACTTTGATCTATAAAGACAAGACAAAGATGTTTCACGACAAAAAGATCAAAAGTAAAGTATTCACCATCGGTCAAAAAGTTATACTATTCAATATCAAAAGCATGGAAACTGGAAAAGAATTCAAGCTGAATTTCCATAGATTAAAACCCTACATTGAGGCACTAGGTGAGAAAAATGTGGAGTCCGTGAAAGTGCTTTGACCTTGCATCAATTGAAGTTGATTGAAAGCACTTCATCTTGGCTGGATGGACGTTAAACTTCAAGCGCTTGTTGGGAGGAAACCCAATGTGTTCTTGAGTGGTGAAGGAGTCGTGAACACAGATTTGCTCTCTTAAACCCTTCATTCTCTTTCAATTAGTTTACTTTATGTTTTGTTGCTTTATTTTTGTGAAACCTTCTTTCTTGCTTAGATTCTTTGTTCACTTGCTTTATGCTTGCTTACATTGAGGACAACGTAGATTTAAGTGTGGAAGAAGGGTTTACATGTAACGGCCCGTCCCGAATTTCGGGATTAAACTTAGGATTATCTTGACTAATCCCTTATTAGTCGAGCAATCGCGGACGGATGGTGTAAAATGACTGTTTTGTCCTTGGAGTTAGGCGAAAAATTAACTTTTGACTTAGGAGGTCTAACGCACGACGACTGATGACCGTTACATAGATCAGGACGTTATGAGTTCGTAGATGATAAGTCACAAATTAAGCATCATTTCAATGTTATTTCTTATCCCTTTTACGTATCTTTTGATTATAATTGTACAAAAAATAGGAGAAAATGATCCATTTTGTGAGACATGTGTAGATTATGAAAGTTAAGTCAATTATGAAGAGAATGCAAAAAGAATGGAGGAAATCCGAGCCAAAATGAAGGAATAGCACTAAAATGAAGTTAAGGTCCCTAGCTGAAATCCCAGTTGAGGGCCTCTCGGGTTTTATCTTTGAATTGGCATTTTTCAATGTATTGGATGTGATCATCAGCTCATATAATCTCCAGGGGTTCTAATGAGGTGATAGCACATGTCAAGACAATCAAGATTGACCAAGAAAAGGGGTTCTTGCCTTTCTTGGTCGAGAGGCACTCCTAATCCTACAAGGAGTGTGTGTGCGTGTGTGTGACTTTGTGGATCAGCCTTGCCAGCCTTGCATGTCAGGACCGGTCCCAAATCCTCCGGGATTAACGTGGGACACGCCTGATCCCGTCTGACACGAAGTGTCAGACCAGGGAAAATTCCATCTCTAGCCCTCGCCGGGGCTGTCAGAGTGACAGGACCCATCCCAATCCCCCCGGGATTACCGTGGAATGTGCCCTGCTCCCGTCCAACAAGGGGTGTCGGACAAGGGATAACCAAGAGCCACTGCCCAAACGGGGCATCCAGCGTGCGCAAGGATCGATGGAGGAGGTGTGCAATGTCCCAGTTTCTGCTGCAATCGCATCCGTAATCAACCTGAAGGGCATTAAAACCAAAAGCTGTGAGTGGACAAAAACCAATAAGTTTACCAAATACATTTATAAGACATTTATGCCCTCCAATAAAAACGTATGCATGCCACAAAAACCAGTAACCAAAACGTTTGCTCAACCGAGCCCTTAGGGCCTTAGCCCAAAAACCGTTAACCAAAAACCAAGTGTGGGAACTCAGCCCAAGACTGTGGAATACCACCACCATACATATTAAAACCATGTGGGTCACCACCCACGACCATAAATGAACATCAATTCAAAAATCCAAAACCATTTAGGGTCCCCGACCCTACATACCATTTCATAACCAATAATCTATTTTTACCACATAACACATATCCAACCAATAAGCCATTTATTCATTAAACCATATTTTACCATTACCATCACCAGCATCCCAGATGCTTAGCGTCCCAGATGCTAGACGTCCCTGACGTCATATCTCACGGTTTCATAAGCTACGCGTGCTACCCGTGGTCTCTCCGGGTCCATATATCTGACATCCCTGATGTCTGACGTCCCTGACGTCAATCATAGCAATCCTGCTCCTGAGTCATCATACGGTCCGGCTGCTCCGTACAATGACCCCTCGCAGGCAATGCACCGTGACTTCCCCAGTGTCCCATACATCTGGAGGAGACCATCATATATCCTTGTATCCAGATGGTATATGGAAAACAGTTTTATTAAATCCTTTTATCACATCATTACAATGGGCCCTGCCCGAAATTTCCATAAAACCATGTAATTCCATTTAGGGTCCTTGACCCAAAATCACAATTATTAAATATAGGGTCCCTGACCCGAAATCACCATTATAATCCAATTGGGCCTCAAGCCCGATTTTATGAACCACTGGGCCCACGACCCGATTTGTAAACCAACTGGGCCCGCAGCCCGACTTATAAACCCACTGGGCCCACGGCCCAAATTCGTAAATCAACTGGGCCCCTGGCCCGATAACATAACTCAAATGGGTCTCAGCCCGATTTCATACCAACTGGGCCCCTGACCCGATTTCATTAACCAACTGGGCCCCCGGCCCGATTCTCAAATGGACTCCAAGTCCGAAATTTTCAAAACAAGTGGGCCTCAAGCCCGAGTTCATATTTCCAATTTCAAAACCATTTCATCACATTATATCCAAGTCATAAATATGGAAAATCCAAGTAAAACCGGAAAACCTCGATTTACGTGCAAGCACGTAAATCGCCTCGAAATACGTGAAACCGTACAATTTACCAACAACCAAATCAACCTCACACAATCACAACCATAATCCATATAAAAAATTTAAGCATGCATAGAATTTATAAAACCAAAGTCCACTCACAGACCGTTTTAACGGTATGCCTCGATACGCGTGCCACCGGCCCTCCCGGGCCACACCACTATCACCGGGACTCCTAATCCTGTCCAAATCACATTAGAGGGTTACTAACCTCATCATTAACATCCTATCAAAGTCCCGTAATTTTCCCGAATTTTTACTTATTTTTAAACTTAATTTAAAACCTTCGGATATCCCGAACAATATCGAGACGGTGTCCGATCGACACGAAACCAATTCCAAAATGTCCGTTACATTAAATAGAACAGAAGTCATGTTGACCTCATGTAACGACCCGTCCCGAATTCCGGGATTAGTTTAGTGACTAATCTTGATTAGTGAGGTTGAACGGTGGTTAGTAGGGCGGAATCGGACAAAATGTGCAAAATGACCGTTTTGCCCCTGGTCGTGGGCAAAATGTTGACTTTTTGTTCGGGCGGTCAAATGGACTTTGACTGATGACCGTAACGTAGTTCGGGACGTCACGAGTTCATAGACAGGTGGCACGTTCGATTCCGACATTCGTAGAGGAAGTTTTGGTGTTCGGAAGTTGAGGGGTATTTTGGTAATTTGGCTTATTAGGGGCCAAATGTTGACTTTTTGACCGGGAGGTCCGATGGGCGAGGGCCAAGGACCGTTACGTAGGTATCGTCGATACGAATCCAACGACAGGCGGCATACCGAAATCGGAGATCCGACGACGAAGTTATGGTCAAGGACGTAAAACGCGATTAACCGAGACTCGGAATAAAATAATAATATAATAATAAAATCTGATTACTTTAATCCAAACCAATCTGGACCCTTGATGAGTGACACATGTCATCATCCCCTTCAATCCTTAAATCAGGGATCTATGTTGGCCATTTAGGTTAATTAATTATTTCCTCTCCTCAAATCCTCACCCTTCATTTTATATGGAGATTGAATCTGGGCCGTTAGATCTCATTCCTTCTCTCTTTATTTGATCAGACTCACATTCCCTCACATTTTCATTTCTTTCAACCCGTGCACTCTCACTCCTTGCACGATCACTCCACCACCTCACAGCCCAGCCTCACACACCAGACACCTCCAGACAGACCCCAGCCACCTCCAGACGACGGCCACCACCACCACGGCCGCCCTGCACGGCCGGAAACCACCCAGACCCGAGAGGAACCCGATCGGCCCAAAATTGTCCAACAATCCAAACCTTCATATCTGGGCTCGAACAAACGCAGGGATTGGTAAACTGGAACCTTAGGACGACTCAGACCACGACTGGACGGGCCACGGCGGCGACACGGCGGCGGTAAGTCTGAAAAACCGTGAAGACCCGATTTACTTCCCTGTTTCGAAACGTCCGTTTTTGACGTTGAAATTGTTTGTTTGTCTTTGAGACATGTCCTAGGAACCTAGACGACCATTTTGGACCATGAACCACGGCCGGAATCTCGACGAGTCGCCGGAGAGGATGACCTGAGTTCTCAGCCGATTTTCCCGTCAGTTTTCAGGTAGTTTAATCCACCTAGAAATGAGTTTGGATGTCACAGAACCGTAGAGGAGGTTATGACGAGTCCATAGGATCAAACCGCATCAAAAATGGTGGTCTGGAACTCGATCTGTGATCGGGTCAAGCCGCGGGTCGACGGCGACCCGGTTACAGACCTGGTTTCAGAACCCGGTACTGTAGCATGACGTCATCATTGTTGACCTGAGTGTTGACCTGGCGCGTGGGGGCGCGTGAAGGGTATTTTGGGGAAACTTCCAACATGACTTTTAATCTATTCGATGTAACGGACATTTTGGGATTGGTTTCGTGTCGATCGGACACCGTCTCGATAGTGTTCGGGATGTCCGAAGGTTTTAAATTAAGTTTAAAAATAAGTAAAAATTCGGGAAAATTACGGGACTTTGATAGGATGTTAATAATGAGGTTAGTGACCCTCTAATGTGATTTGGACAGGATTGGGAGTCCCGGTGATAGTGGTGTGGCCCGGGAGGGCCGGTGGCACGCGTATCGAGGCACACGGTTAAAACGGTCTGTGAGTGGACTTTGGTTTTATAAATCCTATGCATGCTTAAATGTGTTATATGGTTTATATACATGATTTCTATGATGGTATTTGTGAGCATTGATTTTGGTTATGTTGCACGTATTTCGAGGTGTTTTCCGTATTTCACGTATATCGGGATTAACTGTTTATTTGTGGTTTTGTGTGCTTGTGGTTAAATAAATAATATGATGGGATGGTTTTGAAATTGGAAATATGAACTCGGGCTTGAGGCCCACTTGTTTTGGAAATTTCGGACTTGGAGTCCATTTGAGAATCGGGCCGGGGGCCCAGTTGGTTAATGAAATCGGGCCAGGGGCCCAGTTGGTATGAAATCGGGCTGAGACCCATTTGAGTTATATTATCGGGCCAGGGGCCCAGTTGATTTGTGAATTCGGGTCGTGGGCCCAGTGGGTTTATAAGTCGGGCTGCGGGCCCAGTTGGTTTACAAATCGGGCCGTGGGCCCAGTGGTTCATAAAATCGGGCATGAGGCCCAGTTGGATTATAAATGTGATTTTGGGTCAGGGACCCTATATTTAATAATTGTGATTTTGGGTCAGGGACCCTAAATGGAATTGCGTGGTTTTATGGAAATTTCGGGCAGGGCCCATTGTAATGATGTGATAAAAGGATTTAATAAAACTGTTTTCCATATACCATCTGGATACAAGGATATATGATGGTCTCCTCCAGATGTCTGGGACACTGGGGAAGTCACGGTGCATTGCCTGCGAGGGGTCATTATACGGAGCAGCCGGACCGTATGATGACTCAGGAGCAGGATTGCTATGATTGACGTCAGGGACGTCAGACATCAGGGATGTCAGATATATGGACCCGGAGAGACCCCGGGCAGCACGCGTAGCTTATGAAACCGTGAGACATGACGTCAGGGACGTCTAGCATCAGGGATGCTGGTGATGGTAATGGTAAAATACGATTTAATGAAATGGCTTTCCGGGTGGATTTATGATTGTGTGATTTTAATGAATTAATGTTCATTATGGTAGTGGGTGGTGACCCACATGGTTTTAATATGTATGGTGGTGGTATTCAACGGTTTTTGGGCTAAGGCCCTAATGGCTCGGTTGAGCAAACGTCTTGGTTACTGGTTTTTGGTGGCATGCATACGTTTTTATTGGAGGGCATAAATGTCTTATAAATGTATTTGGTAAACTTATTGGTTTTTGTCCACTCACAGCTTTTGGTTTTAATGCCCTTCAGGTTGATTACGGATGCGATTGCAGCAGAGACTGGGGCATTGCACACCTCCTCCATCGGTCCTTGCGCACTCTGGATGGCCCGTTTGGGCAGTAGCTCTTGGTTATCCCTTGTCTGACACCCCTTGTTGGACGGGAGCAGGGCACATTCCACGGTAATCCCGGGGGGATTGGGATGGGTCCTGTCAACTTGGTATCAGAGCATGGTTGCTCTATTTGTGCGCGCAGGTCGAGGGTGTGATGTCTCATTGGGCTGCAATTCGTTATCAACCTGATAGATAGTTTTTGGGTTTGGATAGTGGATGGAGTTCGATTGGCCCGATACGCCGTGCGTTAATGTGATTCGACCCAAGTGGGGTTGATTGTGGTGAACTGGTATAGTGGGACCGTCGGTTCGGTCATGTGATATTGGATTGTTGTGCTGCTAGGTGCAGCCAGGTTCGGGGAACCTCATGTGAGTAATGGTCTAAAAATGTGAACCCTTGTGGTGGTTTCTAGTGTGAGGGATGTTGGTTCATCGGAGTTGGCCGATGACCTAGTGGTGGAACCCACGTTGATGGGATGGTAGGATTGGATTTGACGTCTATTCGATGTCAGGACCGCAGGGTCGGTCAGGTTGTGGATTTTATATTACGGAAAATGGTTGGGTTCGGGGGAACCATAGGGTGTGATTGTGGAACCCTAATACTAAAAAGGTAAACCTTAATTGTGATTAGCGGGTGAGAACTTGTGCTGCGAGGAGTGGCTGAGGTCATGAATGACCATGTGGATAACTCTAGTGAGTCTTGTCAGAATTATGAGATCCGATCTACGGATACGGTTCTGAGATAAATTGTGGAATCCCGTGTTGGATCGGGTATTAGTGTGAGGTATGGATGCGGATCTCGATAGCAAGGACAGTTAGTCGGAAGTCATATGGAGATGACTGGCTATCGAGGGTAATTGGTATGGTTCTGATACTTGGGGATCAGGGGACGTTCGGGGAACGTTCATTTTCCTGATAGGGATTGTCAGAATAGTGGTACCCATAGTTGTGAGGTACGGGATCGTCGTTCCGTATGAACGGAGATCCAGGGTTGTCGTATTTGCACACGGTGTGCAAGTATGAATGTTTGTGGGTTAGTACTTTTGTGCTGATACTAGTGTTGTTGATAGAGTGTTGGTGCTGGTACTAGCGCTGGTGCTAGTGTCGGTAATGGTGTTGACGATGAGCCACAAATTGGGTGTGACTCCGTCATGATGAACATATGTTCGGTCTTTGAGATTCGGTAGTGGTTGAGGGATGGACTGGATGGGATCCAGTTAAGATTGCGCTGTGTTGGGATAAGTCCCAATAGTGGTGAGATAATCAGTAAGGAGTGGATTAAAAAGGGTATAATTGAGACTTGAGTAATCTTGGGATGACGTCCCCTATGTCATGTTAATTGGTGGATTTGGGGGAGTTGTTGGCAACTCCAAAATTTGTGCGTTTTTATGTTTTTAAATATCCCTAAAATGTACATGGAAATGATTAAAACTGGAAAAGACGAGGAAAACCATTAGTGGTGTAAAGGTAGGAATTTGTAATTGAGAACTTGGGAAACCGAGTGTTGAACCTGTAAAGGTCGGGATGTGCGAACGGAACAATAGCGGATTGATTGTGGACACGGGGTTGTCCAAGTGAATTGAGGAGGTAAGAACCTTAGTGTCGAGGAGAGTTGTGATTGGGGAACGAGAGTGGTGCTCGTTTTTGGTGATTGGTATTCCGAAGTCCTTGGGGTCGACATATCGTTTTCTGCCCTGGCAGACATTGACTGTAGTTACCAGTACGTTGAGCGTGTATTGGTTGGTGAGCCCATGTGTGTTGTGAGGTCATTAGGAGGAGCTACGTGTTCGAAATTAGGTAAACGAGATTTCTCATTTTCTGCTTGGTGGCAGACGAAGTGGTGTCACATGGCGTGGTGAGTGCATCGAGTTTTGGTTGCATCCACGTAGGATGAGTTTGGACGTCATCATTTTGGATCATCCTTGGTTTTTCCTAGGTGGAATGACAAGGATTGATACAAGGTAATCCGTGAGAATCCGCAGTCTCGACGTGTCTCGTCGTTGACTGATCTGTCTAGTTGTGGGAGACGGTTGTCGATCGTTGTGACGATCTAGGATGTTGACGTTATTGTCAGGAACACAGTGTCTATCTGGGTCGTGATCTTGATGATTCAGATAGGGGAGAGTATATCACTCTTACCTTGGTACGTGAGTCGTAAATGACGGGATTGAACTTCTTTTCGAAGTGGGGCCCGTATGGTATTCTACTCGGGTGAGTAGGTTTCCAAGGTAGTTGAATTTTGTCAACCTTAAACGTGTGGAGGTTGGATTGGCTTCCCTATGAAGTCAATCAAGTGTATTGAACAGGTAACCGATAGGTTAGGTTTTGGTGTGTCTTGGTAAATGTGAAGGAGATTTCGGGATTTGGAATCGAATTTCTGGGTGACGATTCAGGATTCGATTTTGGAACTTGAAAGTATATTTCCGGATTTGGGTACGGAATGGTTATTCCAAATGCTAGCTTACGGAATAATGATTTCGGATTCGGATTTGGAAATGAGTTCAACTGTGATGTCTGGGTTTGGATCCGGGATTTCTTACGAAATTGCGGATTTGGATTCGGAATTGGAACTAGATGTTGGGTGGAGTTTCGTTTTGTCTCATGCTGGATTGGGCAAACGTACTCCATTTTTGGAACGCGTTCGGCTATGACCTAGGTGGTTGTAGTCTGGTTATTAGGTAGATGTGTGTACTTCGTACTTGGTTCGAGGTACAATATCGTGTAGACTTGTGATGTCTAGTTACGGTATACGGGATATACCCGAGGTGTGTTGGTGAACGTGTTGGTAGTCGGATTGGTTCCGATACCATGGGATTGGTTGTGGATCGGACATTATTATGCAATGGGTCATGGTAATTCCGATGTGTTTAATTACACACAGGTCGTGTGAAATGTCGGTAAGGGTATTGGTGAGTCGAGTACGTTGGTGGCATGTGTAGCCACGAGTGAGTTTAGTGTCAGTTTTCGACTGACAACAACTGTGTGGTGACAGTTTGTCAGGATGCGTCAACATAGATCGTTGAGTGGGGTCAGCTGACTCCTAGTGGGAGTGGGAAAGGAACCGTCGAGTTGTTGCGTCAACGAGAGGGTGGATTTGACAAGTGGTGTCAAATTCGAAACAAGTAGTTTCAGTCATTCGACGGGGTCGAATGTAGTCGTTGCGTTTTGAGTACCAGTGATACGTTTGAGTGCAGACAAGTTTTGCCTGGTTAGTTGGTGTACGGGTGTACACGTGTTGTGTGGTCGATTCCACTTTCCACGGGGTGTTTGTGGAATCAGGGTAATCGAGTTTCGAGAGCGAAACTTATTAAGGAGGGAAGTACGTTGAGTTTAGAGCGGTTGGAATTTCGAGGACGAAATTTATTAAGGAGGGAAGGTTGTAACGACCCGTCCCGAATTCCGGGATTAGTTTAGTGACTAATCTTGATTAGTGAGGTTGAACGGTGGTTAGTAGGGCGGAATCGGACAAAATGTGCAAAATGACCGTTTTGCCCCTAGTCGTGGGCAAAATGTTGACTTTTTGTTCGGGCGGTCAAATGGACTTTGACTGATGACCGTAACGTAGTTCGGGACGTCACGAGTTCATAGACAGGTGGCACGTTCGATTCCGACATTCGTAGAGGAAGTTTTGGTGTTCGGAAGTTGAGGGGTATTTTGGTAATTTGGCTTATTAGGGGCCAAATGTTGACTTTTTGACCGGGAGGTCCGATGGGCGAGGGCCAAGGACCGTTACGTAGGTATCGTCGATACGAATCCAACGACAGGCGGCATACCGAAATCGGAGATCCGACGACGAAGTTATGGTCAAGGACGTAAAACGCGATTAACCGAGACTCGGAATAAAATAATAATATAATAATAAAATCTGATTACTTTAATCCAAACCAATCTGGACCCTTGATGAGTGACACATGTCATCATCCCCTTCAATCCTTAAATCAGGGATCTATGTTGGCCATTTAGGTTAATTAATTATTTCCTCTCCTCAAATCCTCACCCTTCATTTTATATGGAGATTGAATCTGGGCCGTTAGATCTCATTCCTTCTCTCTTTATTTGATCAGACTCACATTCCCTCACATTTTCATTTCTTTCAACCCGTGCACTCTCACTCCTTGCACGATCACTCCACCACCTCACAGCCCAGCCTCACACACCAGACACCTCCAGACAGACCCCAGCCACCTCCAGACGACGGCCACCACCACCACGGCCGCCCTGCACGGCCGGAAACCACCCAGACCCGAGAGGAACCCGATCGGCCCAAAATTGTCCAACAATCCAAACCTTCATATCTGGGCTCGAACAAACGCAGGGATTGGTAAACTGGAACCTTAGGACGACTCAGACCACGACTGGACGGGCCACGGCGGCGACACGGCGGCGGTAAGTCTGAAAAACCGTGAAGACCCGATTTACTTCCCTGTTTCGAAACGTCCGTTTTTGACGTTGAAATTGTTTGTTTGTCTTTGAGACATGTCCTAGGAACCTAGACGACCATTTTGGACCATGAACCACGGCCGGAATCTCGACGAGTCGCCGGAGAGGATGACCTGGGTTCTCAGCCGATTTTCCCGTCAGTTTTCAGGTAGTTTAATCCACCTAGAAATGAGTTTGGATGTCACAGAACCGTAGAGGAGGTTATGACGAGTCCATAGGATCAAACCGCATCAAAAATGGTGGTCTGGAACTCGATCTGTGATCGGGTCAAGCCGCGGGTCGACGGCGACCCGGTTACAGACCTGGTTTCAGAACCCGGTACTGTAGCATGACGTCATCATTGTTGACCTGAGTGTTGACCTGGCGCGTGGGGGCGCGTGAAGGGTATTTTGGGGAAACTTCCAACATGACTTTTAATCTATTCGATGTAACGGACATTTTGGGATTGGTTTCGTGTCGATCGGACACCGTCTCGATAGTGTTCGGGATGTCCGAAGGTTTTAAATTAAGTTTAAAAATAAGTAAAAATTCGGGAAAATTACGGGACTTTGATAGGATGTTAATAATGAGGTTAGTGACCCTCTAATGTGATTTGGACAGGATTGGGAGTCCCGGTGATAGTGGTGTGACCCGGGAGGGCCGGTGGCACGCGTATCGAGGCACACGGTTAAAACGGTCTGTGAGTGGACTTTGGTTTTATAAATCCTATGCATGCTTAAATGTGTTATATGGTTTATATACATGATTTCTATGATGGTATTTGTGAGCATTGATTTTGGTTATGTTGCACGTATTTCGAGGTGTTTTCCGTATTTCACGTATATCGGGATTAACGGTTTATTTGTGGTTTTGTGTGCTTGTGGTTAAATAAATAATATGATGGGATGGTTTTGAAATTGGAAATATGAACTCGGGCTTGAGGCCCACTTGTTTTGGAAATTTCGGACTTGGAGTCCATTTGAGAATCGGGCCGGGGGCCCAGTTGGTTAATGAAATCGGGCCAGGGGCCCAGTTGGTATGAAATCGGGCTGAGACCCATTTGAGTTATATTATCGGGCCAGGGGCCCAGTTGATTTGTGAATTCGGGTCGTGGGCCCAGTGGGTTTATAAGTCGGGCTGCGGGCCCAGTTGGTTTACAAATCGGGCCGTGGGCCCAGTGGTTCATAAAATCGGGCATGAGGCCCAGTTGGATTATAAATGTGATTTTGGGTCAGGGACCCTATATTTAATAATTGTGATTTTGGGTCAGGGACCCTAAATGGAATTGCGTGGTTTTATGGAAATTTCGGGCAGGGCCCATTGTAATGATGTGATAAAAGGATTTAATAAAACTGTTTTCCATATACCATCTGGATACAAGGATATATGATGGTCTCCTCCAGATGTCTGGGACACTGGGGAAGTCACGGTGCATTGCCTGCGAGGGGTCATTATACGGAGCAGCCGGACCGTATGATGACTCAGGAGCAGGATTGCTATGATTGACGTCAGGGACGTCAGACATCAGGGATGTCAGATATATGGACCCGGAGAGACCCCGGGCAGCACGCGTAGCTTATGAAACCGTGAGACATGACGTCAGGGACGTCTAGCATCAGGGATGCTGGTGATGGTAATGGTAAAATACGATTTAATGAAATGGCTTTCCGGGTGGATTTATGATTGTGTGATTTTAATGAATTAATGTTCATTATGGTAGTGGGTGGTGACCCACATGGTTTTAATATGTATGGTGGTGGTATTCAACGGTTTTTGGGCTAAGGCCCTAATGGCTCGGTTGAGCAAACGTCTTGGTTACTGGTTTTTGGTGGCATGCATACGTTTTTATTGGAGGGCATAAATGTCTTATAAATGTATTTGGTAAACTTATTGGTTTTTGTCCACTCACAGCTTTTGGTTTTAATGCCCTTCAGGTTGATTACGGATGCGATTGCAGCAGAGACTGGGGCATTGCACACCTCCTCCATCGGTCCTTGCGCACTCTGGATGGCCCGTTTGGGCAGTAGCTCTTGGTTATCCCTTGTCTGACACCCCTTGTTGGACGGGAGCAGGGCACATTCCACGGTAATCCCGGGGGGATTGGGATGGGTCCTGTCACCTCACCTCGAGATTCGTGCCCACGCGCCGTCACGCGCCGCCGTGAGTGGCTGCGCGTGAAACTCACGCGCCTGCTACAGTGTCACCAGCCCAACCCGTTTGTCTGGTAAACGGGTCCAATTCACCCGCGACACAACCCGTTTCAAGGTCCATCAATTCAGCCTTAATTCCTTCAATTAATCATTCAGTTAGTTTCGTTCTTAGTTCAATTACAGGTCTGTAACATCAATTACACGATAACTTACCCAAATTCCATCGATTCCACGATGAACACGAAGAACACCCAGGTTACTGTGCGTTCATGGAATTCCCTCAATTGCTGCAGGTTTCATCCAATTGATGCATCCAGAAGCATCAATGGACCATGAGGAACAATTCCCCCACATCAATTGCATCAAACCTGTGCTCAATCGTCACGACTCAAGCTCGAGCACCGTCACTGTTCAACAATGGAGTTCCATCGATCTCGATCGGTTTCCTTCAATTGATGAACCCAGAAGCATCGTGGGATCATGGGAAGCAGTTTCCCCACCTCAATTTCATCCAACGAAGCCTCCAATTCCACGACTCAACTTCGAAATTCCTCCTTTGTCACCAAGTGTGATCAGAGCCAATTGGTGGCCAAATCCCTTCGTTCCTTCGACAAAACTGATCGTTGTGATCCCAGAAAGCTCGAAGTAATCTCCAATTCGATCCTCACAGCCCCAAGTTTAAAATCCGAACTTCCCCCCCAAAATCCAAATTTTCGAATTCCAGTTCCTCAGCCTTCCTCAATCTCCCGTGTTTACCCAATTGAGTTAGTCTCAACAAGCACTCGATTTTACCCTCAAACCCAGTTAGAGAAGGCAGCAAACTCTCTCCAATTTGATTCCCCCATTTTGCACGGTTTGAAGAACAAAGGAGATTAATGGAGAAAATAAATATTAATTAATTTAATTAATAATCAAACATCATAATGATGTTTCCCCTAAGACAAGGATTCTGGTTTCAAGGGATGAGTGACACTTGTCACTCATCCAGGTGTGCTGAGTCAACGGTCACTATTCAATATTATATTATTATTTTAATCCGAGCCTCGGTTCGTTAGTTCGTTTCCTTGACCATAACGTTGTCGTCGAATCTCCGATTTCGGCATGCCGCCTGTCGTTGGATTCGTATCGACGATACCTACGTAACGGTCCTTGGCCGTCGTCCATCGGACCTCCCGATCAAAAAGTCAACATTTGGCCCCTAACATGCCAAATTACCAAAATACCCCTCAACTTCCGAACATCATAACTTTCTCTACGAATGTCGGAATCGAACGTGCCACCTGTCTATGAACTCGTGACGTCCCGAACTACATCACGGTCATCGGTCAAAGTCCATTTGACCGCCCGATCAAAAAGTCAACATTTTGCCCACGACCAAGGGCAAAACGGTCATTTCGCACAATTTGTCCGATTCCGCCCTACTAACCACCGTTCAACCTCACTAATCAAGATTAGTCACTAAACTAATCCCAGAATTCGGGACGGGTCGTTACAATCTTCCCTCCTTTATAAATTCCGTCCTCGAAATTCCAACCGCTCTAATCTCAACGTACTTCCCTCCTTAATAAGTTTCGCACTCGAAACTCGATTACCCTGATTCCACAAACACCCCGTGGAAAGTGGAATCGACCACACAACACGTGTACACCCGTACACCAACTAACCAGGTAAAACTTGTCTGCACTCTACGTACCACTAATACTCAAAACGCAACGACTACATTCGACCCCGTCGAATGACTGAAACTACTTGTTTCGAATTTGACACCACTTGTCACATCAACCCTCTCGTTGACGCAACAACTGGACGGTTCCTTTCCCACTCCCACTAGGAGTCAGCTGACCCCACTCAACAATCTATGTTGACACATCCTGACAATCTGTCACCACACAGTTGTTGTCAGTCGAAAACTGACACTAGACTCACTCGTGGCTACACATGCCACCAACGTACTCGACTCACAAATACCCTTACCGACATTTCACACGACCTGTGTGTAATTAGACTCATCGGAAATACCATGACCCATTGCATAGTATCCAATGTCCGATCCTCGACCTCGACTAATCCCATGGTATCGGAACTAATCTGGCTACTAACACGCTCACCGACACACCTCGGGTATAACCCGTATACCATAACTAGACATCACAAGTCTACAAGTATTGTACCTCGAACCATATACGAAGTACACACATCTATCTAATGACCAGACTACAACCACCTAGGTCATAGCCAAAAACGTTCCAATAATGGAGTACGTTTGCCCAATCCAGCATGAGACAAATCGAAACTCCACCCAACATCTATTTCTAATTCCAAATCTGAATCCGCAATTTCGTAAGAAATCCCGGATCCAAGCCCGGACATCAAATTTTAATTCATATCCAAATCCGAATCCGAAATCATTATTCCGTAAGCTAGCATTTGGAATAATCATTCCGTACCCAAATCCAGAAATATACTTCCAAGTTCCAAAATCGAATCCTGAATCGTCACCCAGAAATTCGATTCCAAATCCCGAATCTCGTTCACATTTACCAAGACACACCAAAACCGAACCTATCGGTTACCCGTTCAATACACTTGATTGACTTCATAGGGAAGCCAATCCAACCTCCACACGTCTAAGGTTGACAAAATTCAACTACCTTGAAAACCTACTCACCGGGCCCCACTTCGAAAAGAAGTTCAATCCCGTCATTTCGACTCACATACCCAAGTTCGTATCGATCCTTGTCATTCCACCTAGGAAAAACCAAGGATGATCCAACACAATGACGCCAAAACTCATCCTACGTGGATGCAAACAAAACTCGCTGCACTCACAACATCCTCTGCCACCAAGCAGAAAATGA
Source organism: Prinsepia uniflora (assembly GCA_032719365.1). NCBI lineage: Eukaryota > Viridiplantae > Streptophyta > Magnoliopsida > Rosales > Rosaceae > Prinsepia > Prinsepia uniflora. Next base: position 34,955,509 of record CM064867.1, read on the forward strand.
GAAATCTCGTTTACCTAATATTGAATACGCAACTCCCCCTGATGACCTAAAAACACACATGGGCCCACCAACCAATACACGCTCAACGTACTGGTAACTACAGTCAATTTCTGCCAGGGCAGAAAGCAAGAAGTCAACCCCAATGACTTCGGAATACCAATCACCAAAAACGAGCACCACTCTCGTTCCCCAATTACAACTTTCCACGGATCTAAGGTTCCAACCATGTTGGAAACAGACATGCTCCCAACGAGATGTCAAGTCTAACCACTAGACTTCCTACCTCCTCAACTCACTTGGACAACCACGTGTCCACAATCAATCCGTTATTGTTTCATTCGCACATCCCAACCTTTACAGGTTCAACACTCGGTTTTCCAAGTTCTCAATTATACCTTTTTAATCCACTCCTTACTGGTTATCTCACCACCATTGGGACTTATCCCAACACAGCACAGTCTTAACTGGATCCCATCCAGTCCATCACTCAACCACTACCGAATCTCGAAGACCGAACATATGTTCATCATGACGGAGTCACACCCCAACTTGTGGCTCATCGTCAACACCATTACCGACACTAGCACCAGCGCTAGTACCAGCACCAACACACTACCAACAACACTAGTATCAGCACACAGGCATCCATACTAGCATCAGCACAAAAGTACCAACCCACAAACATTCATACTTGCACACCGTGTGCAAATACGACAACCCTGGATCTCCGTTCATACCGAACGACGATCCCGTACCTCACAACTATGGGTACCACTATTCTGACAATCCACATCCGGAAAATGAACGTTCCTTGAACGTCCCCTGATCCCCAAGTATTATAACCACACCAATTACCCTCGATAGCCAGTCATCTCCATATGACTACCGACTAACTGTCATTGCTATCGAGATCCGCATCCATACCTCACACTAATACCCGATCCAGCACGGGATTCCATAATTTATCTCAGAACCGTATCCGTAAATCGGATCCCATAGTTCTGCCTAGACTCACCAGAGCCATCCACATGGTCATTCATGACCTCAACCGCTCGTTGCAGCACAAGTTCTCATCCACTAATCGCAATTAAGGTTTACCTTTTGAATCCATCATACACTAGGGTTCCACAATCACACCCTATGGTTCAACCGAACCCAACCACTTCCCGTAATATAAAATTCACAACCTGACCGACCCCGCGGTCTAGACATCGAATAGACGTCAAATCCAATCCTACCATCCCATCAACGTGGGTTCCACCACTAGGTCATCGGCCAACTCCGATGAACCAACATTCCTCACACTAGAAACCACCACAAGGGTTCACATTTTTAAACCATTACTCAAATGAGGTTCCCCGAACCTGGCTGCACCTAGCAGCACAACAATCCAATATCACATGACCGAACCGACGGTCCCACAATACCAGTTCACCACAATCAACCCCACTTGGGTCGAATCACATTAATGCACGGCGTATCGGGCCAATCACACTCCATCCACTATCCAAACCCAAAAACTATCTATCAGGTTGATAACGAATTGCAGCCCAAAGAGACATCACACCCTCGACCTGCGCACACAAAAGAGCAACCGTGCTCTGATACCAAGTTGACAGGACCCATCCCAATCCCCCCGGGATTACCGTGGAATATGCCCTACTCCCGTCCAACAAGGGGTGTCGGACAAGGGAGAACCAAGAGCCACTGCCCAAACGGGGCATCCAGAGTGCGCAAGGATCGATGGAGGAGGTGTGCAATGTCCCAGTCTCTGCTGCAATCGCATCCGTAATCAACCTGAAGGGCATTAAAACCAAAAACTGTGAGTGGACAAAAACCAATAAGTTTACCAAATACATTTATAAGACATTTATGCCCTCCAATAAAAACGTATGCATGCCACAAAAACCAGTAACCAAAACGTTTGCTCAACCGAGCCCTTAGGGCCTTAGCCCAAAAACCGTTAACCAAAAACCAAGTGTGGGAACTCAGCCCAAAACTGTGGAATACCACCACCATACATATTAAAACCATGTGGGTCACCACCCACGACCATAAATAAACATCAATTCAAAAATCCAAAACCATTTAGGGTCCCCGACCCTACATACCATTTCATAACCAATAATCCATTTTTACCACATAACACATATCCAACCAATAAGCCATTTATTCATTAAACCATATTTTACCATTACCATCACCAGCATCCCAGATGCTTAGCGTCCCAGATGCTAGACGTCCCTGACGTCATATCTCACGGTTTCATAAGCTACGCGTGCTGCCCAGGGTCTCTCCGGGTTCATATATCTGACATCCCTGATGTCTGACGTCCCTGACGTCAATCATAGCAATCCTGCTCCTGAGTCATCATACGGTTCGGCTGCTCCGTACAATGACCCCTCGCAGGCAATGCACCGTGACTTCCCCAGTGTCCCATACATCTGGAGGAGACCATCATATATCCTTGTATCCAGATGGTATATGGAAAACAGTTTTATTAAATCCTTTTATCACATCATTACAATGGGCCCTGCCCGAAATTTCCATAAAACCATGTAATTCCATTTAGGGTCCTTGACCCAAAATCATAATTATTAAATATAGGGTCCCTGACCCGAAATCACCATTATAATCCAATTGGGCCTCATGCCCGATTTTATGAACCACTGTGCCCACGGCCCGATTTGTAAACCAACTGGGCCCGCAGCCAGACTTATAAACCCACTAGGCCCACGACCCAAATTCATAAATCAACTGGGCCCCTGGCCCGATAACATAACTCAAATGGGTCTCAGCCCGATTTCATACCAACTGGGCCCCTGGCCCGATTTCATTAACCAACTGGGCCCCAGGCCCGATTCTCAAATGGACACCAAGTCCGAAATTTCCAAAACAAGTGGGCCTCAAGCCCGAGTTCATATTTCCAATTTCAAAACCATTTCATCACATTATATCCAAGTCATAAATATGGAAAATCCAAGTAAAACCAGAAACCTCGATTTATGTGCAAGCATGTAAATCGCCTCGAAATACGTGAAACCGTATAATTTACCAACAACCAAATCAACCTCACACAATCACAACCATAATCCATATAAAACATTTAAGCATGCATAGAATTTATAAAACCAAAGTCCACTCACAGACCGTTTTAACGGTATGCCTCGATACGCGTGCCACCGGCCCTCCCGGGCCACACCACTATCACCGGGACTCCCAATCCTGTCCAAATCACATTAGAGGGTTAGTAACCTCATCATTAACATCCTATAAAAGTCCCGTAATTTTCTCGAATTTTTACTTATTTTTAAACTTAATTTAAAACCTTCGGATATCCCGAACAATATCGAGACGGTGTCCGATCGACACGAAACCAATTCCAAAATGTCCGTTACATTAAATAGGACAGAAGTCATGTTGACCTCACCTCGAGATTCGTGTCCACGCGCCGTCACGCGCCGCCGTGAGTGGCTGCGCGTGAAACTCACGCGCCTGCTACAGTGTCACCAGCCCAACCCGTTTGTCTGGTAAACGGGTCCAATTCACCCGCGACACAACCCGGTTCAAGGTCCATCAATTCAGCCTTAATTCCTTCAATTAATCATTCAGTTAGTTTCGTTCTTAGTTCAATTACAGGTCTGTAACATCAATTACACGATAACTTACCCAAATTCCATCGATTCCACGATGAACACGAAGAACACCCAGGTTACTGTGCGTTCATGAAATTCCCTCAATTGCTGCATGTTTCATCCAATTGATGCATCCAGAAGCATCAATGGACCATGAGGAACAATTCCCCCACATCAATTGCATCAAACCTGTGCTCAATCGTCACGACTCAAGCTCGAGCACCGTCACTGTTCAACAATGGAGTTCCATCGATCTCGATCGGTTTCCTTCAATTGATGAACCCAGAAGCATCGTGGGATCATGGGAAGCAGTTTCCCCACCTCAATTTCATCCAACGAAGCCTCCAATTCCACGACTCAACTTCGAAATTCCTCCTCTGTCACCAAGTGTGATCAGAGCCAATTGGTGGCCAAATTGACAGGACCCATCCCAATCCCCCCGGGATTAGTGCGGGATGACCCTGCTCCCGTCTGACACAAAGTGTCAGACAAGGGATATTTCCGACCTTTGCCCTCCCGGGCTATCAGAGTACGCCAGGATCCGGAGGAGGCATGTGATATCTCGATCTCTGCTACAGTCCACCTCCGATGTCAACCTGAAGGGCAGTCAAAACATTAAAACCTGTGAGTGGACACAACAAGAGTTTATAAAAACATTTAATATGAAGACATTTGTACCCTCCACTAAAAAGCATGCATGCATTCGAAAACCATTTATTCAAAACAAACCATATGTGGGACTAAGCGCAAAGTAGATATAAACTAAGGTCGAAAGGACCACAATAAAAACGACCATACGGGCCACTGCCCAAATCCTGTGCACACCTGTACACACCACATATCATATATCATATACCCATCACATACATATATATAAGTCACACAACCAATCCTGTCACGGTATCCAAAGCCACGCGCGTGCTACCCGGGTCTCAATCCGAGTCATCTCAAAGTCAAGGTCAATGTCCGCAGACCACTGACCCTACCCGAGGTAATAGTAAGCATAGCCTTCCTGAGAGTAAGGAACCCAACTGGGGGGTGACTCCACTCAGTCGGTGCTCCGTGACTACTCCGGGGTCCACCCAGGCCAACGACCCTCCCCGGAGGAGATAATAGAAGTAAAGGAAGGTAGACGAACATATATATACATAACATAAACATTCATGACCGGTTCCCCTGAACCGTCATGATCCATAATATCCATAATCAGGTAACATGCCGGTTCCCATAAACCGTCATGTACTGTAATAACATAACCGAGGTAACATGCCGGTTCCCATAAACCGTCATGTACCGTAATAACCAACAAGGGTTCATGCCGGTTCCCATAAACCGTCATGAACCATAATACCATAACAAGGGTTCATGCCGGTTCCCATAAACCGTCATGAACCTGGGACTCCATTTCAGGTTCCCTGACCTGAAATCATAAACCGTAAAGTGAATGGGTCTCGTGCCCGAACATAGGACATCAGTTGGGCACCGTGCCCGATATCTGAGGTCATATGCCCGAGACAAAACCAAATGGGTCTCATACCCGAGTTTATCCTTTTATAAATCCAAAACCATTTCATTAAAACGAATAAAGAAATACAGACCCGTATAAGCACCGTATAAGGCTTAAACCTCGAAATACGTGCTTATACGTAACCACACACAAATGCACCCATGGCATTACAAACAAGCATTTAAAACATATAATAAACATTTATGCATGCACCAATTTAGAAAACAAGGTCCACTCACAGACCGTCCGAGCTGCCGCCTCGATTTGCGTGCCATACGGCTCCCCGAGCCGATCACCGTCACCGGGACTCCCAAACCTGTCCAAATCGTAATAGAAGGTTACTAACTACTTAATTAACCTCCTACCAAAGCCCCATAATTTTCCCGTATTTTTAACTATTTTCAATCCCGAACCTAAACCTTCCGATGCCCCGAAACATATCGAGACGGTGTCCGATCGACACGAAACCAGTCCCAAAATGTTCGTTACATCGAATAGAAGATTTCACATGTTGGAACCTTCCCCAGATTCCCTGCCACGCGCCCTCACACGCCGCCTGAAGTGGCTGCGCGTGGGCTTCACGCGCCGCTACAGTACCTGCTGACTTCATCGCTGACGTCAGCATGACGTCATCTGACAGCTGTCAGGTCTGACATGTCAGACTCTGACAGGTGCCACGTGTCAAGCTCCCATTGGTCCCCATCACTGTGCTGTCAGTGCCACGTGGCAGTCTGACATGTGCCACGTGTCATCACGGCACTGGTCCACACATGTGCCACGTGTCAGCCCCTGATTGGGCCACGTCACTGACATGTCAGTGCTGACTGTGCACTGACATGTGACACGTGTCGGCTGATGAATGGTCCACGTCACCTGACAATCTGACATGTGCCACGTCATCATGCCACGTCACCGCCTTCAACCACTCGACGGGTCGACCCGAACCCTGCAACCGGGTCGCCGTGACCCGCGACTTGACCCGGCCGGTTCTCCACCGTCCGACCACCAAAATGCATCCCGTTTGTCCCATTTTCATCCTCTAATCCTAACCTAGGGTTCTATGACATTAAACTGAAAGGAAAACACCGAAAACCATACCTTCGAGTTTGGCCATGGCGGCCGTGTATTCCTCCGCCGTTCACGGCCGTTCCAGGCCTTCCCCATCCCCAAAACTAATCCTATTCGACTTCTAGGGCTACCAGCAACCTAACCTAAACCTTAGAATCGAATAAAAAGCAACAAAACTGAGTTTTGAATTTTTGAATATTTTTACCTCACGGGTTCCCTCTCCCCGCCGTGTCCTCCGCCGTGGCTGGCCGTGGCCTGCCATCCTCAGCCTCTTTCCACCACCTCACGGTCATGTTCAGCTCATCCAAGCAAGGAATGGTGATGGTGTGTGGTTGTTTCGGTTTTTGAAAGAAAATGAAGAAAAGGAAGAAAATGAAATGAGATTGGTGGTGGTGCCGTGGAAGAGAAGAGGAGAGAAGATGATGTGATCAGATGAGAGAAGAGAGGATTGATGGTGAGGATTGATAGTTAGTTGGTAATGGATGGTTAGGATTAATAGTTGTTAGGTTTAATTATAAAATAATTAAAATAATAATATTTAATTATTTAGATCCACATTTTGGGGGATCAAATCAATGGGATGAGTGACACTTGTCACTCATCCATGGGGCCCACCAAAATATCCACCCAATCAGATTTCGCCGAAACGTCCCCGTCTCGAAGTTCGTGCATAGTGAAATCGAACTTCCGTGACCCATAACTCTCCCGTTTGAAGTCCGATTTCAGAGTGCCGCCTGCCTATGGATTCGTATCGTCCTTATCTACGTAACGGTCTTCGGCCCTTGGCCATCGGACCTCCCGGTCAAAAAGTCAACTTTTGACCCCCTATTCACCCAAATTACCAAAATGCCCCTAAACTTCCGAACGTCATAACTTCTTCCTCGAACGTCGGAATTGAACGTGCCACCTGTCTATGAACTCGTGACGTCACGAACTACGTCACGGTCATCGGTCAAAGTCCATTTGACCGCCCGATTGAAAAGTCAACGTTTTGCCACCATCAGGGGCAAAACGGTCATTTCGCATCGTTCGTCCGATTTCGCTCTACTAATCACGGATTAGCCTCACTAATCGTGATTAGTTACTAATCTAATCCTGGAATTCTGGACGGGTCGTTACACAAATCCCTTCGTTCCTTCGACAAAACTGATCGTTGTGATCCCAGAAATCTCGAAGTAATCACCAATTCGATCCTCACAGCGCCAAGTTTAAAATCCGAACTTCCCCCCCAAAATCCAAATTTTCGAATTCCAGTTCCTCAGCCTTCCTCAATCTCCCGTGTTTAACCAGTTGAGTTAGTCTCAACAAGCACTCGATTTTGCCCTCAAACCCAGTTAGAGATGGCAGCAAACTCTCTCCAATTTGATTCCCCCATTTTGCACGGTTTGAAGAACAAAGGAGATTAATGGAGAAAATAAATATTAATTAATTTAATTAATAATAAAACATCATAATGATGTTTCCCCTAAGACAAGGATTCTGGTTTCAAGGGATGAGTGACACTTGTCACTCATCCAGGTGTGCTGAGTCAACGATCACTATTCAATATTATATTATTATTTTAATCCGAGCCTCGGTTCGTTAGTTCGTTTCCTTGACCATAACGTTGTCGTCGAATCTCCAATTTCGGCATGCCGCCTGTCGTTGGATTCGTATCGACGATACCTACGTAACGGTCCTTGGTCGTCGTCCATCGGACCTCCCGATCAAAAAGTCAACATTTGGCCCCTAACATGCCAAATTACCAAAATACCCCTCAACTTCCGAACATCATAACTTTCTCTACGAATGTCGGAATCGAACGTGCCACCTGTCTATGAACTCGTGACGTCCCGAACTACGTCACGGTCATCGGTCAAAGTCCATTTGACCGCCCGATCAAAAAGTCAACATTTTGCCCACGACCAAGGGCAAAACGGTCATTTCGCACAATTTGTCCGATTCCGCCCTACTAACCACCGTTCAACCTCACTAATCAAGATTAGTCACTAAACTAATCCCAGAATTCGGGACGGGTCGTTACACAGAGTGCGTCAGGATCGTAGGAGTAGGGTAGTGATGTCTCGTCTCTGCTACAACGCCTCATCCGCGATCAATCTGAAGGGCATTAAAACATTAAAAGCGGTGAGTGGACAAAATAGTATTTTAATAAAAATATTTTCGCATAAAGACGTTTATGCCCTTCATAAAAACATACGCATGCATTCAAAACCATTTATAAAACATTCATAAAACTATTTATTAAACATATCGAAACCTTTCAAGGGTTCATGTCCAGCCCCATAAACCGTCATGACCCATAATTCCATTTGGGTCCTCAACCCGAAATCACAACTCAAAAACCATCAACCATAACATGTGGGAACTCAGCCAAATCTGTTCTCAGTGAAATAGCAAAACATCAAGTACGGGGCCTCCGCCCCCAAATCATTTCTAAAACATCGAATACGGGGTCTCTACCCCAAATCACTTTCTAAATCATAAAACACGGGGTCTACGCCCCCAAATCACTTTATGTAAAACCTCATATGTACTCGTATGTATAACCCATCCTAGGCACTTCCGGAGAATATGCCAACTCAGGGCACACAGCCCATAGGGAACACATCCTCGATATAGTCACGATGTCAAATCTATACTAGTGTGCACACTACTCGGGGTCTTACTCCGAGTCTTCTCCCAGGAATCTCCATCTAGGAGGTTCAATCTCTAGATCTAGCCCGAGCTCTCTCTCTGGGTCTATTCCACATATCTCTCCGGAATCTGGTCCGGGACCACACCATAATAAGTAACCACCACCCCTGGAACAGGATCCCTATGGGGATACCCACTCTAGTCTGTGGATCGTTACTCTCCAGGTCGACGTCTGGAGGAGACCATATAAATCATATGGAGGGTTCATTCCTTTTAGAATACTTTCTTTCTTTCTCAAAATACATTTCAACTGGGTCTTATACCCGATTCATTTCAACAGGATTCCTCGAATCCGATTCAAATCCATTTCACAGGCCTCAGCCTAAATCCACAGCTAACTGGGCCCTAAGCCCGAAACCATAACCAAATAGGACCTCTCGTCCAATTTCACAACCAACGGGGCCTTAAGCCCGATATCTCAACCAAATGGATCTCAAGCCCGATATCATAAATCAACGGGGCATCAAGCCTGATAGTACAACTAACTGGGCCTCAAACCTGAACCGTAAACCAACTGGACCCTCGGTTCGATCATATGGCTCAAATGGAACCTAGGTCTGAATCCTTGTCAAATCAAATGGACTCCAAGTCCGAGAGTTTGTAAACCAATTGGGTCTCGTGCCGGATTTCATATTTCCAAATCCAAAACCAAATTATTAAGCCCTCATTGAAAACCTAGCAAGTATAAGCATCGTATAAAACCGTAAATCTCAAAATACGTGCAAATACGTAAATCCTAGGCTACCACAAACAAATGCACTCATGGCATCACAAAATATACATTAAAACACTTATAAAATATTTATGCATGCATCAAGTTCGAAAGAAAGGTCCACTCACAGACCGTCCGAAGTAGCGCCTTGGTACGCGTGCCATAAGCGTCTCCCGGTTCAATTGTTGCCTCCGGGATTCCCAAACCTGTCCAAATTAATTTAGAGGGTTACTAACTACTTATATAACCCCTCACTAAAGCCCCGTAATTTTTTGGAATTTCTAACTATTTTTAAACGCGAACCTAAACCTTCGGACAACCCGAACTATATCGAAACGATGTCCGATTGACACGAAACCAGTCCCAAAATATTCGTTAAATCGAATAGATGATTTCGTGTGTTGAACAAATTCCCAAAAGTATGGGCACGCGCCCCCACGCGCCCAGGAAAGTCGATGCCCGTGAGCCCACGCGCTAGCACTATTCCTACACCATCAAGCTCCCGCCAGCCGGTTCACCTGGTTTGGCCGGTCCAGTTGGACCGGCGTGACCGGTTCGGTGCTCCTCACACCTCATTTTTCGTCCAATCGTCTCCTTTTCAATCCTAAACTTCCTATTTTCATGTTTTCTATCATTTTCAATCCCTAAACTCATCCAAAAACACCTATAATCCATGGTTCAATCTTGAACCTCACGGTCCAAGTTTCCCAAAACCTTCCTAGAGGTTTCTCAACCTCCAATCTCCCTCAAAATCATTCTAACAACTTCCTAATATCCCCTTAGCTCATCCTAATCATCTAAAATAACTGGCCCCCTTAGTTCAATCTTGACACTTGTCACTCATCCAATGGTTGATGGGGGAAAATATCTGGCCCACTTAATTCCAAAAGGTCCTTGTCTCGTAATTTGTGCAATAGTGCGTTCGTACTTCCGTGAACCGTAACTTCTCCGTCGAACGTCTGAATTCGACGTGCCGCCTGTCTACGGATTCATATCGTCCCAATCTACGTAACGGTTTTTGGCCCTCGGTCGTCGGACCTCCTGGGTCAAAAGTTAACTTTTGACCCAAATTACCAAATTGCCCTCTTACTACCGAACATCATAACTTCCTCCACGATTGTCGGAATCGAGCGTGCCACCTGTCTATGAACTCGTGACGTCACGAACTATGTCACAGTCATCGGCCAAAGTCCATTTGACCACCTGAACAAAAAGTCAACGATTTGCCCATTCTAGGGAAAAAATTGTCATTTCGTCCGAACGTCCGCTAATCCTCGTCTAATCCCTAATTAGTCTCGCTAATCCATCATTAATTCTTAATTATTCCCGCTAATACGGGACAGGTCGTCACAAACTTCCCCCTTAAGAAATTTCATCCTCGAAATTCAAATATACCCGATTCCTCAACCAAACTGTGGAATCCAACCTTTTTCCTCAACTCGGATCGCTGCACCCACACGAGAATACCCGTGTAGCAGTACACGTCATACACACATACCGTACTCATTGGATCGTCCTTGGTACATACCATCATCGGAACCTCCAAAGCTCCAACTTACTCTCGAGAACTACACGTCTACTCGTATGTCTCACTCGAGACAACATGTCGACACTCGTCAATCTCGCCTGTCACTCACTTGACAGGTCAGCAATACCAGACTGACATCCAAATGACTTTTCAGTTTGACACTCTGACATGTTCCATCCTACAGTCGTCAGGCTGATAACGCATCCTCACTAACGGCTATCATAGCCAAGCTAGCATCCTGCTCAGTATCCGATCAGACAACATCCTACAAATCCTGCCATCACAATGGCACGAATCCCATCTCGTAGGCCATCCTCAGACCTATGCCCATACTGACCCTAACTACTCGTACGAGTCAACTCTCTCAATTTCCTATACCCAAACTGACTCTACTTCGAGCCCCAATCAATCCACATCGATCCGAACTTGTCGGATACCTATTAATCCGTAACCATCACAGGTCACAACCATCGTGACCAGCCGGCCACTCCCAGCTCCACTGCGCTTCGGTGCTCTACTCTGATCTCGACTCGCTCTCAAGTCTTCGTATCGTATCTCGCAGCAATACCACTTGTCATCTAGACTAACCTCGAGCCTCCAAGCTATCACTATCGGATCAAATCCAATCGCCACTCATGTCCATCTAGGACTCTATCCAAACTACAACCTACTTACTCTCTCGGGTACTCTCGACCCGACATACCAATTGATCGTAGTCAATCCTATCGTCTAACGTGCACAACACACCGGCGCACCCATATTACCTCAACATCGGGGTGTCACCCGACCTACTCAAGGATTGCACTCTGGCAACGTCCAACCACAACTACCGTCTGCACTCCAACCGAGGTCCGGACCTCACCCGTCCATCACCAACCGAACGTCAATCCATCACCTCGAGCATTCATTCGTCACATCCTGCGACGCTACACACCATCTACTCGTCAAGTCAAACAAATTTGACCCACAACTTAGGTGTTCAGTTCTTACACCCTCTTTGAACACTTTAGCTGTCATATCACTCCTCGTCGTCCCACGTAGGAAAGAATCTAAGATGGTGACATCAGGGTTCATCCTATGTCATCCTCCGACATCCAGCACCATCTGCTACAGCGTCACACTCAGTGACCTCGGAATACTCATCACCAATACGGAATCAAGCACTCTTCTCATCGTCTCAATCATAACTTCTCTTGATTCCATAGTTCCAATCACGTAGGAAACATGCTTCTCTTCCAAATACTTAGCTCACTCAATACACGAGCATTTCATGTATCCTACAGGCAAACGATTTCCAAATCCCCAACTCAGGAGGTATGGTCAACCGTGGTCAACCAAAACCAATCCGCGATGGACTTTCAAGTCCTCAGCTCAACCGGACACCATCCACGCGTCTATGAATGCCGTTATGTAGGTTCACTCATTCCGAGTGGAATTTACGCTACTCAAGGTTAAACCTTGTAGAATATTTACGGATGTGCATAACCGACCTCTAACATGCACACCTCGTACCTTTAATTAACCTGATCCAACTTTGACTCACAGAATTGGTCAGAATCCACTATCATCGGTCGGTAGGCTAAAACAAATCGCAACGCCTGTCGTGATCTGAATCCAAATCCCTGAGTACTACCAAATCCGATAAACCGACCTATACGTCATAAGACGTCACTTACATCATCCGTTCGCACTTGTAACTCACGTTTCACCGCAAACGTTACAACTTCTGGGCACACCCTCACGACTCAATCTCGCAGCACTGGGGGAACTAGTCTCCATTACTGGGAAAACTGATCTCCATCACAGGGGAAACTGATCTCCATCATTGAGGAAACTGGTCTCCATCACTGGGAAACTGGTCTCCATCACTGAGGAAACTGATCTCCATCACTGGGGAAACTGGTCTCCATACCAAGTACTCCCGTACCTTGCACTGAGCCACTCGGGATCCTCTTTGTCCCACTCATCCAGGTATATCCTACTCGTCACAGTCACCTCACAGAGGTAACGTGGCAAGTGTGCCAACATCCCAACATCAGCGTCTCATTCTGTGATCGCACTCAGTCGTAACTGAGTCAAATCCAGAATCACTGCTCGTACTGTGCTTCACTCACGCACCTCGTATCATCGTCACGACTGACGAATCCCATCGTCACAATCATCATGGCAACCTGAGTCTATCCAACTTGATAGGACTCGATCACGTCCATCGATAACAGCGTCTGCCACAACCTCATGCAGACCAATCTCAGAAACACTCTGCTACCGAGACTCCAAATCCATGCGGTAGTCGACCGCCGGTACCAACCACTCCAAACACAACATCCAACGATCGGTCCACCTCTGAATCCGATCACAAGTACCACACTCCTGGTAACTTGTCCAATCAATCACTAACCAGGGTTATCACAACCCCGACTGCCCGTTGCAGCCCAACCATCCTGACCGATCCCTCGTTTTGGACTCCGAAGAGTCGTCATACTCCAATACTGGTACCAAACCAGCCAATAACTACACTCTGAGGATCTCGTCCTCTCGTAACTCTACGGCTCCCAGCCGCTGGCCTCACAAGGAATTGGCCCTCATCGATATCTACCATCGCTCATCCATGGCATGTCCCAAGCATGCTCCATCATGCTACTCAACATCCATACTAGGAAATCCTCTACTAGTCGACATCCTCTGCCAGTCGGTAAACTAGAGGGATTCGATACACCAAAACATGGCATCACTACGTCAACCAGAGTTACACATTCCTATTCCCAACCATCGTAAGAGTAGTCGTACAGGGTCATCGTAAACCGGGCGACCCTGACCTCTGACCACCACTGGTATTAATCCGGACATCCTCTATCCGACACGTCCAAACTGTCGAGCAGTTACGACTCTCAAGTCGTCATACTGTATCTACTGATCAACATAGTCTTATCCACCGGTAACACCATGGCTCTAAGCCATTATCTTTCACACAAATTCTGATCCTACTTGGGATCCAGCCTCAAACACGTGGCATTCTATGCCAATCGAACCTTATCCTACTGAAACCTCGTACTAATGCCCTAACGACCAGGTCGATGACGAGCTGTTACGACTTTAGAGACATTAGATCCTCGACCTACGCGTACTCCAGGAGCAAAACACGCTCTGATACCAACTGGTATAAGAGTACCATGAGTATCAAATGAGCCTGCCTCGCTCTGATACCAACTTGTCAGGACCGATCCCAAATCCCCCGGGATTAATGTGGGACACGCTTGATCTCGTCTGACACGAAGTGTCAGACCAGGGAAAATTCCATCTCTAGCCCTCGTCGGGGCTGTCAGAGTGCGTTAGGATCGTAGGAGGAGGGGAGTGATGTCTCGTCTCTACTATAGCCCGCATCCGCGATCAACCAGAAGGGAATTAAAACATTAAAAGTGGTGAGTGGACAAAATAATATTTTAATAAAAACATTTTCGCATAAAGACATTTATGCCCTTCATAAAAACACGCATGCATTCAAAACCATTTATCAAACATTCATAAAACTATTTATCAAACATATCAAAACCTTTTAAGGGTTCATGCCCGGCCCCATAAACCGTCATGACCCATAAAACCATTTGGGTCCTCGACCCGAAATCACAACTCAAAAACCATCAACCATAACATGTGGGAACTCAGCCCAAATTCGTTCTCAGTGAAATAGCAAAACATCAAGTATGGGGTCTCCGCCCCTAAATCATTTCTAAAACATCGAATACGGGGTCTCCGCCCCAATTCACTTTCTAAATCATAAAACACGGGGTCTCCGCCCCCAATCACTTTATGTAAAACCTCATATGTACTCATACAACCCGTCCTACGCACTTCCGGAGAAGATGCCAACTCGGGGCACACAGCCCCTAGGGAACACATCCTCGATATAGTCACGATGTCAAATCTATACTAGTGTGCACACTACTCGGGGTCTCACTCCGAGTCTTCTCCTAGGAATCTCCATCTAGGAGGTTCAATCTCTGGATCTAGCCCGAGCTTTCTCTCTGGGTCCAGTCCACATATCTCTCCGGAATCTGGTCCGAGACCACAACATAATAAGTAACCACCACTCCTGGAACGGGATCCCTATGGGGATACCCACTCTGGTCTGTGGATCGTGACTCTCCAGGTCGACGTCTGGAGGAGACCATATAAATCATATGGAGGGTTCATTCCTTTTCGAATACTTTCTTTCTTTCTCAAAATACATTTCAACTGGGTCTTATACCCGATTCATTTCAACAGGATTCCTTGAATCCAATTCAAATCCATTTCACAGGCCTCAGCCTAAATCCACAGCTAACTGGGCCCTAAGCCCGAAACCATAACCAAAGAGGACCTCTCGTCCGATTTCACAACCAACGGGGCCTTCAGCCCTATATCTCAACCAAATGGGTCTCAGGCCCGATATCATAAATCAACGGGGCATCAAGCTTGATAGTACAACTAACTGGGCCTCAAACCCGAGCCGTAAACCAACTGGACCCTCGGTCTGATTGTATGGCTCAAATGGACCCTAGGTCCGATTCCTCGTCAAATGAAATGGACGCCAAGTCCGAGAGTTTGTAAACCAATTGGGGCTCATGCCCGATTTCGTATTTCCAAATACAAAATCAAATCATTAAGCCCTCCTAGCACGTATAAGCATCGTATAAAACCGTAAATCTCAAAATACGTGCAAATACGTAAATCCTAGGCTACTACAAACAAATGCACTCATGGTATCACAAAAAATACATTAAAACACTTATAAAACATTTATGCATGCATCAAGTTCGAAAGAAAGGTCCATTCATAGACCGTCCGAAGCCGCGCCTCGATACGCGTGCCATAAGCGTCTCCCGGTTCAATCGTCACCTCCGGGATTTCCGAACCTGTCCAAATTAATTTATAGGGTTACTTACTACTTATATAACCCCTCACTAAAGCCCCGTAATTTTCTAGAATTTCTAACTATTTTTAAATGCGAACCTAAACCTTCGGACAGCTAGAATTATATCGAAACGATGTCCGATTGTTACGAAACCAGTCTCAAAATATTCGTTACATCGAATAGATGATTTCGTGTGTTGAACACATTCCTAAAAGATTGGACACGCACCCCCATGCACCCAGGGAAGTCGTTGCGCGTGAGCCCACGCGCCGGCACTATTCCTGCACCATCAAGCTCCTGCTGGCCGGTTCACTTGGTTTGGCTGGTCCAGTTGGACCGGAGTGACCGGTTCGGTGCTCCCCACTCCTCATTTTTCGTCCAATCTTCTCCTTTTCAATCCTAAACTTCCTATTTTCATTTTTCTATCATTCCCAATCCCTAAACTCATCCAAAAACACCTAAAATCCGTTGTTCAATCTTGAACCTCACGGTCCATGTTTCCCAAAACCTTCCCAGAGGTTTCTCAACCTCCAATCTCCCTCAAAAGCATTCTAACTACTTCCTAATAATCCCCTTAGCTCATCCTAATCATCTAAAATCAACCATAACAGCAAAATCACAATATTGGATCCAAAAACCAAAACCGATCCATACCTTCTTCTCGGTCGTGCACGGTGGTCCGGCCACCTCCTGCCTCCTTCCTCAGCTTCCTCAGCCTCTCTCTAACTCTCTTGGTCTCAAAACCATAATCAACTAGGGTTTGGGGTTGGATGGGAGATCGGGTTGCACAGGTTAAGGGGGGTTTCGGGTTTGTTCTGAATGAAAAAGCAAGGGAGTGATATGCATGAATGTGGGATGGTGGCCAGTGGATGAGTGACACTTGTCACTCATCCATTGGTTGCTGGGGCGAAAATATCTGGCCCACTTAATTCCAAAAGGTTATTGTCTCGTAATTCGTGCAATGGTGCGTTCGTACTTCCGTGAACCGTAACTTCTCCGTCGAACATCCGAAATCGACGTGACGCCTGTATACGGATTGGTATTGTCCCAATCTACGTAACGATCTTCGGCCCTCGGTCATCGGACCTCCCGGGTCAAAAGTCAACTTTTGGCCCAAATTACCAAATTTCCCACGAACTTCCGAACATCATAACTTCCTCCATGATTGTTGGAATCGAGCGTGCCACCTGTCTATGAACTCGTGATGTCACGAACTACATCACAGTCATCGGCCAAAGTCCATTTGACCGGATGAACAAAAACTCAACGATTTGCCCTTCTAGGGGTAAAATAGTCATTTCGCCCGAACGTCCGCTAATCCTCGTCTAATCCCCGATTAGTCTTGCTAATCCATCATTAATTCTTAATTAATCCAGCTAATTCGGGGCGGGTTGTCACATTGCACGCCTAGATTAAGTGGGCAATTTCATACATTATGCCCTCGAATCCAGCTGGAGAAGTTGGCCAAAAGATCCATTAAAAGAAGGGTTCTTATCTGTTCTTTGGAGCCTAAGAAACTAGGATTTCTTGCCTTATCAAGTTCCTACTTTTTAGGGATTTGGGGCAGCTTCCCTTTGGACGAATTTTCCTTCCCTTTTCAATGAGGAATTACATGGATTGACTTGGATAAGAAGACCTAAAGATTTCCTAATCAGATCTTGAAGTTAAAGAGGCATGAAACAAGGAAAAGCAAGTTTCTTGGAAATTAAGAAACCATCTTGTACATGGCTAGGGTTAATTAACTTCCCTAGCCACAATTTATCATGTTTCCTTTATTTTAGGGCAATGTAATCTGATTTAGGATAGCATTAAATGAATTCCTAGTCAAAGATAAAGTCAAGAAGTGGAAAGAAGAAAGGAAAGAGACTCCTTGTTCTGGGGCTGTTTTCCTTTCTCTTTGAGGGAGATGTTAGGGGAGGTGTTTGAGGTTATAAATAGATGTTTGCTCATTGTTTTTGGAGGCCGAATTTACCTCTTGAAGGTCCCCAAAACTCTGTCAAAATTCGTACTTCAATCCTTGTTCTTAGTTTAGAGTTTTGTAATTTAATTCAAGCACTCTTTATAATTCAAGCATCTTCGAATTCATCACGTCTACCTTGAGGGAGTTTTCCTTCATCTCTTTTATTCATTGCCCTTTTATTATTTCTTGCTTTATTTATATTTGTGCTCCTTTTAATTATGTGCTTGTTTTATTCAATAATGTTTGAGTAGTGTAATTAGGGCTAGGGTTACTTGAAGCCCTAGCCATGTTAGTTCTTGTTTGATTTCTGGCTCTTGATTATGATTGCTATGAATGCTTGGATTTGTTGGATTACTGCGCTTCATGAACTCAATTTATGCTTATAAGCTTAGCTATCTTATTTGTGTATAATTGTCGATGTAATTGCTTGACGGATCACATTGATGTTTGTGTTCACCCTACAATTTATGGCATCATGGTTAAGAGGGGGAATCTTATTCGTAATCTAAACTTATGACTTCCTAGGTCTGCACACCATCGGTAATAGTTGTTTAAGGGCGGGCACATCACGCTTGAACATGCAATCTAAGAGGAGATAAAATGAGTGGGGTGAACCTTAGCCGAACCTCTGCACATGCACTTAATTCAGGTACATGCATAGTAATCTAATCAAGGAAATCTAACGGAACATTAATTGGTAAAGGTGGATATAAACCTTAGCTCGACTTAGTTAGTTATTATTAGTTAATTTATTTCATTCATAAAACATAACAAACCGCCCATTGCATTTTAATTACTCCACTTAGGTCAATTGAGTTAAACGGAATTGGAAATCATTGAGCAAGTCTTCGTGGGATCGACCTTTGCTTGCATCTATACTATCTACACGTCTTGTGCACTTGCGAAGTTTATTACACGTAGCGATTTTTCCTAGTACATATTTTGTGCTTGGTAAAATTTCTATCATGTTTTTGGCGCCGGTGCCGGGGACTTATTCCTCAACGGTGTCCATTTTATTTGATTCATTTGACTTAGTGGTTTTTCTTTTTGTTTTGTAGATAACCTTTTTCGTTTTTTTATTTCATGTTAGGCACATGGAATCGTGGAATAGCTATTATTCTTCCCAAGGTTGGGCCTACGAGCCCTATGCAAATGTTCATTCGGTTCTAAGTCATCAAGGGGGCTGGGCATACCCCCAAGATTACATGTACATGCATGAGCCTTACAATCAGCCCTATATGGATCCATACCACAATGGATGGAGTGAACCATCACCCTACACTTGGACTCCTCCTCCTTTGGATCCTAGCCCTGCCCGACCTCAGAAAACACTTCGGGATGCACTAAATGAGGTCCGATCTCAAAGAACACTCCGGGAAGCCCTTTTAGAGGACAATGAACTAGAGCACCTTCAACTTAAACTTCTTTGGGAACCCGATTGGGATGATGAGGATAATGATGTGTATGTCCCCTTACCACCCACGGACAGCACCAATGAATGCACCTCGGGTCATGCTCTTCATGTTCATGAAATATAACCAAACCCTCAAGCATTGCACCAAGTTTTGGCCAAGGTCCCTGAAATTCCAGCACCTATCCTTGAGGTCCCTGAAATTCCAGCACCTATCCTTGCTGCCTCAACTCCTCAAGCACCTCCTCTCCTCACTTTTCTAGTGCCTTCTTTATCCTTATCTTTACCATTTAAGTTCCTTATTCAACTTAGGTGTTTTGGTGCGAAATTTGATGTTGTGCCTAATGGTTTGTTCAGGTTTAATGGTCCTTGTAGGAGGAAAGATGAAGGAAGTATCAAGATCGTGGTATGCACCTTTGAGACATTCAGCTCCCCCCAAGGCTCAAGGCCACGGCCCAAGCAACCCAAATACCCTCCATGGCCCCCACACTTCGATCATTATGCTTACTTGTCTATTGGGATTAAGCAATTTTTACTTACATTCAAATCTTTATTGTACTTGTTCCCTGAAATGTTAAACTCTAGGAAGTGGATTTTTACTTGTAGAACTAATCAATTCATTTATGTTGCAGGCAAGATACCACTAAAGGAAGGCTAGGTTTGGAGCCCCTCAAGTGCCTCTTGGACCGCAAGCATTCTAAGTGCTCAACTTTGCCCTGGTTTGTTCCCTCTTTCATATGGACGTTTTTTACCTTCTAACGTTTGTTTTCCTTTTATGCTCAAAACATTGAGGAAAATTTTTCATTTAAGTTTGGGGGTATTGGACTTAAGTTTAGGGGTACACAACTCAGTTTCTGTTTTGAAATGCTTGCTGTTTTTTTTTCCTGCTCTTATTTCCTTGCTGTTTTTTGTTTTCTGTTTTGAATTCTTTGCTGTTTTTTGTTTTGTGATGCTAGTTTTTATGCCTAAACATGTTAATATGAATGTATAGAACATGAGAATTGCTTGTACTTACTAAGAATCATTGCCATTTCCATTGAACTCACACTTGCACTTCACGATACCATAATCAAGTCATTAAGCAACCAAAACAATTGAATTTGAGCATACTTAGGAAATTAGTGGAGACTACCATTGTGAGATCTTTGAGCTTGGTTTCCTTTCTTTCTAAGTGATCTACATGTTTCTACTCTCAAACAATCATCACTTTGTTCATAATTGCATGATCTCTTTCTATTTTCATTGATGTTTAAGAAACCATATCTATTGGATGCTCTTGATTTGATGTATGATTGTTTATGAGATGTGATATAGGCTATGTGTGTTTTAGCTCCTAAAGGCCCTTCTTTTCCCGGTTCAAATTGCATGCTCCCTAAGCCCCTTTGAAGCCAAACACTTAGCCGTTTTGTTCTTCACCTACAATATGACCTAACCAAGTTTTGAACCATTCATAATGGCTACACCCTATAATCTAAACTTGTGTCAAGGTTGCATCAAATGAGATTCATGGTGAGGAGGAAATATGTTGATGTTTTGTGCTACTTATACTCATGTGATGGAAGTATGTTTGAATGGAAAAGATCGTTTGTTTATTTGTAAAGTGAGGAAGTTATTGCATGATCTTGGCTCAGTCATCAACAAAAAATGTATCAAGTTCATTAGTGAAAAGAAAAAAAAAGAAAATTTGTGATTAGAAAAAAAAAAGAAAAAAGAAAAGAAGCAATGAACTTAGAGTTGAGTCAATTGAGCCATGTACCTCAATTAGAGCATTTTTGTGAGCTTAAGCACGATTTCATCTAGACTCAAGGTCCGAGTCATGACTTCTCATGCCTTGATGCAGTTTAGGTTCTTTGAATTCCAACTTTTCTTTCTAAACCCATGAACCTAGCCCCATTACAGCCCTTGAATGAAGACCTATTGATCTTGTGAATGGTTATGCAATGGATTAAGGTACGTATCTCTATTCTTAAACTTCAATTCCATCGTGAGATCATATTTTCAGATAAAGTGCTTTTCTTCATTGAAATTCATATGTGATTAACTTGATTTTCTTTACATAAACTCTTCACATATGCTTGTTGAGTGAAAGCCATAGGATTCTTGAGCGTATTGAGTGATGCCTAGTGAGGATTAGAGTCGAGGCGAAATCTTTCTATGGTGTTTAGATGACGTTGTTTTCTCGTTTGATCATTTGGGATATTGATATAAACACTTGACACCTTGAGTTCATGGTTATGGCATGTTCTTTGGTTTGTGTGAGTTTGTTTTCTATTCTTGATTCTTATTAATTTGTTGATGCATGATTTCTAGCATCCTTTGTGTTAAGTAAAACGTTTGTGGGTATCGTGCTGCTATAACCCTCAGGAGACAAAACTCCTCCTACTAGGTGAACCTAGAGGTTTAAATGCTTATCATAACTAGATCGAGTCTTTTATTTTGTTGTTTTGCTATGGGACTAGCAAAAGATAGGTTTGGGGGTATTTGATAAGTCACAAATTAAGCATCATTTCAATGTTATTTCTTATCCCTTTTACGTATCTTTTGATTATAATTGTACAAACAATAGGAAAAAATGATCCAGTTTGTGAGACATGTGTAGATTATGAAAGTTAAGTCAATTCGGAAGAGAATGCAAAAAGAATGGAGGAAATCCGAGCCAAAATGAAGGAATAGCACTAAAATGAAGTTAAGGTCCCTAGCTGAAATCCCAGTTGAGGGCCTCTCGGGGTTTGTCTTTGAATTGGCATTTTTCAATGTATTGGATGTGATCAGCAGCTCATATAATCTCCAGGGGTTCCAATGAGGTGATAGCACATTTCAAGACAATCAAGATTGACCAAGAAAAGGGGTTCTTGCCTTTCTTGATCGAGAGGCACTCCTAATCCTACAAGGAGTGTATGTGTGTGTGTGACTTTGTGGATCAGCCTTGCACGCCTAGATTAAGTGGGCTATTTCATCCATTATGCCCTGGAATCCAGCTGGGGAAGCTGGCCAAAAGATCCATTAAAAGAAGGGTTCTTATCTATTCTTTGGAACCCAAGAAACTAGGTTTTTTTGCCTTATCAAGTTCCTACTTTTTAGGGATTTGGGGCAGCTGCCCTTTGGACGAATTTTCCTTCCCTTTTCAATGAGGAATTACATGGATTGACTTGGATAAGAAGACCTAAAGATTTCCTAATCAGATCTTGAAGTTAAAGAGGCAAGAAACAAAGAAAAGGAAGTTTCACGGAAATTAAGAAACCATCTTGTACATGGCTAGGGTTAATTAACTTCCCTAGCCACAATTTATCATGTTTCCTTTATTTTAGGGCAATGTAATCTGATTTAGGATAGCATTAAATGAATTCCTAGTCAAAGATAAAGTCAAGAAGTGGAAAGAAGGAAGGAAAGAGACTCCTTGTACAAGAAGGATACAAAAAACGGCCAACTATGGTTTTTCACAAAAACAAGGAGTTTTCCTCCTTGTTCTGGGGCTGTTTTCCCTTCTCTTTGAGGGAGATGTTAGGGGAGGTGTTTGGGGTTATAAATAGATGTTTTCTCATTTTTTTGGAGGCCGAATTTACCTCTTGAAGGTCCCCAAAACTCTGTCAAAATTCGTACTTCAATCCTTGTTCTTAGTTTAGAGTTTTGTAATTTAATTCAAGCACTCTTTATAATTCAAGCATCTTCAAATTCATCAAGTCTACCTCTAGGGAGTTTTCCCTCATCTCTTTTATTCATTGTCGTTTTATTATTTCTTGCTTTATTTATATTTGTGCACCTTTTAATTATGTGCTTGTTTTATTCAATAATGTTTAAGTAGTGTAATTAGGGCTAGGGTTACTTGAAGCCCTAGCCATGCTAGTTCGTGTTTGATTTCTGGCACTTGGTTATGATTTCTATGAATTCCTGAATTTGTTGGATTACCGCGCTTCATGAACTCAATTTATGATTATAAGCTTAGCTACCTTATTTGTGTATAATTGTCGATGTAATTGCTTGACGGATCACCTTGATGTTTGTGTTCACCTTGCAATTTATGACATCACGTTTAAGAGGGGGAATCTTATTCGTAATCTAAACTCATGACTTCCTAGGTCTGCACATCACTTTTTTAGGGACAGTGTAGTGTCATTAAATCTTCTTTATATTTCATGCATTTTCACGCACCATCGGTAATTGTTTTTTAAGGGCGGGCACATCACGCTTAAACATGCAATCTATGAGGAGATAATATGTGTGGGGTGAACCTTAGCCGGACCCCTGCACGGGCACTTAATTCAGATACATGCATAGTAATCTAATCAAGGAAATCTAACGGAACATTAATTGGTAAAGGTGGATATAAACCCTAGCTCGACTTAGTTAGTTATTATTAGTTAATTTATTTCATTCCATAAAACATAACAAACCCCCCATTGCATATTAATTACTCCACTTAAGTCAATTGAGTTAAACGGAATTGGATATCATTAAGCAAGTTTTCGTGGGATCGACCTTTGCTTGCATCTATACTATCTACACGTCTTGTGCACTTGCAAAGTTTATTGCACGTAGAGATTTTTCCTAGTACATCTTTTGTGCTTGGTAAAATTTCTATCAAGTTTTTGGCACCGTTGCCGGGGACTTGTTCCTTAACGGTGTCCATTTTATTTGATTCATTTGACTTAGTGGTTTTTCTTTTTCTTTTGTATATAACCTTTTTCGTTTTTTTTCATGTTAGGGACATGGAATCGTGGAATAGCTATTATTCTTCTCAAGGTTGGGCCTACGAGCCCTATGCAAATGGTCATTCGGTTCCAAGTCATCAAGGGGGATGGGCATACCCCCAAGATTACATGTACATGCATGAGCCTTACAATCAGCCCTATATGGAGCCATACCACAATGGATGGAGTGAACCATCACCCTACACTTGGACTCCTCCTCCTTTGGATCCTAGCCCTGCCTGACCTCAGAAAACACTTCGGGATGCACTAAATGAGGCCCGATCTCAAAGAACACTCCGGGAAGCCCTTTTAGAGGACAAGGAACTAGAGCACCTTCAACTTAAACTTCTTTGGGAACCCGATTGGGATGATGAGGATAATGATGTGTATGTCCCCTTACCACCCACGGACAGCACCAATGAATGCACCTCGGGTCATGCTCTTCATGTTCATGAAATAGAACCAAACCCGCAAGCATCGCACCATGTTTTGGCCGAGGTCCCTGAAATTCCAGCCCCTATCCTTGAGGTCCCTGAAATTCCAGCACCTATCCTTGCTGCCTCATCTCCTCAAGCACCTCTTCTCCTTACTTTTTTAGTGCCTTCTTTATCCTTATCCTTACCATTTAAGTTCCTTATTCAACTTAGGTGTTTTGGTGCGAAATTTGATGTTGTGCCTAATGGTTTGTTCAGGTTTAATGGTCCTTGTAGGAGGAAAGATGAAGGAAGTATCAAGATGGTGGTATGCACCTTTGAGACATTCAGCTCCCCCCAAGGCTCAAGGCCACGGTCCAAGCAACCCAAAGACCCTCTATGGCCCCCACACTTCGATCATTATGCTTACTTGTCTATTGGGATTAAGCAATTTTTACTTACATTCAAATCCTTATTGTACTTGTTCCCTGAAATGTTAAAGTCTAGGATGTGGGTTTCTACTTGTAGAACTAATCAATTCATTTATGTTGCAGGCAAGATACCACTAAAGGAACGCTAGGTATAAAGCCCCTCAAGTTCTTCTTGGACCGCAAGCATTCTAAGTGCTCAACTTTGCCCTGGTTTGTTCCCTCTTTCATATGGACGTTTTTTACCTTCTAACTCGTGATTTTGTTTTCCTTTTATGCTCAAAACATTAAGGACAAATTGCATGATCTCTTTCTATTTGCATTGATGTTTAAGAAACCATATCTATTGGATGCTCTTGATTTGATGTATGATTGTTTATGAGATGTGATATAGGCTATGTGTGTTTTAGCTCCTAAACGCCCTTTTTTTCCCCGTCCAAATTGCATGCTCCCTAAGCCCCTTTGAAGCCAAACACTTAGCCGTTTTTTTCTTCACCTACAATATGACCTAACCAAGTTTTGAACTGTTCATAATGGCTACACCCTATAATCTAAACTTGTGTCATGGTTACATCAAATGAGATTCATGGTGAGGAGGAAATATGTTGATGTTTTGTGCTACTTATACTCATGTGATGGAAGTATGTTTGAATGGAAAAGATAGTTCGTTTATTCGTAAAGTGAGGAAGTTATTGTATGATCTTGGCTCAGCTCATCTACAAAAAATGTATCAAGTTCATTAGTGAAAAGAAAAATGTTAGGGGTGAACCTTAGCCGGACCCCTGCACGGGCACTTAATTCAGATACATGCATAGTTATCTAATCAAGGAAATCTAACGGAACTTTAATTGGTAAAGGTGGATAGAAACCCTAGCTCGACTTAGTTAGTTATTTTTAATTAATTTATTTCATTCATAAAACATAACAAACCCCCCCATTGCATTTTAATTACTCCACTTAAGTCAATTGAGTTAAACGAAATTGGATATCATTGAGCAAGTCTTCGTGGGATCGACCTTTGCTTGCATCTATACTATCTACACGTCTTGTGCACTTGCAAAGTTTATTACACGTAGAGAATTTTCCTAGTACATCTTTTGTGCTTGGTAAAATTTCTATCAGTAGACAAGCGGCACGTTCGAATTAGGCATTCAACGGGAAAGTTACGGGTCTAAAATGAAGATAGGAACTATTGCACACAAATGTCGAAATGTTGAAATGTGGCGTAATTGGATTGGATAAATATCTGGGGAGGACCCACTAAATTAGTGACAAATGTCACCTATCTGATTGACCCAAACCCCAATTAATTAGATCCTTATCTTCATTCTCTTCTCTGTGCTTCTAACCCGTGAACCCCCCGCCCCCCCTCCCCCAAAAAAAAAAAACTGTATAACCCCTACAAACCCACACCCCATCCTATCCTCTACGGTGATGACTGAAAGAATGAGAGGGAATGACTGAGGGAGACAGGGACGACTGAGTTATGGCTTGAGCACGGCGGGGCAGGTAAACCCGTAACTTATCTTTGGGTTCAAACTGAGATTTTATATTTGGATTTTTTTGATCGATTTGGTGCATTGGGAAGTGTTCTAGGGATATTGACAAACCTAGAGGACTCGATTTCTAGGCTAGCGGTGACTGGAGCTAGCTAGAAAACCCATTCGAAATTCACGGCTACTGTTCACTATTCAAACAGGTATGATTCAGTTCCAATTTCATGGTTTTGATGTGAAGGATTTGTTACTGGAGCCTAGACGATCATTTAGGAACAAATTTGGAGGAAAACGGGGTAGAATCGAAGGAGTAGGGTTGGGTCGGGACGCGAGGCTGTGCGACCCAAATTGCAGGACCCGAATAGAGGTTGAAGACAAGGTGACGCCAGTGATGACGTCATCTGATGATGTCATAATGTCAGGTCTGACATGTTAGACTACAGTTGTTAGAGGTGGACTAATCGTGAGGCGACACGTGTCACATGTCAGTGCATAGTCAGCCATGACATGTCAATGTCGTGGCCCAATCACGGGCTGACACTTGTCACTAACATGTCAGTGACGTGGACCAATGGTCGGCTAACACATGGCACTGTCAGGATCTGTCAGGATGACGTCATGTTGATGTCAGCATTGACTAATCGTTGACCTGACGTTGGCCGACGTTGACCATGCTTGTGAGAGTGAATTTCGAGGTGGGACTAGTGTCATTTTAAAGTTTTCGACCATTCGGATCCAATGGTGGTGATTTCAGGTCGATTGGAGATCGTTAGGGTGGTCAAATCGAGGTTTTTAACCTCGGAAAGCGTGTTCGGGACGCATTCCCTTGCTCGTACTATCCATAGGTCCTAGGTATGACCGTATAGAGTCCGTTATTGATCTTTGTTTTCTCTTGATTCTGAAGTCACTAAGGGTGACTTCTCATTTTCTGCTCATGAGTAGGTATTGCTTGGTGTCACATGACGTGGTGAGTGTAGTGGGAATTGTGTTTATATTCATGTAGGATGAATTTTGATGTCATCGTCTTGGATCATCCTTGATTTTCCCCATGTGCGATGACAGGGAAAGATGATAGGTAACTATAACGAGGAGTGACTATAACTGATCGATATTAGGTAATTGAAGAAAACCCACAGTCTAGACGTGCTCTGTCTTTGGGCGATCTGTTCAGATGTGGAATGGGTGATGAGGAGTGATGTGACAGCAGAGAGTTCAAAGAGGGTGTAAGGCCCTATGATTTTTGGATAATTTTTATGGAAATGACGTTAATGGCAAGTTTTACGAAATTGGTGTCTAAGTGGTGTTTTGGGCCCATGCCTAAGGTCTTGATTTGTGATATTGAGATGTGAGATGAGTGTGTGTTTCTCGGTACTCATGATGTGTTAAATGTTATGGTGATTGTGCTGATTGGATGGTAATCTCAGATGTCGAGTCGGGGCCCCTAATCCTAAGACTGGTAATATATGAGATTGTGATTGTGATACCTGATGTGGATATGTTTTGGCATTGCGATTTGGTAGTCTTAGACATCGAGCGAGGCTCCGATTACTAAGAATGTGCTATGATGACTCGGACGTCGAGCTTGAGGCTCTGATTCTCGAGTGTGTATATGATAGCCTACCAGTAGTGCACTTGTGATGTGATGATATGATGATTCGTATCGTACTTGTGTTTCTTGAATGATTTAGATATGGTTGACTATGTATAAGTATCGTATCGTACTTGTGTTTCGTGAATGATTTAGATGTGGTTGACTATGTATAAGTACTCTGTTGACGTTGAGTTGTCTATTGTGAGAGTTGTGGTGATTCGAACTGTGTGGATTGATGAGATGATTTATATTGTATGATGTATATTGTGGTTATGCCTATTGGTAGGTTTGTCTTGGACGTCGAGCAGAACTCCTTTCCTGAGATTGACATGACTTGGATGTCAAGCTGGGCTCCTATCTTAAGTCAGGATCCCACTCGAACATCGAGCAAGACTCCTTTCCCGAGTGATGTACCTACTAGTAGTTTTGTGGTTTAATGATTGATATTGTGATGATGATGTGTTGATTGTAAGTGATTGGTATATTGACCTTGTGGTAAAGGTCGTGACCTTGTGTGATGGTTATTTTAATTTACCGAGGTCTTAGAAGGTTTAAATGTTACTTTTGGTTTTAGAACTCAATCCATGTATTGTGATATTATCAACTGTATTTTATTTTAAATGAGTTGGAATGTTTTTTCAATGCGTGCATGGTTTTGGAAAACTGAGGGTAAATGCTGGATGTTTTCAAATTATGTTTTTAAAATGTTTTTTTTATCCACTCACACGTTTTCTTGTTTTTGTAAACCCTCCATGTGCATTGCATGAGAATCGAGGCTCATGAGGTAGAGGCATGTACCAACGAAACTTATGTGTATCCCTTATTTTACAAGGTTTCATGTATATATTTTGATTCTTGTCAAACGGGAGTAGGGTCCGGATGTACTTTTCTAGTGTATTTCTAGTGGGGCCCTATAAATATCACAGATGTACTACTGGTAGGTCATGGCACTCGAGAAAATGAGTTTTACCTCGACACCCGAGTGGGGACTGACTCAAGAAAAGTAGCTTTACCTCGACATCCGAGTCGTCTAATCATAGTCTCAAGAAAATGAGATTTACCTCGACATCTGAGACTATCCATCACTATAGAAGTCTCGAGAAAAAGGAGTTTTACCTCGATGTCCGAGACTGATCAACCAAATAGGCATCTCGAGGAGGGTTATCCACAACACACAATCAACATATATCTAGAGCATAGTTCATATACCAAGAAAACATATTCGCATAACTCATTTGAAATCCAAAATCAAGTCGAGAATCCACAACATCCAAAATAGCTTATAACATCAGATATACGGGTTTCTCCATAAGAGTGCAGTAACTAATTATTGTAAAATCAGCTAAAACTACCAATATCGACAAAACACACTTTATAACCGGCATAAGACATTTCCAATCAAAATTACAATCCAAAACCTCGAGCCTAAGCCCAAAACACAATCGACACAACTCTAGTGAAACGTGCTGCATGACCCGTCCTAAAAGGACTTTGATAACCGTGCCTGAACCTGCTCTCGTCTGACAAGTCAACTGAGTTCCAAAAATACCCCAGAACTTGTCAGACAAGGGATAACCGCATTGAATCCCACTCATGCCTCTACCTCTCGATCAGTCCCGATCTTTGTGCCACAGCTTGGAGTGTCAGTACAAACATCAAAGGTGTGAGTGGAAAAAAATAATATCGTTTGAAAACACATTTAAAAAAAAATATTTCCACTCCAGCTTAAAATGTAACGACCCGTCCCGAATTAGCGGGATTAATTAAGAATTAATGACGAATTAGCAAGGCTAATCGGGGATTAGACGAGGATTAGCGGAAGTTCAAGGTAAAATGACGATTTTGCCTTGGAATGGGCAAAATGTTGACTTTTCGTTCGGACGGTCAAATGGACTTTGACCGATGACCATGACGTAGTTCGGGACATCACGAGTTCATAGACAGGTGGCACGTTCGATTCTGACATCCGTGGAAGAAGTTATGACGATCGAAAGATCAAGGGCGTTTTGGTAATTTTGGCAAAAAGGGGCGGACGGTTGACTTTTGACCCTGGAGGTCCAATGACCAAGGGCTGAGGACCGTTACGTAGATAAGGATGATACGAATCCGTAGACAGGCGGCACGTCGAATTCGGACGTTCGACGATGAAGTTACGATTCACGGAAGTTCGAACGTACTATTGCACGTTCTTCGAGACGGGAGATATTTTGGACTTTAGTGGGCCCCACCTTTTTCTGATGGCAAATAGATGAATGACATGTGTCATTCATCCATTCACCCTCATTTTCTCTCATGCACCAAACCTTCCCCGTTCATCCATTTTCTCCTATTTTTCCCAAACCAACCCGATCACCAATTTTCATCCAAACCCAAACCCTTGACCTGTGAGAGTAACTGAGAGGACAGAGAGATGAAGAGGCCCGACTGGAAGTGGTGGCCAGCCCAGGAAGCACCGCCGTGGACGGCGGAGGAGGAGCCGATCGAGGTAATCGGTTTTACCCGATTTTGTTCATTTTCCATTTTAATTGTTATGGGCCGATTTGGATGGTTTCACTGAAGTAAATAGGTTGCTAGGAGTGTGTTAGGAAGTTTTTGAGAGGTTTTGGACGTCGGGTAAGCCCTGGGGAGGAGATTAGATTTTCGAACCGTGAGAACCAAATTGGACCGGTCGGATTTTGGATGTTTTAGGAGTTCTAGGTTATTGGTTTAGGTTCCTAGGAAAAAAATAGGAAGGATAGGATCGATTAGGATTGAAAACAGTGAAAAACTGGGCCGGAATGAGCTTGAACCGGTCAAGCCGGTCCAAGTTGCAGGCGAACCGGACCGGACCGGTTCAAACCAGTCGACGTAAGGTTAGGGGTGACACTGTAGCAGGCGCGTGGCCTCCACACGCAACCACATCAGGCGGTACGTGGAGGAGAATTTGAGGAAGGTTCCAACATGTCAAATCATATATATGATGTAACGAACATTTTGGGACTGGTTTCGAGTCGATCGGACATCGTCTCGATATAGTTTGGGCTGTCCGAAGGTTTCGAGGCGCGTTTAAAAATAGTTAAAAATCCCGGAAAATTAGGGGGCTTTGGTGAGGGGTTAATTAACTAGTTAGTAACCCTCTAAAGTGATTTGGACAGGTTTGGGTACCCCGAAGGCGACGATTGACCCAGGAAGGCATACGGCGCGCATATCGAGGCAGTAGCACGGACAGTCTGTGAGTGGACTTTCATTATGAAATCGATGCATGCATAAATGTTTTATATATGTTTTAATATGTGTTTTGTGATGCCTTGAGTGCATTTTGGGGTATGTTTCCGTATGGACACGTACTTCGAGGTTTTTGGGTTTTATACGTGCTTATACGCGCTTATGCTTTCGGTTTTCATGAAATGGTTTTGAAAAGTAAAACGACCCGTTTGGTCTTGATTATTCGGGCATGAGACCCATTTGGATTTGGTTTGACTCGGGCATGAGACCCTATTGACGACCTACGGGTCGGAGTCGTGGTCGTGACGGGTGGGTGTGCACGGCGACAGACGGTGTGACGCTCACCTCCGGATTGGGATGCGTTCCTTCTGGAGAGGTCACGATGCACGTCCCGTTGTCGAGCAGCCACTGGAGGCTCGACTTCGGAGTGCTGACGGTTTAGAGGATCGATCGGCGACGTGTGCACCATGGTCCCGAGATGGTCGTAGCAGTGATGTGTTCACGGCGACATACCAGGATGGAGAGCGGTCCTGGATTTATGGTTGCACGCATCTCTACGATCGGGATCGTGACTGACCCTGAGATATCGGGCTCGATGCCCAGTTGATTTGAGTTCGGGCTCGAGGCCCACTTATTGTGAATCAGGCGAGAGGCCCTGTTGAGTTCTATGTTCGGGCTGGAGGCCCATTTGCGTTGTGTTATCGGGCGTGAGTCCCGCTTTTATGGGTTTAGATATAATGGTATGTATATACCCTCCTTATGAGATGATTGATTGGTCTCCTCCAGCGTCGACCTGGAGAGTCACGATCCACAAACCAGAGTGGGTATCCCCATAGGGATCCCGTTCCAGGAGTGGAGGTTACTTATGATGTTATGGACCCGGACCAGATTCCAGAGAGATATGTGGACTAGATCCAGAGAGAGAGCTCAGACTAGATCCAGAGATTGAGTCTCCCAGATGGAGATTCCTAGGAGAATACTCGAAGTGAGACCCCGAGTAGTGTGCACACTAGATAGATATGATGACATCGTGACTATATCGGGGATATGATCCCTAGGGGCTGTGTGCCCCGAGATGGCATCTTCTCTGGAAGTGCCTAGGATGGGTTATATATGTATATATGTATATGTGTGTGTGATTCCACTGAGATGGCGTTGGGCTGTGACCCACGCATATTGGTTTTGGGCTGAGACACTTATGAGGTGGTTTTGGGACGAGTTCCCACGTGTTTTGGTTTGGGCGGAGGTCCCAAGTATTTGATTGACGGATTTCGGGCTAAGGCCCAAATGGTTTGATGGTTCATGACGGTTTATGGGAACCGGGCATGAACCCTAGAAATGGTTTTTAAATGCATGCATATGTTTTTAATGAAGGGCATAAAGGTCTTTTATGAAATATTTTTATAAAATTATTTGTTTCGTCCATTCACAACTTTTATGTTTTGAATGCCCTGGCGTACTCTGATAGCCCGGTTGGGAAAAAGACGGAAATATCCCTGGTCTGACACTTCGTGTCAGACGGGAGCAGGCACGTCCCACGCTAATCCTGATGGATTTGGGGCGGGTCCTGTCATAAAACATCCATGCATAGAGTAAAACATGAACAACTGGATTTCAAATCATTTAAACCGTCTAGACAAAACCATCAACATCAGACCAGTCACAATGACCAGCAACAATAGTACTCATCACCAGTACTCACATATCAAACAAAATAATCAAACAACATTATTCACATGCGCATATACATCAATCAGAAGATCACAATATACGCACTATTCACAAGTGCATAATCAATCACACCATCACATCGGCACTACATGTAGACCACCACCAATAACCCCGAACATCAGCCGTCTGAGAACACTCCAAGCTTCGGCTACTTGGGAAACTAATACCGCGAGCATCAGCCGTTTGGGAACACTGTAACGACCCGGAAATTCGGAAAAGGAAAATTTGGAAAATTTGAAGGAAAATGACGATTTTGCCCCTAGAATTGGGCAAACGGTTGACTTTTAGTTCGAGTGATCAAACGGACTTTGACTGATGACAGTGACGTAGTTCGGGACGTCATGAGTTCATAGACAGGTGGTACTCTCGATTCCAACATTCGAGGAGAAAGTTATGATGTTCGGAAGTTTAAGAGTAATTTGGTAAATTGGTTAAAAAGGGGTCATTTGTTGACTTTTTGATCGGGACCGTGTTTGGACTTTCCGAAAGTACTATTGGGTAGGTCTCGAGACGTTGAATCCGTAGACAGGCGGCATGCGTCAATCGGAGCTCGGATGTAAAAGTTACGAACCTTAGAATGCTAAGGGCATTTTGGTAATTAGCCAAAAAGGGCATTTTGGTCAATTGTGTTTGAAATGTGCAAATTTGTCCTTTTGTTAATATTGACGAATCAGTAAAGTGGATGACTTATGTAGCTTGTTAAGTGACATTTGTCACTTTAATAAGACGATTAGTGGCTTAAATTGATGATAATGCAAGTTTGGTTTGGGCGGTGTGGATTTAAACTGAGAAAACAAGTTGTGTGAGAAAACAAGCTGTGTGTGTGGTTTTTAAAAGACAAACAGTGGAGAAGTGTGATCTCAGGTGAAAAATTGAACTCTTGGGCTGGGTTTGTGATAAATTAAGTGAAATCCAAAGGGAAAAACAAAAGGATATTGAAGGATGAGTGATGGGCTTCGGACCCAGCTGAAACCAGAAAAAACCGAAAACCTGGAATTGATAACTTAGGATCGAATTTTGAATTGGAGGATTAATTGATGGAAACAGAGACGAGAATGAAAATCTAGAGGTTCAAACGAGTTGATTGGGATCGAAATTGAAGAGAATTGATGTTGTTTAGGCTCTAAACGGACCTAGTGACAGAAAAGGAATTCAAGGAGGATTGAGTCGTGCAATTGAATGGTTAGAAGGATGAAATTGAGCTTCGAATTACGTTTATATGGACCCTGCGAAGCTACTGAATATATCAATTTGGAGAAACGGGTGGATATTGGATGAATTGCAGAATGAACAGTACGATTATGTTCTTCGAACAATCGAGTTCTAATTCATGGATTGAGGTAAGAGTTGATGTAATTCGGTTTACAGAACTTAAATTGGATCTATGACTATGGAATTAGCTTAATCAATTGAAGGAATTAACTGGAAAAGGACAGGATTCCAACCGGGTCAACACGCTGGCAAAAGGACCCGTTTTACAAACAAACGGGCAAAGACGACGACTGTGCACTTCACTGTAGCTGGCGTGTGGCACCCACGCGCAGCCACTCACGGTGGCACGTGAGGGCACGTGGTGGTTCATTTCGAGGTGAGGTCAACATGAAACTTGTCCTATTTAATGTAACGAACATTTTGGAACTGGTTTCGAGGAAATCAGATATCGTTTCAATAGTATTGAGGGTATCTGAAGGTTTATCTTACGTTTAAAATACGTATTTAAATCCCGAAAAAATTGGGGAAAATTATATGAGGTATATTGAGATGTTAATGGCTCTCGATAATGATTTTGGACAGGAATGGTGACTTCCGGAAATTACGAAAAAACGTGCAGCTTGGAAGCGAGCGATATGGATGGTGTGTGACTGGAGTTTTGTTTTCTACCCAGAATGTATTCATATATGTTTTAAATGCTTTATGATATGATTTGAAATGCTTTCACATGATTGATGTTTCGATATGATGATTTCCGGATTTTGGGAATATTATATTGTCTTATATGATTTTGGGCACGATTTTCGAGAAAACTGTGAAACTGTTGTTTTGGGCGAAAGCCTGGGATTTGTGATTGGTTTTGACTCAGATTATGAGTCGGGAAATTGATTTGGTGAAATGGTAATGTTTTTGGATGTACTTTATGTATTTATGTGAAAGTGGCAACTGAGGTTGCGATTGCATGGATTTGTGTGAAATGATATTTTGGGCTTGAGACCTAATTGGATAGTGATTTTGACTCAGATTTGGAGTCACATGTGAATATGATGAAATTGATGATTTTGATTTATAAAGTATAATCTGGACACTGTTTTTATGATGGATTTGTGGAACTTGCTTTGTGGAAGCTATGTTTCGGGCAGAGGCCCTGTTGAAACGTTTTTGAATTGATTTGAGATTTGAATGGTTTTAAAATGAGATTACTGGATTTGGTGACTGTTCCACATATACCATCCTCTGTGATTTGATGGTCTCCTCCAGACGTCGTAGATCCTGGAGTAGTCACGATCCACTGCTTGGAGATGAGTAGCTCCGAGGAAGGCTCAGTCTCAGGAGTGGGAGATTATGATGATGTCCTCCAGATGTCGTAGATCCTGAAAATGATATCACCCCAGACGTCGTAGATCCTGGGGAGGTACTCGGACATGAGACACCCGAGTTGCACGCGTTGCATTGATATCGTGACAGGTTACTTGGATATTGAGGATTGGTGGTATTATGATGATTTATTGATATTTGTGTCCAGATACTTTATATTATGAACTGATTTGATGAACATGAGTTTTATGGACCATGGGAAAACATGTTTTGATTTTATCGGTCCACTATTCATACTTGATTTATTGCACACTATGACTCATGTTTTATGATATGCATGCATGTTCGTGAAAATGGAGGGTAAGAATGTATTTTGATAAATGTATTTCTAAAACTTTGTTTTGTCCACTCGCACCTTTTCTGTTTTATTGACCCTCCAGGTCATGGCGCAATGACCGAGGCTATTTGGGAGGT
The DNA here is from genome assembly GCA_032719365.1 of Prinsepia uniflora. NCBI lineage: Eukaryota > Viridiplantae > Streptophyta > Magnoliopsida > Rosales > Rosaceae > Prinsepia > Prinsepia uniflora. The sequence goes on from CM064867.1 coordinate 34,991,469, forward strand.
GGAGGCATGACTGGGCTCAGGTATGGTTATCCCTTGTTTGGCAAGTGCTGAGGATAATTTCGGAACTTTAGTTAACTTGTCAGACGGGAGCAGGACCGGGCACGATTATCTATGTCCTTAGGGGACAGGTCCTGTCAACACCCTGAGCTTCAGCTGCTTGGGAATAAACCACATTACTCCTTAGCTTCGACTGCTTGGGAACTCATCACAGACACAATGAAAACCGTCCACGGATTACATCCCAAAACCTTTCTAAACCATCCTTGACTTACATTCTAAGTCAAACACCATTATCTAACTGGGCCTACGCCCAAAACATTAGATTCAAACAATCTTTGACTTTAACCAAGTCAAAACCATTTTCAACAGGGTCTCAAGCCCAAAACATCATTTCATAAATTAAAAAAAAAAAAACCATTAATTCAATCATGTATTCACATTTGACTCCAAATCCAAGTCAAAATCATTATCCAATTGGGTCGCAAGCCCAAAATACCATTTAAATCCGTAAAATTGTTCATAAACCGATAATTAAATCTACAAAATCATCAAGTAATGATATCAAATCATTATTCAAATAATTTCAACTCAAATCATACGATAAAACATTTAAAACATTTATGTATGCAGCATAGATATAAAACAAAAGTCCACTCACACAACGTCCAAACTGCTCACTTCCGAGCTGTACGTTTTTTCGTAATTTCCAAGAATCACCAATCCTGTCAAAAACCACTATCAAGGGTCACTAACAACCCCAACTAACCTTACAATAAAATCCTCTAATTTACGGGATTCATATAAGTATTTAAAAATGTATACATATGCTTTGGATATACTAAACTATACCGAAACGATGTCCGATCAACTCAAAACCTATGCCAAAATGTTTGTTACATCGAAAGCATCAAATTACATATTGACCATACCTCAAAATTATCCTCCATGCGCCCCCACACACCGTTGCAAGCGGCTACGTGTGAAAACCACGTGTCTGCTACATTGAATGCTACAATGTCGTCTTCCTCACCCGTTTCTTGCAAAACGGGTTATTCGACCCGGTTTCCAACTCGCTTCAATTTCGTTCAAATTCAAGCATTTTCCCAATTTTAATCAACCTGAAACCATCATAGGATATTTTTAAACATGTTTTCAAGCTCAATTTAATAGCGTCTAACCTTCAATTACTCAAATTTCAACTCGAAATTCTGAAGGGGTCACAGGTCTGTTATGGGTTCATTCCTGGTCCAATTCCTTCGTTTTTGAGATGGTTTGAATCATAAGAGTCTCAAGAAACATAAATGGAGTTCAATTCCATCAATACAATTCCAACAACTCAAATTTGAAATCTCCATTTTTTTAATTTTCTTAGGTTTCGGGTTTCTTTGGTTTGTTCTTTCTTTTTCTCTCCTTTCTCTTTCTCATTTTCTCTCATTTCCTTTCTCTATTTCTTTGCGTTTTGTTGTTGTTTCAAGTAGATGGTGTGCTGATCGAACTAGCTTTCAGTTTGGGTTTTGTTCAAATTTTCTCTATTTTCCCAATTCTCTTCGACCCCGAATCAACAAAACACTAATTCATTACACAACACACACATAGGCATCACGTGGTGCCAGCAATCCATTTCTCATGGTGAAAAATGTTTCCAATCTGAAAAACATGATGACTCACCCAAACTCATTGAAAAGACCAATTTTCCATTTCTTGCAAAAATTGCCAAAATGTCCCTAGTATTCTTAAACCCATAACTAACACATCCGAACTCCAATTTGACATGCCGCCTTTCTCCAGACTCAGTTCTTCGAGACCTACACAATGGTCCTTATGGAAAGTCCAAAAAGTATCCCAAACAAAAAAATCAACGTTTAACCCATTAACCGAGGGTAAAATCGTCATTTCCATTTCAAATTCTTGAAATTTTGTTTTTCGGATTTCCGGGTCGTCACAAACTACCCCCCTTAAATAATTTTGTCCCCGAAATTCAGATAAACAAATGTGGATACTATTCTCGCATCAACGTTTCAGGTTTCCCACGTGGCTTCCTCCACGTTGAAACTTTCACTAGGGGAATAGTTTTCCATCTTGGCACTTTATCCTTCCATTTCAGAATCTATACGGTTGCTCTTTAATGCTCAGATCCTCTCTGCAAGACCGTTTCTCCAGTATATGAGACTCATCATACACCTACTTCTGAAGCATCTCTGCATAGGACACAACATGAAATTTTGAAAGTTCTGGGAGTAGTTTCACTCTATAAGTAATGGGGCCTATCCTCTTTGTGATCTCGTAAGGCCTAGTAATGGCCTATCCTCTTTGCGAACAAAGGGTTAGCTTCAAGAATACCCATGCTCTTACCTCAAACTCTAGATCTTTGATCTAGCAGTCAACATAACTTTTCTAACAATCCCATGTGGCTTTTAGGGTAACTCTGATAATTCTAATCTTTTCTTCTGCTGTGTTTACCATCACAGGCATCAACAATGCCCTCTTGCCTACCTCGGTCCGACAAATCAGCATCCTGAACTGTTGTCCATATAGTGCCTGAAACGGAGTCGTTCCAATACTTGACTGATAAATTCTGTTGTAGGCGAATTCCATCAATGATAACTATGAATTTTAAGTACCCTGAAATTAAAGTATGCAAGTTCTCATCATATTCTCCAAAATATACATAATCTGCTTAGCCTGTCCATCGGCCTGCAGTGCTAAAATGTAGCCTCGTCCGAAAGGCTTTTTGTAGACTCTGCCAAAGCCTCGACGTAAATCATGGGTCTCAGTCTGAAACTATCGACTCTAGAGTCCCACGCTTTCAGATAATCTCATCAATAAACAATTTAGAGTACTGTGCCATCCTAAAATTTTCTCTTACTATTAAGAAGTGGGCTAACTTCGTGAGTCTGTCCATGATCACCCAAAATCCGTCATCATTGAGACTAAAATCATGCTGGTTTCATAGTCTCAACCTCAATCCTAATAACACACATGGTAGGATCCTGAAGTTGAGCTCCAGTAATCCGATCTTTCAGAACATGCCACACATGGAAACTAGCCAACAAGGCTCCCTAATCATTTGCCTCGAGAATGACTCCAATCCTGTGGATTTCTACTTGTAATGGAAAATAAACCATTCTCAAGTGAGCTATAGAACTTGTTGACTTCCTGCTTAGGGCATCAGCTAACATATTAGCCTTCCCTGATTGGTATTCAATAGTGCAGTCATAATCCTTAATCAATTATAACCATCGTCGTTGCCTTAAGTTCAACTTCTTCTGAGTGAACAAATACTTCAAACTTCTATGGTCAGTAAAAATCCTCCCAGTCTCTCCATAGAGATATTGCCTGTAGATTTTCAACACATGAACCACTCCAGCCAATTCCAAATCATGTGTGGGATACTTGAGCTCATGAGGTTTCAACTAGCAAAGGTAATCACTTTTCCATGTTGCATCAACACACATATCAAACCTTGTAAGGACGCATCACTATACATCTTAAATTCCCAACTAGCATCAGCAAAGTTCAATACCGGAGTAGAAGTCAATCATCTCTTCGATTCTTGAAACTTTACTCACGATTCTCATCCAAACAAATATGACTTCCTTCCTATTCATTCAAGTCAACAGGGTAACTATTGTAGAGAATCCCTCTACAACCCGTCTTTGGTATCCAGCCAATCCCAAGAAACTCTTGATCTCATCTATAGTCCTTGGTTGTTCCTAGTTGGCCACTACTTCTACTTTCCAGTAGTCCACACTAATCCCTCAGCTAATATCATATGTCCCAAAAGCCTACACTGGTAAACCAGAATTGATACTTAATCAACTTAGCATATGGTTGGTTCTCCCTTAGTGTATTCCGCACAACCCTCAAGTGCTTCTCGTGCGCCTTTGCACTCTTGAATACACCGAAATATCGTCAATCAATACTGTCACCAAACAATCCAAATATGGCCTGAACACCCGGTTCATTAAATCCATAAATGTCGCTGGTGCATTCGTCAGTCCCAACGACATTACCAAAAACTCATAATGGCCATACCGAGTCCAAAATGTTATCTTTAGAACATTTTCCTCTTTTATTCACAACTGATGGTAACCATATGGAAGGTCAATCTTTAAAAGGTGTTTGCCCCTTTCAACTGGTCAAACAATTCATGAATTCGTGTTAGGGAATACTTGTTCCGCATTATCACCTTATTGATCTGTCTGTAGTCTATACACAACCTCAGACTACCATTCTTTTTCCATGCAAACCTTATTGGAGCCTTACAGGTATCCAAGGCCTAAGCTACATAGTCCTAACAGTCCCTCTTTAACTGCCTTACAAGTATCCATGTAAACCTTCTGATTTCCTTGAATCACCACCTCCGACAATTTTGGACTCCGAAGTTTCATATTCTTATCGAAACATTAAATAACAGCATGATGGATAGTCAACCATTATATCCCAAGTGTCACGTCAAAATCACACAAGCCTAAGAGTATCAGGTTAGCCGCCAAGCTGACACCATCCATATCCACCGAATTCTCCAGAATCATCTGATTTACTATATACATATCACCCATCGGTGTACCAACACCCGTGGGGACTAAGTCCATTTTGGTACCTCAGGTTTCCACTGAAACTGTCGTTCGCGGTGCAAAACCATAATCATATTTCAACCTTCTCTGCTCTTTCCGAGCCCTGATACAATACGATGACTCATCTCGAGTCCCAAATCAACATCCTGACTCTTTCTGAGCCCAAATCCAACATTCGTAATCCATGTCACGGTTGACCTGCCTAGTCACCTAGCACAACACTGTTGGTGTACCATATCCTAACAAGGATCTCCCATTACACATTAAAACGTCAAATACTAGCGTTAACCAAGGAACTCAATTAACTATTTCCTTCGGACCCCTAAGTCCAGGGTCAATTCCATCTCGACATCTATCTTGAGACCTCATAAACCCTCGTATACTCATCTTATTACTAGACCATGCACGAGGCTCCTATCTTGGAGGCATGACATGGTAACACAAATCATTACAACACTACTCTGATACCAACTAGATAGCCCATCCTGAAACGACTTTGAGATAACCGTGCCTGAATCTGCTCCCGTCTGACAAGTCAATTGATGTTCCGAACCACCTATAGATCAGCCCCGATCTTTGTGCCACGACTTGGAGGGTTAATAAAAACATCAAAAGTGTGAGTGGACGAAAATAATATATTTTTAAAACACATTTCAAAAACAACTATTTCCCCTCCCACTTAAAACATGCATGCATAGAGTAAAACATGAACAACTAGATTTCAAATCATTTAAACTATGTGGACATAACCATCAACATCAAACCATTCACAATGACCATCAACAACAGTACTAGTCACCAGTACTCACATATCAAGCATAATAATCAAACAACACTACTCAAAAGTGCACAATCAATCAAACAATCACATCGGAACTACGCGTAGGCCACAAACAATAACCCCGAGCATCAGCCATTTGGGAACACCCCTAGCTAGCCGCTTGGGAATACACATACCCTAAGCATCAGCCTTTTGGAAAATACCTTTAGCTTCGGCTTCCTGGAAAACAAATACTGTCAGGACCCACCCCTAATCCCCCTGGATTAAGGGCAAAATCCTGCTCCCGTCTAACTTACGCATGACACGAAGGCGAAACTGACGTCCAACCTCCATGTGACACGTAAGTCGGACAAGGGATTCTCGATCCAACCTTCCTAAAAGTTTCTGGACTTCCCCAGAGTGTACCGAATCTACTGTAGACTGTGAGTGGTTGGATCGAGACACTTTTAGGAAGGTTGTTTCGGTACACTCTGGGGACTATGTGTGGGCTGTTGGTCCAACCTCCATGTGACACGTAAGTCGGAAAAGGGATTCTCCGTCTCTCTCTTGACCAACAGCCCACACCGCAACAACCTGTAGGGTATCGAAAACACAAAGACTGTGAGTGGACAAAAATAAAGAGTAAGTTCAAAAACAGTTATATAAAACAATTACCTTTTTACCCTCAACGCAAAAACCAATGCATGCATATCAATTCATGTCATGAAACCATTTCATATTAAAACCCACCAACGAAAACTAGAAAACGTTTCTCATTCAAATCCGAAATCCAAAACCAGGGCCTCATTCCAAAATCACAAATCAATCTTAAACACGGAAACTCAGTCCCCGAAACTCATCAAATCCAAATCAACCGGGCCATTGCCCAAGACATCGGAAGACCAGTGAAAAACTAGTGAAAATATCAATCATACAAGTTTACTGGATCTCAAGTGCGCCCGAGTCTTTAAACTCAAAACCATGCGCAATAATCAGGACTTCCCGGGATATCAACGAGTCTTTAAACTCAAAACGCAATCACAGGCCTCGGGGGTATCACAATCACCGAGTCTTTAAACTCAAAATATATACCGAGTCTTTAAACTCAAAACATATTAATCCACTCCGCCTATCAATCAATCCGAGTCTTTAAACTCAAAACCAGATCCAGCGGGTTTTTGTCTTTTTCCGGGTCTTTAAACCCAAAACCATTATTCAAGCAACAAGGAAAACCATAGAAAATCCTTATCCGAATTCGCAACAATGATTTCGTAAGCCGGCATCCGGAGCCACTGTCCCGAACCCAAAGCCAGATTCCCTTTCCAAATCTCGAAAACCAAATCCGAAATCTCGTATATCAAAATCACATGAACAGGGCTCCAAGCCCGAAATCACCTTTCCGAAATCCATTTCAAATCATTGAAATCAAATCATATTTCAAATCCCGAAATCAAATCATATTTCAAATCCCGAAATCAAATCATTAAAACCATTATCAAATCACAACATAGACCGAAACCTCGTAAAACGTGAAATTCGGTAAATATCTCGAAAAACGTGCAAATTCGTAAAACATCAAGATCATAAATCAAATCATAGAATCACAAAGATAAAATGTATAAAGACATATATGCATGCATCAAGAGTTAGAAACCAAAGTCCACTCACAGACCATTTCGTCGTTGCCTCGATACGCGCGCACTTAAGCCATTCCCTGCCATTCCGTTATCCTCGGCTTTCCCAAACTTGTCCAAAACCCATACTAAGGTCACTAACTACTTCACCACACTCATACTAAAGTCCCATAATTTTCTCGAATTTTTAACTATTTTTAACCGATCCCTAAAACCTTCGGACATCCCAAAACATATCGAGACGATGTCCGATTGACTCGAAACTAGCGCGAAAATGTTCGTTACATCAAATACTTTAAAAGTCGTGTTGAAACCTTCCTCAAAATCATTGCCATATGCCCACACGCGTCGCTCAAAGGGGCTGCGCGTGGCCCTCACGCGCGGCTACTGTTCATCTTCAACCTTGGGACAAATCCGGTTTGAACCGGTTCGAACCAGTCCAGTCGAACCGAACCGGCGTGGACGTTTCAACGATTTTCCTTGCTTGTTTTTGTCCCGTTTTCAACCATTTTACCTCCTATCAGTTTTTCTAAGTGTTTCCTATTAATCTACGGCCTTAAAACATCGATTTAAGCATGAAAGTATACCTTCCTGATGTGCAGAACGGCCGACCTTTCATTGATCCCAGTCTCCGGCCACCACAGGTCAGTTCAGTCCTCAAAACTCAACCTATGCAACGCATAAGACCTCCAGAACGCAGTCTACCCATTAAAATCAATCAACATTAGCTAGAATCAAAAACACCATTTTTGAATGTTATTTCACCTTACTCGGGTTTCAAAGCCACCGTCCCTTCCAGGCCTCTAAATTGAGTATTTTGAGTTTGGCTCACCCTCTATAGCTTCATCCAAACCAAAAAAAGCATCAACAAGTAGTAGAACCTAGTTTATTATCTTTGAATTCCAAAAACAGAGAACACGTCTTACCCTCCAGTTCCTGCCACCGTACACGGCAGCCTTCCACGGTGGCACCGTCCCGTTCCTCAACATCCCTTCTCTCATTTTGGTTCACATAACTCTCACAACTGATGAAACTCACATGGTTAATCTATGTCGTTTTCATGGTCCCCTGCTCTGTTTTCTCTCACGGCCTTCCCGGGTGCAAACAAACCACCCAATTTTAAATCGATCAAAGCGGCTGGAAAAGGTCTACAACCCTCTAGAGCTGGGACAAGTGTCCTTATCTGATGAGGCAACCAGCCCAAGGCAGCCACATGGCCAATTGTAGTTGGGCACAAATCCCAAGGCACCTCAATGACCAAAATGCCCCTAAATACCATTTTACCATTTTGCCCCTCAAGTTCCTATGCCCGTAACTAATTTATCCGATGTCCGACGATTATGTGCCGCCTGTCGTTGTACTCAAGACATCGAGGCCTTCCTAACGGTCCTCAAATTTCGTGAAATTAACTTGTCGTTTGAAAAGTCAATAATTTGCCCCTTTTTCTACAAATTACCGAATTGCCCTTGAACTTCCGAACGTCATAACTTTTTCCTTGAATGTCGGAATCGAACGTACCACCTGTCTATGAACTCGTGACGTTCCAAACTACGTCACTGTCATCGTTCAAGGTCCATTTGACCGTCCGAAGGAAAAGTCAACTTTTTTGCCCATGTTAGGGCCAAAATCGTCCTTTCGCACCGTCTGTCCGAAATTATCCAACTAATCACCGATTACCTTCACGAATCTGTTATTAACCACTAATCAAATCCCAGTTTACGGAACGGGGTGTTACAATCTACCCCTTTTAAAGAATTTCGTCCCCGAAATTCTGAACCTCGTACCTCCGTAAGTCACTGGGGAAATCCAACTGATCTCACACCTGGGTCTCCTACCCAGTGCCCAGTACCTGCCACTCTGGCTTATCCTGACAGTTCCCAGACTACCACTACATCTCTGCCAGGCAAGCCAACGCAACCAACTTCCAGTTCATCTCGTAACCACGGTACTTCGAGCAATCCACCAGTCGACACTCACGGCTCCACTAACAATCGGTCGTGACTCCCGACTACCAGTCATTTCAACCTCAACTCAGTCTCAAGTCGTGCGTACCTTGTACCAAGACTTAGTACATCTTGTCAGTTTTCCATCACAGGCACAAAGTCCAAATACACCAATTCTCAAGATGGCATCTACTGACCTCGATACCTCCACCTATCCACAACATCCCTCGGCACTAAGCCGATCATCATCACTTTTACTAGAACAACACGCTGCACGTCCAAGATACATCAGCAGGGTTCTGACCTCTATAGTCCCAGCACGTAGAACTTCAAGTACATGCACCGATACCTCCACCTATGCATGCTGAACAAGTTGGACTACTTAGCTCCATGAACTTAATTTATGCCTATAAGTTTATCTACCTTGTTTGCATATAATTATAAATGAATTTGTTTGAGTGACTGTCATATTACCTTGAGAATTGTAGGATCATATTTAGGGGGTGGTCCATATTCGTAGTCTTAACTCGTGAAACTTAGGATTGCATACCAGTTTTTTAGGTTAATGCGGTGTCATAAAATTCCCTTAGTTTTTCATGCATTATCTAATGATATTGGACGTTCTAGGCATACGCCTTGTCTAATACAAGCCAAGTAAGAGGGAATGAATGTGTCGAGTGAACATACGACATGTCCTAGGCACATGCACATAGCTTAGAAATTGTATAATAGTTAAGTCAAGGAAATCTAATGACAACTACAACTGGTTAGTGATGGATAGAGTGCCTTAACCTATCATTTTTATTATTTGTTTTGGGTTAATTCTTTTAATTTGTTTTACTTGCTTTTATCTTTAAAACCCCCATGTGTGCATGAGTTTGTGTTATTTTATTTTATTGTTAATAAATAACTGAGCTAATTAGTCAATCTAAATAATTTTGTGGATTTAAATGTTAAAACAAATCCTAGTGGGAATCGACCCTTGCTTATGTGCTATACAACCTACACGATTTGTGCATTCGCAAGGTTAAGCTGAATAGAATAGATTTTATAATTATTTATGTTGTCTCTTTTATCTAACAACACGTGCCAAGTCCTGCTCCCGTCTAACACCAAAACTGAAAATCCATAATTACCCTCAACACCTATCAAACAAGGGATAACGGTGTTGATGTCCTACTCATGTCTCCACCTCTAGATCAACCCTAGTGTTTGTACAATAGCCTGAAAGGTCAACAAAACATTTAAAGGTGTGAGTGGACAAAAATAAGAATTTAAAATATATTTTCTAGAGATAATAAAGTTTTACCCTCCAATTATAAAACATGGTTGCATAAAATAAAATATAAACCACTGAGTTTCAATTCAAATCACATCGTAAGCCATGAGACCCAAAAATCATAAAATGTATCAAAATTTCGAAACCCACATTTCCTTGAAATCACAGTTTATCAAATTATGTGAAAACATCTCAACACAAATATCAATAATCAAACAAAACCAATCTTCAAATACTCGAGCATCAATCACGATGATTTGTCTGCACTACGAGTAGTAACTCAAGAACTGCACTCTCGCATCATCCTAGTCATGTTCGGGAATAGAGTCAACATATAGGTGGTGACCTAGGAACATGCTAAAATTCGGACTATACTAGTATCCCTAGAAAAAGACAACCTTCAGGTGCTATTCCCGAGTACTCTTTATGGCTGAGTGATCCTAAACCATGACATCCTTGGAAACTCGAGTTTCTGAACTGGCATCCCAAGTAACGTCACAATATAATACCCTAATTTTTAGGATAAAATACATACTTAAAGCATAACATATGCACAATGGACACACAAAACTACCCTAAGACGATATTCGATAGACTTGAAACTTGTGTCAAAATGTCAAAAACATCGATTACATAACAACATGTGTTGATCAGACATCGAGAAGATGTGGCATGCGCCCCCACGTACCACCCAACCTACCTGCGACTAGGCTTCATGTGCCTGGAGCCACAGTTGCGGGTGGAGTTGCCTTTAACCTCGGGTGGGTAGAAATCTAAGACCTGCAACTCGATTCTCAACTCACCGAGTTAACCCAGCCTTATCTCGACCATTTTATGTTCGTTTTTTATGATCCAATAGTCTAAATTCTTCTAATGATACCCAGAAACACATTTTGACAACTAGAATTGGAAGAATTGCCTCGTTTGACTAGGAACCAAGCTCAAAGTTTCAGCCAAAAGTTAAGCACCTTGTTCCACATTTTTCGGCGTTCAAACCCCTCGAAATTGAGTTAGGAACGATCGCCTAGGTGTAGAAACCATGTTTTGGAACTTGAATTTGAGCTTCTAATGTTCAAAACTGGAAACCAAATTCAGGGGCACCTTTCGGGTTTAATGGTTTATGGGCTTCTTCCTTTTCTCCTTCTTTATTTTTCTTCCTTTCTTCCTCTCTTTCATTTCTCCTCTGTCTTCCCTTTCTATCCTTCCTCCTTTCGTGTTTCCTTCACAGTTCAAAATGGTATGCAACTTTTGGTTTTGGTTACAACACACACATGCACACACGAATACACATGAGGGGAGGTGGTGCCACCAATCACTCCCTAGATGGTGCCGATCTTGAGCTTCATTTTCAAGTCCTCATATGAACTCTGATTTCGAAATTTCACCTGTCTACTGCTCTGGGCTCAGAGATCTACATAATGGTTCTCACAAAAAGCCCCAAAAGTACTATAAGTGCAAAGTCAACTTTTGACTTATACATCCAAAATCATAAAATCCCTTTTCAAATTCCCAATATTCCCTTTATCGAATTTCTAGGTCGTTGCACTCTACCCCCGTTTAGAAATTTTGTTCCCTAAATTCAAATGCATTCCACCAATAACCATAGATACTCGGTCTGCATCGGTGCCTTGGGCTCCCAACTGAGCCCTCATTCATTATCTGAAATGATAATTGATATCTCGACTCTCCGACTATTCGGGAGTCCTAGTCCCATATCCTGACTCCTTCCAGGTCCTAATCTGATATCTTGACACCTTATGAGTCCTAATCTAATAACTTGTAATCCATATGTAAAGATCCGGATATTTGCAAAAAATGAAAATAACGATTTTGCCCCTGTAAGGTCTAAAGGTTGACTTTTTATTTGGATATTTTAGGGATATTTCGTAAGGACCATTATAAAGGTCTCGGACTCTCGAGTCCATGGACACGCAGTATGTTGAAATCGGATATCGAACGAGTTCAATATAGGTAAAAGTTGATTAGGGGTAATGTGGTAATTTGACCACTAAGGGTATTTTAGTATATTTTCATGGACCTAGAATGACAGGACCCATCCCAATCCCACCGAGATTAACGCGGGATGACCCTGCTCTCGTCTAACACGAAGTGTCAGATAAGGGATGTTTCCGACCTTTGCCCTCTCGGGCGATCAGAGTACGCCAGGATTCGGAGGATGTATGTGATATCTCGGTCTCTGCTACAGTCCACATCCGCTGTCAACCTGAAGGCAGTCAAAACATTAAAAGTTGTGAGTGGACAAAACAACTAGTTTATAAAAACATTTTAACAAAGACATTTGTACCCTTCACTAAAAAGAATGTATGCGTTCGAAAACCATTTATCCGAAAGAACCACATGTGGGAACTAAGCCCAAAACCATAATCAAATCAAATATACGGGCCACTGCCCAAATCCATAAGGGACTCAGCCCAAAACCATATCCATACTGAAACCAAGTACACGGGCCATTGCCCAAAACCTGTATCCATCACACATCATATATCATATATACATCATATATACATATAATTCACACAACCAATCCTGTCACGGTTTCCAAAGCTGCGTGCTACCTGAGGTCTCAAACCCAAGTCTCTCAGAGTCCAAGGTCAATGTCCGTAGACCAATGACCCGTCCTGAGGTTACGATCCATGCCTTGGAACCCAACTGGGGGGTGACTCCACTCATTCGGTGCTCCGTGACTACTCCGGGGTCCACCCAGGCCAACGACCCTCCCCGGAGGAGATAATAGAAGTAAAGGAAGGTATATGAACATATATATACATAACATAAATATCCATGCCCGGTTCAGCTGAACCGTCATGATCTATAGTATCCATGCCATTCATATATATATATATAACATCCTCCATGCCCGGTTCCCATAAACTGACATGTACCACAATAACCTTTCCAGGGTTCATGCCGGTTCTCAAAAACCGCCATGAACTTGGGAATCCATCTAGGGTCCCTGACCCGAAATCATCAATGGAAAACAACTGGGTCTCGTGCCCGAACATATGACATCAGCTGGGCATCCTGCCCGATATCTCAGGGTCAGTCACGACTCTGATCGTAGTGATGTGTGCAACCATCCATCCAGGACTGCCCTCAATCCTGGTATGTCGCCGTGAACGAATCAACCGAGGCGACCACCACAAGATCATGGTGCACTCATCACCGATCGATATCCTGGACCGTCAGCACTCTGAAGTCGAGCCTCCCTCGGCTACCCGACCACAGATCGTGCATCGTGACCTCTCCGGAAGGAACACATCCCAATCCAGAGGCGAGCGTCACGTCGTCCGTCGTCGTGCACCAAGCATTTGCCGCGACCACCACTAAGACCCGAAGGCCATAAATAGCGTCATAAACCCGAGACAAAACCAAATGGGTCTCATACGCGAGTTTATCCTTTTGGAAATCCAAAACTTTTCATTTAAACCATTAAAGAAATACCGATCCGTATAAGGCCAAAACCTCGAAATACGTGCCTACACGTAACCATCACCAAATGCACTCATGGCATCACCAAACATGTATTAAAACATATAATAAACATTTATACATGCACCAATTTAGAAAACCAAGGTCCACTCACAGACTGTCCGAGCTGCCGCCTTGATTTGCGTGCCATACGGCTCTCCCGAGCCAATCATCCTCAGCGGGACTCCCAAACCTATCCAAATCGTAATAGAAGGTTACTAACTACCTTATAACCACCCACTAAAGCCCCGTAATTTTCTGGTATTTTTAACTATTTTTAATCCCGATCTGAAACCTTCCGATGCCCCGAACATTATCGAGACGATATTCGATCGACACGAAACAAGTCCCAAAATGTTCGGTACATAGAATAGAAGATTTCACATGTTGAAACTTCCCCAAATTCCCCACCATGTGCTGCCATGCGCCACCCAAAGGGCCCTGCGCGTGGGTTCACGCGCCGGTGTACTGTAGCCCTTCTTCAACCTCTAGCCGGTTCAGACTGGCCGATTCAGCCCAATCTCTGCAACTGGACAGGTGTGACCGTTCCAGGCCCATTCCTTCATTGATTTGGTTCGTTTTCAACCCTAATCAATCCTAATCTTCTAGTTTAGATCCTAGGAACCTAAACTAATTAATTAGAACCCTTAAAACCTCCAAAATCCAAACGGTTCAACTTGAACCTCACGGTCCACATTTTCCAAAACTCACCCACGGCTTCCTCGACGTCTAACCACCCTCAAAACCTCTCCAACAACTCCCTAGCAACCTATTTAACTCTAACCAAACATCCAATAAGCCCATAATCACAGAAATGGAAAATGGATCAAAAATGGTTAAACCGATACCTCGTTCGGGTTTTCTTCACCGCCGTCCACGGCGGCTGCATCATGGCCGTCCAGAAACCTCCTCAGTCCCTCTCTCACTTTCTAGTCTCAGTCATGGCCGAATGGGAAGGGTTGGGTTTGTTTGGGTTCAAAGGAAAATGAGATCGGGTTGTGTTGGGTTTGAAATGAAGAAGAATGATCGGTGCAAGGGGAAGATGCATGAAGGAAAAGAAATGGCATGTGGATGGGTGACACTATCACTCATCCATTGGGCAGAAGCTAAATATCTAGGGCCCACTAAATTCCAAAAGTCACTTGTCTCGTAATTCGTGCAATAGTACTTTTGTACTTCCGTGAATCGTAACTTTGCCGTCGAACGTCCAAATTTGACGTGCCACCTGTCTATGGATTCGTATCGTCCCGATCTACGTAATGGTCCCCGGCCATCGGACCTCCCAGTCGAAAAGTCAACTATTTTCCTCTTTTAATCAAAATTACCAAAATGCCCTTAAGCTTCCGAACGTCATAACGTCGTCCTCGAATTTCGGAATTGAACGTGCCACCTGTCTATGAACTCGTGATGTCACGAACTACGTCACGGTCGTCGGTCAAAGTCCATTTGACCGCCTGAACGAAAAGTCAACGTTTTACCCATGCCCATGGGCAAAACGGTCATTTTGCATCGTTCATCCGATTTCGCTCAACTAATCACTGATTAACCTCACTAATCGTGATTAGTCACTAATCTAATCCTGGAATTCGGGACGGGTCGTTACATAGAATGTTCTATGTTTTTCTACATAGTTCCCTCCTAATATTTCCACCGACCTACCCCTACTATATATATATATATGTCTATTATGTGTTCGGGTGGAAGGCATCGGTGGATGGTGGCCGAAGTAAAGAAAAATTGAAACCATCCACCACCATGAGAGAAAGAGAGAGGGAGAAGCATGAAGGAGAGAATGGAAATGAGGAGAAAAAAGAGAGAGGGAGAAAGGAGAGAAAAATGTGAAGAAACAAAGGAAATACAATGAAGAAAAATTGAGGTCCATATCGGGTTTTTGTGATTTTGGGTTAGGAAACTGGAAAGCAAGCATGATCGTTTTCTACTGGAGTTCTCTGAGGTAACATTGGGTAGATATGGAGAAAGTTGGATCCAGGGAAGCCATAGAAATGGCTGGAGAAGCCATGGCCAAAGCTCAGAGGTTTGAATCACGTGATCAAGGTATGTTTTCTTACTTTTCTGGTCATAGATCTCCTTTTGGGCTGGTGTAGATTAGATTCGATGATGAAAAAATTGAAATCGGAGCCGGATCGAGTTGCCGAGTCGGGTTCTGCAGGCAGGCTTGCAGGTTGACTCAACTAGAGGAAGTTGGTGACAAACCTGTGCATGAACACCACGTGTTGAGGCCTTTCGGAGGTGCGTGCAGCCTCCTTTGGCCGTCATGTCAACACAAAACAAAATGTTTGTTTGTTAATTATGAGTTCAGTGGTACAAACATCATATTAATTGGATATCATTAAGGTGTGGTTTTAGACCTATGTTGTGTTATGTTTATATAGTATTTATATAGTATTTATGTTTTAAATTTCAAAATCTCCTTTGGGTAATTTGGGAAAAAATTTGATGCTAAGGGGACAGGATAAATTGCTAACTAATTACAAAATGGGACCTAAAAGATGGAATTAGAAGTATGGTATAAAATATATGATTATACTATCATTCATTAGGTCTTTGCTATCATCATATTTTGCTATCATCATATTTGAATACTATAACAATATGACATACTTGTGTAATAATGGAATGATGATGTAAAGAAGAATAGTAGTCACGGTCCTTAGATGAGATGATGACGATTAAGTGGTTAAGTTGGTTTAAAAATTATGAGTAAGTAAGGAGTTAACATGATAATTTGGAAATGCAAGGGTTAATCAAGAGTTAATTATGGAATAACATGGTAATTTCCATATGAATAGTTAAAAAAACAAATAAGGGAATTGTGGTAAGTGGGTAAACCAAAGGAAATTTATTATGGTACGGTTTTGTATATTAATAGTTGTGGAGATTTCCGTTCAAAAAAAAAAAAGTGATTATGCCTAGTGATGAATATATTTTAATGGTAAATCATGATGAGTGGTAATATTTACAAAATGATTAAGATGACTTGATAACGTGATGATGTAAACAAGATGCATGATGCTATGACATGTTGATGACATGATGTTGTGACAGTATTGATTAAGAATAAAAGAAAAGAATTTAGATAAGGGATTTCTCTCCTTGACGAGAGTTAGTAGGTTGGACGTGCGCGGAAACATCGCAAGGACGGATTTAGTTTAGTTAACTTAATGTGATATGGACTTAGGTACAGTTGATAAAATCCCTTGTCTGACAAGATTTGTTAGACAGGAGCAGGATAGACCGTATTTCAACAGAATTTATGGACGGGTCCTGTCACCATACCACCACTAGCATGCCTAGTCACAAAGCATGCCTTGAATATTCGTTATTTGTCTCATTTGGGTCCAACTTTCCCGTAAAAGATGTGACCTCAGTCTCTGGCCTCACTCATTATACGAACACACATAAGCCCTCCTATACTGGAGCGCAGTATCGAATGTCCAAATGTAGTAATCTAGGATCTGTCCCATCCCTAGGTCTATCTTAGGTTCACTTGTACTCCTCGTGTAGCCATGACAAGTCCTACTCCCATCTAACAACTAAACCAAAAATAAAAAAACTACCCTCAACATCTATTAGAGAAGGGATAATGCAACTGATATCCTACTCATGCCTACACCTATAAATCAGCCCTGGTCTCTACGCAATGGCCTGGGGGGTCAAAAAAATATATAAAAGTATGAGTGGATAAAAATAAACTTTTGAAAATATACTGGCGAGAGAAATAAACCTTTTCCCTCTTGTTATAAAACATGCATGCATAAAATAAAACAAAATATAAACCATTGGATTTCAATTTAAATAACATCATAAATCGTAGGACCCATAAACCATAAAATGTATCAAAATCATGTGGCCCACATTTCCCTGAAAACCAAATTTATCACAACATATGAAAACATATGGACACAAATATTAATAATCAAGCACAACCTATCCTCAAATGCTCGGGCATCAGTCACGATGATCAATATGCACTATACATAGTAACTCGAGAACTAGACTCTCACATCATCAGAGTCACATACGGAAACAGTCAACATGTAACGACCCGTCCCGAATATCGGGATTAAATATTAATTAATTATGGATTTAGTATGATTAATCGGGGATTAATTGAGAGAAATCAGACGGACGGTGTAAAATGACCATTTTGCCCTTGGATTTGACAAAATGTTGACTTTTGACTCGGAGAGTCAAACATAAGAGGACCGAGGATCGTTACGTAGATCGGGATGTTACGAGTATGTCGATAGATAGTACGTCAAAATCAAACGTCGAACGGGGAAGTTATGGTCACGGGATCGAAATCAGGAACTTACGACTCGGGATTCGACTTAAATATAAATCTGATTGGCTGATATTTTGTGTGGGGCCCTTGGATGAGTGACAAGTGTCATTCATCCCATGGGTGACTTTCTCACACATTTCTCTCTCCCTCCCCGCACATCAGCCTCATCTTCTTCATTTTCTTTCTTCTTCAAACCCGAACACCCAACCCTACTATAAACCCTCCAATCCTCATCATTTGTGTTTAAGGTATGAATGAAAAAGGAAGAGTGGAGTGAGACGATGAGGGTGGTGCTGATGGCATCGACCGTCGTGCACGGTGACCCAGTTCGGAGGTAAGAAACTGAAAAGCTTATTTTTTAAATTCGAAAAGGGAAAATTGAGTTTGGTTAGTTGTTGATCGTTTTGGTGGATTGTGTGATGTTCCTGAGGTCGAGACAAATTTAATGTAACAACCCGTCCCGAGAGCCGGGATAAGTAGAATGGTTAAGGTGTGATTAGTGAGGTTAATCGGCAGTTAGGTCCGTAAGTGTAGAATGACGATTCTGCCCCTAATTTGGGCAAAAACGTTGACTTTTAGTTTGGGAGGTCCGATGGACTTTGACCAGTGACCAGGACGTAGTTTAGGACGTCACGAAGCCATAGGCAGGTGGCACGCCTGATTCCGACATCCGTGGAGGAAGTTGTGATGTTCGGAAGGTCGAGGGCATTATCGTAATTTTGGTAAAGTAGGGGGAATAGTTGACTTTTTGAATAATCGAGTTTTGGTAGGTTGACCTAGGGTGGTTAGATAGATTTCGTCGTCCTGAGTTCGATGACAGGCGGCACGTATTCATCGGACTTACGAGACGAGAGTTACGGGTCTAGGAAGTTTTGGTAAAACCGTAAAAATGAGTAAAACAGGAGGGTATTTTGGTCTTTTGGTTTCTGGGGATTTGTGCAGAGAGAAAGGAGATGGACGGCTGAGGTTTAACCAAGTGGGATCAGGATTGAGTGGATGGTGACATGTGGCATGTGTGTAGAGGCTTCTGGTGCGATCCTGTGTGTTCACGATCCTAAATACTTGGGTGAACCCGTGTGTGCGTGTGTGGTTCTTCGACAAGCACAGAGAAACAGAGTGAGCTTGTGAGGGAGAATTGAGGAAGGATCTTGGCTGGTGTTGAGTGCGGGTGAGTGAGGGAGAGACAGGGAGGTCAGTGTGAGTTGGTGGTGGTGAATTGGAGCTGTGATCGTGCACGGCGGCACGGTGGAGGTGCGGAGGAGTTTGGGGGAAACAGGGAGCCTGAGAGTTCGAGGTGGTGGCTACGCCGTGAGGTGAGGCAAACCAAGGCAAGGGGAGGCTGAGGAGGTTGCAAGGAGTCCAACGATCACAGTGGTAGGCGGCGGTGCGCACGACGGAGCTGCAACCGAAGGGTAAGTCTTCCTGCTCTGTTTTTCCCGTGATTTTCATTTGGAAAGTCGTGGGTCTGGGCTGAGAGTCGAGAGGATTGAGGTCGGGATAGTGTTAAAGGAGGTCCTAGGTGTCGACTAGGATGGTCGCCGTGACGGGAGTGTCCACGGCGGAGCTCGGGCGATGATGAGCACTTTGATGCTCTGTTTGGCCGTGAAATTCAAATGGTGAGTCGACGAGTTTGGGGGTGAGTCGAGGGTAACGGAGATTAGGTCTAGGTTCAGTAAAGCCTTAGGAATCGTCTGATGTCGCCACCGTGACGGGAGGTGACCGGAGCAGATGAATCGTGAAACAGGGGTGTGATGGCCGTCTGGTTCGAGCTTGAATCGACGATGACGGGACTGTGTCGAGGTTAGAGGAGTTGAGGGATGGATTCGTGGTGTCTGGACGAAGCTGTAGGAGAAGAGAGGGAGTGAATTGGTGGCCGGACGGCAGAGAATGCCTCTCGCCGGTCCAGTTGCAGCGGCCGGTTCAGCACAGTGCACTCGAGGTTGGGGGTGACACTGTAGCTGGCGCGTGAGGGCCACGCGCAGCCACTTTGGGCGGCGCGTGGGGGCGCGTGCGGCGGCGTATGGAGAAGCGATCAACATGACTTTTGGTCTAGGAGTTGTGGTGCGTTCAATGGAGTTGGTTTCGGGTCAATCGGAAGTCGTTTGAGTTTAGTTCCGCGAGGGTGAATGTTTAGGGTCCCGGGTTTTAAGTCTTTTTGGGTAGTTGCTTCGTAGATGTATTTGTGACGTAAATTGACGGTGATTGACAGGATCGGGATTTCCCGAGGAAGCCGAGGAACGGGCTGGACGTTCGGGACGCGAGTAGGGCTCAGTACTGTGAGTGGACCCTTTCTTTAAACTCGATCATGCATAACTGTTTTTATATACGTTTTTGATGGTTTTACTTAGGACACTATGTTATTGCATAGGTTATGATGGTTTTACGTGATTATACATGGTTGAGATGTTTGCACGTTTTTCGAGAAAATGCTGGTTTTTGGATTTTGATGACACATTTGGGGATCTCCACCTATAAAGGTTTTCTGATGATGATAAATGGGTTATGAAATATGAGTTGTGATTACATGTGGTTTTGGTATGAAAATGGATATTTTTCCGGATTTGGGTTCGGAATGACGGTTTTGAACGCCGGAAGGGCTTCGGACCAGTGATTTCGGATTCGGGTTTGGATGAGGATTTGGAAAATGGTTTTAAAATAGTTTTGGGATTGGATTTGCTGGATCTGGTTATTGGGTTTAAAGACCCGGATATATGTGACGGGGGACCGGCCGGATTGGGTTTAAAGACCCGGATTGAGTTTAAAGACTCGGGAGTTTAAAGACTCGGATATATTGATTTTCCCCCGTAGGCCTTGAGTTTAAAGACTCGGGAGTTTAAAGACTCGGATATGATTAAGGCCTGGATTGAGTTTAAAGACTCGGGAGTTTAAAGACTCGGATAGGTCCAGCAGGTTCGATCGGGAAATGAGGATTTGATACGGTTTCTGATACTCATGCTATGGTTTCTTATGATATTTTATAGTGTTTCTGTTTCTTATGATGTTTTATAATGATTATTTTTTTTAACTGTGTTCATAACTGTTGGTTATGCATGTGGTTTCAAAACGGAGGGTTAAACTCGGCTTTTTGATAAATGGTTTTAGAAACCTTTCTGTTCTTATGGTCCACTCACATCTTCTGTCTTAAATTGCCCTCCAGGTTGTGGAGCTAGCGCGGGGTCTTGACGTCGAGGCAGTGACCGAGGCATAGAAGTCACGCGAGGGGTCCCGGAGTAGTTTAAAGTCTTCCGTGTGCATGTATTTATCGACTTTTAGTTTCCTGTATTTTCGTATTATGCTCTGTAAACGTTAACGTCGGAATATTTTGTTTAATTACTCCTGCGTCTGACTGGGTTGCGTGAGTGTTACTTGGGTGTTGTGTCGGGGAGTCGGACGGGAGTGGGATTTACCTCGGGTTTCGGGGTGAAACCGGGGTGGGTCCTGACATTGAATGGGTCTGGTATCGTGACTGGGGTGGCCAGAAATGCATGAAAACGGAGGGGGAAAAACAGGGCAACGGTTTTGGCGATGAAGGTATGAATCTAGACGTTGTTTCGTGTTTTTAAATCCATAGAACTTCTAGTTAGGTCTAGATGAAGGCATAGGAATTACAAGGATTGAAAAAGATGGGAAAAATGTGGAGAACCGGCCTCGCCGGTCCAGTTGAACCGGAAACCAATGAACCGGTTCAGACCAGGTTCGTTGGAGGTTGATGATGAACAGTACACCAGCGCATGGATCCCACGCGCAGTGCCTTTGGGCGGCAAGTAGGGAAAAATTAGGTGATGTAATCAACATGTAATAACATCCTTTTGATGTAACGAACATTTTAGGAATGGTTTCGTGTCAATCAGACACCGTTTTGGGGTAGTTTTGGGTGTCCGAAGGTTTAAAGTCTATGAAAATTACGTTTAAAATCCAAAAACATTTGGGGGATTTAATGAGAGGTTATTGAAGTAGTTAGTAACCATCTAGTATAATTTGGACAGGTTCGGATATTCCGAGGATGGTGATTTAGCCAGGGGAGTTTATATATTTTATATATGTGATTTCTATGATGATGATTGTGATATTGGTGATTTAGATATTTACTCGTATTTCGAGGTGATTTACATATTTGCACGTATATCGAGGTTTCTGGTTTTACACTGCCGTTATATGTGCTTGTGGTTTCGGTGATGGTTTGATGAAATGGTTTTGGATTTTAAAAGGTAAACTCGGGCATGAGAACCATTTATTTTGGAAACCCTCAAACATGAAGTCCATTTGAGTTATATCATCGGGCCACGGGTCCAGTTGGTTTACGAAATCGGGCATGAGGCCCAATTGTGTTGTATGAATGTGATTTTGGGTCAGGGACCCATAAATGGATTTGGATGAATGGATTTGGATAAATGGATTTGGATTTGAGAAATCAGATTGGTGGATTACGATGGTTTTATGGAAATCCCGGGCATAGGCCCATTTGAACAGTTTGAGATGATTTATGAAATGTTTTCCATATACCATCCTTATATCTATGGGTTGAAAAGAAAAGTGTCTTGCTTTCGAGAAAATATTTGAAATGAACTAATTTTTCGAATGCATGCATACTTTTACGTGAAGGGTATAAATGTATTTTTCGTTACAAACGATTTTATAAACCGTTTGTTTTGTCCACTCACAGTTTTTATGATTTCAATACCCGTTAGGTTGATAGCGGATGCGGTCTGTAGCAGAGATCGAGACATCACATACCACCACCGATCTTGGTGTACTCAGATGGACCCCGAGTGGGTGACGAGTTTATCCCTGGTCTGACATGCGGTGTTATACGGGAGCAGGCACGTCCCACAATAATCTAGGGGATTCGGGATGGGTCATGTCAAACGTCCCTAGTAACCTCACAATATAACCTCCTAATTTTCCGAGATAAAATATGTACGTAAAACATAACATATACACTTCGAACACACAAAAAAAAAACTGAGAAAATATCTGATGGACTCGAAACTTGTGCCAAAATGTTCGTAACATCGTGCCAAAATGTTCGTAACATCGATTAAATAAAAACACATGTTTATTGAACTATGAGATGATGTGGCACATGCCCCTACATGCCAACCAATCTCCCTGCGATTGGGCTTCACGCGCCTGGAGCCAATGTTGTGGGTGCAGTCGCCTTGATTCCCTAACGGGTTGTTCAATAACCTTCAACTCGGGTCCCGACCCGGCCACTCGACCCAACCATATCTCCTTCATATCATGTTTTTTTAATGATCCAATATTCCAATTTCTTCTAATGATACCCAAAAACAAATCTAGAAAACTGGAATTGGAATAGAATACCTGGTTTGACTAGGAACCAAGTTCAAAGCTTCGGACAAAAGTCAAGCTCCCTATTCCAGTGTTTCCCGTGTTTAAACCTCTCAAAATTAAGCTGGGAATGATCGCCTAGGTCTAGAAATCATGATTGGGAACTTGAAATTGGGCTTCCAACTTTTCAAAATTGGAAACCAAATTCAAGGGTACACGAGTACACCTTTCGGGTTTACTGGTATAGGGGCTTCTTCCTTCTCTCCTTTTTTGTTTTTCTTCCTCTATTCCTCCCTTCATTTTTTTCTCTACTTTTCCTTTCTCTCCTCTCTATTTTCTTGTGTCTTTCTTGGTTCAAATTGGTGGTGCAGCTTTTGGTTTTGGTTTCCACACACACACAAACACGAATACACATAAGAGAAGGTGGTGCCAACAATCCCTCCCTAGAAGAAGCCCTCACCATTTGGCTTAAACGCTCATTGGCTTGTGGATACCCACTAAGCCCGTTAATTAAAAGCCCAACTTGACCCCCTATAGGTCGTAGCCTAGCCTAACCCAAAAGTTAGCACACCGAACTTGGACGTAGGGTATTTAAACTCGATAGACTTAATAGGCATGAGCCCGGAAAACCCAGCTGACCTGCCCATATAAACCTGGTCCATAAGCCCGAGTATATAAACCTACTATCAATTAGAAAATTGAGCTCGGCCCTATATCACAAGGAATGCTAGAAGCTCGAGCTATAATCCATCACTAGAAGAAATTACAATAGGCGCAAATGTCAAGTTTGCACATAAGACCATGAGATAAATTCATGGTAAAGTTGATACTAAAATTCCCATGTCCTAATGGCTTTTGATATCGTGTTGAGCAATTATCATGAGCAAACTTATTCAAGCTTAAGTGCTCTTTAATTTGTGAAGATGGTATTTTATTTTAACAGTAGCAGTTCTTGTATTCTAAGCCTTTATATACTTGTTTTATTAATGAGTCCTAATATGGGTATTAATTGGAAATGGATTTGTAATTTGGGCTCTCCCAAGTCTTGCTCGCTTACTCATATTTTTTCCAACTCCGAAATTTTTTGAATAATACACTTCTAAAAACCCAATTGGCCCTGGTCCAAATGAGTTTAGTAGGGGTAGCCTGTGAAGTCCGATAAAACTTGGCCCAACCCCAACCAAACAAAGGGTATGGGCTTTCATTTTCAGGACCAAGCATGCCCGACCTAGCCAGTTATTTTTTAAATTATGAAATAGGCGTGGCCCAGCCCGACCTGGTTCAATGATGAGGGCTACCTGTATTGTGCCACATGTTCCTAGTTCCTTGGAACATCACAATAGCTCCAAATTTCAAATTACCAAATTTCCCATCTCAAGCTTCATCCCTTGGTTTTCCTTCTAGATCTAGAACAATTATGTTAGAACTCCTATTTCGACATGTCGTCTTTCTACAAATTCAGGACTTCGAACTCCAATTTCGACATTCCATCTTTCCTCACAAAAAAGTCTAAAATGTACTATGAGCAGAAAGTCAACTTTGGACCTACAAGGGCAAAATTGTCAATTTCCTTTTTAAATTCCAAGAATTATGTTTTTCGAATTTCTGGGTGGTTACATGCATGTCGTCAGTCTACGAACTCATGAAATCGAGACCTACGCAACGGTCAAAGAAAATGTCCAATAGTATCCCCAAGGAAAAGTTTACTAATGGGCCAGTTCAAACATAAGGGTAAAATTGTCCTTTTTCAAATAAATTCCTGAAAATGACCCTAATTTCTGGTTTAGGCCATTACATAATATTTCAATATAGAAATCAATATTGTTCATGCTCAACAAAAAAATAAAATTAAGCCCAAAACTTGAAGATTTTGAAAAAGCATTTGGAAAATACTTAAGCTTCTAATTATATTTGTATACCACTAATATGTAAATTATGGAAATTGAGGTTATATTTTTCCTTCCTCCATATTTTTATGCTAAGACTTTTAAATACGGGTCTATTCACGAAAATATTGTAGATATTTCCTCCACTCTATTTTTATATTGAAACCTGAAATATGGATATATCGACGAAAATATCACGAATATTTTCATCTACTAATGCTTGAGGAATGACCTGCGATTGTCACTGCTTAAGTTGCCAAGGACTCTGAGATAAATTAACAATGGCTTCATGCCAAATTCGACCATACTGAGCATGCTAATTAATTAAGTCAATTAATAAGGAAACTAATACATATACACAATACGCTGCGACTTATACATGGAATCTTATTAATTTGGTACATAAGATTGAGTGTCATTAGATCATATGATAATTATTAGATTATTTAAATTTTAAGGATTACAATATTAAGGGGAGAGATTTCATAAAGTTTAATTATTTCTAAAAGTTCAGTTATATTCAATTGATATTTTTAGGCTATGTTTGATATGTCGTATAAGAGACTTAATATGATAATATAATACAAAATTAATATTTGGTATTACTCGTATTAATCAGTTATTGTATAAGCTAATACAGTTGAGTATTTTTATATGGCTCATTCATGCTAAAATAATACTCTCGAAATTGTCCGTATTAAATAGTCAAATTACTTGCAATCTTGCAAAAGTGTCACAATAATAATAAACACAATAATAATAATAATAATAATAATAATAATAATAATAATAATTGATGATTAATAATTAATAATAATAACAAATAGTAATAATAATAAAACTAATTCATAATTAATAATCATTTAATAAAGATTAATAATAGTAATATATCAATAATTAATTTAAATAATTATTAATTAATTAATTAATTAATTAATTAATTAATTAATTAATATTTATGATATAAATATTTCTTATTAACTGCTATAATATAATCTGGTCAGTATAGTATAGTCGATATTTTAATTCGGTAGAGTACCAAACGTCCAACTAAATAGTCAGTCTACTTGATGGACATATTAGTCTATCAAATTGAAATAGTCAATATAATATGGTGTACTAAATGTGGCCTATGACTTAGTAAAAATTTGAGGATTTCAATCTATACTTTTATAGAGATTTATAAATTCATTGAAAATTGAGGAGCATTTAATCATGGCATTTCATAACTCTAAAAAAGTTTTTTATATTCAATACATCAATGAGTATTGTAGACTTCATTAAATTATAGAGTTTTGTGGAGTTTGACGAACATTTTAGTGTAAATTATATTTTAGGAAATTTTGATCTTACCTTATTTTCATACATTTTGTACAAGGGTTAAAAAATATGACTTATAAATCATATATTTTTCAATGGACACAACAAAATTCATATCTCCTAGCTATATACTTACTATTAGAATTATAAGTAACTAAATAATATAAATTTTACATGAATATATTTATTGTTTGTATTAGAAAAATATTTCCAAAGCATGCATGATTTTCGGCAATCCTATCCTCTCAATCTTATTGGTCGTTATATAATAGAACATGCTCCTAAAACACTTTGATAAACGTGCCTGATTCTGCTCCCGTCTAATAAGTAATCCAAAGTACTGAAACTACACTCAATGCATGTGAGACAATGGATATACTTACTGCCTTTCTACTCATGCCTCCGTGATAGGTCCTAAAATAAGCATTATTTTATATTATTTTATACCATTTATACTTGACTTTTAATATTAAAATATTAAATAAATTAATAAAATAATTTATTTTTTGATTTTTATATTTAGATAAATAAAGTTTGTAAGTTGGAACATTTTGGCGAAAGAATCGTCTCGATCAGAATTTTAACGAAAATATTATGGACGAAATTCGGTGAAGATATTAATTAAGTTATAAATTAATTTTAGTTTTCTTGCAGCCCAAATCCATAATTTCTTCAGCCCAACCCGCGCAAGGAGCAGCCCAGCCCCAGAAATTCGGCCCACAAATCCTGCAGCCCAAACCCATTCAAAGAAAGCTATGCAGCCCAATTAAACCCAGCAGCCCGGCCCAGATTTCGGCCTGAAGGCCAGCCCGCATACGTCGCAAGCCCAGGCCCAAGCGGCCCAGCCTTCTTCAGCCTTGCCCCAGCGAGTTCGGCGCGCGCTCGCTGATCTCCATGACGCTGCTTCAGTGCCGCCCAGCCGAATTCCAATTCTCCAATTCAGCAGCCACCCGCCGAATCCTCAGTCTTCTTTTCCAGCCGCTTCCACCCAATTTCCAGCCACTTTCCAAGCCACTTTCCAACCCAATTTTGCAACTTTACAACTAAAACCACTTCTAAACATCATCACAAATCTTTATTACTCATCATTCCATTATTTAACATTTTTTATTGTATTTTTATATTATTTTTGATAGCTTTCTCCACCTATAAATAGGGATTATTCATTTCCAAAATATCACAAGGCCCTACCCCGAATTTCCATAAGACCGTCATAATTCCAAATAGTTGAATCAAATCCGAAATAGTTTATTCAATTCCATTTTAGGGTCCCCGACCCG
Organism: Prinsepia uniflora; assembly: GCA_032719365.1. Taxonomy (NCBI): domain Eukaryota; kingdom Viridiplantae; phylum Streptophyta; class Magnoliopsida; order Rosales; family Rosaceae; genus Prinsepia; species Prinsepia uniflora. Next base: position 35,019,235 of record CM064867.1, read on the forward strand.
AAATCACATATACAAGTCAACTGGGCTCCTGGCCCGATTCATAAGTTAACTGGGCCCCTGGCCCGATTTCATAATTCAATTGGGCCCCTGGCCCGATTAAAAAATTAACTGGGCCCCTGGCCCGATTCATTTTAACAAATCCGTAACCGTTTCATGAAATCATATCCATCCATATTTGTGGAAATCAGTGCAAATCCAGGAAACCTCGATTCACGTGCAAACACGTAAATCGCCTCGAAATGCGTGAAAACATATAAATTCACTGATATCCAAAATAAATCATATAATCACAATTATAACAATCATGAAACAGTTATGCATGCATCGAATTTATAAAACCAATGTCCACTCACAGACCGTTTAACCGAGTGCCTCGATACGCGTGCCATAGGCCTTCCCGGGCCACACCACTATCACCGGGACTCCCAATCCTGTTCAAATCACATTAGAGGATCACTAACCTCATCATTAACATCCTATTCAAGTCCCGTAATTTTCCCGAATTTTTAAGTATTTTTAAACTCGATTTAAAACCTTCGGACATCCCGAACAATATTGAAACGGGATCCGATCGACACGAAACCAACGCTAAAATGTTCGTTACATTGTATAGGATAAAAGTCATGTTGACCTCACCTCGAGATTCGTGCCCACGCGCCGTCACGCGCCGCCGTGAGTGGCTGCACGTGAAAGCCACGCGCCTGCTACAGTGACTGCTACAGTCACCATCTTCACCCGAATGACTGGTAAACGGGTCTGATTACCCGCGATCTGACCCGGCCAGATAACTATCAATTCAACCTTGATTCCATCCGTTCTTGATCCTAGAACAATCAATATCCAATAAATTTCAGTTCTGTGTCAATAATCAACATCGACAGGGATCAAATCAACCAATCCAAGCCCGAACAGCAAAACGGGTCATCCTTAGTAATTCACCCAACTCAAGTCCATTCCCAAATTAACTTCACAGGAAGTATACTAGGATTAATATGAACGCAAAACCACAACCAATTGAAGAAGAGCTCACCTGGAAGTCGTCGTCCACAGCACTGTATTTCCTCTGAAAACAGTGACCACCGTCCCAGCTTAGCCGTGGCTGGTTCCATTAAAAATTGATACGGCTGAGCTCCAGACACTCCCAGAAAGCTAAACCCGTCCATGGTTTGGTCCAACAAGGCTCAGAAATCAAATTCTGAAATTTCCCTCCAAGAACCCGAAATGGTTTCTCACGGTTTTTCTCTCCAATTCGACAGCCACACAAGCTCAGAATGATCCTCACAACTCACTCACAATGTTTTTAATCCAATTGAGTCGTTAAAAGTGCCTCAAAGCACCACGCAGCCCACTGTGCAAAGCTTCCCTGCACAGACCCGAAACCATTAAAAATCAGTGTCCATGTGAGTGCAATCAGTTGCCAGCTCCTCACATGTGCAACCACAATCCAAAGATGCCCCAATAACAGTCCATTAATTGATAAACAAACCATGGGATCGATCGCACAAAGTATCCCACTTCACGGCTGATCAATCCAACAGTGCCCCTGTGAAATTACAATTCTGCCCTTGTGTAGAAAATTACCAAAATGCCCCTCACGCATCCTGACCCGTAACTCGGTCATACGGACTCCGATTGATGCGTGCCGCCTGTCTCCGAACTCAGGGCATCGAGACCTTCCTAAGGATCCTCGGTCCTCGGCCATCGGACCTCCCGATCAAAAAGTCAACATTCCCCCTTCTTTCGTCCAAATTACGAAAATGCCCTTACACTTCCGTACATCATAACTTTCACCACGAACGTCGGAATCGAACGTGCCACCTGTCTATGAACTCGTGACGTCCCGAACTACGTCACGGTCATCCGTCAAAGTCCATTTGACCATCCGAAATAAAAGTCAACGTTTTGCCCACGCCCAGGGGCAAAACGGTCATTTGCACAATTCGTCCGAAATCGCCCAACTAATCCCAGATTAGTGAATCACAATTAAATATTATTAAATCCCGATATTCGGGACGGGTCGTTACAATTCAAATGCTCCCAAAAATCGAATTTGAATTTGTTGGTCGTGTTACTCTAAATTGAGATTGGTTTGAGCTTTCTGGGACTGTCTCGATCAGGATTACCTCAAGAACGAAGGTAATTGGTGTCCTTTTGGCTCAGAACGGAAATGGCGGAAGTGGAGCAATTCGAGGATTGTGTTGCGTAATTGAAGGATTTAAAAGGATGAAATTGAGACTTGGAATGTGTTTATTAGACTTTTATGAAGCTCCAAGACGAATCAATTTAGAGGAATTGATGACTAGTGAGAGAATCGAATGATGAACAAACCTTGAACTCTCGAGGCTTGGTCGAATGCCTTCGAGGTAATAAATCATACAATTGAACTTACAAACCTTTAATTAAGCTTAAAAATATATGATTAACTGAATTAATTGAAGAAATTGAGTGGAAATTGACAGGGATTGAGTCAGGTTATATCGCGGGTTGCGGGACCCGTTTAACAGGCAATCTGGTTGAGAAGATGTGCAAGCACGTGGCATCCACGCGCAGCCACTCACGACGGCACGTGAGAGCGCGTGGTAGCTTTTCTAGAGGTGAGTTCAACATGAAACTTGCTCCTTTTAATGTAACGAACATTTTGACATTGGTTTCGAGTCGATCGGACACCGTTTCAACATAGTTTCGAGGGTCCAAAGTGTTATGTTTTTTTTAATTCGTATTTAATTCCCGAAAAAATTATGAAGTTAACATGAACTTAATTGAGTCATTAGTGACCCTTAAGAATGATTTTGGATAGGACTTGGGATTCCTGGAATGTATCAGAAATTACGGAAAGGCGTGTAGCTCGGAAAGCTAGCGATATGGACGGTGTGTGAGTGGATTTTTGTTTTCTAACTAGAATGCATGCATATATGTTTTAAATGCTTTATTATATGATTTGATGTGCTTTGACATGATTGATGTGTCGATATGATGATTTATCGATTTTCTGGATTATTATATTGTTTTAGGCACGATTTTCGAGAACACTGTGAAATTGCTGTTTTGGGCGAAGGCCCGGGATTTGAGATTGGTTTTGACTCGGATTTGATGGATTTGTAATGATTTTTGGATATATTTTATGGATTTATGTGAAAATGGCAACTGAGGTTGTAATTGCACGGATTTGCATGAAAATGATATTTTTGGGCTTGAGACCCAATTGGATAGTGATTTTGACTCGGATTTGGAGTCACATGTGAATATGATTAAATTGATGGTTTTGATTTATAAAGTGAATTTTGGACACTGTTTTATGATGGATTTGTGGAACTTTCTTTGTGAACGCTATGTCTCGGGCATAGGCCCTGTTGATTTGAGACGTAAACGGTTTTCAAATGAGATTACTGGATTTGATAGTCTCCTCCAAACGTCGTAGATCCTGTAGTAGTCACGATCCACTACCTGGAGATGAGTAGCTCTGAGGGAGGCTCAATCTCAGGAGTGTGAGATTATGATGGTATCCTGCAGACGTCGTAGATCCTGGAGATGATATCACCCCAAACGTCGTAGATCCTGGGGATGTACTCGGATGTGAGACTCCCGAGTTTGCATGCGTTGCATTGATATCGTGACAGTTACTTGGATATTGAGATTGGATATTGAGGATTGGTTATATTTGTGATTTATTGATATTTGTGTCCAGATACTTTATATCATGAACTTATTTGATGAACATGAGTTTCAGAGAAAATGTGGACCCTAGGAAAACATGTTTTGATTTTATCGGTCCACTGTTCATACTTGATTGATTTCACGCTATTACTCATGTTTTATGATATGCATACATGTTTGTGAAACTGGAGGGTAAAAATGTATTTTGGTAAATGTATTTCTAAAAGTTTGTTTTGTGCACTCGCACTTTTTCTGTTTTATTGACCCTCTAGGTTGTGGCGCGATAAGCGAGGCTGATTGGGAGGTGGAGGCATGAGTGGGCACAGGTGCGGTTATCCCTTGTTTGGCAAGTGCTGAGGGTAATTTCGGAACTTCAGTTGACTTGTCAGACGGGAGCAGAATTGGACACGGTTATCTATGTCCTTCGGGGACGGGTCCTGTCAATGTGTGGGTAGTTTCCTTTAGGATTGGGGTTTCTTGAAGCCCTAGCCACGTTACTTCGTACTTAGATTTCTAGCACTTGACTGCGATTATTATGCATGCTGAATTGGTTGGATTACTGCACTTCATGAACTCAATTTACGCTTAGAAGTTTGATCACATTATTTGTGTATAATTGTTGATGTAATTGTTTGAGAGACCATCATATCATCTTGCAATTTGTAACATCGAGTTTAAAAGGGAGAATCTTATTCGTAATCTAAACTCATGACAACCTAGAACTGCACATCACTTTTATAGGGATAGTGTAGTGTCATCAAATCTTATTTATGTTTCATGCATTATCACGTACCATCAATAATAGAAATTTTACAATGAACATCATAGTTAAAACATGCAAATTAAGAGAAGATAATGGGTGTGGGATGGGTCTTAGTCAGACCCCCACATGGGCACTTAATTCGCATCATGCATAGTTATTAGATCAAGGAAATCTAAGTAATTAGGTCAAGGAAATCTAATTAAAACCACAATTGGTAATGGTGGATAGTAAACGGTCATTCGCCTTAATCAATCAATCAAGTTTTAATCACTTTACTTTCAATTTTACACTTGCAAAGTGTCACTCAAGAGTTATTGTTCAAAATTCGTTGTTCAATAAAATCTCTATCAGCACACTGCATACCAATATTGTGAATCATAAAGGAGCCACCGAACGACGACTATTGATTCTATTACAACTGTTGGGCACGAACAACCAGGGACTTCATAACTAACTTTACAATTAGCATCCCAAAGATGGTAACATTGTCGTACAAAAAGTAGATGTGATCTTAATACACCACGAATAACTTGGTCAAGTCAATAACATTTGTTATCACTTTGTACAATCAACAATGGATCGATAAATACAGGACTCAATTTCCCGAGGCACGTTTTTATTCCTGTTCTTGTGTGTATCGATGTATGTATACAAGGCATACAGCTCTTGTGCTGTGTATGCATGTATAAAAAAAAATCAGACTATATGAGATGATAAAGAATTAGACACAGACGAACCAGAAACGAGTAGATAAAAACTAAACCAACCAATTATATCATTTTCTCAATTTTTTCAAGTCTCCTCACTCTTTGCATCGACCGAGCAAGCAGTGTCAGAAAGACTCCTGCAGAGCACAATCACAAAAGATTAGATCAATTGCGTAACAAAATGAAACAGAAGATATCTTTATCTTGAACATTTCTTGAGTAACGAGTCACCTGCACCGATGAATGATCCGTTTGCAATAGCTTGACTGCCTTGACTGCTCAAAGTGACCCCTAGATTTAGCAGGGTTCCTCCTAGGACTGTATACATTGTTGCCATTTGGAGTATTCTTGCTTTCCCAGCAGCTCTTTCTGACTGCGCGCCAAATGTTGTTCTTTCATCTCAGATTAAAGAAGATGGCAGATCCAAGAAATTATCATGTAAAAGATGGTAAAAAAATTCACACCTCAAGCACCCGGACTCGAAGTTTCAGATCACCAGACTCAAGCTCTTTCACAAACTCCTCAATTTTCTGAACTCTGTATGGCATGGACATGGTATAGCTTCTGGCCTAAAATTACATATACAACTAAGTACTTTTACTACCAATTATAATACACCCGTTTCTCCTTCTACACTCCTCAGTTTGTTTCTATCTATAGATCCTGTTTTAGCTTATTCAATCTCATAGTTAGAAAAAATTGAGGAGTGCACGGGGAGAAATTGGGGTGTGAATCTCATAGCTTGTTCAAATTTTCCTTAAACAAGCAATCCAACTAAGCAAAGGTTATTTCTTTTAATATTTTTTTTATTACTTCCTTCAAACCAAAAGTCAAAAACGTGTAAAGAAATCAAGGAAAGACAGTTAATTCAGTGCATACATCATCGGCTTGTTTCCTTATTTCGTTTACAAGCTGCGTCCCAATGCGCTGCTTCTGTCTTAAGTCTAAGAGTTCCTGCATATAGTGTACAATATCAGCAATAATTTGAAACCATTGCCGAGGGAAACCCAAGATTGTTTATACGCAATGGACCTGGGCATAAGGTGCGGCAATCTTCACGAAGGAAAAATCTGGATTAAGAGTATAGCCTATACCTGAAACAAAGGTTGCCAGTAAGAATAGAGAAGATATATCAAGACTGCTCATTCTATCACATCATTGGATTGGAAACAATTCATTTTAACTAGGAGAAAACATAATCCAAATTTGAAACTTTCAATATTGTTTCAATGACCGGAGAGCTTTAGTTCTAGAATATCAGAATTTATATATATTGTAAATGAGTTATAAACACGTCTGGTACTTGAAAAAATCCTCAGAGAAAGAGAGAGAGCACCTTCAAGGGTTGAGAATGCCCTTAGAACAAAAGTAAATGTGGATGGAAACCGAAAGGGCTGATCTTGTGCAATTGCAAATAAATCCTGCAATTAAGAAAATCCCCGTCACCAAATTTAAACAATAAATGGGTTGGTTACAACAAAAAAGGTAAAATTATACAACATCTTGGTCAGCACAGTGACCTAAGTAAAGTAACCAGGACATCAGTTTTGTAACTGATTTTCAGTCAATCTCATTTCGTCTGGTTGAAGCCGTGTTTAGTGTTTTCCCACTCTTTATGAGAGCTGAAACTGGAAGCTTGGTTTCCCATGGTGCTACTGGCTATCTTCTTTAAAAGCATGCAAAACCGCATACACAAATGAGACGAGTTAACAAGAATTATGTACCTCCCCAATTGCAGAAAATGTTTGCGACCGATCCAGTGTCTGGCTTAACAAATTATCCAAAAAGTATTGAACCGATCTCCTTACCTAAAAATAACGGGGGAAAAGAGTGAGATAGATAGCACGAAATTCTTCAGAAAGTCATTCCATCAAGTGAGATTTTCCCTTTAACATGTATGAGAGTATTGGTAAGATGCATACCGATGACAGATCTCCAGTGGGCTGAAGTGCTCCAAGATCTATGAGGCAGTGAATAACCTGCAACAAAATCATATATAGTAAAGGCTCCTGATGAATTTAAATGCATGATCCTGAGTCATCCTACCGCTTAGATGAGCCAAGAGATAAAGAGTCAACACTTCCTAAGAAAAGAACAGATTGTTAATGCTTCTATTAAGAAGGAAAACTATAAGAAAGAAAGCAAACCTTTTTTGCATCTTTTTCATATACAGAATAGAAAAGTTCAAGCAGTCTCTCCCGGGTGAAAGATTTAATATCTCCCATCATGCCAAAATCATAATAGATTAGGGTTTCATCCACATCAATGGAAAGATTTCCTGGATGAGGATCAGCATGAAAGAAACCAGTTCTGAGTATCTGCATGAAAACAAAATCCAGCTAATAATTACATATGTAAGATATTTGACTCTGTAGAGGAATAGATGCATTCATTCAGCAGACGATAGTCATCATATCCAATGTCATGAGTAATCACGTGAGTTTGTTTAAAGAAGAACGAAGTTCCTGACCTGGATCAAGTATGCTTCAATAGCACGTGATGAAATTCGAGCACGATTATAACCCCGTGAATCTAGCATATCTAGCCGATTTATCTTAATGCCTGGCGACAGCAGAATGGAATCTTATCAACAACTACCATAAAAACACAAAATCGATGCTGGACAACATCAATACTACTGCTGAATTTTTTAGGCAAAACAAAGATCTGGACCAAAAAGGGAAGAAATAGAAACACATTAGTATAGAGTGAAACCTGGTACATACTCCAATGTCAACACCTTCATGGCAGTATAATCCCAAAAGACCATCTACAAAAGGAAATAAATGTCGTCAAGATATAACTCAGAAAGACAGTAAAAATGCAGTTTTATATCTGACAAGATCACAAGTTAATAAGGCATGTCTTCTGGTGTGTGGCAAGAAACATACAGGTACTCGAACCCAATTTTTATTGCGAAAGTCTCTGCGAAACCTGTCCGCATTCTTTCCTTCATTTATATAATCAATTTCTTGATACAAAATCCTGAAATCCATGAACAGATAAATTAAAGCATATTTTGCTAGAATTCTTTCAGAACTCCCAAGCAAAACTTAGAAATAAATAGTGCCAAAAAAAAAAAGAAAAAGTTAATAATTGATCGACTACTATCATAATTTTTTATCAGTTTCTTCATTACCAAAATAAATCTTTTGTGCTTAACAGACATGAAGTCCTCCACATGATGGAATCGGGGGAATCAACCGATAAGCTTTTTATTGTTATTGTGCTTAAACTAACAGTTCCATGGACTATCAATAATTTACAAAATAACAACAATGATATACTTATGACATACGTGGCACATTCTTCATATATACCGATCCAGTCTCTTGTTGGACCACCAAGGGTTTCACTTTTCTGAAAATATTCTGCAATTAGCTTCAAATTTCCTGGAAGAAAGGAGCAAAAGGTTAAAGAGATAACAAAAACTACTTAATTCAAATTTGTGGCATCAGAGATCTACTCAGAAGTATGAAAAGCATGTCCTCTAGCTAGACTTACCATAACACAGAACTACAAAAAAGGGGAAAAGAAAACACAATAGAATTTAGAAAAGAGAAAAAATTGGTTCATCTGGTACTTAGTAATTACAAGCAACTGACTGGTAGATATATAACGTATGTACTCACGTAAATCAATGTCAAAAAGCTTCTTGAGACCGGGCCTTTGAACCTTCACGACTACTTTCTCTCCATTATGCAGGATAGCCCGATGAACCTAAAGTCATAAGTCATCAATATTCAAACTAAAAGTGAATAATCTCAAATAAAAATTTAATTTTTATGTGGCGATGGACAAATTAAATTTTCTTTTCACTATTATATTTCAAGTTCAGTTCTGTATTCTGTGATGAACTTAGAAAGTAAAAACTATGGACAGAAATTGATATTGAAAATTAGTCATGAACTGAACACCTGACCAAGACTAGCGGCAGCAATTGGATGGTCCTCGAACTCCTTAAACAATACATCAATGGAAGCACCTAGTTCAGTCTCAATAAAGCCTTTTGCTTTCGCTGGTGAGAAGGCAGGAACCCTATCCTGAATTATAGTACATGATACTCACATGAATTACACTAGGAAAACTCAGCAAAATTATCAAAAACATAAACACTCTTATTGCTTGAGAGCCTAATAAACAAATATGAATCTTAAAAGTTTAAGAACATAATAACTACTCAGAAATATTGTAACAGGAATAAAAATGAACCTGTAACTTGACAAGCTCATCCACGAACTCACGTGGAAACAGATCTGATCTTGTTGAAGACAATTGTCCAAGTTTGATAAAGGTTGGGCCAAGCTGCAGTACTCGCTCCCGGAGCCATGAGGCAGTTTTTCGCCTTCTGTTTTTCTGAATGAGAGAATTTTACAAAAATTTAAAATTGAACAAAAGAAACAAGTACTCCACAAAACCAACAAACTGACAGGACACTTGGGCCAGAAACGACAAAATTAGGGATTCAACATAGCAGGGACAACAAGGCAGCCATGGAAAAGTCCCAATACCCACCTGCTTCACTTCTGTGAAACCTCCTATGTATGCCCATTTTGAATTTTCAAAAAGAACACGGACTCGCAGAGAGAGAACAAATGACCATACATCTGCACTCCTTTGCCAAGAATTGTAATTTTCATTTGCCCAACTGAAGCCCTCATCCGAGGGCAAAACCTTCAGCTCCTCCATTGGGGGAAGTTTATTATTCGGTCTAGGTTTTTTTGTCTTGACCAAGCCTGGAGTAGGACTTGTTCTAACTAAACCAGCTCCATTAACAACCTGCTTTCTACCAGTCACTGTCTCAACAACCTTATTAGTGGACGAGGTTGTTCTTTTCCCAACCTCACTAGCTGGTACCATTTTCACAGCTCGTCCATTGTCACCCAATTTTGAAGATGACCCAGCCTGTCGCATTTGCACTTGAAACCTAATAGATTGTCCAGAGTTACTCTTTGGTCTCCCGGACTTAAGGGATTCATGAACTGAAATTGAACTTGAGAAACAAAGACCGTCTGCTGCCTTTCCATGACTTATACACTCCACATTTTGCAAATAGCATCTGTTTGTAGCCAGTACTGCAGCCATCTATGATGCAAATACCTGTAGAATATAATGAACACACAACCGTTAACCAAATAGTGAATTTGGAAAGTGAAAGATCACAATTTGGCCTTGAATCAAAGCAACATATAAACGTAGCCTTAAATCACAGAAGATTACTGAACAGGAAAAACGCGAAAATTGTTGTACCAACGCAAGATTTTGTATTTTGAAGATCCTAAAATGATGATAATGCTGCAAACGAACAACTCTGGAACTCAAGCAAGATATCAGACCAGAATAGCCGAGCCAAGGAAGAATCTGAGCATCTTAGCTAGACACTGAAAATACAGAGAATACTGAAAAGACTTCATCTTAGAGACAGTTTAACTCAATCAACACTGAAACAGAATTGAGATTGGATATAAATTATAAATAGATTCATATACAATTACAGAAAAAGAAAAAAAAAACTCAATTGATCACTGCAAACCCAATCAAATTGAACTAGTCAGAAACTGCATGCACCAATGTCTCAATCATCTCATATTATCATTGCATTTGGTTTTGGAGGAGGAATCAAAGGGTGAGAAAAGGACAAAAAATAAATTGGAAATGATTATACTTCTTATTTCTCTTGTTCTTCAACATTGACAAAGAAAGATATTGAAGTCAAATATTCCGGAAACAACAGAAAGCACAATACTTTTTAATTTCCCATTAATTTCCTAAGAAACCAAACAGGACCCAGATGAAAGCATCAGAAAATGCATACTGGGTAACAAGGAATCGAAATCAAAGCTCTAAGCCCTCCAGAATTCTTGCAATTTTGAGCTTGGAATCTGCGCTTTCGGAGCAATATTTAATGGGGTTTAAGCTAACATCAGACAAACAAAAAAACATAAAACCAGTAACAGAAATGGAGCGGCAAAGAGCATGTAAGAAGGTGACCTGGCGTGTCAAAGCGTCTAATTCTATGCGTGTTTGTTCAGGGAATTTGACGTTAACGACAAAAACTGGAAATGGGATATTCAACTGGCGCCATTCGGTTTCGTGGTACGTGTTGCCGTGTTGGACTTCAAAACATTTGGCCATTCATCTGGCGTGGCAATTTCTCCCACAAGAAAATTGCGATTGGCTCTGCTCCAATTACAGACCAGAAAAAATATCGTGCAGAAATTTGTGTAAATAGTTAAGATTCTGGTGGCTTGATGTGGACTGTGGCACTACCATAATTATTTGAGGGTATTGTACTAATGTTTATGTATTACATGATGTTTCCTCCATTTGACTTATCAAAGATAGAAGGGATTTTAGTCTTCTTGGAATAAATACGCAGGCATGCAATTATTTAGTTACAAAATGGTTTGAATGGAATTGTGGATGTTGGGTGTCCTTAAGGCTGATTTCTGACCTTATGATTGTGCGATCAAGTAAGGAACCTCTTCTTGGTCTGAGTTCTTTCAGTCTCTCGGGGTCAAGGATGCTTAGGCTTTGAACTTATATATTTTTATATTTTTTTATGAGAATGAAATGCAAGGCGATAATTAAATCGAGTAAGAAAATTAATTATGCTTAAAAAAAATAAATTTAAACGTAAACGTAATAAATTGATACTTAAATAAAAAGCAATAATTAAAATTAAAGACAAGGATAATAAACTAAAATTAACGAAGCAATTAAGTAAAGCTATTAAACGAACGTTAATGAAACAAACTTGAATCGAAATAAAAATTGAATAAGAATAAACTTGAATTAAAAAAAATAATAATTAAAAGTATTCTGAAAAATAAACTTACTCTAGAAAATGAAGAACTTGACTAACTAGAACTTGAATATGAAAATCTAGTCTAAAAATTGAATAGGTGTAAGATAAGAGTAAGTTTGTGTGTTGATGTCCTCTTCTTCTCTTCACCTTGGCTATTTATAGGGTTATGCCAACACACGAATTAGTCATGCTTGGCCTCTACTCCACTGACTTGAAAACCTTCCTTGTTGAACCACCCAAACTTTTCAAGTTGAGCCACCCAAAATCCTTCCAAATTTGATCCGCCCGAAATCCTCGGACTGGAAGAAAAACTTGCCTTGCTAAGCTAACTTGATTCACAGTGGATTGATTCCGAAATGATTTGACCGAGATTTTCAACCAAAACCCTCCATTTTGGGAAGATTCTAGTTTGACATCATCTTAGTTTGATTTATTTCCTACTTCGACCATTTGGAAATCACGGTCGGGTGAGGATCGACGAGAACCGAGCCCGTATCCATATTTTCTTTCAAGTTTTGGGTCGAGTCGAAGAACTAGATTTAGTAACACTAAATCTCAACCCCAATTTGATTGAGTGTCATTGGACCATTTGTCAGGACCCGTCCCAAATATCACCTCGATACCCGGGACGAACCCTGCTCCCGTCTGACAATCACACTCAAAGTACCACAAGAACCTCAAAATAACCAAAAGCATAACTATCAGACAAGGGAGTAAATATAATACAACTGTAGTACAGAGCATAGCGTTATAAAAAACAGGCACAAAAGTCCTACTAGGCTAATCTTGCAACGGAAGAACGTCGTAAAGCTCTATGCCTCGGTCCCTGCCTCAACGTTCACCCCAGCGCTATTACCACGACCTGGAGGGTAAATTAAAACCAGAAAGTGTGAGTGGACTAAAAGAAATAAGAGTTTCAAACAAAATTTAGAAACAACAAGGATTAAGAAAACAATAAGATTTTTCCCTCCGTTTTAAAATAAAGTATGCATGCCTAACGAAGTATCAGAAAACCACAACATAAAAGAGTATAACAAATATGCTAAGATCATATCATAAAAACCAATTCCACATGTGTCAAGTCTGATCAAACCTGCTGGGTCTATCCGAGTCTTTAAACTCAAATCAGGCCTCAAATGTAATCCGAGTCTTTAAACTCAATAGGCCTACGTGGGTAATATCGTAAATATCCGAGTCTTTAAACTCAATCCGGGCCCGTCCCCCGTCAATCAGAATCGGGGTCTTTAAACCCAATATCCAGATTCAGCAAATCCAATCCAAAACCGATTCTAAATCCATCTCCAAACCCGAATCCGAAATCACTGGTCTGATGCCCTTCCGGCATCCAGAACCGTCATTCCGAACCCAAATCCGGAATTCCACTTTTTCAATCTTAAAACCAAATCTGGATTCTCGAAATCCGATTTTAAAATCAAAACCGTGATCACCAAAATCATGTCTCATAATCCATTTATAACCATCAGAAAACACTATAGATTGAAAACCCAAAAGTCTAGCATCAAAATCAGAAATCCAGTTTTTCTCGAAAAACATGCAAAAACCCGAAAAAATGTCTCGAAAAACGTGCAAGTATATAAACCACATATAACATCATTAAAAAGCATAGAAAAATACTTAAAATCATAAAACATAAATAAAAACAGTTAGGCATGCTCGTAAGAAAAGAAAGAGTATATTCACGAGTCAAAAAGTGTCAATCGCGCTCCTCGACCGTCTCAGGCGTCTCTCGTCCTGTCAATAATCACCAAATAGGGTCATAAATACGTCAAATACGCTAACCCTAATTTCCCCAAATTTTCGGGAATTTAAACATAATTTAAATTTAAACCCTAAACCATCCGGATACTCGAACTATCCCGAAACAATGTCCGATTTCCCCGAAACTTGTCCCAATGGACTCCTTATAACTTTTAGACTAAAAACCATGTTGGAAGGTTGCTCAGAATCCTCCCCACGCGCCCTCACGCACCGCCCAAAGTGGCTGCGTGTGGGCCTCACGCGCTGTTACAGTGTCATCGTCTTCCTCGAGTCAGGCGGTTCGACTGTACTGAACCGGCGTGACCGGTTCGACTGTACTGAACCGGCGTGACCGGTTCTCTGCAATTCCTCCATGATTTTCCACCCTTTCAATCCCACAAGCTTCTTCCAGTTCCCAGCAATCCATTCCTGTCCTAAAACCTAGAAATCAAGGCCTGAAACCCGTCGTCTTCAACCTTGGAACAAAACTGCCCATTAGCCCTGTTTTGGTCTCCGGCCACCAAGACCTTCCCCCGTCACGGCGACCATCCTAGACGACTCCTAGGACCTTCCTGAGCCTCAAACCACTCACCAAAGTCCTCGACTCTAACCCAAAGTCCACGACTTTCGAAATGAAGAAAACGGGAAAAACAGGGGATTTAGGTCTCACCTTCGATTCGTCCTCCGCCGTCTACACCGCCGTGTACCACGGTGTCCACTGAGTCCCCTGCAGCCGTCTTAGCCTCCTCTCAGCCTGGATTGGGCCAACACACGGCACAACCACCGCCAAGTTTCCACGACCCTCTCTGTTTTCTCTGAAAATCAAACCTCACCACCCCGTGTTTCTAGCACGATTTCACTCCCAAAACCCAGTCACCAGCCTCTCTTCTTCTCTCTGTCACTCTCACAACTCACAAAATCTCACACACTCCCTGTATCGATCACATTCTCCACCGCCTTACCTCTCTGTTTCTGTTCTTCCAAGACTAAATGCACGGTTTAAAATCGTGCAAAGTGTGCCCGTGTGCATTATAAACACTCCTAGAACCATCTGGTCACTACCACGTGTCCAATTCCTATGGACCAAAACCTAAATATCCAATCCCACTCAACCAAGTTGCCTTATCTGATTGGTCCTAAAGGAAAAAGACCAAAATGCCCCTAAGTTTAGAAATTACCATTTTGCCCTTCAACTTTCCAGACCCATAACTAATCCGTCCGACGTCCGATGACAGTGTGCCGCCTGTCGTTGTACTCAGGACGTCGAGACCTATCTAACGGTTCTCGGTCTACGTGAAAATCAAAAGTCCACTAAAAAGTCAACATTTTCCTCTATATTACGATAACGCCCTCAATCTTCCGAACGTCATAACTTTTCCTCCGATTGTCCAAATCGGACATGCCACCTGTCTACGGACTGGTGACGTCCTAAACTACGTCACGGTCAATGGTCAACACTCATCCAACCTGTAAATCAAAAAGTAAACTTTTGACACACTATTCATAAGGGCAAAATCGTCCTTTTATACAAATCTTTACAAAATTACATTTGTACCCTTCATGAAGGTACGGGTTGTTACACCATTAGTGTCCACCACTTTACTTTTTGGTCTAAAAGCCACACGACCTAGCCAACAATCAGACCACATGATTGACCCAGCCAAGGACTTTTATTAAGGTTGGCTCGGCCAAGGACTTTACTAGGGTTGACTCGGCCGAGAATTTTTATCAAGGCCGCGGCCAAAGACTTTTACTAAGATTGGCCCGACTGAAGACTTTTACTAAGGTTGGCCCAGTCGAAAATTTTTATCAAGGCCAACCCGACCAAAGATTTTTACTAAGGTTGGCCCGGCCAAGGACTTTTACTAAGGTTGGCCTAGCCAAGAACTTTTACTAAGGTTAGCCCGGCCAATGACTTTTACTAAGGTTGGCTCGGTTGAGAGTTTTTATCAAGGTTGGCCGACCCGGAAATTTGTAATTCTTCTCTCTTTTTCCAACATCACAAACATAATACATATATATATATATGTGTCATGTAGAGTGTAGGTTTGGCTAGGCTAATAGTAGGAGGGCAAGTTGGATATAACTTTTACACAAAATATTATGTGTTGTTGTGACTTGATAAGAAAGATTTAAAAAAAAAAAATTAACCAAGCCCAACACCCCAAACTCCATATTCGGCCGAACCTACAAGCAAA
The DNA here is from genome assembly GCA_032719365.1 of Prinsepia uniflora. Lineage (NCBI taxonomy): Eukaryota > Viridiplantae > Streptophyta > Magnoliopsida > Rosales > Rosaceae > Prinsepia > Prinsepia uniflora. The sequence goes on from CM064867.1 coordinate 35,035,123, forward strand.
AGGGAATAAAAAATCTTCTTCCTCCCACTATTTAGTTGTACCCTCTTACTTACTTTCTCTTCATCAATCAACAAATATTTATGTGATGGAGATGTATGTAGTGTGACTTGACAATAGGGATGTTAAAAAAAACAAAACACAACACCCCAAACTCCTTTTGGCCGAAACTATAAGCAAAAAGAGAGAAAAACCTCTTTGCTTCCAATATTTGATTGTACCTTCTCACTTACCATCTCTCGATCAATCAAACATCTTTTGATTGCTTTGATTTTCTTCCCAAACACAAGCAACCATAAGGAGAGAAAAATATCCCCCTTACAAATAATCCAATCTGCAACCTACTTTGCCAACCTCTTTTAAATATTCTAGCCAGTCCCCCTTTACTTCAAAAAATATTATTGCACCCTTACTTCATCAAAAGTCCCTAGCCAACCCCTTTGAGAAACTCCCAGCTAGCTACTCCAAGGCATTCCAGCCAAAAATACAAGCAACGAGAAGCAATTTCGGCTACCCACAAGGAGGAAAGCCAACATTTTCTTCTTCCAAAAGTGCCCAGCCAAAAATACAAGCAAGAAGAAGCAATTGTCCTCTTTCTCTTACCCGAAAACATAAGCCAAGAGAAGGAAAGAAGCCCCCTCGCTTCTGTCCGAAATTTCACCAACAACCCAGTTGAAAATCCACCATTTGCTTCATATATTGGGTGAGTGGGAAATTTCGCACCAGCACCAAACACATAAAAATTTTGATTACAACGTATTTAGCATTCAAGAAGATGATGAATTAGTATTACAATTTAGTGATATTTATATATGTTAAATAAGAGATTTTAAATTCAAGTATATAGACTTGTTTGGTTAAGTTCAATGTATTTTGAATATAAATTTATCTAATTCAATCCATTTAAAATAGTAGAATCAGAAAATGGAAGTTTTGTTTTCTATGTCTAAACATATATGATTTTCTCATCTTAAAACTGAATTTATTTTGACATCCTCAATATACTGAATTTGAAAAATTATTCAATTCAATCCTCCACACTAAGATCATTATATATTTATGTAAAGTTCGATATTTATTGCCCGACACATTATTCAAAAGTAACCAAAATTGCACCTCCCCTTAAAATTATATTTAGAATAAATTATTGTTATATATTAAAAAATAGATTTTTACTTCAAATGCACCATATTCTTGAACCAAAGTGACACTTTGCACTCTATTCTTATTATAGGTGTTAAGTTCACCATGTTCTCACTCAGTTATTGAAAATTGATGATTCTTCGATATTTCTGTCAAATAGACGTCAAAAAGTTGACGTGGCTCCTATATGGTTTAAACAATGCTGAAAAAAAAGCATAATAATAACTTCATCACTTTTTTCTTTCTATTCTTCAAGATTTAGGTTTTTCTTATTGTGGACCTAGGAATTTAAAGAAGAAAGAAGATGAAACCATTGGATTAAGGATTCAATCCTCTTTTGGATAATCCGGCCTAAAACCACAAGCTTGGCTGGATTGTGAATCCTATGACTTTGGTGGTGGGGTTTTTTTAATGGATTCATGAGCTTGTAATTTTATCAGATTTATGGTGTTTAAGTTCAGGACTTGGTCCAATGTTAGCCATTACAGTTTCTTATGGGGAGAAAGTTCCAATGTTTTGTGGTTTAAAGTTAGATGGGTCTCATCTAGCGAGTTTCTATTGATCAAATTCGGCAATAACATATGGAACTCTGAGTCGTTTCCCATTTATTGGTCTAACTACTGATTGAAAAGGAATTTCCAACAGAAGCATTAAAAAGAGTTGACATTGAAATCATAAGGAATTCACAACATAAACAAGAAATCAAATAGAGACATTAAAGAAGAAGAATAATATCATTAACAACTAATTTGTATATATGGGCAAAAATACACTAAGACCAATAAAAGGGTGTTCAGATAAATTACAAAAAAACTCCCAATTTGTAAATAATGAATTATTTTGATGATCAAAAAACAAAAATCTAGAACGGAAATTAAAAAAAATCTTGCAGCAAGCAATTCCAATTCTTGATCAAGAATTCAACATGTTGATCATCATCATCATCGAGAATTCAATTACTAACTGCAGTCCTCTGAATCTTGAACACCAAAACCGCACAAGCAACCAAGAACCACCCTACCTGAACACAAAGGCATGGTGGCGTTGCTTTAGACCTTGATCCCATTTCGCTGATTTCATTGGTGGGTGAAACTGGCGCCGACGGCTTCTCCTCTGGATTGGGCTTCGGTAGAAGGCTAAGTCCATCGCCATAAACAGAGCACTGAAGAATGTTTTTGACGTCGTGAACTGCTAAGTTGGTAGTGACGTAGAAGCCGGGATGAGTGACTGAAGTGTCATCGAGGGTGAAATTGGAGCTAGAGGTGTTGGTGAGAAGGATGGACTTGTTAGGGAGTAGAGTGGGAAGTCGAGATTTGGGCTTGAAGAGCATTAGCTCGTCGAAGGTGCGATGTTGTAGGACCACATGGTAAGGAAACATAAAGGAGTCAGTGGCCAGTTGGCAGTTCAAGGAGTCTTCTTGAGGGATGAAGAAGGCTGCGCTCAAAGAAAGGACTAGTGGGCTCGCTCCAGTAAAGGTGCTAACCCATTTGCCGATGTTCACAAACAAACCCATCACCAGCAGTTAGACCAATAAACGGGAAACGACTTGGAGTTCCATATGTTATTGCCAAATTTGAACCATAGAAAGTCACGAGATGAGACCCATCTAACTTTAAACCACAAAAAAATAGACAATTCTTGACATGACCCATCCCCAATCCCCCTGGATTAACGGATAAGCTATGCTCCCATCTAACCTACATGCAACACGAAGGCTAAACATCCGTCTAACCTCCATGGAACACGTAAGCCATACAAGGGATACCCAGGCTAACCGTCCAAAATTAACTTACGACTTCCCAGAGTGCGCAGAAACCAATGTGGATCGCGTGTGTGATGTCTCTGTGTCACTAACAACAGCCCGCACAAAAACAGGGCATTTCACCGACATACCCATCTGCCGTCGCCGTCGTGCCCCACCGTGGCCATCATCATCTTAGTCTTACCTTTTTCTCTCACTCCACTTCACACATCATGGACACATAATGGAGTTTTAGAGGGTTGGGTTCACAATTCCCTTCTTCTCCTCTGTTTTTATGTCTGTGTTCGTCCAAAACTCGTGCAACCATGTCCACCATTTAAAAAACCGTATAAGGCGATGAGAAAGAGACTTCCATCGCTTTCCAGTGAGGGACATGTGTCCCAAAAACATTGGGCACACATCTTAAGGCACCAGGTGTCCCAATATTACTGGGCACAAATCCCAGCAAAATGACCAAAATGCCCTTGAAGCTAAATTACCAAAATACCCCTCAAATTTCGAGACCCATAACTTCTTCCTCGAATGTCGAAATCGGATGTGCCGCCTATCTACGGACTCGTGACGTCCCGAACAACATCACAATCATCGGCCAAAGTCCGTTTGACCGCTCGAGTCAAAAGTTAACGTTTATCCCGAAATCCGGGACAGGTTGTTACAATTCTCCCCTTAAGAAACTGCAATGGCTAACAGTGAACCAAGTCCCGAATTTAAACACTATATATCTGATAGAATTAAAAGCGCAAGAATCCATCTAAGAAAAACCCCATCACCAAAGTCATAGGATTCACAATCCAGCCAAGCTTGTGATTATAAAAATAGAGGATTAAATTGACACGACCCATCCCAATCCTCCCGGGATTAACGCAGGACGTGCCATGCTCCTATCTGACACCACGTGCCAGACAAGGGATAGCCCAAACATTGGCCCTCTCAAGGCTTCTAGAGTGCTAGGATCTATGGAGGAATGTGATGTCTAGGTCTTTGCCGTAGCCCGCATCCACCATCAACCTGAATGGTATTAAAAACCATGAAAAGCTTTGAGTGGACGAAAATAAATATTTTAATAAAACACATTTCACGAAAGGCATTTATATCCTCCATTAAAAAGCATACATGCATTCGAAAACCAGTTATCTCAACCTTTACTTTAAATCAAATCATAGGCTTTGGAAATCATATCATGGTGAAAACATTGTTTAATCAAAACCATTTCCTTTCTCCAATCATTAGGGCCTTAGCCCAAAACCATAAATCCATGTGGGAACTCAGCCCAAAACCATTAACACAGAAATACCAATCCAGTAAAATGTAGTTTAACCAATCCTCAGCATCCTAGATGCTTGACATCCTAAATGTCATAATTTCACAGTCCTAAGCTACGCTTGCTGCTCGGAGGTCTCAAGTCTGAGTCTCCCTAAGGTCCACCTAGGTCAATGAGCCTCCTTGGGGGGAGGTTTTGCCCTCATGCAATCCTTATCTTGAGCCTCTCTACGTCAGCCTCTATGTGGTCTCTCCGTAGGGTGACCCCTCTCAGGCAATGCTCTGTGACTACTCCAGTGTCCCTAACATCTAGAGAAGACAATCCACACAGAAGGATGGTATAGTTAAAACCCTAGTCAAAACCATTTCAACATGGTCTCAAACCAAGGTACAACTTCCATAAACCATTTCCATAAAACTTTCCAAGTCCAAATCCATTTAGGGTCTTAGCCCAAATCCAAAACCAAAACCAAAACCAAAACCAATTCCACTAGGGTCTCCAAACCCAAAATTACATTTCATAAACCTCAAATGGGACTAAGGCCCGATACCATAAACCAACCGTGCCTTAAGCCCGATAGTATAAACCAAATGGGCCTCCAGCCTGATAGCTCATTAAACCAAATGGACTTCAAGTTCGATAGTTCATACGTCAAATGGGGTATCAAGCCCGATTCCATATTTCCAAATCCGAAATCATTCCATTAATCAAACTATTGAAAACATAAGCACGTTTAAACCCAATATAAAACCATAAATCTCGGGATACGTGCAAATACGTAAATACCAAATACCAAATACCAAAATCATATGGACTCAAAGCATTTAAAATCAGAGAAATAAAACATATAAAATAATTATGCATGCATCATATTTAGAAAACAAATGTCCACTCACAAACCGTCCTTACTACGCCTCAAAATCCGTACCGAAAGCCTCTCCGGGCTAATCCAACCTCTTTGGATCATCTGAACCTATCCAAATCACACTCAAAGGTCACTAACCATCTACACAAGTCCTAATCATAAACCCCCAAAATTCCCAGAAAAGTCAACTTATCCCGAACACACTTCCCTAGGCTAAAATCCTCAATTTGACCAACCTAACGATCTTTGATTGACTTGAAACCGCCGCCATTGGATTCATATCGTCAAAACCTTTAAAAAGATACTGGTCCAAGCTCGAGATTCGCATCCATGTGCGCCCACGTGCGAGTCAAAGTCAAAGTCAATGTTGGTTAAAAAGTCAACGGTCAGGTCAATGATCAACGGTCAGGTCAATGCTAACGTCAACCGTGATGTCATCCTAACAGCTGTTAGGTCTGACATGTGTTAGAACTTACAGGTGCCAAGTGTCAGTAGCCGGTTGGTTCACGTCACTGACATGTCAGTGACACGTGGCACAATTTGAATGGTCCACGTTACTAACATGTCAGTGCTGGCTGGGCATTAACTGGGCCACATGGCCTGACATCTGACATGTGTAATCATCTCCTACCTTTCGTGGCTTAGACCCATTTACCTAAACTGGGTTGCGTAGACCCGCGACCTTGATCCGGTCAAAACTCACTCATCTTACCACCATTCCACGCCATTTTTTAACCCTTAGACTCGTAATGATGTAATGACCCGTCCCAAATTCTGAGATTAGATTAGTGACTAATCACGATTAGTGAGGCTACTCCGTGATTAGTTGGGAGAAATCGGACGAACGATGCGAAATGACCGTTTTGCCCCTAATCGTGGCAAAATGTTGACTTTTCGATCGGGCGGTCAAATGGACTTTGACCGATGACCGTGACGTAGTTCGTGACATCACGAGTTTATAGACAGGTGGCACGTTCAATTCTGACGTTCGAGGAGGAAGTTATGACGTTGGAAGTTTATGGGCCTTTTGGTAATTTTAGTTAAATGTGGTCAAATGTTGACTTTTTAACCGGGATGTCCGATGGCCGAGGGCCAAGGACCGTTACGTAGATAAGGACGATACGAATCCATAGACAGGCGGCACGTCGAATTCGGACGTTCGACGACGAAGTTACGGTTCACGGAAGTTCCAGGATACTATTCATAGTGACTCGTTTTACGAGGCACTTTTGGACTTTAGTGGACCCAGTTGCTTTTCAGCAACCAATGGATGAGTGACAAGTGTCACTCATCCACTGGATAACACATTACATACATGCACTTCATACTTGCTTTTTCATTTGGATCAAACCCGAAACCCCCCCCCCCCCTTTAACCGTGCAAACCGATTCCCCTTCTTCCCCAAACCTCATCATCCGTGGCTGGAGTGTGAAGGGAGATGAGAGGGGGTCGTGAGGTGATGAAGATGGTGGCTGAAGGACGGGCTGGGCCGCCGTGTGCGGCGGTGGAGGCCACGGGAAACCGAGAGCTCGGTAAGGCCCCATTTTCATTTTATTTCGTTTTGTGCATTAGGACCTGTTTTGGATGGTTTGGTTGAGATTATTAGGATGTTAGGAGAGTGAGGGGACCATTTTTGATGGTTGTGAAGGGCAGTGCAACCCGGGGGATAATCGAAAAATTTGGACTGATTGGGGGAGGATTGGACTGACGGGTTTTGTGGGGTTTTTCTTAGTTTTCTTGATTAGAATAGATAGGAAACGGTCACGCCGGTCACGCCGGTCACGCCGGTGCAACCCGGGGGATGAAAAATGGAGGAGTAGGAGCACTGAACCGGTCACGCCGGTCCAGGCTGGTTCAAGTTGCAGAGAATCGGTTCGATCGCTGGAGCTGGTGACACTGTGCAGGGCGCGTGAGGCCCACGCACAGTGGCTTCTTGGGGTACGTCAGGGCGCGTGGCACAAAATTTAAGGAAGGTTCCAACATACGAAATCATCTATTCGATGTAACAGACATTTTGGGATTGGTTTCGTGTCAATCGGACATCGTTTCGATAGTTTTCAAGGTGTCGGAAGATTTAGGGTCGGTTTAAAAATAGTTAAAAGTTCGGGAAATTTACGGGGCTTTGGTAGGAGGTTAATTAAGTAGTTAGTAACCTTCTATTAAAATTTGGACAGGTTTGGGAGTCCCCGTGATAGTGATCGGCTCGGGAGAGCTTATAGCACGTAAATCGAGGCGGCAGTTCGGACGGTCTGTGAGTGGACGTTGTTTTCTAAATTGGTGCATGCATAAATGTTTATTATATGTTTTATTACATGTTTGATCATGCCAAGAGAGCATTTGGACGTGTGGTTACGTATATGCACGTATTTCGAGGTTTCGGCCCTATACGGTTCCTATACGGGTCTGTAGGTCTTTATTGGTCTGAATGAAATGGTTTTGGATTTCCAAAAGGATAATGAATGTGTTTTGATGAGTTTGATTTGGATATTTGTAAATTATATGGTTTCACGTATTTCGAGGCGATTTACGTGCTTGCACGTAAATCGAGGTTTTCTATTTTTACACTGATTTTCCATTCTTGTGGTTTTGGATATGATTTCATGAAATGATTTTGGATTTGAAAAGGTAATTCTCGGACTTGAGGTCCATTTAATTTACGGAATCGGGCCGGAGGCCCAGTTGGTTTACAATTCGGACCGAAGGTCCAGTTTCTATGTGGATTCAGGCCTAGCGCCCAATTATGTGTTACAAATGGTTTTTATGGTTCATGACGGTTTATGGGAACCGGCATGAACCCTTGAAATGGATTTATGGGTCATGACGGTTTATGGGAACCGGCATGAACCCTCAGAAAGGATTTTATGGATTATGACGGCTTATGGGGGCCGGACATGAATCCTTGAAAGGTTTCAAGAATGATTTCAAAAAGTTTTTTCATATTCCATCCTTTATATATGATTGTCTCCTCCGGGGAGGGTCGTTGGCCTGGGTGGACCCCGGAGTAGTCACGGAGCACTGACTGAGTGAAGTCGCCCCCCAGTTGGGTTCCTTACTCTCAGGATGGGCATGGTTCGTTACCTCCAGGGAGGGTCATTGATCTACTGACATTGACCTGGGTGGACCTTGGAGAGACTTGGGTTTGAGACCCCGGTTAGCACACGTGTAGCTTTATTTTACCGTGATAGGTTCTGGATATGAAATATAATGGATAAACATGATTTCAATTGGTTTTGGGAAATTATGGTTATAATGATAAATGGATTTGGGCTGAGATCCCACATATGTTCACTGTGTTATGGTTTTCTGTAAATGGTTTTGGGCAGGAGCCCGTGTAACTTGTATTTATAGAATTTGGGGCTGAGATCCTAATTATGGTTGTTTAAACTTATGTGTTTGGATAAATGGTTTTACTATGCATGCATGCTTTTAGTGGAGGGTATAAAGGTCTTCTTATGGAAATTTTTTTATAAACTCTTTATTTTTGTCCACTCACAGTCTTTCTGTTTTTAATACCCTTCAGGTTGGATACGGTGTGGACTGTAGCAGAGATCGAGATATCACATACCTCCTCCGGATCCTGGCGTACTCTGATAGCCCGGGAGGGCAAAGGTCGGAAGTATCCCTTGTCTCACACTCCATGTCAGACGGGAGCAGGGCCATCCCGCGTTAATCCCGGGGGGATTGGGATGGGTCCTGTCAGCGTTGTATCAGAGCATAGGATTGCTCGTAGGATGCTTATCAGAGCGGGGTTGTCTCTATTCGAGCAACCGTGCAGCTCTTGGAGTATGTACACAGGTCGAGGATGTGATATCTCAATGGGCTACAGTTTGTGGTCAACCTGATGTTGGGATGCCGATACGATAGTTAGTAGGATTGAATCGTGTATGTCTTGGTTCGGTACTTGATGCTGGGGTTGCCATAGTTCTGTCAAGGTTGACAGTGTGGGACCCTATGGAAGGATTAATGTATTTGTACTTGAGAGTTTTGGTCGTGATACGATTAGTTGGGATCGTCTTCACGATGTCGTAGGATCGGTTCCGACGACTGGTTGGGAGTTGTGACTATCTGATGATCGGATTTGGTTGAGTTAGATGGATTTACTGCAGTCTGCAGTTAGCAATTGGATTCGGGGAATCCTAGTTGGATTGTTGGCAGGATTGGATTGACGTCCTTACGATGTCAAGACCGCGGAGATGGTTAGATTGTGGATTGTACTGCAGTTGGTAGCTTGCAGTTGGGTTCAGAGTGACTCTAGGTGTGATTGTGGAACCCTACCTTGGGTGTATGGTTCGGAAAGGTGAGTTGACGAGTGGTTTGACTTGGATGACTATTCGGAGTAGGGTTCGTTAGTCGGTCTAGTCATGTCAGCTTGTGTTGGGACTGCACTTCGCAGTCGAGGTTGTACTTATCGGTTAAACCTATTTGGTTGTCGTGCTACTTTGGTAGTGATGGACAGTTGGTACAACTAAGGTCGTGGGCGACCTGGTAGACGACATTGGTTGAGTCGAGTTACGACTGGTTAGTGATTGGTTGGACAAGTTATCAGGGTTGGTACTTGTCGATGGAATCCCGGAGCGGGGATACCAAGTAGTTGGTATAGGCGGTAGATTCCGTTGGATGCGGAGTCTGGATATCGAGATTTCTGGTAGTTAGGTCTGCACGAGGTTGTGGTAGACGCTACTATCAATGGATGTAATTGAGTCTTATCAAGTCGAGTCGACTCAGGTTGCCGTGACGATTGTGACGATGGGATTGTCAGTCGTGACGATGATACGAGGTGTGTGAGTAACGTATTTGTATGAGCAGTGATTCTGGATCCGACTCGGTTACGGCTGAGTGCGATCGCAGAATGAGACGGGGACGTTCAGGGGACGTTTCCTTTTCTCGTATGAGTTGTCAGGGTGACTGTACCCAGAGTTGTCGGGTACGAGAGAGGCAGAGTTTCTCCCATCCAAGCAGAGGTACGGGAACGTCGCTCGGTATGAGCGGAGATCTAGAGTTGTCTGTTTCACACACTTGATGCTGTTACTGATACTTGTGTGTTGGAGTTAGTGATAGTGCTGGTACTAGTGTTGGTACTGGTGCCGGTGTTTGTGATGACGGTGAGTCGCGAATCGGGATATGACTCCGTCAAGATGAGTATATGTTCGGTATCTGTGGTTTGGGAGTGGATCACGGATAGTGATGGACTAGATAGGATCCAACGGTAGTTGAGGAGTGAGGATCGAGTATTATCAAGGGGATTAGCGAGCAGTTGGTCAGGATTGGACAGATATGGTGGTATGTAGAGATTTGTCTGAGGAGTTTGTTGTGACTTTTCAGTCGAGTGGTACATCAAATTAAGATGAATTGACATCCTTTTGGATGTACATATACGGTCGTAAATGGGCATGTGTCCATGACCAGTCTAACGGGGACACGTGGTTGATGTCCGAGTATGTTGGTTCCGACATGGTTGGAGCTTCGGAATCGCGAACGTTTGTGATTGAGGTGACACGAGGAATGCGGGTTTTCCGCATTGGTAATGGGTATTTCGAAGTCGTTTTGGGTGACTTCTCAGTTTCTACCACGGTAGATGACGGTAGATGATGGTAGACGAGGTGGGTTTACGTGACATGGTGAATGCAGCGAGTTTGGTTGTATTCACATAGGATGAGTTTTGATGTCATAGTCTTGTATCATCTTTGATTTTCCTCGGTGGAATGACAAGGATCGATACGAGGTAATCAGTGAGAAGCCACAGTCTCGGCGTGTCTCGTCGTTGACTAATCTATTTAGATGTGGGAAATGGTTGAGGAATTTAGGCGTTGTGACGATCGAGGATCGTGACATCTATGGTTGGTTGACGTAGTGATGGATCTGGATCGTGATTTTGATGATCCAGACAGGTGGAGAGTTTATCACTCTTACTTGAGTGTTGAGTTGAGGATGATGGGACTGAACTTCTTTTCAAAGTGAATCCCGTATGGTATATTACTCAGGTGAGTAGGTGTCCGATGAGGTCGGATTTGGTTAGCTTTGGATGTACGTATATTGTGATTGGCTTCTCTACGAAGTCAATCAAATGTAATGTGTAATCGTTTGAACAGGTATCCGATAGGTTCGGATATGATGCGTCTTGGTAGACGTGAACAATATTTCGGGTTTTGGAATCAAATTTCTGGATGACGATTCAGGATTTGATTTTGGAACTTGAAAGTGGATTTCTAGATTTGGGTTCGGAATGGTTATTCCAAATGCTAGCTTACGGAATGACAATTTCAGATTCGGATTCGACATGGTTATGGATATGAATTCTAGGTTTGGATTCGGAATTTCTTACGAAATTGCGGATTCAGATTCAGATTTGGAAATAGATAATGGGTTGGAGTTTCGATTTGTCTAGTTCGGGATTGGATAGATGGACTCCAGAATAGAAACATGATTGGCTATGACCTAGGTGGTTGTAAGCTAATTGATGGGTAGATGTACGTACCTTGTGCGTTATTCGAGGTATGATACTGGGTGTACTTGTCGTGTCAGGTGACGGTATATAGGTTATACTGGTAGTATGTTGGTAAGCGTGTTGGTAGACGGATTGGTTCCGATACCATTGGATTAGTTGAGGTCATGAACTAGACATTGGATACTGTGCAGTGGGTCATGGTATTTCTGATGGGTCGAGTTACACACAGATTGAGTGAAATGCTTTGTGGGTGAGTGTTTACCCATGGTTGAGTGAGTTGGTGGTTAGTGTAACCACGAGTGAGTATAGTGTCAGTTTTCGACTGACGACTGTCAAGTGGTGACGGTTTGTCGGAGGTGTTAGCGTGGATCGGTTAGCGAGATTTGGTGACTCCGTGTGGGAGCGGATAGCAGGATAGGTTGGTGATTGAGCAAGGAAACCGTTGAGTTGGTTGTGTCAACGAAACGGTAGATTTGACTAGTGGTGTCAATTCGGAGCGTACGACTTATGCTATTCGACGTGGCCGAATGTAGACGAGGCGACGTGAGCGTTAGTGGTACGTCTGGTTGCAGACGAGTACGTACTATTTTGTTTAATGGGTGTACTAGTGTACACGTGGTTTGCGGTCGATTCTACTTTCCACGAGGTGGATGTGGAATCAGGATAGTTGGAGTTTCAAGTACGAAACAAATTAAGGAGGGAAGAACGGTTGGAATTAGGTCGGTTGGAATTTCGAGGACGAAATTAATTAAGGAGGGAAGGTTGTAACGACCCGTCCCAAATTCTGAGATTAGATTAGTGAGGCTAATCCGTGATTAGTTGGGCGAAATCGGACGAACGATGCGAAATGACCGTTTTACCCCTGATCGTGGCAAAACGTTGACTTTTCGATCGGGGCAGTCAAATGGACTTTGACCAATGACCGTGACGTAGTTCGTGACGTCACGAGTTCATAGACAGGTGGCACGTTCAATTCCGACGTTCGAGGAGGAAGTTATGACGTTGGAAGTTTAGGGGCCTTTTGGTAATTTTGGTTAAATGTGGTCAAATGTTGACTTTTTGACCGGGATGTCCGATGGCCGAGGGCCAAAGACCGTTACGTAGATAAGGACGATACGAATCCATAGACAGGCGGCACGTCGAATTCGGACGTTCGACGACGAAGTTACGGTTCACGGAAGTTTCAGGATACTATTCACGGTGACTCGTTTTACGAGGCACTTTTGGACTTTAGTGGACCCAGTTGCTTTTCAGCAACCAATGGATGAGTGACAAGTGTCACTCATCCACTGGACAACACATTACATACATGCACTTCATCCTTGCTTATTTAACTGTAACAACCCGTCCCGAGAATCGGGATTACTAGAGTGATTAAGGTGTGAGTAGTGAAGGTAATCAAGGGTTAGGTGGTCCCGAGGGGTCCGGGAACCTAGAATGACGATTTTGCCCTTGGGTCGGGCAGAAATGTTGACTTTTATTTCGGGTGGTCAATTGGGGATTTACCAGTGACCAGGACGTAGTTTAGGACGTCACGAATCCATAGGCAGGTGGCACGCCCGATTCCGACATCCGAGGAGGAAGTTGTGATGTTCGGAAGGTTGAGGGCTTAATCGTAATTTGGGTAAAGTAGGGGGGTAAAGTTGACTTTTTGGATGATCGAGTTTTGGTAGGTTGACCTAGGATGGTTAGGTAGCTTTCGACGTCCTGCGTTCGATGACAGGCGGCACGTATTCATCGGACTTACGATGTGGGAGATATGGGTCTAGAAAGGTAGTGGCATAACCGTAAAATTGAGTAAAAAGGAAGGGCAGTTTGGTCTTTTGTGTTCTGGAATTTGTGCAGAGAGAGAACAGATGGACGGCTGGGATTGGACCATGTGGGAGTGCATGGATTGGATGGTGACACGTGTTGAAGGACTAGAGGGTTCTGGGTGGATCTGGTGTGAGCACGGTTCCAATTACTTAGGTGAGCCTGTGTGTGATCGTGTGTGTGTTTCAACCAGAGTGAAACAGAGTGAGGCGGTGAGGAAAAATTGAAGGTTGATTGAGGGTGCTGGTGAGTTGTGCGTGGGTGTGGGTGTCCAGAGAGTGGAAGTGAGATGGTAAGAAGGTTGGGAGGTGCGGAGGTCGTGTGGTTGTGCGGTTGGGAGCCACGGGGATTTCAGAGAAAACAGAGAGGAGGTGTGAGCTTGTGGTGGTGCGGTGGCCGTGTACGGTGCAAGGAGACTCGAGAGGAGGCTGAGGCGGCTCTGCGGACTCCAGGGAACGCGGCGGCGAGCACGGCGGTGGATGGTTGCAGGTAAATTCTAATCTCCATGTATGTGCTCTGTTTTTCCGTTGGGCTTCAAATCGAAAGTCGTGAGTCTAGGGAGTGAATCGAAGAGTCTAGGGGAGTCTAAGGAGTTCAGTTGAGTCCAAGGCGTCGTTTGGTTGAGCTGCCGTGACGGGAGGTGCACGGTGGAGGTTAACACGACGGAGTGTGCTTGTGTGCTCTGTTTTGGCCGTGAGTTTCAAACGGCGAGTCGTGAAGATTGGAGTAGAGTCGAAGGTCCAGGTGAGTTGGGTGAGGTTAAGGATGGTCTTCGGACGAGTTTGGTGTAGCCACCGTGAAGGGGGGTGAGCTGGGTGGCCGGGAAGGAAAACAGGGGAATTGGGCCGTCTGGTTTCAAGCTTGGGTCGACAATGATGGGGCCGTGTCGAGGTGAACGGAGTACGGGAATAGGTAGGGCAGGTCTGGACGAAACTGTGGGTGAAAAGAGGGGTTGAATTGGTGGCCGGACGGCGGAGATCAATTCTCGCCGGTTCAGCCTGCGACGGCCGGTTCAGCACAGGTTGAAGATGGTACTGTAGCTGGCGCGTGGGGCCACGCGCAGCCACTTTGGGCGGCGCGTGGGGGAGCGTGCGGCGGCGTATGGAGAAGCGATCAACATGGATTTTGGTCCAAGAGCTATCGTGAGTTCAATGGAGTTGGTTTCGGGTCAATCGGAAGTCGTTTGAGTTTAGTTCCGCGAGGGTGAATGTTTAGGGTCCCGGGTTTTAAGTCTTTGGTTCGGGGAATTTTAAGGAAATTAGGTAGTTGTTTCGGAGACGTCTTAGTGACATAATTTGACGGTGTTTGGCAGGATCGGGATTTCCCGAGGAAGCCGAGGAACGGGCTGGACGTTCGGGATGCGAGTAGGGCTCCGTACTGTGAGTGGACCCTTTCTCTAAACTCGAACATGCATAACTGTTTTCTATAATTGTTTTATGGTTTTTAATCATGATTTTATGTTTATCGAATATGTTTTGGTTGGTTTTACATTATTGCACGCTTTTCGAGGAAGCCCGATTCCTAGCACGTTTTACGAGAAAGTGGTTGGTTTTTGAAATTAATGCTTTAGTTTTGGGATTTAAATTGATAAGTGATTTCTAATGATTATAAATGAATTTTGGAATATGATTTTGATAATCAAGGTTTTTGGTTCTAGAAACGGATTTCAGAAGTGGAAGTTGGTTTTAAAGTGGGAAAGTGGACTCCGGATTTGGGTTCGGAATGACGGTTCTGGATGCCGGAAGGGCATCGGACTAGTGATTTCGGATTCGGGTTTGGATGTAGATTGGTAAATGGTTTTAACATGGTTTTGGATTGGATTTGCTGGATCTGGATATTGGGTTTAAAGACCCGGATATATGTGACGGGGGACCGGCCGGATTGGGTTTAAAGACCCGGATTGAGTTTAAAGACTCGGGAGTTTAAAGACTCGGATATATATTGATTTCCCCCGTAGGCCTTGAGTTTAAAGACTCGGGAGTTTAAAGACTCGGATATGATAAAGGCCTGGATTGAGTTTAAAGACTCGGATAGGTCCAGCAGGTTCGATCGGGAAATGAGGATTTGATACGGTTTCTGATACTCATGCTATGTTTCTTATGATATTTTATAGTGTTTCTGTTTCTTATGATGTTTTATAATGATTATTTTATAATTGTGTTCATAACTGTTGGTTATGCATGTGGTTTCAAAACGGAGGGTTAAACTCGGTTTTCTTATAAAATGGTTTTTGAACTTTTTGTACTTTCTGGTCCACTCACACCTTCTGTTTTAAATTGCCCTCCAGGTTGTGGAGCTAGCGCGGGGTCTTAACGTCGAGGCAGAGTCCGAGGCATAGAAGTGACGTGAGGGATCCCAGAATAATTTACAATCTTCTGTGTGCGTGTACTTGATCGGGTTTTAGTTCTTTGTATTTTTCGTACTATGCTCTGTAAACGTTAACGTCGGAATATTTTGTTTAATTACTCCTGCGTCTGTCTAGGTTTGCGTGAGTGTTCCTTAGGTGTTGTGTCGGGGAGTCAGACGGGAGCGGGATTTACCTCGGGTTTCGGGGTGAAACCGGGGTGGGTCCTGACATTAACTGTGCAAACCGATTCCCCTTCTTCCCCAAACCTCATCATCCGTGGCTGGAGTGTGAAGGGAGATGAGAGGGGGTCGTGTGGTGATGAAGATGGTGGCTGAAGGATAGGCTGGGCCGCCGTGAGTGGCGGTGGAGGCCACGGGAAACCGAGAGCTCGGTAAGGCCCCATTTTCATTTTATTTCGATTTGTGCATTAGGACCTGTTTTGGATGGTTTGGTTGAGATTATTAGGATGTTAGGAGAGTGAGGGGACCGTTTTTGACGGTTGTGAAGGGCGGTGCAACCCGGGGGATGAAAAATGGAGGAGTAGGAGCACTGAACCTGTCACGCCGGTCCAGGCCGGTTCAAGTTGCAGAGAACCGGTTCGATCGTTGGAGCTGGTGACATTGTGCAGGGCACGTGAGGCCCACCCGAAGTGGCTTCTTGGGGTGCTTGAGGGCTCGTGGCACACAATTTGAGGAAGTTTCCAACATACGAAATCATCTATTCGATGTAACGGACATTTTGGGATTGGTTTCGTGTCAATCGGACATCGTTTCGATAGTTTTCGGGGTGTTGGAAGGATTAGGGTCGGTTTAAAAATAGTTAAAAGTTCGGGAAAATTACGGGGCTTTGGTAGGAGGTTAATTAAGTAGTTAGTAACCTTCTATTAAAATTTGGACAGGTTTGGGAGTCCCGGTGACAGTGATCGGCTCGGGAGAGCCTATGGTACGTAAATCGAGGCGGCAGTTCGGATGGTCTGTGAGTGGACCTTGTTTTCTAAATTGGTGCATGCATAAATGTTTATTATATGTTTTATTACATGTTTGATGATGCCATGAGTGCATTTGGATGTGTGGTTACGTATATGCACGTATTTCGAGGTTTCGGCCCTATACGGTGCCTATACGGGTCTGTATGTCTTTATTGGTCTGAATGAAATGGTTTTGGATTTCCAAAAGGATAATGAATGTGATTTGATGAGTTTGATTTGGATATTTGTAAATTATATGGTTTCACGTATTTCAAGGCGATTTACGTGCTTGCACGTAAATCGAGGTTTTCTGGTTTTACACTGATTTTCCATTCTTGTGGTTTTGGATATGATTTCATGAAATGATTTTGGATTTGAATAGGTAATTCACGGACTTGAGGTCCATTTGATTTATGGAATCGGGCTGGAGGCCCAGTTGGTTTACAATTCGGATCGGAGGTCCAGTTTCTATGTGGATTCGGGCCTAGCGCCCAGTTATGTGTTACAAATGGTTTTTATGGTTCATGACGGTTTATGGGAACCGGCATGAACCCTTGAAATGGATTTACGGGTAATGACGGTTTATGGGAACCGGCATGAACCCTCAGAAAGGATTTTATGGATTATGACGGCTTATGGGGACCGAACATGAATCCTTGAAAGGTTTCAAGAATGATTTCAAAAGGTTTTTCATATTCCATCCTTTATATATGATTGTTTCCTCCAGGTAGGGTCGTTGGCCTGGGTGGACCCCGGAGTAGTCACGGAGCACTTACTGAGTGGAGTCGCCCCCCAGTTGGGTTCCTTACTCTCAGGATGGGCATGGTTCGTTACCTCCAGGGAGGGTCATTGATCTACGGACATTGACCTGGGTGGACCCTGGAGAGACTTGGGTTTGAGACCCCGGTTAGCACACGTGTAGCTTTGTTTTACCGTGACAGGTTCTGGATATGAAATATAATGGATAAACATGATTTCAATTGGTTTTGGGAAATTGTGTTTATAATGATAAATGGATTTGGGCTGAGATCCCACATATGTTCACTGTGTTATGGTTTTCTGTAAATGGTTTTGGGCAGGAGCCCGTGTAACTTGTATTTATAGAATTTGGGGCTGAGACCCTAATTATGGTTGTTTAAACTTATGTGTTTTGATAAATGGTTTTACTATGCATGCATGCTTTTTAGTGGAGGGTATAAAGGTCTTCTTATGGAAATGTTTTTATAAACTCTTTATTTTTGTCCACTCACAGTCTTTCTGTTTTTAATACCCTTCAGGTTGGATACGGTGTGGACTGTAGCAGAGATCGAGATATCACATACCTCCTCCGGATCCTGGCGTACTCTGATAGTCCGGGAGGGCAAAGGTCGGAAGCATCGCTTGTCTGACACTCCGTGTCAGACGGGAGCAGGGCCATCCCGCGTTAATCCCGGGGGGATTGGGATGGGTCCTGTCAAATGACCCCAGAAACCGTCCTATGACTTTAAAATCAGGAGAAAACGGCTAAAAGGTACCTGTGTAACTCAGCCTTTACTGGCCCAATTTCAGACCTCTGTTTAGAGCGGTTCCACCGTTCTCCTTCGTCCAAAATCATCCCTACCAGCTCGTATGGACCCAATAAACACGACCCAATCATTAAAAGCCACCTCAAACGTCCAGGAAAAAAAATCCAATTTCAAACCAAAAAGGGTTTCTAGTTACCTATTTCTTGTGACTCCTTCGTCGTCCACAGTGTCGCAGCCTTGTGCCTCGTCGTCGCCTAGTCTCTCAGCCACTTTCTATCTATCGCTCATATCAAATCCAGGTGAAAGGAAAGGGATTGGGGTTTGGGTTTCGTGTTTGGACGAATGAAGGAGATGAAAGATGAAAAGGGAATGATGGATGCATGTATTTAAATGATGAGCAATGGATGAGTGACAAGTTTTGTCACTCATCCATTGGGCCTAACACAACTATCTGGGCCCCACTAAAAGAAAAATGTTCCCTACCTCAGAAATCATGCAATAGTACCCCAAATTGTTCTAGACCCGTAACTTTCCTATACGATGTCTGATTTCAACGTGCCTCTTGTCAATAAACTCGCATCGTTCCGATCTACGTAACGGTCATTGGTCCTCGTGCATTTGACCATTCAGGTCAAAAGTCAACTTTTTACCCATTCTCAGTGCAAAATCGTCATTTTACATCGGCTGTCTGAAAATCCAAATTAGTTAAGGATTTTTTCCATTAATCCTTAATTAATTATTTAATTAATTCCACAACTCAGGATGGATTGTTACAATCTTTGCCCCTTCCAAAAGTCAAACCTGCCTCACATTTACGATACCCTCGTGTACATGTACATGTCCACTAACCAACAATAGTACTCGTCTGTACCCAACGTCCCACTAATATCCACGATACTCGTCTGTACTCAACCACGTCTCACCAACATTGACGATACTCGTCAATTCCCAACGTCACTCAACGTTGACCACAATCCAACTCACTGGTAGGTTCGACATACTAGTCACCTACACCGGTAACATGCTGATAATTCTACTATCATGCCGACACTTTCCACTTTTCAGTCTGACGATTCTTCTCAGTCATCATTCCACACTAACATAAAGCTGACAATCTGCTCTCATTGAGAAATCCTTTGCTTCACTAAGTGATCACTTAGCTTCAATCCCACGCACAACGTCCAACCCATTACTAATGGATTATAGTTAGAGCAATACCAAGTTCTCTGTCACTCACTCGACGGTCTCCAACACAAACCCCGACTCACTCCGGAGTCCTACTAATGTACCTCGTGTCAAATCTCGTATAGTAACTCGCACCACCCAGTGGTTAACCCTGAATGTACCACTTTCTCTCCCTTATGCTAGAAGCAGTCTTGTCTCTTCCAGCCTCTACAACTCAAAGTCCATAGAGATACAACTTTTTCTAAAACCCTCTAAATCCACTCTGCACTGGACATACCACATTATACTTGCCCATCCCCTCTGAGCCCTCGTGGTCCCCCGACCAACTCCAGAGATAGCCCACCCAGTTCATTAACCAATCTCATCCCTTGGTTCATTCCAAAGGTCAGCCAACTTATGCCACCAAGATGCACCACTCCTAAACCAGTCGGTTATCTGCCACCATCCAATAACACTACATAGTCATCCACCACCAATACCATGCTGACATCTTACTCAACTTATGTGTAACTGGACCCTATCGAATACTTGCCCTAGTAGTGATACACATCTCCACTCTAGGGTTCCACTTTCCAACCACGGCTCTGAGCTCCAACTCATATACTCATTGAACCCTTACGCAATCACTCTCGTCTAGTGTACAGTATTCAATGTCCAGCCCATGTTCTCAATGAACCATAATATCGAAAATAAGCGGATTTCCAACACGTCCACTAAAAATACCACTGGTGCATACCCCACCCAATTGTAACATCCTCGAATCCAATACGTCCACAACATGGCGGTCCAATGTGAGTAGGGCACAAGTGCAAACGACGCACACCCACAAGGCACCCCAATAGTCTCGGATCAAGTCCACGCACCACAACAACCTTGGATGTAGTGGTAGATCCAATCTGTCCACTACATGGCTCAACTGGTGCATACCATACACCACCACCATACACCGCTCAGGCCTGTTCAAGAATTGCTCTCACACAACGTACGTAGTACGTACAAACACCCTCAAACAAGTCCACAACATGGCTAGTGCATACCCCAAGCAATCACAACAACCTTGTATCTCACAACTCTAGGAAAAACCACGTACGAAACATTCCTCAAACATTGCCTAACTCTTAACATTCTCCACTAGGGTCGCCCACGACCTCAGCTGCACTTTGTAGCAACACCAACTGGACCATCCAACGACCCCAACTTTGAAAGTCGCTACACCTCGCAACACCAAGTCCTAATCCACCGACAATCTGTAGCTTCCAACCGCTAGCACACAAGAAAACCCTACCCTAAATGGGTTTACTCAGACCTACTCGGGTCTTAATACTACTCTACCAAGGCATCTCGTGCCAAATACCATGTAACGAATCGTCCCGAATTTTGGGATAAAATTAGTGACTAGTCAAGGATTAGTGAGGTTAATTAGTGATTAGTGGGGTACTTTCGGACGGACGGTGCAAAATGACGATTTTGCCCTTAGAATGGGCAAAATATTGACTTTTTGTTCTAGCGGTCAAATGGACTTTGGCCGATGACCGTGACGTAGTTCAGGACGTCATGAGTTCATAGATAGGTGGCACATTCAATTCCGACATTCGAGGAAGAAGTTATGACATTCAAAAATTCATGGGTATTTTCGTAATTTAGTTAAAAGGGACAAATAGTTGATTTTTGACCTGAGAGGTCCAATGGCCGAGGGCCAAGGACCGTTACATAGATCGGGTCGATACGAATCCATAGACAGGCAGCACGCCGAAATCGGAGTTCAAACGGGAAAGTTATGGTTCACGGAAGTTCAATTTCACTATGCACGTATTACGAGGCGATGATGAGGTGGCAATATCTGATTGGTCAATTCCCTAAAAATTGGATCTATCCTAATTAAATATTATTATTATTTTATAATTTAATCTATTTACCTCTCAAATCCTAACCCTCCATCTCATCTAAACTCTCAATCCACACCATTTATCTCATCCCTCTCTCTCCTATCTGATCATCATCAGAGATCATCTCCTTCCCTTTTCATTTCCCAAACCCGATTACCAATTGTTTTTCCCTCTCAAATAAACACACGGTTCAACCTTCTCACAACCATCAAACTTCATCTTTTGCTCTTGAAACCTAAAGGTAACTTGGAGAGGAGATTGAGGCAAGTCAGCTGGTGGCCCCAGGTCGAGCCGTCGTGGACGGCGGTGGGCGGTAGCCGGTTTCGGTGGCCAGGGACCGAAATGGTTCCAAATGGTATAACTCGGACGTGGGGAGGTTGTTGATCGTCCTAGATGGACCCAACGTAGGCTGGAGGTTGAGAAAAGCCTAGAGGAGGCCACGGCCGTGCATGACGGCGACGATAAGCCTACTTTCCCGAAAATGGCTAGTTTTGGACCATTAATGGCATTTTTCATTTTAAGGCTGAATGACTATTTTTGTTGCTTGGAAAATGCTTCTGAGGTTGCAAGGAGTGGTTTTGGATCGAAGGAGGAGGCTGAGGTGGCCGGAGACGGCGGCGGTGGACGGTGCATTTTGGCCGTGAGGAATATTGATCGGGAAAGGTATTTTCCTAACCATTTTTCACGATTTTAATGGCTAGATAGATAGGGTTTCATGTTAGGAACCTAGAGGAATGAAAATGGAACAAAAAGGATAGAAAACGGGTGAGAAATTGGGCTGGATCGTGACTGCCGGTTCGGTTGGACCGGACCAGTCTGAACCGGCTGGTCTGTAGAGGACAGGGATGCACTGTTGTGGCGTGTGGCTCCCACGCGTAGGGGCTTCTGCCGGCGCGTGTGGACACTTGGCCCATTTTCTGTGGAGACTTCCAACACATGAAACTATCTATTTGATGTAACAAACATGTTGGGACTGGTTTCGTGTCAATCAGACATCGTTTCGATAGGTTTCAGGGTGTCCGAAGGTTTAGGATCGACTTTAAAAATAGTTAAAAATTCCAGAAAATTACTGGGGTTTAGTGAGGGGTTATTTAAGTAGTAAGTAACCCTCTTTTACGATTTGTACAAGTTTGGATGTCCCGGTGACGACGATTAGCCCGGTGAGGCTTACGACACACAAATCGAGGCAGCAGCTTAGGACGGTCTATGAGTGTACCTTGATTTCTAAACTGTGATGCATGCATAATTGTTTTATATGGTTTATAGATATGATTCTATGATGATGATTTTGATGATTTTGATTTATATGGTTTCACGCATTTCGAGGCGATTTACGTGCTTGCACGTAAATTGAGGTTTTCGGTTTTACACCGATTTTCCATACTTATAGTTTTGGAAATGATTTCATGAAATGGATTTGGATTTGAAAAGGTAAACTCGGGTTCGAGACCCATTTTTTTTGGAAAATCCTCGGACTCGAAGTCCCTTTAGTTACGCTCTCAGGCTAGAGGTCCAATTGGTTCTTGAATCGATTTCGGATTTGGAAATATGGACTGAGCACGAGACCCCTTTGATTTACAAACTCTCAGACTTGAAGTCCATTTGATTTAACGAGGCATCGGGCTGAAGGCCCATTTGGTTTACGAAATCGGGCACGAGGCCCAGTTTGTATGTGCATTCGAGCTTAGGGCCCAGTTATGTTTTACTATTGCGATTTTGGGTTAGGGACTCATAAATGGATTTCTGGTTCATGGCGGTTTATGGGGACCGGCATGAACCCTTGAAAGTTTTTTATGGTTCATGACGGTTTATGGGGACCGGCATGAACCCTTGAAAAGTTTTTCGTATACCATCCTTTATATATGAATTGTCTCCTCCGGGGAGGGTCATTGGCATGGGTGGACCCCGGAGTAGTCACGGAGCACTGACTGAGTGGAGTCACCCCCGTTGGGTTTCTTACTCTCAAAAAGGCTATGGATTATAACCTCAGGGAGGGTCATTGATCTACAGACATTGACCTGGGTGGACCCTGAAAGACTTGGGTTTGAGACCCCGGGTAGCACGCGCGTAGCTCTAGATACCGTCACAGGATTGGTTATATGAAATATATGGATAAACATGATTTCAATTGGTTGGGGAAATGGTGTTTTGTGATGATTAATGGATTTGGGCTGAGATCCCACATATGTTTACTATGTTATGGTTTTCTGTAAATGGTTTTGTGCAGGAGTCCGTATGGATGTGGTTGTTTAAACATATGTGATTGGATAAATGGTTTTACTATACATGCATGCTTTTTAGTGTAGGGTATAAAGGTCTTTTATAAATGTGTTTTACTAAACTTATTAATTTTTGTCCACTCACAGTCTTTCTGGTTTTCAATGCCCTTCAAGTTGAATACGGTGTAGACTGTAGTAGAGACCGATACATCACATACCTCATTTGGTAGACTGTAGCATGAGTCGGGAAACTGGTTTGATGGATTTGAAATGATTTGTGGACAGATTTTATGGATTTATGTGAAAATAGCAACTGAGGTTCCGGTTACGCGGATTTGCCTGAAATTGATATAGTGGGCGTGAGACCCAATGGAAATGTGTTTTTGATTGGATTGGTATTTCCATGTGATTACATGATGATATTGATGGTTTTCGGATATATGAAATAATCGAAACTCTGGTTTAACGGAACATGTTTTGGGCTGAGACCCTGTATTGAAAATGGTTTTGATTTCAAATGCAACTGTTTTTCACTCGTTTTCATGATGATGATATGTTATGGATATTAGGGCTTTCGGGGTGGAATATGATTTCCCCGGAGTGCACCCTGGATATTAGGGCATCCGGTTGGGAATGTGTTTCCTCGGAATGAACCCTGGAGATAACGCTCGCCTCCGGGATGGATGTGTGTACCCCGGAGAGGTCACATAGCACGGTCTGTTGTCGTGCAGCCGAGGGAGGCTCGACTCAGATCAGATGTTCTGGATTATATGGAGATCGGTCGGTGATGTGTTCACGACGATCTGGATTTCCGGCTGATGATGTGTTCACAGCGGCGGATGCTCGGATTTTGAGCGGTCCTTGAGCCTATTGATTTGCACTCGTTGCAGGGATAACGTGACTATATGAGACTGGATATGGAAATGAGTACTGTGGTTTTATTGAGATTTGTGATTTATAAACATTTGTGCCCAGATTTACTTTACTCATGATTGATGATATGCATGCATGTTAGTGAAACTGGAGGGTAGCAATGTATTTTGATAAATTTATTTCTAAAACTTTGTTTTGTCCACTCACACCTTTTCTATTTTATTGACCCTCCAGGTCGTGGCGCGATGATCGAGGTTGTTTGAGAAGTGGAGGCATGAGTGGGCCCAGGTACGGTTATCCCTTATTTGGCAAGTGCTGAGGGTAATTTCGGAACTTCAGTTGACTTGTAAAACGGAAGCAGGACGGGGCACAGTTATCTATGTCCTTCGGGGACGGGTCCTGTCAAATTGGTATCAGAGTACTAGGTTGCTGAATCTGTTGCCACATCATGCCTCGGAAACGTAAGCCTCGTGCGTGACCTGGTAGTGAGACGGGTGTACGAAGGTATATGAGACCTCGTGATAGATCTCGGAATGAGATTGACCTTGGATTGGGGGTCAGATGTTAATCAGTGTACACTGTGAATTACTAACTGTTAAACACGGACTTGTGTGGGTCCCAAGAATGAATGAGCCTATAGGCTAAAAAGGTAGCACAATTGGTCAAGTTGGACCCGGGATGAGATTATTCTCATTGAATTCCTTAAGTGGAATGTATGTTAACGAGTTTAGAATGTGATGGGATATCCTTTAGGCCTTAAAGGTCGTATCAGATGTGATTCACCATCGGAACTTGCTCGGTGATCGGGTATGCCAATGAGGGCATGAATGATTGTTATGAGATTGGACTCAAAAGGAGTCAAGATTGGACTCGAAAGGAGTCGAGATAGAAATGGGACTCAAAGTGAGTCACGAGAACGGTTAGGACTCGAGATGAGTCATGGTAATGTATCAAGGCTCGGGATGAGCCGTAAAGGTTGAAATATGACTATGATTTTTGACACGGCCGACCTTTGATTGAGGAATGTTTGGCACCTGGAATGCCAAGGATTCAGATAGGGTCAGATAAGAATGGATTATGAATTGATGGATTAGTATGGTTTAACCCTGTTTATTGGACTTCTGGATTTGGATGGGTCGTGCCAATTTCACTTAGTGATTGAAAGTTCAGGCAGAGACCCGGAGTACACAGAGATTTGGACTTAGGAGATAGTCCAGTGTAGTGGGACGCCAGTTAGGTCCACTGGGTGATAAAATGTTAAGGTTAATTGTTGCTCATAATTGTGAATCGTCTGGTCACATCGTAAAGTAAAGGGTATATCGATTGATAAAGTGATAGAGGCACCAGTTAGGGTGCAATGGAGCAAGGATTGGCCCCTGCATTAATTGTTGATGTGACAGGCGAGGGAAAAGTTGGTAGGCCCGTGATGGACCGTAGGGGGCGTGGTCGGATTGGGACCACATGCCTGAGGATTGCAGTTACTTAGCAGGAGGCCTGAGCAGCCCTTGGAGTGACGACGTGTATACCTATTACTGATGTATGTATTTGGTAGGTCCCAGGCTATCCACTCTTCCATGTTTTGAGATTGTGCATTGGACGGATTTGGAGATGCCCATGATTGGTTAAGTTATGGTAGTTAGTGAGCTGACTAGAGCTCTGGATATGATAAAATTAATGATATTTATATGGTAACCTTGGTAATTATATGGTGAAATTGGTAAGACCTAAAGGGGGTAGACCTATTGATGTGAGGCTACCCAGGATGACATGTGTTATTTTCCTAGTGACTGATCTAGGTTATTCTTGGACTTGGATCATTTGGATGTAATCCTTGGGATGGATTGATTGATGACTCAGGATACCTCTATCGCGTATTTCGATTAGAGAGTGATATATGGAGTCTAGAATTACCAGAGATTGTATTTCTGGGGGACTCGAGGATGTTACCCTCTACAATGATATTGAGCCTCACAATTGATGGACTGTTGATATGAGGTAATCAAAGTTCACTGGTCAGATGTGTAGTATATGAGATGTCTAGTGATGGCTGGAGAATTACGGATTTTGCAATATGTTTCCTGAGGTTTTGCTAGGATGAGAGGTTGAGTTGATCATGGCGATCATGTTGAGTAAATGAGTTGTTTCTCGGTCACTTTGGTATGTGGCGCCGATGGAGTCCTAAGGACTGAAGGTACAAGTACAAGACTTGGTAGATACGGGTTCATTCGGCCGAGTGTCGCCGTGGAGAACCCAGTGGTATTAAAGAGGAAAAAGGAATGATGGTTAGGGATAACTTAACAAGGTAACAGTATGGGATAAGTATTCCTTATCACGAGTTATTAATTTGTGGTTCTGTTGGAAAGATGTGATTATTGAGCCTATTGAGATAGGCTAACATGGTGATTATGAGGCCTTATGAGAGCGGCCAACAGGGTGATGACTAACAGTTACGAGTAAACGAGACAAATATGATATCTGAAATTGGTGTGACTAAGGTTAGCCAATGGTGATGCCTTTGGATGGGCAAATGGACCGGTTATGTTTGTTAGTTGATGAGTCAGGTATTCTAACCACATTCGGATGGTGTATGGTACCATGATTGATGATTAGTTGGTGTATTCACATGTACAAATGGGCATGTGATATAATGGGCAGACGTATTGAATGTCCTCAGAGATAAAAATATATGGTTGAATGAGTGTTAGGTCTGGTCGACCAGAGTAGGTTTGTGGAACATACACTAAGAACAGTTGGGGTTAGTGTGAATCCCAGAAAAACAGATGTATTGGCCAATGGAAACTGTCACGGAAAAAAAAATGAGTTGTTTTGAGATTGGATGGGTACCATAGAGGATTGTAAAGGGGTTCTCTACAATGTTTTTCTGATTATGGTGATTGACCCGGAAGGAGGTTGGAGTTATTGGAAATGAAAAATGAAATAGAATGATTACAAGTGAAGAAATTGTGACTTATGTTCTATGTAACCCTTTCTGTGTGCATAGTGATACGTCACTACGAGATTTTGGATTTAGTGAGGTGTACTTTGGTAGCATGGGGCTAGGGTTGCCGATGCTAGCTGAACCCTCAGGAGTTTTACTTTTCTTGCATGATTTGGGATCGACCATAGTGACCCATGGATCGAGTACGCAAAGGTCATACCTATGGGAAGGAATGTACGAGTACTGTATCGACCATCAGGATTGATAATGATTAAAAAACAGAAAAGCTTAATGTGTGATAAGGAAATGATCAGGATACATTGAGATTGTGAGCGCGTTGTCGAGTCAGGTATCATTCGTGGGGAGGCTAATGAGATAGCCGATCAAGAATTGACATGTCTGATAACGTAAGGATAGGTGAAATCCTATTATCGAAGGAACTCCATAGGATTGGAGTGGTACATGATTTTTGATAATTTGGACTACTGGAGTCCAACTACAGGATCATACTTGGTGTATAATGTTGGTGCATGATGTTGAATGGAACTGAGGTTATGGAATGGATATGATTTGTGATATCGTATGAATAATTTTACTGAATGCCAGGTATTGGCAGGGGTAGGCATCAGTCAGACCTATGATGATAAAACAAAAAAGGAAAAGTTTAATTTACGATATGAAGTGACCCTAGAAAAAGGGGTATGGAGTGATTGACTTAATAAGGGAAATGAGTTCCCGATTTATTGGACCTTATGAGGTTATCGGCCTAGTGACATATGTGTGGTGATTTAAGCCATTGGACCATGTCATGAGTGGATGACATGTGATTGGGATGATGATACTAGTACTTGTAATTTCTGGATTGTATATATTCGGACGTTGAGCGAGGCTCCGTATCCCGAGTAAGCTTGGATATGACTGCCCGTGGGGCAGGGGGTTACAGAGAGATACATGTCCCGATGTTGACCCAGTGACGGGGGACTGGATTGTTGAGTTTCCATAAGTTTGGTTATGAGTTATATTCAGTTGAACCAGAAAGGTATTCGATTGATTATGTTTCTGGTTCATGTATATATTCCTCGGGAGAACTATTATGATTGGAATTTCGACGAAGAAATTCTTTAAGGGGGGTAGGTTGTAACGGCCCGGAAATTCGAAAAAGGAAAATGTGGAAAATTTGAAGGAAAATGACGATTTTGCCCTTGAATTGGGCAAATGGTTGACTTTTATTTCGAGCGATCAAACGGACTTCGACTGATGACTGTGACGTAGTTCGGGATGTCACAAATTCATATACAGGTGGCACGTCCAATTACGACATTCGAGGAGAAAGTTATGATGTTCAGAAGTTTAAGGGTAATTTGGTAAATTGGTTAAAAAAAGGCCATTTGTTGACTTTTTGATCGGGACCGTGTTTGGATTTTCCGTAAGTACCGATGGATAGTCCTCGAGACGCTAAATCCATAGACAGGCGGCATGCGTCAATCGGGGTTCGGATGGAAAAGTTATGGGCTTGAGAAAGTGAAGGGCAAATTGGTAATTTGTCAAAGAGGGGTAAAATGGTAATTTTGGCTGGGCTAAAATCTGTCTTTTTGCAAGAATTGCTGAGTAAATTATATCAGTGACTCAAGCCGTTCTTTAAGTGACACATGTCACCTGGCAAAGAAGAATTAGTGGCAATGCACGGTGTGTTTGTACTTTAGCGGTGTGAAAGTTTAAAACTTGAGATTTAAACCAAATCGTGCAGGTGTGTGTTTGAAAAACGGAGAGTGTCATTTAAACCCATACAAAAACCCATTAGTCTTTTCTACTCTGATTGATCACAATTAAGAAAGATTGAGAGAGGAAAACTGGAGGGGAATTGAGGGGATGAAATCGTAAGGAAAAAGAAAGAAAAAGGGGAAGGAAAACCCAAGAACCCGAGACCCAAAACCTTCGAACTTTCAAAATGTTTCAAAAATTAGAATTAATATTTATAGCTCGAGATGCTTCAAATTGAAATTGAATTAAGTCTTCTCAGATCATTTCGACTGGAAATAACTAAAATTTGACGACAATTGGTGTCGTTTTGGCCTAGAATGGACATGGCGAACTTCGGAAATTTTCGAGCTTGAGTTGGCATAATTGGGGGTAAGTTTTGTGAAATTGGTTTCAGAATCATTGTTAAAATGAGCCTGCGATACTCCCTAACTAATTAATTGAAAGAATCAATGGATATTTGATGAACTGAATCAATGGATATTTGATGAACTGAGTCGATGGATAATTGAATTAAATTGATTTTGATTGAAGTAATTAGGATCGAAATTGATGGAACAGACCTTTAATTCAGGATTAAACGATTGTGTTAGTTGATTCAATTGAACGATTTGAATGGAAATTGGCAGGAATCTAGCCGGGTCATCACGCGGGCCAACCAGACCCGTTTATCAGACGATCGGGTCAAGACGATGAACAGTGCCCTGCTACTGTAGCAGGCATGTGGACTCACGGGCAGCCACTCACTGCGGCATGTGAAGGCACGTGGGACCGATTTCCAAGGTGAGTTCAACATGACTTTTGTCCTATTTAATGTAAAAAACATTTTGGCACTAGTTTCGAGAAAAACGGACACCGTTTCGATATTGTTTCGAGGGTCCAAAGGTTTATATTACGTTTAAAATACGTATTTAAATCCCGAAAAAATTGGAGAAAATTATATAAGGTATATTGAGATGTTAGTGACCCTCGATAATGATTTTGGACAAGAATGGTGACTTCCGAAATTTACGGAAAAATGTACAGCTTGGAAAGCGAGAGCTATGGACGGTGTATGAGTGGACTTTTGTTTTCTACCCTGAATGCATGCATATATGTTTTAATTGCTTTATTATATGATTTGAAATGCTTTGGAATGATTGATGTTTCGATATGATGATTTTCGGATTTTGGGAATATTATATTAATTTATATGAATGTGGGCACGATTTTCGAGCAAACTATGAAATTGCTGTTTTGGGCGAAGGCCTGGGATTTGAGATTGGTTTTGACTCGAGTTATGAGTCGGGAAACTGATTTGATGGATTTGAAATGATTTGTGGATAAATTTTGTGTATTTATGTGA
The DNA here is from genome assembly GCA_032719365.1 of Prinsepia uniflora. NCBI lineage: Eukaryota > Viridiplantae > Streptophyta > Magnoliopsida > Rosales > Rosaceae > Prinsepia > Prinsepia uniflora. Next base: position 35,065,431 of record CM064867.1, read on the forward strand.
AAAGAGCAACTGAGGTTGCAGTTACGCAGATTTGCGTGAAATTGATATATTGGGCGTGAGACCCAATGGAAATGTGATTTTGATTGGATTGGTTTTTCCATGTGATTACATGATGATATTGATGGTTTTAGGATTTATGATATAATCGAAACTCTGGTTTTATGGAACATATTTTGGGCTAAGACCCTGAATTGAAAATGGTTTTGATTTCAAATGCAACTGTTTTTCACTGGTTTTCATGATGTTGATATGTTATGGATATTAGGGCTTTTGGGGTGGAATATGTTTCCCCCGGAGTGCACCCTGGATATTAGGGCATCAGGTTGGGAATGTGTTTCCTCGGAATGAACCCTGCAGATAACGCTCGCCTCCGGGATGGATGTGTGTACCTCGAAGAGGTCACGTAGCACGGTCTGTTGTCTTGAAGCCGAGGGAGGCTCGACTCAGATCAGATGTGCTGGATTATATGGAGATCGGTCGGTGATGTGTTCACGACGATCTGGATTGCCGACTGATGATGTATTCAAAGCGGCGGATGCTCGGATTTTGAGCGGTCCTTGAGCCTCTCGATTTGTACGCGTTGCAGGGATAACGTCACTATATGAGACTGGATATGGAAATAAGTCCCATGGTTTTATTGAGATCTGTGATTTATAAACATTTGTGCCCAGATTTACTTTACTCATGATTGATGATATGCATGCATGTTTGTGAAACTGGAGGGTAGGAATGTATTTTGATAAATGTATTTCTAAAACTTTGTTTTGTCCACTCACACCTTTTCTGTTTTATTGACCCTCCAGGTCGTGGCGCGATGATCAAGGTTGTTCGAGAAGTGGAGGCATGAGTGGGCCCAGGTACGGTTATCCCTTATTTGGCAAGTGCTGAGGGTAATTTTGGAACTTCAGTTGACTGGTCAGACGGGAGCAGGACCGGGCACGGTTATCTATGTCCTTCGGGGACGGGTCCTGTCACATTCTATCATCGGACGTCAGACGGTTTCGTTATTGGTCTAAACGTGCGAGGAGCATTTTGGTAATTTCCCTTCAAGGGAATTTTGGTCCATTGGTTTACATTGGGATTGGTGCCCAGTGTTCAGGGGACACTTGGCTGCCTCAGGAGTGGTGCCCACTCAGATTAGGACACTTGTCCCTCACTGGAAGGTCATGGAAGGCTCTCCTCACCGCCACACAAATTGATTTTAAAAATGTAAGAAGGTTGAGCACGGGTTAAAGTGAAAAAGCAGAGGCTGAGCTTATACTCATACACCAACTCGAACAATTTTCTTCCATGACCCATGATTCGTGAAGGAAACAGTGTAAGGAAGGTGAGATGATGACGGTGGAAGTCACAGCTGGCACGACGACTGAGGTACGTCAAAAACGGTGAGTTTTGTTTAAAATCGAAAAATGGTAACTTGTGATTTCTTGGTTGTTGATCGATTGTAATGGATGAAAGATGTTACTAGAGGTTTGGGGAATGGAATAAGCTTGGTTTCGAAGCTTCGAATGGACGGTAAGTGAAACTCCCATGAACTTCGATTTTTAATCCAAAAATGGCAACCATGGATTTAACTTGTATTAATCGATTTAATTGTTTGTATGAGCTTTTAAAGGATAGTACGAAGCTAGCAAGCCTAAAATCAAGGGACGTGATGGTCAGAATCATGGGAAGTGGAAAGTGGGAACCTGGAGGTTTAAAGGTTGAGCAGGAAGGTATGCTTCAAACCACGATTTTGTGATTTAAAGACATAGAAGTGTGGGGAATGAAGAGACGTAGATGTAGGATGAAATATAATTAAAAATAGACAAAAATTGGACAGGATAGGATGCTGGACCGCCTGGGTCGATTCGGTCGAACCGGGCCGATTCAAATCGATTCAGACCGGATTGGACGGAGGTTGAAGATGAACAGTATCTTGGCGCGTGAGGTCCACGCGCAGCCCCTTTGGACGGCGCGTGATGGCGCGTGGGGCCTCCGATGGGGAAGTGTTCAACATGTGAAATGTTATAATTGATGTAACGAATATTTTGGCACTGGTTTCGAGTCTATCGAACATCATCGCGATATGTTTCGGGATGTCCGAAGATTTAAGGCTCGTTTAAAAATAGTTAAAAATTCAGAAAAATTACTGGGACTTAGTAGAAGCTTAATGAAGTAGTTATTAACCTTATTATGGGATTTGGACAGGTTCGGGAAAGCCGGTGATAGTGGATTAGTCAGGAAAGCTTAAGTGCGCGCGGGTTGAGGCGGCGACTCGAATGGTCTGTGAGTGGACTTTGCTTTATAACTGATGATGCATGCATAAATGTTTTTATATCTTTTCTACATGTGATTTCTATGTTTATGATATGATCTTGATAATTTACGATTTTGCACGTATTTCGAGATATTTACGGAATTGCACGTTTTACGATATATGGTTTTCTGCTATGATTTGATGATGGTTTCGATACGATGATTTGGGATTTGAGATATGATTGATTTTAAGAATTTATAATGGATTTTGGAAAGTGATTTCAGGCTTCACGCCCTGTTCATAAAAGTGATTTCGATAAACGTGATTTCGGGTTTCAGAATTGGATTTCAGAAATGATTCTTTGGGATTTGGTTTTGAAACTTGAAAGAGAAATTCAGGATTTGGGTTCGGGATGATGGTTCCGGATGCTAGCTTACGAAATCATGATTACGAATTCGGATATGGATTTTCTATGATTTTCACTTGATTTTGGGTTTAATGACTTGTTGAAAACTAGTTTTGGGTTTAAAGACCCGGAAAATGGCTGGATCTAGTTTTGAGTTTAAAGACTCAGTTGATTGACGGGGGATGGCCCTGGATTGATATTTTTTGAGTTTAAAGACTCGGTTATTGTGATATCCGCCGAGGCCTGTTAATTGTGTTTTGAGTTTAATGACTCGTTGAAATCCCGGGAAGGCCTGATTATGCACATGTGTTTTGAGTTTAAAGACTCGGGCCCACTTGAGATCCAGCAACTTGATTGTTTGATTTTTTTCACTGGTTTTCAGATGTTTTGGGCAATGGCCCGGATGATTTGGATTTGATGAGTTTTGGGCTGAGTTCCCGTACTTTGATGAGGATTTTATGATTTTGGGCTGAGACCCTGGATTTGAGTCACGGATTTGAGAAAAAGAAATGATTCTGGTTTTTATTGATTGTTATCTTATCTTGGATATGAAAAGGTTTTCATATGCATGCATTGGTTTTTGTGTGGAGGGTATAAATGTAATTTCTTGTGAACTATTTTCGGAAATTATGATTTATTTTTGTCTACTCATAATCTTTTATGTTTTCGAAACTCTCCAGGTTGTCGCGATGCGGGTTGTTGGTAGAGAGAGACGAAGACACCACACACGCGATCCACAGTAGATTCTGCTCACTTTGGGAAGTCCGAAAGTTTTGGACGGTTCGTTTGGGAATCCCTTGTCCAGCTTACATGTTACATGGAGGTTGGAAGTCGGTTTAGCCTTCGTGTCACGCGTAAGTTAGACGGGAGCATGACTTTGCCCTTAATGCCGGGGGATTGGGGGTGGGTCGTGTCAAATTGGTATCAAAGCCAGGTATGTGCACTCTGCTTGAAGTTTGGCTTCCAGAGTAGGTGGTTTTTCGACTAGCGTGATATGATGCTACTGTGGATGTGATGTCTCGACGCGGAACAGCCCATCATCAATCTGGACACACGCGAGATAGTACGATAACTAGTGGCTTAGTTAGTGGCGAGAGTACGAGCGACTGGGTGATGTGTTGCCCGATACGCGGTGTGTGGTGAGCTAGTAGTTGCCGTGGGTTTTCGATAACCTGTATGACGAGGATGATTTGAGGAACCCCGTGGGATTACTGGTTCGGACTGTGAGTACCTGAGTGTGAATCCCCAGAGCAAGTGCTTAGTCTGGGAACCTGAGTTGGGGTTTATTGTTCGTTAATGTTTGTGGCTTGGGTCGATTTAGGGCCGGATTAGAGATGGTGCTGCTAGGTGTAGCCGAGGTAATGGATGGTTGGTGGATGACTCTGGACGAGTCCAGTGTGATTGTGGCATTTGGTTGAGCATTGAGTTGCTCAGAGATGTGGATTATGAGGGATGTCAGCTCCCCCAACCCGAGCGTAGATTGAGCATTTTGGCTCGGTAGGAGCAGAGGTACAGGATTGGTGTGCTGTGAGCACTAGATCGGAAATGATGTGCCACGAGCTGGGATGCTTGTAAAGGGTCGAATGGGCACATTGAGTTAAGGTTGTGGCCAATTGTGAGGTGCCGGTGTCTAGTAGGAACCATTAACTAAGCAGGGATATGTGATGACCATTGGTAGGTCATGTTTCGGTACAAACGGTCAGGATACCATTAGTTTGATCAGAGTAGCGCAGTGGAAGCGCGGTGGACCTGTGATTCGTGTTGGATCGGGCTAGGTTGGCATGGTCAGGTTTGACCGTTCGTGAGGTGTGTTTTAGTAGACTCCCCCCAGATGTGTTGGTATATGTCGGCCGATGCCGAGGATGGCATTTGGGAGATGCCGAGGCCCGTACTTGGTGATTCCATGAGAATGGTGCTTGACGCCTTCGCAGATGGTGACTGAGGAAGCCAAGATTCGTGATCGTTGATTGTGAGCCCGAGAGTTGGTGATTCAGACCTTCGTAATGCTTCGCGGTGAACCTCGGGAAGGTTGAGATGTGATCATCAGAAGGAGTGATGATTGACACATTTTTGGATGTGCATAAATAGGGATAACCGACAGGCGAGTTGCTCCGTGAGTTGGTTTGGCTACGGACACGCAGTTGTGATCCGTATGAGTTGTGGATTTCCTAAGTGTAGTAGAGAATGTGACGTTTTGACAGTTAGTCCAGTGGTGGTATACTTGTTAAGGATGATGTTCCCTGGCTGGAATCTCGGAATCAGTAGATGTTGAGTTTGAGACGATGAGACGCTGTGTTTGGTTCCGAGTTGGTGTTACATGAAGGAACTTCAGGAATTGTGACCCCTCTTGATCATGGACACGTTCGGATGTGTTCAGGAGTAGAAAGAGTACTTAGTGACGCCAGGAGTGGCCTATGTGGCAAGTGTCATGGGATTGTATAAAGTTGGATTAAGGTAGGATGACTTGTGCTGACATGGTTGAGGACCATTGTGTGTTCCGTTGTAGGATGACGGAAGGGAGTTGAGAAGGAGTGACTATACCTGATCGATATGAGGTTATTAAAGAGAACCCATAATCTAGATGTGTCTCGAGACATGTGGTGGTCTTGATCGATTTGATTTGATGCGGTGGTCTGATAGGCAAAGTAATGAGACAATAAGTGGGATCCACTAAGGAGTGAGTGGATTGGGATTGGATTGCTTTTGGCTCAGGGCATGTGGTTGAGGAGTGCGGCCTATTTTTCCATACGTATGGGTTTTGGTGCTGGGTCTGCCCTGTGTATGTAATTGAGAAGTGATTGGCATTCATATTGGTCGGGAGACCCAGGAGATCGAGAGACTCGGAAGGGACTTGAGTTGGACTTCCCGGGAAGACTTGTAGTTCAGCCTAGTGGTAGGATTAGACGGAGGGACTGCAAAAGTGAAGCGTGATTGGCTTGTCGTTAGGTGGTAATCAGTATGGTTACGAGGATGTTTGTGTACCCTGGAGATACACTATGAGGGTGACGGGTACACTATAGTGTTGTTGGATGGACTTTGGGTATAGTAGAGCTCGGCTGATACCGATGTGGTTAATTGGTGGACTTACCCTAGGATGTCGTTGGAAGTACGTGAGGATATACTTACTTGCTGTGTATGAGGTATTCTAAAATATCTTTGTTTTATTCGAAGTTCATAGGGTTGTTGTTGCGTGTGTCTGGTGCATGTACTTGGAATGTGTGCATACAGGTTAGTTAGTGATCGGAACCATGTTGATGCGCTTGGACGTGCATCGTGATGTTCTGGTAAAGGTGTTGGTGATTGGCTTGAGGCCAAGGTATGTTTTTGGTTATCTTGGTGAATCGGAACAGTTTCGATGTGATTGACCGGTTGAGATCTGGACTGGATCCAAGTAATCCTGAGTAATCTGACTAGAAGGTAGGAGTTGGTACTGATGTGGGCTGGATGCTCAAAGCCATGAGTGACTGGTAGAACGCTGACATGGAAATGTATGATCATGGTTATACAAGTATGGGATAGGGTCCAGTTGCAGACAAGTGGTGTAGGACATGGATGAAGTTTCCATAGGTTGGTAGTGTTGGTGGTTCTTGGAACCACCAGTGCGATGCTTGGTTGAGTTAGTGATGTAAGCGAGTACATTGTGACTTTAGTGGAGTCGTCGCGGATCGCCGACAGAAGTAAAACGGATCGTTGAATAAGTCTTGATGCATGGGAGGACCGAGGTCGATAGATGTCGTTTTGTGAATTAGTGTACTTGAGGATTATGCATGTTGACGGCAAACTCGCACGGTGTACTGAAGTGTTGGTACGGGGTACGCTTGACTCGAAAAAGGATCAAGGATGATGAGACTGGTAGCAGTGGTGTTGTCTACTGTTAGAAGATCCGTGAGTGTCGGCTGGTGCGACGTTAGAAGTATCACGGGTACGAGATGGATTGTGTTGATCTCGGTGAGAATGAGATAATTGTCAGATGGACCGAAAGTCGGATGAGTTGGTTTGCTTAACTAAGTTCGGGTGACAGTTTGGGAAGTATTAGGATAAGTTGGATTGGCAAGTGATGGACACTGGGTAGGAGACCCAGGTGTGAGATCAGTTGGATTTCCCCCAGTAAGTTGTAGACGTATGAGATTCGGAATTTCGGGGAAGAAATTCTTTAAGGGGGTGAGATTGTAACGACTCATCCAGGAAACCAGGATTAGGTTAGTGGTTAATGACGGTTTAGTGAAGTTAATCGGTGATTAGTTGGGTGATTTCGTACGGATGGGGCAAATTTTTGCCCCTGAAATGGGCAAAATGTTGACTTTTTGTTCAGGCAGTTAAATGAACTTTGACCAATGACGGTGACGAAGTTCGTGACGTCATGAGTGCATAGACAGGTGGCACATCGGATTCTGACATTTGAGGACGAAGTTATGATGTTCAAAAGATTGGGTATATTTTGGTAATTTGGTTAAAAAGGGGCAAATGGTTGACTTTTTATATGACACGTTATCTTCACGTATTTCGAGGACTGTTAGATAGGTCTCGATTACCTGAGTACAACGACAGGCGGCATGCTGTCATCGGACGTCAGACGGTTTCGTTAATGATCTAAACGTGCGAGGGGTATTTTGGTAATTTCGCTTCAAGGGCATTTTGGTCAATTGGCTTACATTGGGATTGGTGCCCAGTGATCAGGGGACACTTGGCTGCCTCAAGAGCGGTGCCCACTTAGATTGGGACACATGTCCCTCACTGAAAGGCCGTGGAAGGCTCTCCTCACCGCCACTCACATTAATTTAAAAAATGTAAGACGGTTGAGCACGGGTTAAAGTGAAAAAACAGAGGTTGAGCTTATACTCATACACCAACTCGAACAATTTTCTTCCATGAACCATGATCTGTGAAGGAAATAGTGTAAGGAAGGTGAGATGATGACGGTGGAAGTCACAGCGGGCACGACAACGAAGGTACGTCAAAAACCGTGAGTTTTGTTTAAAATCGAAAAATAGTAACTTGTGATTTCCTGGTTGTTGATCGATTATAATGGATGAAAGATGTTACTGGAGGTCTGGGGAATCGAATAAGCTTGGTTTCGAAGCTTGGAATGGACGATAAGTGAAACTCCCATGAACTTCGATTTTTAATACGAAAATGGCAACCATGGATTTAACTTGTATTAATCGATTTAATTGTTTGTATGAGCTTTTAAAGGATAGTACAAAGCTAGCAAGCCTAAAATCAAGGGACATGATGGTCAGAATCATGGGAACTGGAAAGTGGGAACTTGGAGGTTTGAAGGTTGAGCAGGAAGGTATGCTTCAAACCACGATTTTGTGATTTAAAGACATAGAAGTGTGGGGAATGGAGAGACGTAGATGCAGGCAAAAATATGATTAAAAAGAGACAAAAATTGGACAGGATAAGATGGTGGACCGCTTGGGCCGGTTCGAACTGGTTCAGATCGGGCCGGTTCAAACCGGTTCAGACCAGATTAGACAGAGGCTGAAGATGAATAGTAGCTTGGCGCGTGAGGCCCACGCGAGACCACTTTGGGCGGCTCGTGAGGGTGCGTGGGGCCTCCGATGGGGAAGTGTTCAACATGTTATATGTTATAATTGATGTAACGAACATTTTGTTACTGGTTTCGAGTCGATTGGACATCGTCACGATATGTTTTGGGATGTCCGAAGGTTTTAGGGCTCGGTTAAAAATAGTTAAAAATTTGGCAAAATTATGGGGACTTAGTAGAAGCTTAATGAAGTAGTTAGTACCTTATTATTGGATTTGGATAGGTTCGGGAATGCCGGTAATAGTGGATTAGCCGGGAAAGCTTAACTGCTCGCGTATCGAGGCGGCGACGCGAATGGTCTGTAAGTGGACTTTGCTTTATAACTGATGATGCATGCAGAAATGTTTTTATATGTTTTCTACATGTGATTTCTATGTTTATGATATGATCTTGATAATTTATGGTTTTGCACGTATTTCGAGATATTTACGGAATTGCACATTTTACGAGATATGATTTTCTGCTATGATTTGATGATGGTTTCGATAAGATGATTTGGGATTTGAGATATGATTGATTTTAAGGATTTATAATGGATTTTGGAAAGTGATTTCGGGCTTGACTCCCTGTTCATAAAATTGATTTCGATAAACGTGATTTCGGGATTTGGAACTGGATTTCGAAAATGATGCTTTGGGATTTGGTTTTGAAACTTGAAAGAGAAATTCAGGATTTGGGTTCGGGATAATGGTTCCGGATGCTAGCTTACGGAATCATGATTGCGAATTTGGATATGGATTTTCTTTGATTTTCACTTGGTTTTGGGTTTAAAGACCCGTTGAAAACTAGTTTTGGGTTTAAAGACCCGGAAAATGGCGGGATCTAGTTTTGAGTTTAAAGACTCGATTGATTGATGGGGGAGGACCCTGGATTAATATGTTATGAATTTAAAGACTCGGTTATTGTGATATCCCCCGAGGCCTGTTGATTGTGTCTTGAGTTTAATGACTCGTTGATATCCCGGGAATGCCTGATTATGCGCATGTGTTTTGTGTTTAAAGACTCGGGCGCACTTGAGATCCAGCAACATGATTGATTGATGTTTTTCACTGGTTTTCAGTTTTGGGCAATGCCCCGGATGATTTGGATTTGATGAGTTTTGGGCTGAGTCCCCGTACTTTGATGAGGATTTATGATTTTGGGCTGAGACCCTGGATTTGAGTCACGGATTTGATTCACGGATTTGAGAAAAAGAAATGATTCCAGTTTTTATTGATGGTTTTCTTATCTTGGATATGAAAAGGTTTTCATATGCATGCATTGGTGTTTGCGTGGAGGGTATAAATGTAATTTCTTATGAACTGTTTTAAGAAATTATGATTTATTTTTGTCCACTCACAGTCTTTTATGTTTTCGATACCCTCTAGGTTGTCGCGGTACGGGCTGTTTGTAGAGAGAGACGGAGACATCACACACGCGATCCACAGTAGATTCTGCGCGCTCTGGGATGTCCGGAAGTTTTGTACAGTTCGTTTGGGAATTCTTTGTCCGGTTTACGTGTTACATGGAGGTTGGAAGTCGGTTTAGCCTTCGTGTCACGTGTAAGTTAGACGGGAGCATAACTTAGCCCTTATTCCCGGGGGATTGGGGGTGGGTCGTGTCACAAACCCTCTCAGGCAATGCGCTGTGAATACTCCAATGTCCCTGACATCTGAAGAAGACAATCCACACATAAGGATGGTAAAGTTAAAACCATAGTCAAAAGCATTTCAATAGGGTCTCAGCCCGAGGTATAACTTCCATAAACCATTTACACAAAACTTTCCAAGTCCAAATCCATTAAGGGTCTCAGCCTAAATCCAAAACCAAAACCAAAACCAAAACCAATTCCATTAGGGTCTCCAAACCCGAAATTATATTTCATAATCCCCAAATAGGACTCAGGTCCGATATCATATACCAACTGGGCCTCAAGTCTGATATCATAAACCAACTGGACCTTAAGCCCGATAGTATAAACCAAATTGGCCTCCAGCTCGATACGCCATTAAATCAAATGTACTTCAATTCCAATAGTTCATACGTCAAATGGGGTATCAAGCTCGATTCCATATTTCCAAATTCGAAACCATTCCATTAATCACACTTTTGAAAACACCAGCACGTATAAACCCAATATAAAACCATAAACCTTGGGATACGTGCAAATACGTAAATACCAAATACCATAATCATATGCACTCAAGGCATTTCAAATCATAGAAAAAAAACATATAAAACAATTATGCATGCATAATATTTAGAAAACAAGTGTACTCACAGACCGTCCTCGCTGGGTCTCAAAATCCGTGTTGTAAGCCTCTCCGAGCTAATCCAACCTCTCCTGATCATCCGGATCTATCCAACCTCACAGTTCAAAAACCATCTATACAAGTCCTAATCGTAAACCCCCAAAGCTCCCAGAAAAGTCAACATGTCCCGAACACGCTTCCCTAGGCTAAAAACCTCAATTTGACCAACCTAACGATATCTGACCACCGTTTTTAGATTCGTATCGTTGAAAACTTTAAAATGGTACTGGTGCCACCGCGAGGTTCGCATCCACGCGCCCCCACGTGTGAGTCAATGTCAAAGTCAACGCTGGTCAAAAAGTCAACGGTTAGGTCAACGCTGACGTCATGCCACATGTCAGACCTGATAGGACCCACATGTCAGTAGCCGGTTGGTCCACGTCACTCACATGTCATTAACACGTGGCACGATCTGGTTGGTCCACGTCACTGACATGTCAGTACTAACTAGGCACTGAGAGCGACCGGACTGGGCCACTTGGCCTGACATCTAACATATGGTCATCATCTCCTAGCACTCGCGAGTTAGACTCGTTTACTTAAACCGGGTCGCGCAGACCCACCACCATAATCCGGTCCAAACTCACTCCTCTCACCACCATTCCACACCATTTTTAAACCCCTAGACTCGTAATGAACCTAGAAACCGTCCTATGATTTCAAAATCAGGAGAAAACAGCTAGAAAGTACCTGTACAACTCAACCTTTACGGGGCCAATTTCATACGTCCATCCAAGGCGATTCCACCATCCTCCTATGTCAAAGTCATCCCTACCAGCTCATATAGACCTAATAAACATGACCCAGTCATTAAAAGCCACCCCAAATGTCTAGGAACAAAAATCCAATTTCAAACCAAAAAGGTTTTGGGTTACCTGTTTCCCGAGACTCCTCCGTCGTCCACAACGTCGTAGCCTCGTTCCTCGCTATCGCCTAGTCTCTCACCCACTCTCTGTCTATCTCTCAGATCAGATCCAGGTGAGGGGAAAGGGATTGGGGTTTGGGTTTCGAGTTTGGATGAATGCAGGAGATGAAAGATGAAACGGGAATGATGGATGCATGTATGTAAATGATGAGCAATGGATGAGTGACACTTGTCACTCATCCGTTGGGCCTAACACAAATATATGGGCCCCACCAAAAGACAAATGTTCACTGCCTCGGAAATCATGCAATAGTACCCCAAATTGTTCTAGACTTGTAACTTTCCCGTACTGTAACGACCCGTCCCGAATTCCTAGATTAGATTAGTGACTAATCACGATTAGTGAGGTTAATCGGTGATTAGTTAGGCTAAATCGGACGAACGATGAGAAATGACCGTTTTGCCCCTAATGGTGGCAAAATGTTGATTTTTCATTCGGGCGATCAAATGGACTTTAACCGATGACCGTGACGTAGTTCGTGACGTCAGGAGTTCATAGACAGGTGGCACGTTCAATTCTGACGTTCGAGGAGGAAGTTATGACGTTCGGAAGTTTAGGGGCATTTTGGTAATTATGGTTAAAAATGGGTAATTGTTGAATTTTTGGCCGAGAGGTCCAATGGCCGAGGGCCGAGGACCGTTACGTAGATCGGGAAGATACGAATCCATAGACAGGTGGCATGCTGAAATCGGACTTCGAACTGGGAAGTTATAGGTCACGTAAGTTCGATTTCACTATGCACGTACTTCGAGGCGGGGCTGAGTTGGCAAATTCTGACTGGCTAGATATTTTAGGTGGGTCCTATGGATGAGTGACAAGTGTCACTCATCCTATTGGTCATTTCCCCTAAAAAGGGGATCTCACTTAATTAAATATTATTATATCTATTATTATATAATTAATCTTTTCTTCACTCAATCCTAGCCATTCATTTCAATCAAACACTCAATCCTCACCACTCATCTAATCATCTATTCTCTCTTCTCTCATCAGCCATCACTATCTTCTCATTTCTTCTTCACACCCGAAAACCCCATAACCCCATATTCTTCATTCTTCATTCTTCTTCAAACACACAACACACATCCCTCCATCACCTGCGACTGAGACTAGAGAGATAGTGTGAGTGAGGGGAGAAAGGATTGGATGGAGATGGCCAGCGCCATGGCGGCTCACGGCAGGAGGAAACCCGAAAAGGTAGGTTTTGGGTTTGAAATTTTAAACTTGGGTTTTATTGGTCTTGGATCGAAACTAATAGGTTGATTGTGTTTCTGGGGACCATAGGAACTTAATAGGATTGATTTCGAGGCGTTAGACGACCAGGAACGACCGTGGACAGCGGAGGAAAACTCACCCTCCATAGCCAAGCTTGAAGGTATTGTTTTTGATGTTTTTCTTCCATTTTAAGGTCATAGAACTTTAGGTTAGGATGAGAGGATTAAAATGGGACAAACGGGAGGAGTTCTGGTGGCCTGACGGCGGAGAACCGACCAGGTTAACCCGTGGGTCACGGAAACCCGGTTGCAGACCCGATCTGAGGTAGACGATGACTGATGTCAGCTGACATGTCAGACAGAGGGCCAATGGGAGCGTGACACGTGTCATTGTCAAAGGTTGTCAGTGATGACGTCATGCTGACGTCAGCATCACGTCAGCGTTGACTTTTCAATGCGTTGACCAGTGCGTGGGGGCCCATGTGAACAGTGTTTTGAGTGGGTCCAGTGTTATTTTAAAGGTTTCGACGATCTCGATGCAATGGCGGTGGTTTTGAGTCGATCAGACATCGTTAAGTTGGTCAAATTGGGGTTTTTCACCTCGGGATACGTGTACGGGATACATTGACTTTTCCGGGAAAGTTTAGGGTTCTTAATATGGACTTGTATAGGTTAGTAGTAACCTTTGGATATGATTTGGACAGGTCAGGATGAACCGGAGAGGTCGGATTAGCCTGGTGAGGCTTATGGCACGCAAATCGAGGCGACAGCTCGGACGGTCTGTGAGTGGACCTTGTTTTCTAAATTGGTGCATGCATAAATGTTTGTTATATGTTTTAAATACTTATTTGTGATTCCATGAGTGCATTTGGATGTGTAGTTACGTATAGGCACGTATTTCGAGGTTTCAGGCCTATACGGTGCCTATACGGGTTTGTATTCTTTTATTGGTCTAAATGAAATGGGTTTGGATTTCTAAAAGGATAAATTCGGGTATGAGACCCATTTGGTTTTGTCTCGGGCATATGACACTATTTATGACCTTCGGGTCTAAATCGTGGTCGCGGTGGGTGCTGTGTGCACGACGCTCGCCTACGGATCGGGATGTGTTCCTTCCGGAGAGGTCACGATGCATGATTCGTGGTCGAGCAGCCAGGGGAGGCTCGACTTCGGAGTGCTGACAGTTCAGGATAGCGATCGGTGATGAGTGCACCATGATCTTGTGGTGGTCACTTCGGTTGATTCGTTCACGGCGACATACCAGGATTGAGGGGGGTCCTGTATGGATGGTTGCACGCATCACTATGATCGGATTCGTGACTAACCCTTAGATATCGGGCACGGTGCCCAGTTGTGTCATATGTTCGGGCACGAGACCCAATTGTTTTACACTGATGATTTCAGGTCAATGACCCTAGATGGATTTCCAAGTTCATGACGGTTTATGGGAACTAGCATGAACTCTGGGAAGGTCATTATGGTTCATGACGGTTTATGGCAACCAGCATGAACCTTTGTCTGGTCATTCTGGTTCATGACGGTTTATGGGAACCGGCATGAACCCTGGTTAATCGATGTTATGGATCATAACGGTTCAAGGGAACTGGAAATGAATGTTTATGTTATGTATATATATATGTATTCATATACCTTCCTTTACTTCTATTATTTCCTCCAGGGAGGGCCGTTGCCCTGGGTGGACCCCGGAGTAGTCACGGAGCACCGACTGAGTGGAGTCACCCCCCAGTTGGGTTCCTTACTCTCAGGAAGGCTATGATTACTATTACCTCGTGTAGGGTCAGTGTTCTGCGGACATTGATCTTGACTTTGAGAAGACTCGGATTGAGCCCTGGGTAGCACGCGCGTAGCTTTGGAAACCGTGGCAGGATTGGTTGTGTGAATTATATGTGTATATGATATAAGATATGATGTATGATGTGCGTTTACACAGGTTTTGGGCAGTGGCCCGTATGGTTAGTTTCTTATGATTTGGGCTGAGTCCCTTATGGATTTGGGCAGTGGCCCGTGTACTTGATTTCATTATGGTTTTTCTGGATAAATGGTTTTCGAATGCATGCATGCTTTTTATTGAAGGGTACAAATGTCTTCTCTTATGAAATGTTTTTATAAACTCTTGGTTTTGTCCACTAACAGCTTTTAATGTTTTGACTGCCCTTCAGGTTGACATCGGATGTGGACTATAGCAGAGACCGAGATATCACATACCTCCTCCAGATCCTGACGGATGTGTCCACTAACAGCTTTTACGTACGATGTCCGATTTCTACGAGTCACTTGTCTACGGACTTGTATCGTTTCGATCTACGTAACGGTCATCGGTCCTCGTGCATTGACCATTCAAGGGTAAAATTGTCTACGGTCCTCATGCCAAAAGTCAACTTTTTGCCCATTCTCAAGGGTAAAATTGTCATTTTACATCGACTGTCCGAAAATCCGAATTAGTCAAGGATTTCCTCCATTAATCCTTAATTAATTATTTAATTAATCTTGTAACTCGGGATGAGTTGCTACATGAATCCTAACATAATCCAATGGTTTCATCTGCTTTCTTGATACATCGCGTATCAAAATATAGGAACGAAAAAAATGTAGAATTACTATTTTATCCTCATGGGTGCCATTGATCCTTGACTACCTTGCTATAGAGATGTTTTTGGATCTAACTTTTGTGTATGGGTGTGTATGTGTGTTGAAAGCCCATGATAATTAGTAAGCCTAGGAAAAATTCAGGCCAAAGTAGATCAAGCCTTTGCATTGTATTGGTCTAAGCCCATTTGGAAAGCCCAACACCCACTCTCCCTTCAGTCCATACACACGCACACTCAGAACCTGGTTGTAGGTTCTTGATCACACTCGCACTCTTCTCATGATGAGACCCGCAAGCCTCCCTACCTAGAAACTGTGAACTTCTCATACCATCAGTTCGAATCACTTAGGGTGTCATTTCCTTAGACTTAGACCACTATCATGCCCATGTCTTCCTCCCCCACTTTTGAATTTTGCATTCACCGTTTAATGCGAGAATCATATACTCACGACAGCAATCAAGAGGATGGCCTTACTCGCCCGTATGAAAATGGAATCCAGGACCTTCCAAACTGGTCTCTAACCTCGACAAATTCTTCCCCATTGCATAGATAGCCTCGTAGATCGAGGACCACCTTGAACTAGTAGCATTTGGTGCGACCAGACCCGATGCAGAAGCAAAATGCGACCCGGAGCATGGAGCTCCAATCAGGTATAGCCTCGAACCCTAAATCATGATTTTCACTTCATCTCATCACATGGAAGCTAATCTTGAGATTGCATGTGGTTTTTGAGGCGGGAAATCGCAATGGCGACATTTGACCTGACAACCCATAGTAGACTTGATTACGATATATCCGATTTAAAGGTTTTCCAAGTAACCTTGAAGCCAGAGACTTAGACCATTGAAATCCTTGATTTGAGAGTGTTCTAATGAGTTAATTGCATGTTGAATCTAAAGCGGCGACGAAGACGGCAACGACGACCGAAAATCGTTGCGGTCATTGAAATTTGGTGAAAAATAGGTAGTCTTTCGATCAATCTAAACCCTTCAAAACTAACAGGATCCATCCCTAATCCCTCGGGATTTACGCGGGATATCCTGTTCCCGTATGACAACCACCTGTAAGACCAGGGACATTACCATGACCCAAACGAGGTTTTCCCAGAGTATGCAGCATTGTGTGAAGTCTCGCTCTCTACTACAGCCCGCATCCGCAATCAACCTGGAAGGTGCCAAAAACAATAAAACGTGTGTGTGGACAAAAATAAACATTTGGTAAAACAATTTTCCAAAATCATAATTTTAACCCTCCGTTTTACAAAGCATGCATGCATATAAATTCTAAACCATTTCTTTCCAATAACACAGGAAAGAAGTAATATATGAAAAACGATGCACTCATCGTAAAACCAACACATGTGAAAACCTTTGGACACAAATCAATAAATCAAAAATCCTCGGGACCCATTCTCATATCCGGCATCTGTCTCATACCATCACATCATCATCATCATCAGCCACGGTATCCAAGTAACGCGTGCACATAGCTCCAAGACTACTCAAGTCTGAGCACGTCGTCATGAACACATCACCGACCACCGTTCAATATATCATCGTGATCATATCAACGATCAATCTCATATAACATAAGCACTCTTGAGTTGAGCCTCCCACGGCTGCTAAACAACAAGCAGTGCATCGTGACCTCTCCGAGGAGAGTGGACACAACGCATCTTGGAGGTGAGCAACAATCATCATAGGGTCCTTGTAATGACACGTCCTGGAATCCGGGATTAGATTAGTAACTAATCATGATTAGCAGGGTTAATCGGTGATTAGTTTGGCGAAATCGGATGAACGATGCAAAATGACCGTTTTGCCCCTAGTCGTGGGTAAAACGTTGACTTTTAATCGGGCAGTCAAATGGACTTTGACCGGGGACCGTGACGTAGTTTGGGACGTCACGAGTTCATAGACAGGTGGCACGTTCGATTCCGACGTTCGAGGTGAAAGTTATGACGTTCGGAAGTCCGATGGCCGAGGACAGAGGACCGTTAGGATGGTCTCGATGCCCTGAGTCCGTAGACAGGCGACAAGCATCAATCGGAATTCGAATGACCAAGTTACGGGTCTAGATTGCATGAGGGGAATTTTGGTAAATTGTCAAAGTGAGGGCAAAATGGTAATTTGACTGCTGCAGTTTGAAATCAGCCATGATGGTGGTTGTGTGGATTGTTTAATATGTTAAGAGCTTGTTTAACAGAATCAAGCGACATTGGATGGATTAGACGCACAAGTGTCATAGTGGGAAATTTAAATAAGTAGGAGTGTTGTGTGTGCTGTGAAGGGTGAGTGCACGGGTTGCGTTTTGTATTGCTTAGTGTGGTGGGAAGTGAAAAACAGAGACAGTGGAGGCATGTGCTTAGTGTGAGATTGTGTGATGGTGGGGAACTTTAAAAAAATATTGTAGTGTGCTTGGAAATGGAGGGGAACTGAGCATGGGAGGATTATTGAAAAGGTTTTGGGTCTATGCGAGAAACAAAAATTTCAGAGAAAGCCAGGGAGATTCCCACGACTTGTTTGCTGCACGGTTTGAAAACAGAGAGAATAGTGGACATTGGGAAGTCTTTGAGGATCATTGTGGAGAGGAAAGAACTGAAGAACGGGAGAGGAAAACAGAATTGGGAAAACTGGGAAAACGGAGGGAAAATCCAGTTTCGAATTGCAGGCCAGCCCAAGCCAATTTGAGGCTCAGTTCAGTCTTCTGGGACTTAACTTAGTAGATCCAGATCGTGACTTCGAAGCTGGAAGGCCCTGGAAGCCATGGACAAGGACGACAACACTTCAGAAAATTCGAGCTTGGAGTCGTGGATTTGGAGGAGGGTTCTGATGGAATTAGTCACACAATCCTCTCTATGGTAAGCCTACGATGCTCCCTAACTGTTCAACTGAGGAAAATAGTGGCTGTTAGTGGAATTGGGATGATGAACATCGTTTCGAACTTGAGTTCAATCAGGGGGTTTTAGGCCGTGTCGACTAGAATGACTACTACAAACTTTTAATTGAGGTTATTGCGATCCTACTTGATGGGTCAATTGAAGAAATTAGCTTGATTTTGGCAGGAATCGAACCGGGTCCTGACGCGGGTTAAATGGCCCGTTTACCAAGTGACCGGGTGAAGAAGACGAACTATAGCCCACTGTAGCAGGCGCGTGAGTCTCACGCGCAGCCACTCATGGCGGCGCATGAGGGCGCATGAGCCATAGTCTCGAGGTAACTCCAACACGACTTTTGTGCTATGGATTGTGAAGAACATTTTAGCGTTGGTTTAAAATTAACCGGACACCGTTTCGATGTTGTTTCGAGGGTCCGAAGGTTTAGGTTACGTTTTTAATTAACGTTTAATTCCCGGAAAATTATGGGAAATTAGTATGATGTTATTTGGGTCCTTAGTAACACTAATGTATGTTTTCGGACAGGATTTGAGATACCTGAAAAATGGAGGAAATTAGGGGAACGCGTGCAGCGCAAAACCGAGCACTAAGCACGGTGTGTGAGTGGACGTTGCATTCAAAATTTAATGCATGCATAAATATTTCTATGATTTCTATGATTATGATATAACTTGTGATGATTTCGATTTCCATATTCATACGTATTTTTGATATGCACACGAGATTGCACGTATTTCGAGACTAAGGGTTCTTTTATGATTGATGATGGTTTAATGAATGATTTTATGTGATTTGTGCGTATTATGTTTTTAAGATGTTGGATTGCGATTATGAGTATGGTTTTCGATTTTGACACGGATTTCGAGATTTTTCACGAATTTGCACGTTTTACGAGGTCTAACCGCGATTTCTGGTGCTTGATTGTGGTTTTGATGTTTTGGACCTTGGGATTTGAAAAATGATGTGATTTTAAGGAATTAAAACGGATTTTGAAAAAGGTGATTTCGGTTTGATGCTCGGGGCATAAAAGTAATTTTGAATAACGAGATTTCGATTTTTGGAATTTTGAAAACGGATTTCTGGTTTGGGTTCGGAATGACGGTTCTGGATGCCGGCTTACGAAATCATCGTTGCGAATTCGAATTCAGGAACGGATGATGGTTTGTTAAAGTGATTGGATATGATTATACATGCCCCGTTTTCCATGATGATTGATTATATTTTATGAAGTATGTTTTGGCGATTTGAAAGTGGAAATTCGGATATGAGTCCTGTTATGACCAAATGTGTTTTCGGATTGGATTTAGAATTTGGATCACAATGGATCCCGTGTTTTGTTGTGATTTACAACTGTTTTGGGTTTAAAGACCCGTTGGAAACTGTTTTGGGTTTAAAGACCCGAATATGGCTGGATAATGTTTTGAGTTTAAAGACTCGGTTAATTGATGACGGGGGAGGGCCCTTAATGAGTTTAAAGACTCGTGGGTTTAAAGACTCGGTTATTGTGATACCCCCGAGGCCTATTGATTATGCTTTGAGTTTAAGGACTCGTTGAAATCCCAGGAAGGCCTGATTATGCGCATGGTTTTGAGATTAAAGACTCGTGCACACTTGATTATCCAGCAAACTGATTGATTGTAATTCATTGTTAATTTTTGATGTTCGGATGTGTTGGGTAGTGGCCCGGTTTATGTGGTTGATGGTTTTGGATCGTGTTGAGTATTTGGTTTTGATTCATGGTTTTGGGCTGAGGCCCTGTGTTTTTGATTGTGGGCTAAGACCCAAAGTTTAAGAAAAGGAAAACGATTTGATTTCATGCACTGTTTTCTTACGTTGCAAATGTAATAGATTGCGGAATGATTTTTGAATGCATGCATTGGTTTTACGTGGCGGGTAAAAACGTCCTTCTGTAACTGTTTTTTAAACTGATTTATTTTTGTCCACTCACACCTTTTGGTTTTTATTGACCCTCCAGGTCATGGCGCGTTGATCGAGGCTGATCGAGAGGCGGAGGCATGAGTAAGTACGTGTGGCTATCCCTAGTCTGGCAAGTACTGAGGTTAACTTGGGAATTTCAGTCGTCTTGCCAGACGGGAGCAGGACCGGACACATTTAACAATGCCCTTTTCGGGGACGGTCTTGTCAATTTGGTATCAGAGCACTAGGTTGCTGATTTTGTTGCCACATCATGCCTCTGAAGCATAAGCCTCGTGCGCGACCTAGTAGTGAGACGAGTAGGCGAAGGAGTGTGAGACCTCGTGATAGATCTCGAATGAGATTGACCCTGGGTTGAGGGTCAGGTGTTATTTAGTGCACACCGCGAACTACTATTTGTTGGGATTATTCACAGTGGATTCCTTAAGTGGAATGCGTGTTAAAGAGACTAAAATGTGACGAGATACTTCTTAGGCCTTATCGATCGAATAAGACATGGTTGAACATTGGAAATTGCTCGGGGACGGGGTATGTCAGCGATAACATGATTGGTTTGGTTTGAGATTGGACCCAGGAGGAGTCGAGATGTGGATATGGGACTCAAAATGAGTCAGGATTTGGGTTAGGAACGTGAGATGAGTCATGGTAAGGTATCAAGGCCCGAGAGGAACCAGAAAGGCTGAGTGAGGAACGTTTGGGACTTAGGATGCCAAGGACCGAAATATGGACATGAATTGAGGAGTTAGGAAATTACCGCTTAGTTTTGTGGGACGGTAGTCTTGTGGAGGTAACTGTTTATCAGGGGTACTTGGTGTAGTGGTAGTAGTTGAGGATCGGGGGGCGTTCAGGGAACGTTCATTATCCCGGTGTGGATTGTCTTAATGGTGGTACCCATAGTGGTGGAGTTCGAGTAATGATGCGGGATCGTCGCTCGGTATGAGCGGAGGTCCAGGGCTATCAACCTTGCACACGGTGTACTAGTGTGGATGTTTGTATGATGGTACTAGTACTAGCGCTGGTGCTGGTGTCGGTGATTGTGATGGCGATGAGCCACGATTTGGGGTGTGACTCTATCATGATGGACGT
Source organism: Prinsepia uniflora (assembly GCA_032719365.1). Lineage (NCBI taxonomy): Eukaryota > Viridiplantae > Streptophyta > Magnoliopsida > Rosales > Rosaceae > Prinsepia > Prinsepia uniflora. The sequence continues at coordinate 35,086,584 of CM064867.1, forward strand.
AGGTTCGGTATTTGAGATTCAGTAGTGGACTGGGTAGGATCCAGCGAAGATTGTGAGGTATTGGGATAAGTCCCAATAGTGATGAGGTGACAAGAGTTGAGTAATTCCCAATCGGAAATGGTGTAGGTGCATAAATAGTTATTATTGGACATGAGGTTTGAGTATTGGATTCATTGCGGACACATGGTTGTCCAAGTGAGTTGCGGATGTAGGAAGTCCAGTGGTTGGACTTGACATCTCATTGGGAGTGTGTCTGTTCCCAACATGGTTGGAATCTTAGTTCAAGGGGAGTTGTGACTGTGGGACGAGAGGAGTGCTCGTTTCCACATCGATAATAGGTATTCTGAAGTCATTAGGGTTCACTTCTTATTCTCTGCCCTGATGGACGTTGATTGTGGTTACCAGTACGTTGAGCATGTAGTGGTTGGTGGACCCATGTGTGTTTTGGGGTCACCAGGAGGAGTTGCGTACCTCGAAGTGGGGTGCATGAGATTTCTCATTTCTGCTTGGTGTCAGACGCCGTTGGATTGCTTGGCAGGGTGGGTGCAGGGAGTTGTGGTTGCACTCACATCGGATGGATGTTGATGACATCATATTGGATCATCCTTGATTTTTCCTAGGTGGAATGACAAGGATTGATATGAGGTAATTGTAGGATACCCGCAGTTTTGACAAGTTTTCTTTGTTGAATGAATGTTTGGATGTGGAAATAGTTGAGGAGTGTCGTGTGGATCCTAGGTGGATCTGGATTGTGTCGTTGTGGACATTGCACCTGGTGATGATTTAGGATCGTGGTGATACCAGTCGTGTGACGTGGTAATCGTTGGGCGAGTATCTGATGGGTTCGGAGTTGGTGGGCCTCGGTAGACGTGTGTGAGGTTTGATGCCCTTTTGGCATGACTGTGTGCGCTGTGGTGAGCGTGCTTGGGTTGGTACCTTTTGGGTGACGTGTTTGGGAGTAGATGTTGCATTGCTAGTCGGGTGACCATGGGACTCTGAATGGATGGTGAGTTGGAATGATAGATTTTTCTAGTATGAGATTGGAAAGTGGAACCCCCAGTATCAGATTGTGATTGATTGTGAACCATGTAGTAGACCTGTTGGAGGATGGATGCACGTGCCATGTACGATGTACAAGAATCGGTACTGGACAGGCCGAGTAGTGCCAGGCGATGGTACATAGGAAGTACTAGTGGTGTGTGGTTGAACGTGTTGGTAATCGGCTTAGTTCCGACACCATTGGATTCGGTTGCGAGCGTGAACTGGGCAGAGTAATTTTGTTGGTTCAGTGATTTTAGGAGCAGGTGCTCTTAGCCACGGATGGCTAGCAAAACCCTAGCATAGAAATGTGCGATCACTGCTTGTCTGGTATTCTAGTGTAAGAGGACCGTATACGTATACTCAGGATGAGTGAGTTGGTGGTTAGTATAACTACTAGTGGCCTTGCGTGATGTTATCACATCTCGACTTTGCCAGCGTCATGGTTCGCTGAGGGAGTTTACAGTTATGGACATTGAACTTGATATTTGTCGTAGGATTGGGCTTGCCCTGCGAGATGAGATCATGTTGTGACCTTACGCTACCTTGAGTGAGTTATAGTACGAGGTGAGGACACCGATTGGCTGATGATTGGAGCTTTACTAGGGTGGTAAGGCTTACTGGTGCCATTTTGGATGGTAGCGCCAGCGTGGACTGACAAGTGAGACTTGGTGACTCCCAGTGGGAGCAGACATTCGGTATATTAGTGATTGAGAGAAACCGACAAGCTGAAGGAGTCAGCTAAATGGTGAAATTGATAAGCGATATTAACACGGATCAGGTGATCAACTTCACTCGAGGTGGTCGAGTGTGGTCGGTACGACGTGAGACAGTGATGGGACCTCAGAGTACAGACGATTTTAGCTGGTGTACGAGTGTACACATGTTGCGAGGTCGAAATGTTTTCCATGAGGTGGATGTGGTATAAAGATAATTGGAAATTTCAGGAACGAAACTAATTAAGGAGGGAGGAACGGTCGAGATTTGATCGGTTGAAATTTCGAGGACGAAATTCTTTAAGGGGGGAAAGTTGTAACGACCCGTCCCGGAATTCGAGATAAGATTAGTAACTAATCATGAGTAGCAGGGTTAATCAATGATTAGTTGGGCGAAATCGCACGAATGATGCAAAATGACCGTTTTGCCCTTGGTCGTGGGTAAAATGTTGACTTTTAATTCGGGCGGACAAATGGACTTTGACCGGGGAACGTGACGTAGTCTGGGACGTCACGAGTTCATAGGCACGTGGCACGTTCGATTCCGACGTTCGAGGTGAAAGTTATGACGTTCGGAAGTCCAAGGGAATTTTCGTAATTTGGACGAAAAGGGCGAAAACGTTGAATTTTTGACCGGGATGTCCGATGGCCGAGGACCTAGGACCGTTAGGATGGTCTAGATGCCCTGAGTCCGTAGACAGACGGCACGCGTCAATCGGAATTTGAATGATCAAGTTACGGGTCTAGATTGCATGAGGGGCATTTTGGTAAATTGTCAAAGTGAGGGCAAAATGTTAATTTGACTGCTGTTAATTTGGAGGAGGGTTCTGATGGAATTAGTCACACAATCCTCTCTATGTTAAGCCTACGATGCTCCCTAACTGTTCAATTGAGGAAAACAGTGGTTGTTAGTGGAATTGGGATGATGAACATCGTTTCGAACTTGAGTTCAATCGAGGGGTTTTAGGCCGTGTCGATTAGAATGACTACTACAGACTTTTAATTGAGGTTATTGTGATCCTACTTGATGGGTCAATTGAAGAAATTAGCTTGATTTTGGCAGGAATCGAACCGGGTCATGACGCGGGTTAAATGGCCCGTTTACCAGGTGGCCGGGTGAAGAAGACGAACTATAGCCCACTGTAGTAGGCGCGTGAGTCTCACGCGCAGCCACTCATGGCGGCGCGTGAGGGCGCGTGAGCCATAGTCTCGAGGTAAGTCCAACATGACTTTTGTGCTATGCATTGTGAAGAACATTTTAGCGTTGGTTTTGAATTAACCGGATACCGTTTCGATGTTGTTTCGAGGGTCCGAAGGTTTAGGTTACGTTTTTAATTAACGTTTAATTCCCAGAAAATTATGGGAAATTAGTATGATGTTATTTGGGTCCTTAGTAACACTAAAGTATGTTTTCAGACAGGATTTGAGATAACTGGAAAATGGAGGAAATTACAGGAACGCGTGCAGCGCGAAACCGAGCACTAAGGACGGTGTGTGAGTGGACGTTGCTTTCAAAATTTAATGCATGCATAAATATTTCTATGATTTCTATGATTATGATATGACTTGTGATGATTTCGATTTCCGTATTCATACGTATTTTTAATATGCACACGAGATTGCACGTATTTCAAGACTAAGGGTTCTTTTATGATTGATGATGGTTTAATGAATGATTTTATGTGATTTGTGCGTATTATGTTTTTAAGATGTTGGATTGCGATTGTTAGTATGGTTTTCGGTTTTGACACGGATTTTGAGATTTTTCACGTATTTGCACGTTTTACGAGATTTTAAGTATGTTGTGGTCTTACCGCGATTTCTGGTGCTTGATTGTGGTTTTGATGTTTTGGACCTTGGGATTTGAAAAATGATGTGATTTCACGGAATTAAAACGGATTTTGAAAAAAGGTTATTTTGGTTTGATGCTCGGGGCGTAAAAGTAATTTTGAATAACGAGATTTCGATTTTCGGATGTTTGAAAACAGATTTCTGGTTTGGGTTCGGAATGACGGTTCCGGATGCCTGCTTACGGAATCATCGTTGCGAATTCGAATTCGGGAACGGATGATGGTTTGTTAAAGTGATTGGATATGATTATACATGCCCGTTTTCCTTGATGATTGATTATGTTTTGTGAAGTAAGGTTTTGGGGATTTGAAAGTGGAAATTAGGACATGAGTCCTATTATGACCAAATGTGTTTTCGGATTGGATTTAGAATTTGGATCATGATGGATCTCGAGTTTTGTTGTGATTTACAACTGTTTTGGGTTTAAAGACCCGTTGGAAACTGTTTTGGGTTTAAAGACCCGAATATGGCTGGATAATATTTTGAGTTTAAATACTCGGTTAATTGATGACGGGGGAGAGCCATTAATGAGTTTAAAGACTCGTGAGTTTAAAGTCTCGGTTATTTTGATACCCCCGAGGCCTATTGATTATGCTTTGAGTTTAAAGACTCGTTGAAATCCCGGGAAGACCTGATTATGCGCATGGTTTTGAGTTTAAAGACTCGGGCGCACTTGATTATCCAACAAACTGATTGATTGTACTTCATTGTTAATTTCTGATGTTCGGATGTGTTGGGCAGTGGCCCGGTTTATTTGGTTGATGGTTTTTGGATCATGTTGTGTATTTGGTTTTGATTCATGGTTTTGGGCTGAGGCCTTGTGTTTATGATTGCGGGCTAAGACCCGAAGGTTAAGAAAAGGAAAATGATTTGATTTCATGCCCTGTTTTCTTACGTTGGAAATGTAACGGATTGCGAAATGATTTTTGAGTGCATGCATTGGTTTTACGTGGAGGGTAAAAACGTCCTTCTGTAACAGTTTTGTAAACTGATTGATTTTTGTCCACTCACACCTTTCGGGGGCGGTCCTGTCAGTCCTCTCCGGAGAAACATATTCACAACCGTAGGCCCTCTCCGAGAAAACACATTCCTACCGGAGTCATCTCAATCATCATACCATATGGTCCTCTCCAGGGGAAACATATTCACAACCGGAGGCCCTCTCATAATCACGGAGAATGGTCATAGTAAAAACTATGGAAACATATTTTCAAAACTGTTGTATCTCAAATCAAATCAGTTATTTGTATAGCGTCTCAGCCCAAAACTAGTTTCCACAAAATATCATAAATCAGTGTCTAGTGCTCATTTCAAAATCTGAAAATCATTTCACAATCAAATCTCCATTCAATTTCATTTTTGACTAAAAACTGAGTCAAATCATTATCCAGCTGGGTCTCAAGCCCGATAAGCCATTTTCACGAAAATCCGTAAAATCGTCTATTTTTAAGCATGATCAAATGAACCTATAAAGCTTTATGAAATTATCATTCAAAGAAATATACAAACCTTGTATTTCAAACCATATTCATAAAACATTAAAACATATATGCATGCATCGTTTATAAACCAAAGTCCACTCATAGACGGTCCACGCTGCGTGCTCCAAAACCCACGCTGTAAGCCAATCTGAAGCCTTGGGAATGTCTGGGCCCGTCCAAATCATACCCAAAGGTTGCTAACCATGTATACAAGTCCAAACTATAAACTCTCAAAACTCCTGGAACAGTAAACATGTCCTAAACACAATTCCTGAAGCTAAAAAAACTCCAAAACACCTATCAAACGAACTCTGATAGGCCTGAAACTACCACCATTGGATTTAGATCGTCAAAACCTTTCGAACAAAATCGGTTTAACCTCGAAATTCATGCCCACACGCCCACACGTGCTGGTTAAAGTCAGGTCCACGAAGCCCTAGCTGACGTCATCTACCGTTGTCAGCCTAACATCTGACATCTCTAACAATCTGACAACATGATACATGGCACACCCTGAATGGTGCCACGTGTCACCCTCTGACACTGCCACGTCACATGATGATGTCACATATTGACATCATCACTACCACGTGTCCCTGACAACTCTGACACTCTACCATGTGGTACCACCTCACTGGTCCACGTGGTCTGATATGTCTCGCGTGGACTGCCACGTCAGCTTACACGTCACTTGAAAAATCCTGACACACTACCACGTGGCACCATCTCACTGGTCCAATTGGTCTAACAAGTCTGACGTGTCACTGCCCCGTCAGCTGCTAATTGGACTGACACCTAGCCACGTGGCACGCTCTAATTGGCCACGTGACTTGACAGGGATGACGTAGCTTGCCTTAGCCTCATTATCAAAGGCTTTAAACATGAAGCAAATGGAATACTCCAGTCGGAGGTTTTTTGGAGTAGGGAGCACAAGTTTAGCCCCCAAGCCATTGTGGCTTGTAGAGCTGTCGACGTATAAGAGCCATAAAGACCAATCGATATCCAAGGTAACTGTAGTGGATACAAGTGGATGTTCAAAAGCAATTTTCCCTTCTTTCTTGGCTGAAGGTAAGTGAACTCTGAGATGAAATCTGCAATGACTTGTCCCTTCTTCGCCAGTATGGGGGCAAATGTCATGTTGAACTCACTGAGCTCAACCGCCCATTTGAGAAGTACGGTCAGAGTTTCTGAGAGGAAATGATTAAAGCATAGCAAAGTTTTTGAGGTTAGTGTACCTTGTCTCATTTTCTTGGAGCTCTCAGCTCACGTAGTACACTGGATGCTCAGCTTCATCCTTCTTCGTGATCAGAACCGTGCTGACTGCGGATATGGAGACATATATGTAACTAAGTAAAGGCTCATCGGTCCCGAGTCAAGCTACTAGTGGTGCCCAGCTCATGTATTCCTTCAGCTCAGTGAAGGTTTTCGTTCATTCCTTAATCCAAGTAATGTGTTTGGACTTTTATTTGAAGGCCTTGGAAAAAGGAATGAACTTGTCTGTGGCTTTAGAGAACCAAGTCATTGTTGCCACTCTGCTCGTGAGGCTATGGTCGTCTTTTTGGGTATGAGAGGGCTCCATGTCGATGAGGGCCTTAATCTTCTTGGGGTTGGCCTCGATTCCTCGTTAGTTTATCATGAATCCTATGAATTTTCCCGAGTCGACCTCGAAGATGCACTTGGCTAGGTTCAAGCGCATCTTGTACCTCTTTAGGACTTTGAACATCCTAGAGAGGTTGTCGATGTATCGGTTGGTCTTCTTGCTCTTGACTAGCATTTCGTCCATGTTGACCTCCATTGTTTTACTGATATGGTCAGCGAACATGTACTTAACTAGATGCTGGTGGGACACCTCAGCATTATTCAGGCTGAAAGGCATCACATTGTAGCAGTAAAGGCCCTAATCGGTACGAAATGTGGTATGGGTATGGTCAGCTAGGTGGATAAAGATCTAGTTGTACCGTAAATAAGCGTCTATGAAGCTTAGTAGCATGTGCCCGGCTACAATGTCAACTAGTTGGTCAATCTTGTGTAGAGAAAGTTATTCTTCGAGCATGCTTTATTCAAGTCATTGAAGTCGATGCATATACGCCAAGCATGGTTGAAAATGTCGCCAATATCGGCGATATATCGACTGATATATAGCCTTTTCCAGCGACCGGAAGCTAAGAAGGGGGTGAAGCAAAATCTTCCCCCAAAATCGGTGATATTGAACAATATCGGCAAATATCGCCGATAATCGACGATATTGTTCGACATCTCCGATTTTGGACCGAAAGACCCAGACCATCGAATAATCGACTAATATTTGAAACCAAGGCACCAAAATCAATCAAACAAAAGAAAAAGCTTGAACAGAAACATGAACATGTTGATACACGAATTGAACAGAGAAATTGGCCCATAATCGACTCAATTTCAATCATACAAACACACAAGAATTCAAACATTCAAAAAGAACAATGATTCACAGGTCAAGGAAGAAAAAATTGAGAAAGAAACAAAAAACACAAATTGACTTTAAACTCACGGACTTACAACCTTTGCTTTCAGGAAGAACATAAATAGGGGCGGATTAGGCTGAAAACCTCGAACCCACTCGTGATCTGTCGATAGGTTCGGTGTTAGTGTGTCTCAGTAGACGTGGGTGAGATTGGGTGCTCTTTTGACATGAACGGGTACGCCTTGTTGAGCGTGATTTGGATTAGTAAGTATTGCATTACGTGATTAGGAGTAGGCATTGTGATGCAGGTCAGGTGACCATGGAATTCGTGATGAATGATGAGTTGGAGTATGTGATCGGTCTAGTACGGGATTGGACAGATGAACCCCAGTATTAAATTGTGATTGACTACGAGTCATGTAGTGGACTGGTTGGAGGATTGATGTACGTACCCTGTACGTTGTATGAGGATCGATACTAGATAGGCCGAGAGGTGCCTGGTGACGGTACATAGGATGTACCAATGGTGTGTGGTTGAGTGTATTGGTAGTCAGCTTAGTTCCGATGTCATTGGATTGGTTGAGGACGTGAAATGGACATTGAATACTATGCACTGGGCAGATTGATTTTGATGGGTTCCGTGATGGTATGAGCAGGTGCTTAGAGCCATGAATGGCTAAAGGAACCCTAGAGTTGGGATGTGTATTACTGCTGGGCAGGTATTCGATGGGGTCCAGTTACATACAAGTCGAGTGAGATGTTGGTATACGTATACTCAGGTTGAGTGAATTGGTGGTTGGTGTAACCACGGGTTACTTTGAGTGGAGTTGTCACTCTGTGACTCTCACTAATGACAACATGGCTTATGAGGAAATTTTGGTACGAGGTGCCTTGGTGCGACTCTAGAGTGAGTCAGGGTGTGTTCGTGATTCGAATTGTGACCATGGAGCCGTGGGTGCCAACTGAGTGCTATATTTTGGAACGTGTAATGTTGACATGGTAAAATTCAGGAAAGGCGTAGAAATTGTGAGATTGGGTAACTCTCGATGTGGGAAAGATGTCAGATATATTCGCGACTAGCAAGTGATGATAGTTTAGATGGGTGTGTCAGCGTGAATTTTTTAGTGAGATTTGGTGACTCCTAGTGGGAGCGAATGCCAGAATGGATTGGTGTTTGAGAAGAATCGTTAAGCTGAATGTGTCAGCTAAATGTGTCAGAGTAATGGTAGAATTGTCAAGCGGTATTAACTCAGATCGTGTGATCAATTTCACTCGAGGTGGTCGAGTGTAGTCGATGCGATGTGAGTCCGTGATGGAACATCTTGGTGCAGACAAGTATGGTTCTGGTTAGTGGGTGTACAAGTGTACACATGGTGTGAGATCGAATTTTTTTTCCACGAGGTGGATGTGGAATCGGGATAGTTGGAATTTCGAGGATGAAATTTGTTAAAGGAAGAAGGTTGTAACGACCCGTCCCGAATATCAGGATTAAATATTAATTAATTATGGTTTAGAATGACTAATCGGGGATTAGTTGAGAGAAATCAGACGGACGGTGCGAAATGACCATTTTGCCCCTAGGTTGGGCAAAATGTTGACTTTTGCTCGGGGAGTCAAACGTATGAGGACCGATGATTGTGACGTAGATCGGGAAGTCACGAGTCCGTAGATAGGCGGCGCGTCGAAATCGAACGTCGAACAGAGAAGTTATGGTCACGGGATTGAAATCGGGAACTTACGGCTCGAGATTAAAATTTAATATTAGTTAATTGTGAATGGCAGATATTTTGGTGGGACCCTTGGATGAGTGACAAGTGTCACTCATCCCATTGGTCACTCTCCTTGAATTGGTGATCTTGTCCCATTGGTGTCTTTATATAATTGTTATATATATTTTTATTCATTCTCTCATCTCAGCCATCCATCCCTCTTTATCATCTCATCTTCACCATTCAATTATATCATCTGATCTTCATTTTCTTTCAGCAACATGACCATTTGCTCTGTTATCTCTCCAAGTCGTGAACCCCATATTGTACAAACACCATGGCCATTTTCTTCATCTTTATTTTACACCATGGCTAACTGAGGGAGGTTGTGCGTGTGTGAGACTGATGTTCGGTGGGAGGCAACCGAGAAGGAAGGAAACAGGGTCTGTGTCTTAGGTGAGTGTGGGTCGAAATGGAGAAAACAGGGGTTTGTGAGTGATCGTGAATGAAACCCTCTCAAACCTTACCAAACACCTGTGATGTCGGAATGGAAGATGAAGGGGAGGTTGGGCTGAGGCTAGTGGTGGCCACCGTTCGAGCCGTCATGGACGATGGCTGGAGAACCCGAAATAGGTACGTTGTAATTCAAAAATCGAAAGTGGGATTTCACGGGTTATTGGTCGAATTGATGGACTGGACTGTGATCTAGGGACTTGGACGAAGCTAGGGGGCTCATTTTCGAAGGGAATGGTGGTCGGAGACAACGGCAGAACGTGGGTGCAGGTGGCCGGTTCAAACATTTGATCAGGAAGGTATTTTCCTGCCCCTAAATTCAGTTTTTGATCACATAGATGAATAGGAAATGGTTGGACGAATCTACGAATCTAATGGTAGAAGTAGGATAAAAAATGGACTGAAAATGGAGGAAAACCGGGGACGCATGTTCGGGTTAGACCGGACTGATCTGAACCAGTCTGAACCGGGTTGACTAAAGGTTGACGATGAACAGTGTCTCGGCGCGTGGGTTTCAAGAGCAGAGACTATGGGCCATGCGTGGGGGTGCGTGAGGGGCCTTTTGGGGAACTTTCAACATGTGAAATCATTTATTCGATGTAACAAACATTTTGGGACTGGTTTCGCATCGATCGGACATCATTTCGATATGTTTCGGGGTGTCCGAAGGTTTAGGATCGAGTTTAAAAATAGTTAAAATTTTGGGAAAATTATGGGGCTTTAATGAGAAGTTAATGAAGAGGTTAGTAACCGTCTAGTATGATTTGGACATGTTTGGGAGTCCCAGCGATAGTGATGTTTCCCGGGAAGGCTTATGACACACGTATCGAGGCGGCAACGTAGGACGGTATGTGAGTGGACTTCGTTTTCTATACTGTGATGCATACATAACTGTTTTATATGTATTATGTACATGATTTCTATGACGATGATTGTGGCACTGACAGTTTACGTGATTGGACGTATTTCGAGATAATTCCTTATTTACATGTATTTCGAGGTTTACGAGCTTATACTATTACTATGTGATTGTGAGTTTAATAATTGTTCTATGATATGGTTTTGGTTTCGGAAAGAAGAACTCGGGCATGAGACCCATTTGAATTACGTGATTGGGCTAGGGGCCTAGTTGGTTTACGAAATCAGGTTGAGACCCTTTTGAGTTATGTGATCGGGCGGGGGGCCCAGTGGTTTACAAAATCGGGCATGAGGCCCATTTGAGTTTTATAAATGTGATTTCGGGTCTGGGACCCTTTGTTTCATAAACGTAATTTCGGGTCGGGGACCCTAAATGGATTTGTGATATTTTATGTGAATTTCGAGCAGGCCCCATTAAGATATTTTGAAATGACTTCGTAAAACTGTTTCCATATACCATCTTGATACGTGGATGTGTGATGGTCTCCTCCAAGTGTCTGGGACACTGGGGAAGTCACGGTGCATTGCCTGCGAGGGGTCATTATACGGAGCTACCAGACCGTATAGTGATTCAGGAGTAGGATTGCTATGATTAGACGTCTGGGACTTCAGACATCTGGGATGTCAGAGATATTGACCCGGAGAGACCCCAGGTAACATGTGTTGCTATTATCGTGAGATATGATGTCTAGGACGTCAAGCGTCTGGGACGCTAGGCATCTGGGATGCAGAAGATGGTTATGTGGTAAATCTGGAATATTGGATCTATGAAGTGATTTTTCGGTCGGATTTGTGTTTATGGATTTGGGCGGTGGCCCACTTGGTTTTGGATTTACGGTTTTTAGGCTAAGGCCCTAATGGTTTATTTCAGTAAATGTTTTGATTACTGGTTTTTGATGCATACATACTTTTTAGTGAAGGACATAAATATCTTTATGAAATGTGTTTTTACGAACTTAAAGATTTTCGTCCACTCATAGTTCTTAATGATTTTATTGCCCTTCAGGTTGATCACGGATGCGGGCTGTAGCAGAGACCGAGAAATCGCACTCCTCCGCCGATCCTGGTGATTGATCATAATTTGTGCTTGTTTCATCCATGATTTAATACCCTTTTACCTATGTTTTGTTAATATTTCGTTCTATATAATTGGAGAAAATAATATATTTTTTGAGAAATGTGTAGATCAAATAGAGCTTGGAATTGTGAGAATTTGAGCTAAAGAATCACCTAAATTGGAGTTGAAACAGAGAAGTTAAGAAGGAAAGAAGATTGCATAGGAAGGCTTTGCAGCTTTAATTCCGAATTTTCCTCCTTTTTAAGGTTAATTTCAAGTTCCTTCCACATTTATTCTCCATATTATATAGGGATTTTAGTCCTATTTCCTTTTGTATTCTTATTTTTAATTCTTTTACTTGTAGGAAAGGTTTTAATTATATTTCTTAATTAATTAGGAAGTCTTTTCCTTATAGAATTGAATTTAAAACTGCTATTTTTAAGAGGATTACTTATTCTCTTATAAATAGGGGCATTAGGGTTTATTGTAGGGGGCCAAATTTACCTTCCTAGGTCCCAAAACTCTGTCAAAATTCATACTCAATTTATATACCTAGTCTAGCCGTATTTTTTTATTTTTTTATGCTTTTGGATTCAAGCTTGTGCTAAGAAGGACGTGAGGCTTGGGAGAAGAAGAGTGTTTGAGCCCCTTTTCCTACTCCTTGCTATTCTTTATTATTTTTCTTTATTTATTCTTTTATCGTTTTATGTTTCTTATGCATTTAATTATGTTATTCGATAATTCAATAATGTTTGAGTAGTGTAATTAGGGCTAGGGTTACTTGAAGCCCTAGCCATGTTAGTTTTCTGGCTCTTGATTATGATTGTTATGCATGCTTGGATTTGTTGGATTACTGCATGAACTCAATTTATGCTTATAAGCTTAGCTACCTTATTTGTGTATAATTGTCGATGTAATTACTTGACGGATCACCTTGATGTTTTTGTTCACCCTGCAATTTATGGCATCACGTTTAAGAGGAGGAATCTTATTCGTAATCTAAACTCATGACTTCCTAGGTCTGCGCATCACTTTTCTAGGGATAGTGTAGTGTCATTAAATCTTCTTTATGTTTATGCATTATCACGCACCATCGGTAATAGTTGTTTAAGGGTGGACACATCACGCTTAAATATGCAATCTAAGAGAAGATAATATGTGTGGGGTGAACCTTAACCGAACCCCTGCAAGGGCACTTAATTCAGATACATGCATAGTAATCTAAGCAAGGAAATCTAACAGAACTATAATTGGTAAAGGTGGATAGAAACCCTAGCTCGACTTAGTTAGTTATTATTAGTTAATTTATTTCATTCATAAAACGAAACAAACCCCCCATTGTATTTTAATTACTCCACTTAAGTCAATTGAGTTAAAACGAATTGGATATTGTTGAGCAAGTCTTCGTGGGATCGACCTTTGCTTGCATCTTTACTACCTATACGTCTTGTGCGCTTGCAAAGTTTATTACACGTAGAGGTTTTACCTAGTACATCTTTTGTGAGTGGTAAAATCTCTATCAAGTTTTTGGCGCCGTTTCCGGGGACTTGTTCCTCAACGGTGTCCATTTTATTTGATTCCTTTGACTTAGTGGTTTTTCTTTTTATTTTGTATATAACCTTTTTCGTTTTTTTATTACATATTAGGGACTTGGAATCGTGGAATAGCCATTATTCTTCTCAAGGTTGGACCTACGAGCCCTATGCAAACGTTCATTCGGTTCCAAGTCATCAAAGGGGATGGGCATACTCCCAAGATTACGTGTACATGTCTGATACTTACAATCAGCCCTATATGGAACCATACCACCATGGATGGAGTGAACTAGCACCATACCCTTGGACTCCACTTCATTTGGATCCTAGGCCTACCCGACCTCAAAAAACACTTCGGAATACACTAAACGAGGCCCGATCTCAAAGAACACTAAGGGAAGCCCTCTTAGAGGACAAGGAACTAGAGCACCTTCAACATAAACTTCTTTGGGAATCCGATTGAGATGATGAGGATAATGATGTGTATGTCCCCGTACCACCCACAGACAACACCAATAAATGCACCTCGGGTCATGCTCTTGATGTTCATGAAATAGAACCAAACTCGCAGGCATTGCACCAAGTTTTGGTCGAGGTCCATGAAATTCCAGCACTTATCCTTGCTGCCTCAACTCCTCAAACACCTCTTATCCTTACTTTTCCAGGGCCTCCCTTATCCTTTTCTTCACCATTTAAGTTCCTTACTCAATTTAGTTGTTTTGGTGAGAAATTCGATGTTGTGCCTAATGGTTTGTGCAGGTTTAATGGTCCTTGTAATAGGCAAGCCAAAGGAAGTATCAAGATGGTGGTATGCACCTTTGAGACATTCAGCTCCACCCAAGGTTCAAGGCCATGGCCCAAGAAACCTAAGGACCCTCCATGGCCCCCCCACTTCGATCATTATGCTTACTTGTCTATTGGGATCAAGCAGTTTTTACTTACATTCAAATCTTTATTGTACTTGTTCTCTGAAATGTTAAAGGCTAGGAAGTGGATTTCAACTTGTAGAACTAATCAATTCATTTATGTTGCAGGCAAGATACCACTTAAGGAGGGCCAGGTTTGGAGCCCCTCAAGTGCATCTTGGACCGCAAGCATCCTAGGTGCTCAACTTTGCCCTGGTGTGTTCCCTCTTTCATATGGACATTTTTTACCTTCTAACTCATGATTTTATCTTCCTTTTATGCTCAAAACATTGAGGACAATGTTTAATTTAGGTTTGGGGGTATTGGACTTAAGTTTAGGGGTACACAACTCAGTTTCTGTTTTGAAATGCTTGCTGTTTTTTTTTTCTGCTCATATGTCCTTGTTGTTTTTTGTTTTTTGTTTTGAATTCTTTGCTCTTTTTTTGTTTTGTGATGCTAGTTTTTATGCCTAAACATGTTAATATGAATGTATAGAACATGAGAATGGCTTGTACTTACTAAGAATCATTTCCATTGCCATTGAACTCACACTTGCACTTCACAATACCATAATCAAGCGATTAAGCAACCAAAACAATTTAATTTGAGCATACTTAGAAAATTAGTGGAGACTACCATTGTGAGATTTTTGAGCTTGATTTCCTTTCTTTCTGAGTTATCTACATGTTTCTACTCTCAAACACTCATCACTTTGTTCATAATTGCATGATCTCTTTCTATTTTCATTGATGTTTAAAGAACCATATATATTGGATGCTCTTGATTTGATGTGTAATTGTTTATGAGATGTGATATAGGCTATGTGTGTTTTAGCTCCTAAAGGCCCTTCTTTTCCCCGTCCAAATTGCATGCTCCTTAAGCTCTTTTCAAGCCAAACACTTAGCCATTTTGTTCTTCACCCACAATATGACCTAACCAAGTTTTGAACCGTTCAGAATGGCTACACCCTAAAATCTAAACTTGTGTCAAGGCTGCATCAAATGAGATTCATGGTGAGGAGGAAATATATTGATGTTTTGTGCTACTTATACTCATGTGATGGAAGTATGTTTGAATGGAAAAGATCGTTCGTTTATTTGTAAAACGAGGAAGTTATTGCATGATCTTGGCTCAGCTCATCTATATAAAAAAAAATGTATCAAGTTCATTAGTGAAAGAAAAAAAATTTGTGATTAGAAAAAAAAAAGAAAAAAAAAGGGAGAAATCAGTGAACTTATAATTGAGCCAAGTACCTCAACTAGAGCATTTTTGTAAGCTTAAGCACGGTTTTATCATCTAGACTCAAGGTCCGAGTCATGACTTCTCATGCCTTGATGTGGTTTAGGTTCTTTGAATTCCAACTTTCCTTTCAAAACCCACGAACCAAGCCCCATTACAACCCTTGAATGAAGACGTATTGATCTTGTGAATGGTTATGCAAAGGATTATGGTATGTATCTCTGTTCTTAAACATCAATTCCTTCGTGAGATCATATTTTCAGATAAAGTGCCGTTCTTCATTGAAATTCATATGTGATTAACTTGATTGTCTTTACATAAATTCATCACATATGCTTGTTGAGTGAATGCCTTAGGATTCTTGAGCATATTGAGTGATGCCTAGTGAGGATTAGAGTCGAGGCGAAATCTTTCTAGGGTGTTTAGATGACGTTGTTTTTTAATTTGATCATATGGGATATTGGTATAAACACTCGACACCTTGAGTTCAGGATTTTGGCATGTTTCTTGGTTTGTGTGAGTTTGTTTTCTATTCTTGATTCTTATTAACTTGTTGATGCATGATTTCTAACATCTTTTTTGTTAATCGTGCTGCTATAACCCTCAAGAGACAAAACTCCTCCTACTAGGTGAACCTAGAGGTTTAAATGCTTATCTTAACTTGATCGAGTCTTTTGTTTTGTGTTTCACTAGAGGACTAGAAAAATATATATTTGGGGGTATTAAAAACTTGACAGAAGATTTATCAACCAAGAAATTATGAATGATAACTCCTAATCTAATACTTTGCAAATGCACAAAATCGTATGACAAGTATAATAGGTTTGCAAAGGTCTATCCCTCGAGGACTTGTTCAACGTGAATCCACTTAGTTTGGAATGAAAAAACTCGAGAAAAGTACAAAAACATTGGGGGGTTTTGAGTGATGATTAGAACAAAATTGAATGATGAAAACAAGTGCAAAATGATGAAAAACTTGATTTGAAAGTTGATTGGATGATTATGACGAATTACGACATGTTATCCACCTTTACCAATTATAGTTCTCCTTAGATTTCGTTGATTAGATTAATTATGCATGTATCTGAATTAAGTGCCCATGCAAGGGTCCGACTAAGGCTCACCCCACACATTTATCTTCTTTTAGATTGCATGTTTAAGCGTGATGTACCCGCCCTTAAACAACTATTACCGATGGTGCGTAATAATGCTTGAAACATGAAGAAGATTTAATGACACTACACTATCCCTAGTAAAGTGATGTGCAATCCTAGGAAGTCATGACTTTAGATTACAAATAAGATTCCCCCTCTTAAACGTGATGCTACAAATTGTAGGGTGTACACAAACATCAAGGTGATCTGTCAAGCAATTACATCCACAATTATACGCAAATAAGGTGATCAAACTTACAAGCTTAAATTGAGTTCATGAAGCATAGTAATCCAACAAGTCTAGGCATACATAACAACCATAATCAACAGCCAGAAATCTAATTATAAACTAACATGGTTAGGGCTTCAAACAGCCCTAATCCTAAAGGAAACTACTCACGCATAACTAAGTTAACAAACATCATAATTGAATGCATATAAACTTAAAGAGATCAAGGATTAAGAAACACAAATACTAAGATGAATGATGTGTGAGAGAAGTGACACAAACACTTCTTCTTCTCCCAAGCTTCACGTCACAAAGAAGATGCCAGACTTAAATCCAAAAGCATGAACAAAAGGGTAAATTGCGGCTACTTTGTATATAAACTTTGAGCAGAAATTTTTGCAAAGTTTTGGGACCTTAGGAGGTAAATTGGACGTCCAAAAAAAATGAGAAAACATCTATTTATAACCCCTAACACCTGCCGGAACATCTCCCTAAAAGAAAGGGAAAACAACACCCAAAACAAGGAGGAAAACTCCTTTAGCCGTGAAAACCAAGTTAGCCGTATTTTTGGGTCCTTCTTGTACAAGGAGTCCCTTTCCTTCCTTCTTTCCACTTCTTTACTTCATCTTTGACTAGGAATTCATTTAATGCTATCCTAAATCAGATTACATTGCCTAAATTAAAGGAAAAGTGATAATTTGTGGCTAGGAAAGTTAATTAACCGTAGCCATATACAAGATGGTTTCTTGATTTCCAAGAAACTTCCTTTTCCTTATTTCTTGCAATCTTTGACTTCAGATCTAATTAGGAATATAATTAATTCTTCTTATCCAAGTCAATTCATGCCATTCCTCATTGAGAAAGGTGGCAAAATTCGTCCAAAGGATAGCTGCCCCAAATCCCTAAAAAGTAGGAACTTGATAAGGTAAGAAATCCTAGTTTCTTGGGTTCCAAAGAATAGATAAGAACCCTTCTTTTAATTAATCTTTTGGCCAACTTTCCCTGTAACGACCCGTCCCGGAAGTCAGAATTAGATTAGTGGTTATTGACGGATTAGAGAAGATAATCAGTGATTAGTTGGATACTTTAGGACGAACGGTGCAGAATGACGATTTTACCCCTGGAATGGGCAAAAATATTCACTTTTAGTTCGGGACATCACGAGTCCGTTGACAGGTGCCACGTTCGATTCCGATAAACGAGGAAGAAGTTGTGATGTTCAGAAGGTCGAGGGTATTTTCGTAATTAGGTTTAAAAGGAGCAATTCGTTGACTTTTTGCACAACAAGTATTCTTCACGCAATTCGAGGACCGTTAGGTAGGTCTCGATGTCCTGAGTACAACGACAAGCGGCACGCCGTCTTCAGACGTCAAATGGTTATGTTATGGGTCTAGATAAGTGAGGGGTAAAATCGTAATTTGGACTTTAAGGGGCAAATTTGTAACAACCCGTCCCGAATTTCAACATTAGATTAGTGACTAATCACGATTAGTGAGGTTAATCCTTGATTAGTAGGGCGAAATCGGACGAACGATGAAAAATGATCGTTTTGCCCCTGTGCATGGGTAAAATGTTGACTTTTCATTCGGGCGGTCAAATAGACTTTGACCGATGACCGTGATGTAGTTCGTGACGCCACGAGTTCATAGACAGGTGGCACGTTCAATTCCGACGTTCGAAGAGGAAGTTATGACGTGCGGAAGTTTAGGGGCATTTTGGTAATTTTAGTTAAAAGGAGCAAAATGTTGACTTTTTGACCGAGAGGTCCGATGGCTGAGGGCCGAGGACTGTTACGTGGATCGAGATGATACGAATCCATAGACAAGCGGCACGTCAAATTTGGACGTTCGACGGTGAAGTTACGGTTCACGGAAGTTCAAGTGCACTATTGCACGAATTACGAGACGAGTTCACTTTTGGACTCTAGTGGGCCCAGATATTTGATTCCTTCCCTATGGATGAGTGACAAGTGTCACCCATCCACAGGCCACCTTCCTACATACATGCATCGTCCATTTCATTTCTTTGTTTTCAAACCAACCCGATCTCACCATTTTCTCTCATCTTAGCAACCCAATCTATTCCATTCCATTTGATCCAACCTGAGATGAAGGCAGAGGATGATTGGGGACTGAGGAGGCTGCTGGAAGCCTGAACCACCGCCCACGGCGGCGTGGAGGAAGAGAAACCCGACCAGGTAACGATTTCCATTCAAATTCCAATTCGGTAGGGAACGGCCGAGACGCCGTGGAGGCTAATCGGATGTTTTGGGCCGTGAGGGAAGAATCGAAGGGGGGCTGATTTTAGATGTTTTTCTTGGTTTTATTCGTACCATTAGACTCCTAGGATTAAAATAGGAATTATAGGATTGAATAGGAGTTGAATCGAACCGAAATGGAGAGGGAAAACTAAGGGACTGGACACGCCAATCCAGACCGGTTCGAGTTGCAGGAACCCGGTTCGCGGCAGCTTGAAGAAGACACTGTGCAGGGCGCGTGAGGCCCACGCGCAGTGGATTCTTGGGGAGCGTGAGGGGCGTGGCCCACATTTCGAGGAAGACTTCAACATATGAAATCATCTATTCGATGTAACGAACATTTTGGGACGGATTTCATGTCAATCGGACACCGTCTCGATATGTTTCGGGGTGTCCGAAGGTTTAGGATCGACTTTAAAAATAGTTAAAAAATCGGGAAAATTATGGGACTTCATTGAGAGGTTAATGAGGCTATTAGTAACTTTCTATTAAAATTTGGACAGGTTTGGGAGTCCCGGTGATAGCGATCGACTCGGGAGAGCCTATGGCACGCAAATCGAGGCGGCAGCTCGGACGGTCTGTGAGTGGACCTTGTTTTCTAAATTGGTGCATGCATAAATGTTTATTATATGTTTTAAATACTTTTTTGTGATGCCATGAGTGCATTTGGATGCGTGGTTACATATAAGCACGTATTTCGAAGTTTCGGCCCTATACGGTGCCTATACGGGTCTGTATGTCTTTATTGGTCAAAATGAAATGGTTTTGGATTTCCAAAAGGATAATGAATGTGATTTGATAATGTTGATTTGGATGTTTGTGAATTATATGGTTTCACGTATTTCGAGGCGATTTACGTGCTTGCACGTAAATCTAGATTTTCCAGTTTTACTCTGATTTTCCATTCTTGTGGTTTTGGATTTGATTTCATGAAATAGTTTTGGAATTGGAAAGGTAAACTTGATTTATGAACTCTCAGACTTGAGGACCATTTGATTTAACGAGGCATCGGGCCGGATGCCCAGTTGGTTTACGATTCGGACTGGATGTCCAGTTTGTATGTGGATTCGGGCCTAGGGCCCAGTTATGTGTTATGATGGTGATTTCGGGTCAGGGACCCTAGAAATGATTTTTACGAGTCAATGGCGGTTTATGGGAACCGTCATGAACCCCTGAAATGGATTTACGTGTCATGACGGTTTATAGGAACCAACATGAACCCATGAAAGGATTTTATGGATTATGATGGCTTATGGGGGCCGGGCATGAATCCTAAAAAGGTTTAAAGAATGATTTCAAAAGGTTTTTCATATTCCATCCTTTATATATGATTGTCTCCTCCGGGGAGGGTCGTTGGCCTGGGTGGACCCTAGAGTAGTCACGGAGCACTAACTGAGTGGAGTCGCCCCCCCGTTGGGTTCCTTACTCTCAGGATGGGCATGGTTCGTTACCTCCAGGGAGGGTCATTGATCTACGGACATT
The DNA here is from genome assembly GCA_032719365.1 of Prinsepia uniflora. NCBI lineage: Eukaryota > Viridiplantae > Streptophyta > Magnoliopsida > Rosales > Rosaceae > Prinsepia > Prinsepia uniflora. The sequence continues at coordinate 35,107,108 of CM064867.1, forward strand.
GACCTGGGTGGACCCTGGGGAGACTTGGGTTTGAGACCCCGGTTAGCACGCGCGTAGCTTTATTTTACCGTGACAGGTTCTGGATATGAATATAATGGATAAACATGATTTCAATTGGTTTGGGAAATTTTGTTTATAATGATAAATGGATTTGGGATGAGATCCCACGTATGTTTACTATACTATGGTTTTCTGTAAATGGTTTTGGGCAGGAGCCCGGGTGACTCGTATATATAGAATTTGGTGCTGAGACCCTAATTATGGATGTTTTAACATATATGATTGGATAAATGGTTTTACTATGCATGCATGCTTTTTAGTGAAGGGCATAAAGGTCTTTCATAAACGTGTTTTACGAAACGTATTACTTTTTGTCCACTCACAGTCTTTCTGTTTTTAATACCCTTCAGGTTGACATCGGATGTGGACTGTAGCAGAGACTAAGATATCACATATCTCCTCCGGATCCTGGCGTACTCTGATAGCCCGGGAGGGCAAAGGTCGGAAATATCTCTTGTCTGACACTTCGTGTCAGACGGGAGCAGGGTGATCCCGCACTAATCCCGGGGGGATTGGGATGGGTCCTGTCAACGTGGTATCAGAGCATCGTTGCTCGTGTTACTTTGAATTCCAGAGCGTGTTTTGCGTACTACTCCTTACATAGGTCGAGGATGTGATATCTCAAGGGGCTACTGTTCGTGGTCAACCTGATTGTTGGGATGCCAATATGATAATTAGTAGGATTGGATCGTTTTGGTTCGGCACTAGATGTCGTGGTTGCCATAGTTCTGTGGTGGTTGACAGTGTGGGACCCTACGGTAGGATGAACGTAACTATACGTTAGCGTTTTGATCGTGTGACGGTTAGTTGGGATAGACTTTCACGATGTCGTAGGATCGGTTCCGACGACTGGTTCGGTGTTATGGTCATCCAATGATTGGATATTGGTGAGTTAAATGGATTTACTGCTTATGGCAGTTAGCAGTCGGATTAGTGGAATCCTAGTTGGATTGACGATATGATTGGGTTGATGTCCTTACGATGTCAAGACCACGGAGTCGGTCAGATTGTTGATTTTACTGCCTTATGCAGTTGGGTTCAGTGGAACTCTAGGTGTGATCGTGGAACCCTACCTTTAGGTGTATGGTTCGGAAAGGTGAGTTGGCGAGTGGTGTGACTATAACGACTATTCGTATTTGGGTTCGTTAGTCGGTTTAGTCATGTCAGCTGTGTTGGGACTGCACTCTGCAGTCGAGGTTATGGTAATCGGTTATACCTAGTTGGTTGTCGTACTACTTTAGTTGTGATGGACTGTTGGTGCAGCTAAGGTCGTGGGCGACCTAGTAGACGACATTGGTTGAGTAGAGTTGCGACTGGTTAGTGATTAGTTGGACAAGTTATCAGGGTTGATACTTGTCGATGGAATCCCTGAGTGGGATCCGGAGTGGTAGTACGTGTTGTTGATTCCGTTGGATGCGAATCTCGATAGCGAGGTCTGCTAGTTAGGTCTGCACTAGTGTGTGGCAAACACTACTACCAAGAGTGGTTGTATTTACGATTGTCGAGAATCGGGGACGTTCGGGGGACGTTTCCTTTTCTCGTATGAGTTGTCAGGGTGACTGTATCCAGAGTTGGGCACGATGGAGGCAGAGTTTCTCCTATTCGAGCAGAGTTACGGGGTCGTCGCTCGGTATGAGCGGAGATCCAGGGTTGTCAGTTTTGCTCACGGTGTGCTGGTGTTAGTGTGCTGCTACTAGTGTGGATGCATGTGTGCTGATACTAGTGTTGATGATAGTACGTGGGTACTGGTACTAGCGCTGGTGCTGGTGCTGGTGATTGTGATGACGTTGAGTCACATTCGTCGAGATAGGCATATGTTTGGTATCTGTGGTTCAGGAGTGGATCACTCATAGAGTTAAATTGGTGAGGGACACATGGTTGATGTCCGAGTATGTTGTTTCCAACCAGATTGGAACTTCGGAATCGCAAGAGGTTGTGATTGAGGTGACACAAGTAATATGGGTTTTCCACATCAGTAATGAGTATTTCGAAGACATTTTGGGGTGACTTCTCGGATTCTACCATGATTGATGATGGTAGATGATGTTGATGATGTAGATGTTGTTGGTTGCCACTAGTACACTGATCGTGTATTGGTTGGTGGACCCGTGATTTGTCTTGGGTCATCATGTGGATTGTTAGCTGAGTGAGCTTATGTGGATCCCGATGTGGATCAGGATTGTGATGCTGTGGACCTTGGACATCTTGACGATCGGGGATCGTGACATTCATGGTAAGGTGATGTAATGATAGGATCTGGATCGTGATTTTGATGATCCAGATGGGTAGAGAGTTTATCACTCTTACTGGGATGTTTGAGTGGAGCATGATGGGACTGAACTTCTTTCTGAAGTGAATCCCGTATGGTTTATTACTCAGGTGAGTAGTTTTTCGATGAGGTCGGATTTTGGTCAGCCTAGATGTGTTGATATTGGGATTGGCTTCCCTATGAAGTCAATCACAGGTATTGAGGTAATTGTTTAAACGGGTAACCGATAGGTTCGATTTTGATGCATCTCGGTAGACGTGAACGATATTTTGGGTTTTGGAATCAGATTTCTGGATGACGATTCAGGATTTGATTTTGGAACTTGAAAGTGGATTTCTGGATTCGGGTTTTGGAATCGGATTCTGGGTGACGATTCAGGATTTGATTCTGGAGCTTGACTGTGGATTTTCTTTTATGGATTTGGGTTCGAAATGGTCATTCCTGATACTAGTCTACGGAATGATTATTTCGGATTCGGATTTGGACATGGCTATGGATATGATTTCTGGGTTTGGATTCGGGATTTCTTACGAAATTGCAGATTCAAATTCGGAATTGGAAATGGATGATGGGTTGGAGTTTCGATTTGTCTAGTCCGGGATTGGACAAATGGACTCAATTATTGAAACGTGATTGGCTACAACCTAGATGGTTGTAATCTGATTGATGGGTAGTTGTATGTACCTTGTACGTTGTTCGAGGTACGATACTGGGCAGACTTGTCGTGCCTGGTGACGGTATATAGGTTATACCAGAGGTATGTTGGTTAGCGTGTTGGTAGTCAGATTAGTTCCAATACCATCGGATTAGTGGAGGTCGTGAACTGGACATTGGATACTGTGCATTTGGTCATGGTATTTCTGATGGGACTAGTTACACACAGATTGAGTGAAGTGTTTTGTTGGTAACGTGTACTCAGGTTGAGTGAGTTGGTGGTTAGTATAACCACAAGTGAGTATGGTGTCAGTTTTTGACTAGCGACTGTCAAGTGGTGATAGTTTGTCGGAGGTGTCATCGTGGATCGATGAGTGAGATTTGGTGACTCCCAGTGGGAGCAGACGTCAGGATAGTTAGTGATTGAGTAAGGGATCATCTAGTTGTTTTGTCAACGACATGGTAGATTTGACAAGAGGTGTCAATTCGGAGCTTATGACTACTGTTATTCGACGTGGTCGAGGGTAGTCGATGTAACGAGAGTGTTAGTGGTACGTCTGGGTGCAGACGAGTAAGTTTTGTTCTGGTTAGTTGGTGACAACCCGTCCCGAATTCCAGGATTAGATTAGTGACTAATCACGATTAGTGAGGTTAATCCGTGATTAGTATGGCGAAATCGGACGAACGATGCAAAATGACCTTTTTGCCCCTAGGCGTGGGCAAAACGTTGACTTTTCATTCGGGCGGTCAAATGGACTTTGACTGATGACCGTGACGTAGTTCGTGACGTCACAAGTTCATAGACAGGTGGCACGTTCAATTCCGACATTTGAGGAGGAAGTTATGACGTTCTGAAGATTGGGGGCATTTTGGTAATTTTAGTTAAAAGGAGCAAAATGTTGACTTTTTGACCGAGAGGTCCGATGGCTGAGGGCCGAGGACTGTTACGTGGATCGAGATGATACGAATCCATAGACAAGCGGCACGTCGAATTTGGACGTTCGACGGTGAAATTACGGTTCACGGAAGTTCAAGTGCACTATTGCACGAATTACGAGACGAGTTCACTTTTGGACTCTAGTGGGCCCAGATATTTGATTCCTGCCCTATGGATGAGTAACAAGTGTCACCCATCCACAAGCCACCTTCCTACATACATGCATCGTCCATTTCATTTCTTTGTTTTCAAACCAACCCGATCTCACCATTTTCTCTCATCTTAGCAACCCAATCCATTCCATTCCATTTGATCCAACCTGAGATGAAGGCAGAGGATGATTGGGGACTGAGGAGGCTGCTGGAAGCCTGAACCACCACCCACGGCAGCGTGGAGGAAGAGAAACCCGACCAGGTAACCATTTCCATTCAAATTCCATTTCGGGTTTTAGGTATTAGGGATGATATCTGGGGATTGTATGGTGATTGTTAGGTCCCTTGGAATGTGTAGGGGAGCCTTGGACGGTAGGGAAGGGCCGAGACGCCGTGGAGGCTAATCGGATGTTTTGGGCCGTGAGGGAAGAATCGAAGGGGGGCTGATTTTAGATGTTTTTCTTGGTTTTATTCATACCATTAGACTCCTAGGATTAAAATAGGAATTATAGGATTGATTAGGAGTTGAATCGAACCGAAATGGAGAGGGAAAACTACGGGACTGGACACGCCAGTCCAGACCGGTTTGAGTTGCAGGAACCCGGTTCGCGGCAGCTTGAAGAAGACACTGTGCAGGGCGCGTGAGGCCCACGCGCAGTGGATTCTTGGGGCGCATGAGGGGCGTGGCCCACATTTCGAGGAAGACTTCAACATATGAAATCATCTATTCGATGTAACGAACATTTTGGGACTGGTTTCATGTCAATCGGACACTGTCTCGATATGTTTCGGGGTGTCGGAAGGTTTAGGATCGACTTTAAAAATAGTTAAAAAATCAGGAAAATTATGGGACTTCAATGAGAGGTTAATGAGGCTATTAGTAACTTTCTATTAAAATTTGGACAGGTTTGGGAGTCCCGGTGATAGCGATCGACTCGGGAGAGCCTATGGCACGCAAATCGAGGCGGCAGCTCGGACGGTCTGTGAGTGGACCTTTTTTTCTAAATTGGTGCATGCATAAATGTTTATTATATGTTTTAAATACTTTTTTTGTGATGCCATGAGTGCATTTGGATGCGTGGTTACATATAAGCCCGTATTTCGAAGTTTCGGCCCTATACGGTGCCTATACGGGTCTGTATGTCTTTATTGGTCAAAATGAAATGGTTTTGGATTTCCAAAAGGATAATGAATGTGATTTGATAATGTTGATTTGGATGTTTGTGAATTATATGGTTTCACGTATTTCGAGGCGATTTACGTGCTTGCACGTAAATCTAGATTTTCCAGTTTTACTCTGATTTTCCATTCTTGTGGTTTTGGATATGATTTCATGAAATGGTTTAGGAATTGGAAAGGTAAACTTGATTTATGAACTCTCAGACTTGAGGTCCATTTGATTTAACGAGGCATGGCCGGATGCCCAGTTTGTTTACGATTCAGACTGGATGTCCAGTTTGTATGTGGATTCGGGCCTAGGGCCCAGTTATGTGTTATGATGGTGATTTCGGGTCAGAGACCCTAGAAATGGTTTTTACGGGTCAATGGCTGTTTATGGGAACCGTCATGAACCCCTGAAATGGATTTACGGGTCATGACGGTTTATAGGAACCAGCATGAACCCATGAAAGGATTTTATGGATTATGACGGCTTATGGGGGCCGGCCATGAATCCTAGAAAGGTTTAAAGAATGATTTCAAAAGGTTTTTCATATTCCATCCTTTATATATGATTGTCTCCTCCAGGGAAGGTCGTTGGCCTGGGTGGACCCTGGAGTAGTCACGGAGCACTGACTGAGTGGAGTCGCCCCCCAGTTGGGTTCCTTACTCTCAGGATGGGCATGGTTCGTTACCTCCAGGGAGGGTCATTGATCTACGGACATTGACCTGGGTGGACCCTGGGGAGACTTGGGTTTGAGACCCCGGTTAGCACGCGCGTAGCTTTATTTTACCGTGACAGGTTCTGGATATGAATATAATGGATAAACATGATTTCAATTGGTTTGGGAAATTTTGTTTATAATGATAAATGGATTTGGGCTGAGATCCCATGTATGTTTACTATACTATGGTTTTCTGTAAATGGTTTTGGGCAGGAGCCTGGGTGACTTGTATTTATAGAATTTGGTGCTGAGACCCTAATTATGGATGTTTTAACATATATGATTGGATAACATGTTTTACTATGCATGCATGCTTTTTAGTGAAGGGTATAAAGGTCTTTTATAAACGTGTTTTACGAAACTTATTACTTTTTGTCCACTCACAGTCTTTCTGTTTTTAATACCCTTCAGGTTGACATCGGATGTGGACTGTAGCAGAGACTGAGATATCACATACCTCCTCCGTATCCTGGCGTACTCTAATAGCCCGGGAGGGCAAAGGTCGGAAATATCCCTTGTCTGAAACTTCGTGTCAAACGGGAGCAGGGTGATCCCGCACTAATCCCGGGGGGATTGGGATGGGTCCTGTCAAAATTGGTCTTTTAGAACCTTGGGATTTGTGTGCAACTGGATAAGGACATCTGGGGAAAATTGATTGGATATTTATGGGCTGAGACCATAGGTTGGAGGACACCTGGCCTATTCCTAGAGGCTTCTAGCCAAGTCCTACACGGTTAAAACTTTTAAATTGGGACTTAATCTATCAAAATGAGAGAACAGAGACAGTAAGCAATTGATCGTCTATATGCTGTGTGTGAGTCATGTGAGTTCTTTGTGGTAGGGTGTGAGTGATTAGAGTTGAGTTGAGAACTTGGTGAGTGAACTTTGGTGTTGGATTGAGTGAGAAGACTTAGAGGAAGTGGGAAAAACCCAGAAAAACAGAGACGACCACCGTGCACGGCTGTGAGTTCGATTGCTCAAACCAGTCAAAGTCTAGTCTGTGGTGGTGATCAGAGAACTGTGGAGTGACTTTGGGACGCGTAAGCCCACGGTGGAGATCACGGTGGTGAGCAGAGAACAGGTAAGTCACTGAGGGTACTCTGTTTTCCCTGAGAGGGTTTGAATGAAAGTTGTTGGTTTTGGAGAATGGTTAAGTGGTTCTGATAACTCTTGTAGTCTCGGACGACCACTAAGAACCGTAGGGACTCGAAACCGTGACTGGAAGGGCAACTGGTGGCTGGAATCAGGAAGTCGAATTCCTGAGTTTTGGGTTTGAAGTTTGGGAGGTAAGGTTTAGGACTTCATTTCATGTTTTTTTTAAGTGAATCAATTCAAAACATAAGGACGAAACTAAGGGTGTAGAAAGGATTGAAAATGGCTGGAAAACGGGTGAAAATCGGCCTCACCGGCTCGGTTGGACCGGATCAGTCTGGACCGGTCTGAACTGGGTTTGCTGGAGGTTGACGATGAACAGTAGCAAGTGCGTGTCTCCCACGCGCAGCCCATTTGGGAGGCGCGTGAGGGCGCGTGCGGCATGTTTTGGGTAAGTGTTGAACACGGTTTTCACTCTAATCGATGTAACAAACATTTTGGGACAAGTTTCGGGTCGATCGGACACCATCTCGGGTTAGTTTTGAGTGTTCGAACGTTTAGGGGTTAGTTTAATTACGTTTAAAAATCCCGAAAAATTGGCGAAATTAGGGTAAGCTTAAATGAAGTGTTTGTGACCCAAAATGGTAACTTTTGACAGATCGGGATATTCCTGAGATAGTCGAGGAGCGTACAGGACGCGATTGACGCATTCGGACCTAGTGAGTGGACTTTTTGTTTTCTAACAGAGCATGCATAACTGTTTTTACTTTTTTATTTATGTTTCGATATATGATTTTAAGCTTATGATTTCTATATTCCTGTTTTACTTGATTGCACGTTTTATAATATGAGTTATCGGATTTGCACGTACTTCGAGAATATGATTTCTGTTATGCTTTTGAGGATGGTTTCAGATGGATGATTTATGTTTGTACGTATTCTGTTTTACTAAAGATTTGCGGATATGATTTGTGATTTGGAAGTAAAATTCGGGCGGAAGTCCCCTTTCGTTCAAACGTGATTTCAGTTTTCGAAGATTTTCAGTGAGGTTTTGGTTTTCAGATTTCGATGCATTTTTCTTATGCTTGAAAAATAGTTTTGGGTTTAAAGACCCAGAAAAAGAGAAAAACTCGCTGGATCTGGTTTTGAGTTTGAAGTCTCGGTTGATTGATTGACAGGGAGAGGGCCTTGGATTGTTATATGTTTTGAGTTTAAAGACTCGGTGATTGTGATACCACCCGAGGCCTGTGATTGTGTTTTGAGTTTAAAGACTCGTTGATATCCCGGGAAAGCCTGATTATTTGCGCATGGTTTTGAGTTTAAAGAATTGGGCGCACTTGTGATCCAGTAAACTTGTATGATTAATTTTTTTCACTGGTTTTCACTAGTTTTTTAAATGTTTTGGGCTGTGACCCGAATAACTTGGATCTTATGGATTTAGGGCCGAGTGCCCGAACTTTGATTTTGATCTCTGTGGATTTCCATGCTTAGTTTCACTTCGTATAGATGGTTGTTTTTAGATACTTGGTTATGCATGCATGTTTTAAAAATGGAGGGTGAAATCCTGGTTTGTTTATAAAACCTGCTTTTGAAACTCTTATTTATTTTTAGTCCACTCACGTTTTTAATGTTTTTAACACCCTCCAGGTCGTGGTGCTAGCGTCGGGGCTAACGTTGAGGTAGAGACGGAGGTATAGAGTTTTCCCTTTGCACTTGTAGTCAACTCTTAGTAGTATTTTGTCTCTTCTTGTACTATTACTATGCTCTGTGCTACTGTTGACTAGTTTTATTATAACTTCTCCCTAGTCTGGCAATGTATATTTCGTGGTTTTTGTGGTCATTTTGGTCCTCTAAGTTGGGTTGTCAGACGAGAGCAGGGTTCATCCCGGTTATCGAGGTGATAAACGGGGTGGGTCCTGTCAATTGGTATCAGAGCATAGGTTTACGGTTTGTGTCTGCTATGAGGTTGTGTCTGACAGGACCGCCCCCGGAAGGGGCATCGAAAACCATGCCCGGTCCTGCTCCCGTCTGGCAAGTCAACTGAAATACCCAAGTTTACCCTCAGTACGTGCCAGACCAGGGATAGCCACATGTGCTTACTCATGCCTCCGCCCCTCGTACAGCCTCGAACAACGCGCCACGACCTGGAGGGTCAATAAAAACCAAAAGGTGTGAGTGGACAAAAAAAAATCAGTTTAGCAAAACAGTTACAACAAGCGTTTTTACCCTCCGCGTAAACACGAATGCATGCATACAAAAACCATTTCGCAATCGGTTAAGATTTTCCGCATAAGAAAAACTGTGTATCAATTTTCAACATAAGGAAAAACTCGGATGAAACTGAAAATCATTTTTCCTTCTCAACCATCGGGTCTTAACCCGCAATCGCAATCACCAGGCCGCAGCCCGAAGCCACGAATCAAACCAAATGCACAACATGATCCAAAACCAACAACCGTACACCGGGCCACTGCCCAACTCAACTGAAACATTAGAAATCATCAATAAATCACAAGTCAATCATTTTGCTGGATATCAAGTGCGCCCGAGTCTTTAAACTCAAAACCATGCGCATAAACAGGCCTTCCCGGGATATCAACGAGTCTTTAAACTCAGAACATAATCGATAGGCCTCGGGGGTATCACAGTAACCGAGTCTTTAAACTCACGAGTCTTTAAACTCATTAAGGGCCCTCCCCCGTCATCAATTCACCGAGTCTTTAAACTCAAAACGTGCTCCAGCAATAGCACCGGGTTTTTAAACCCAAAACAGTTTTCAAACACAACAACGGGTCTTTAAACCCAAAGCAGTTTTCAACGAGTCTTTAAACCCCAAAGCAGTTTATCAACCACGACAACGTGGGATCCATCCCAAAATCACATTTTTCACAACAGGACGCATGGTCTGAATTTCCACATTCAATTCTCCAAATCATACTTCACAAACATAATCAAATTATCATTAAACACGGGGCATGTACAATCATACCAAATCAATTTATTAGAACCTTTTTTTTTTATTCCCCAATTCGAATCCGCGATAATGATTCCGTAAGCCGGCATCCGGAAGCATCATCCCGAACCCAAACCAAGAACCCACTTTATTATTTTCGAAAACCGAAACCCCGTAAATCAGAGTTACTTTTATGCCCCGAGCACCAAGCCCGAAATCACCCTTTTCAAATCCATTTTTATTCTTAGAAATCACCCCTTTCTCAAATCTCATTTCCAACACATCAAACCCACAATCATAATCACCAAAATCACGATCCGATCGAAATAATACTCAAAACCCATTTTTAAAATCCTCAAAATCACAAGTCTCATTTCAATTCCCAGATTCAACATCAACAGTGACCAAATCACAATAACTCGAAATCTCGTAAAACGTGAAAATCCGGAACATTCTCGAAAAACGTGTCAAAACCGTAAGTCACACTCGCAAATCATAAACAACCTTCTTAAATCATTTTACACCCATTTCATATAATTTCTTTCATTAAACCATCATTAAGCACACGAGTGACCATAGTCTCGAAATACGTGTAATTTCACATGTATAGTAAAAATACGTAGAAATACGAGAATCGAATACGGAAATCGAAATCAATCACACCTTATAATCATAATCATAAAATCATAGAAATAATTTATGCATGCATTAAATTTGAAAGCAACGTCCACTCACACACCAATTTCAAGGCTCGGTTTCGCGCCGTACGCATTCCCGTAATTTCCGATATTTTCCAAAATTTCGAATCCTGTCCGAAAACATACTTTAGTGTCACTAAAGGCTTAGGTAACAACATACTAATTTCCCATAATTTTCCGGGAATTAATCGTTACTTACAAACGTAACATAAATCTTCGGACCCTCGGAATAACATCGAAACGGTGTTCGATAAATTCGAAACCAATACTAAAATGTTCGTTACAAAATGTAGGACAAAAGCCATTTTGAACTCACCTTGAAAATCGAACCCACGCGCCGTCACGCGCCGCCGCAAGCGGCTGCGCGTGACACCCACGCGCCTGCTACAGTGACGGTGAACAGTTCGCCTTCTTCGCCCGTTTCCTCTGCAAACGGGTCCTGCAACCCGCGTAACAACCCGGTTAGATAGCGATCAATTCTCAACCAATTCCTTTCCTTTTTGATCCTAACTTCATCTATGACCATTTAATTCCAGTTCTGAGTCATCCATTAGCCTCGACATAGACTAAATCGATCGACCCCAGACTCGAACAGTCGACAGGTCGAGTTCTGGAACTCACCCAACACGGTTCCATTCTCGAATTAACTTAGACAGTAGCTTAATATGACCCATACGAACATTAAAACGCAACCAATTCCACAAACCTTTACCTGAAGGTAGTCGTCCGCAAGCTCGAAAATCCTCCGAACCAGAAGCTTCAGTTCATGGCCATACGATGGTCAGTTCCCTTCCATTTTCGTATGGTCGAGCTCGAAATGAGCCCAGAAGACTAATATTGGTCTCAGTTTGGCTCCATACCGTCCACCAACAAACTTTCGAATTTCCCTCCAAAAGGTCCCAAGTTCCCCGATCCTGTTTCTCCCTCAACAACAGCTCCCTCTTCTCTCCACCATAATCCTCTCGACTCCCTCTAACTCCCTATGTTTAATCCAGCCCTTTCCAGCAACCAAGGCACACCCAATCCCACTCCGTTTCTCTGTTTCCCGCAAAGGACCCAAAACCAAATTACAAGGCCTCCCGTGCTCTGATCAGTTCAAACCACCACCCGTTCGTCCCAATTCCACAAGACAGTGTCTGCCCGTGCCCTGAGCAAGCCACACAATGCATAAACAAACCTTTTGCTCCAATTCCAACCTCACCCGTGCACTGCCCGTTTTATATTTTCCAATTCCACGCCCAGCACAGCATCCAGCCGTCCCAGACACGTTGGCCTCCCACTCAGCCCCAATTACATAAACAAACCATCACACGAAGCCCAAGCATCATGCTCCATAAACAAATCCATTCGTCCACCCGTGCTCTGTTTTTCTGAGAAGTGTCAAGCACCATACACGGCTGTCGCACAAAACAAAAACAGCCAAAATTACCATTCTACCCTCAATTGACAAATTACCAAATTGCCCCTCACCTTCCGTGACCCGTAACTCGGTCACCTGATGTCCGTTCCACGCGTGCCGCCTGTCGTTGTACTCGGGGCATCAAAACCTTCCTAACGGTCCTTGGCTCTCGGCCATCGGACCCCCCCGATCAAAAAGTCAGTATTTTCCCTTATTTCGTCCAAATTACGATAATGCCCCTGGACTTCCGAACGTCATAACTTTCGCCACAAACGTCGGAATCGAACGTGCCGCCTGTCTATGAACTCGTGACGTTCCAAACTACGTCACGGTCATCGGGCAAAGTCCATTTGACTGCCCGAATAAAAAGTCAACGTTTTGCCCACAACCAAGGGCAAGACGGTCATTTTGCACCGTTTGTCCGAATTCGCCCAACTAATCGGTCTAATCACCGATTAACCCCGCTAATCATGATTAGTTAGTAATCTAATCCCGAATTCCAGGACGGGTCGTTACAATCTTCCCCCCTTAAAGAATTTCACCCCCGAAATTCCAACCGACCGAAACTCCACCGATCATCCCTCTAAAACCAGTTTCGTTCTCGAAATTCCAATTACGCTCATTTCACATCCACCTTGTGGAAAACATTTCGACCTCACAACACGTGTACACTCGCGCACCAGCTAAACCCATTTGTGCGCAGAGGTCCCATCACAGTCTCACGTCGTACTAACCACACTCGACCACCCCAAGTGAAATGGGTCGCCACTAAGCTTTACCGCCCTAGTAAAGCGCCAATCATCAGCCAATTGGTGATAACACCTCATCCTGCTACTCGCTCAAGTAGCGTAGGATCAACCACGTGATCTCATCTCGCAGGGCAACCCAACCCAAATTGACAGGACCGCCCCCGGAAGGGGCATCGAAAACCGTGCCCGGTCCTGCTCCCGTCTGGCAAGTCAACTGAAATACCCAAGTTTACCCTCAGTGAACCACAACGCTGGAATCATTTCGGTGTGATAACATCACGCAAGGCCACACGTAGTGCCGCAGTCGCCAACTCACTCATCCTGAGCGTACGTATACCGTCATCATGCTCAATCAGGTGGTGTAACTGACACACATTGAGTACTAGCCCATCGGCGCTCGCCCAACTCCACACTGGGGTTCACTAGCCATCCGTGGCAAAGAGCGCATGCTCATGAATTCACTGAACCCAACACAATTAGCTCTGCCCAGTGCATAGTATTCAATGTCCAGTTCACACCCACCACCAAATCCAATGGTGTCGGAACTAAGCCGACCATCAACACGTTCCATACGCCACTGGTACCTCACATGTGCAGTCACCATGCACCACACGGCCAGTCCAATACCGATCCTTATACTCCGTGCAAGATACGTACATCCATTCCCCAATAAGTCCACTGCATGGCCCGCAGTTAATCATGATTCGATACTGGTGTTCTCCTGTCCAATCTCGTGCTAGACAAATTGATCATTCCACTCGTCATCCATTCTGGATCCCATGGTCGCCCGATTAGTAACACAACATCAACTCTCAAACACGTCATCCAAGACGTACCAACCCAAGCACGCTCACCAAGGCGTGTACAGTCATGCCGAATGGGCATATAATCTCATTCACAAATACCGAGACACACCAACTCAGAATCTATCGGATACCCGCTCATCCACAAGTCAAGCCTCGAGTTCAACTCATAACCGTTCCCACTCGCTCGAGCATGGATTAACTTCGAAAAGAAGTTCAATCCCACTATCCTCATCTCTAAGCATTTACGACAGTGCAATAAGCTCTCCACCTAGCCCGATCAAGGCGATCTCAGTCCAAATTCGTTACCACGTCCAAGGCCCACAACTTCATCAACCAGATCCACCTAGGATCCGCACATGCTCACAGCTGGCAATCCACCCGGGACCCGATAATAGGGTCTCACACCTACTAGATTTCTTGTCAATCACCCAACATTCCTCAACTATTTTCTCCCCCAATCAATCACTTAACAACGTAACACATCCACTCTGTGGATCCCCTCCATCGCCTCAAATCGATCCCTGCCACTCCACCTAGGAGAGACCAAGGATGATCCACAATGATGTCAAGTCCAACCGCCGGACTCCCTACATCCGTAACTCACTTGGACAACCACGCGTCCACCATCAGCCCAATACTCAGACCTCACATCAAATAATGACTATCTATGCACATACACTGATTCCGACAGGGAATTACTCAACTCTTGTCACCTCGTCACTATTGGGACTTACCCCAATACCTCATAATCTCCGCTGGATCCTATCCAGTCCATGAGTCAACCACTACCGAATCTCAAATACCAACGCACTCTCATCATGATAGAGTCACACCCCAACTCGTGGCTCAACACAATCTCACCCACTAACACTAGCACCAGCGCTAGTACCTGCGCCAACATGCAAACATCCACACAAGCACACCGTGTGCAACGTGGGTAGCCCTAGATCTCCGCTCATACCGAGCGACGATCCTGCATCATCACCCGTATCCCGCAACCATGGGTACCACCATCCCGACAATCCATATCGGAAAGATGAACGTTCCCAGAACGCTCCCTGATTCTCAACTACTACTACTACACCAAGTACCCCAGACCATCAGCTAAACTTCACAAGACCACCGTTCCACAGAACCAAGCCATAATTCCTAACTCCTCAATACCTGTCCATACTCTGGTCCTTGGCATCCTAAGTGCCAAACGTTCCTCACTTAGCTTTTCTGGCTCCACTCAAGCCGTGACACCCAATCATGACTCACCTCACGTTCCTAACCCCAAGTCCTGACTCATCGTGAGTCCCACATTCACATCTTGACTCCTCCTGAGTCCACTCTCATACAAAACCAATCATGTCATCGCTGACATACCCAATCCCCGAGCAATATCCCATGCTCAACCACTTTCTATACGACCAATAGGGCCTAAGAGGAAGTACAATTTGCCCAACAACGCGGCCTTCCAGCCACCAGTCCCGTCCGTCCCTACGACCCACACAATTCTATGTCGAGCAGGTCGCGCAAATCACAGTTCACAGTGTACACTACCCGACATCTGACCCCCAAACCAGGGTCAATCTCACCTGAGATCTAACACGAGGTCTCAAACACCCTCACCTACTCATCTCACAACCAGGTCGTGCACGAGGCTTACGCTCCGGAGGCATGATGTGGCAACAGAATCAGCAACCTAGCGCTCTGATACCAAATTGACAGGACCGCCCCCGGAAGGGGCATCGAAAACCGTGCCCGATCCTGCTCCCGTCTGGCAAGTCAACTGAAATACCCAAGTTTACCCTCAGTACGTGCCAGACCAGGGATAGCCACATGTGCTTACTCATGCCTCCGCCCCTCGTACAGCCTCGAACAACGTGCCACGACCTGGAGGGTCAATAAAAACCAAAAGGTGTGAGTGGACAAAAATAAATCAGTTTAGCAAAACAGTTACAACAAGCGTTTTTACCCTCCGCGTAAACACGAATGCATGCATACAAAAACCATTTCGCAATCGGTTAAGATTTTCCGCATAAGAAAAACTGTGTATCAATTTTCAACATAAGGAAAAACTCGGATGAAACTGAAAATCATTTTTCCTTCTCAACCATCGGGTCTTAACCCGCAATCGCAATCACCAGGCCGCAGCCCGAAGCCACGAATCAAACCAAATGCACAACATGATCCAAAACCAACAACCGTACACCGGGCCACTGCCCAACTCAACTGAAACATTAGAAATCATCAATAAATCACAAGTCAATCATTTTGCTGGATATCAAGTGCGCCCGAGTCTTTAAACTCAAAACCATGCGCATAAACAGGCCTTCCCGGGATATCAACGAGTCTTTAAACTCAGAACATAATCGATAGGCCTCGGGGGTATCACAGTAACCGAGTCTTTAAACTCACGAGTCTTTAAACTCATTAAGGGCCCTCCCCCGTCATCAATTCACCGAGTCTTTAAACTAAAAACGTGCTCCAGCAATAGCACTGGGTTTTTAAACCCAAAACAGTTTTCAAACACAATAACGGGTCTTTAAACCCAAAGCAGTTTTCAACGGGTCTTTAAACCCCAAAGCAGTTTATCAACCACGACAACGTGGGATCCATCCCAAAATCACATTTTTCTCAACAGGACGCATGGTCCGAATTTCCACATTCAATTCTTCAAATCATACTTCACAAACATAATCAAATTATCATTAAACACGGGGCATGTACAATCATACCAAATCAATTTATTAGAACATTTTTTTTATTCCCGAATTCGAATCCGCGATAATGATTCCGTAAGCCGGCATCCGGAAGCATCATCCCGAACCCAAACCAAGAATCCACTTTATTATTTCCGAAAACCGAAACCCCGTAAATCAGTGTTACTTTTATGCCCCGAGCACCAAGCCCGAAATCACCCTTTTCAAATCCATTTTTATTCTTAGAAATCACCCCTTTCTCAAATCTCATTTCCAACACATCAATCCCACAATCATAATCACCAAAATCACGATCCGATCGAAATAATACTCAAAACCCATTTTTAAAATCCTCAAAATCACAAGTCTCATTTCAATTCCCAGATTCAACATCAACAGTGACCAAATCACAATAACTCGAAATCTCGTAAAACGTGAAAATCCGGAACATTCTCGAAAAACGTGTCAAAACCGTAAGTCACACTCGCAAATCATAAACAACCTTCTTAAATCATTTTACACCCATTTCATATAATTTCTTTCATTAAACCATCATTAAGCACACGAGTGACCATAGTCTCGAAATACGTGTAATTTCACATGTATAGTAAAAATACGTAGAAATACGAGAATCGAATACGGAAATTGAAATCAATCACACCTTATAATCATAATCATAAAATCATAGAAATAATTTATGCATGCATTAAATTTGAAAGCAACGTCCACTCACACACCAATTTCAAGGCTCGGTTTCGCGCCGTACGCATGCCCGTAATTTCCGATATTTTGCAAAATTTCGAATCCTGTCCGAAAACATACTTTAGTGTCACTAAAGGCTTAGGTAACAACATACTAATTTCCCATAATTTTCCGGGAATTAATCGTTACTTACAAACGTAACATAAATCTTCGGACCCTCAGAATAACATCGAAACGGTGTCCGATAAATTCGAAACCAATACTAAAATGTTCGTTACAAAATGTAGGACAAAAGCCATTTTGAACTCACCTTGAAAATCGGACCCACGCGCCGTCACGCGCCGCCGCAAGCGGCTGCGCGTGACACCCACGCGCCTGCTACAGTGACGGTGAACAGTTCGCCTTCTTCGCCCGTTTCCTCTGCAAACGGGTCCTGCAACCCGCGTAACAACCCGGTTAGATAGCGATCAATTCTCAACCAATTCCTTTCCTTTTTGATCCTAACTTCATCTATGACCATTTAATTCCAGTTCTGAGTCATCCATTAGCCTCGACATAGACTAAATCGATCGACCCCAGACTCGAACAGTCGACAGGTCGAGTTCTGGAACTCACCCAACACGGTTCCATTCTCGAATTAACTTAGACAGTAGCTTAATATGACCCATACGAACATTAAACCGCAACCAATTCCACAAACCTTTACCTGAAGGTAGTCGTCCGCAAGCTCGAAAATCCTCCGAACTAGAAGCTTCAGTTCATGGCCATACGATGGTCAGTTCCCTTCCATTTTCGTATGGTCGAGCTCGAAATGAGCCCAGAAGACTAATCTTGGTCTCAGTTTGGCTCCATACCGTCCACCAACAAACTTTCGAATTTCCCTCCAAAAGGTCCCAAGTTCCCCGATCCTGTTTCTCCCTCAACAACAGCTCCCTCTTCTCTCCACCATAATCCTCTCGACTCCCTCTAACTCCCTATGTTTAATCCAGCCCTTTCCAGCAACCAAGGCACACCCAATCCCACTCTGTTTCTCTGTTTCCCGCAAAGGACCCAAAACCAAATTACAAGGCCTCCCGTGCTCTGATCAGTTCAAACCACCACCCGTTCGTCCCAATTCCACAAGACAGTGTCTGCCCGTGCCCTGAGCAAGCCACACAACGCATAAACAAACCTTTTGCTCCAATTCCAACCTCACCCGTGCACTGCCCGTTTTATATTTTCCAATTCCACGCCCAGCACAGCATCCAGCCGTCCCACGCGTGCCGCCTGTCGTTGTACTCGGGGCATCAAAACCTTCCTAACGGTCCTTGGCTCTCGGCCATCGGACCCCCCGATCAAAAAGTCAGTATTTTCCCTTATTTCGTCCAAATTACGATAATGCCCCTGGACTTCCGAACGTCATAACTTTCGTCACAAACGTCGGAATCGAACGTGCCGCCTGTCTATGAACTCGTGACGTCCCAAACTACGTCACGATCATCGGGCAAAGTCCATTTGACCGCCCGAATAAAAAGTCAACGTTTTGCCCACAACCAAGCGCAAAACGGTCATTTTGCACCGTTTGTCCGAATTCGCCCAACTAATCACCAATTAACCCCGCTAATCATGATTAGTTAGTAATCTAATCCCGAATTCCAGGACGGGTCGTTACAGTGTCTAGGTCGTTATACTGACTTTATGCCTCTTACAGAGTACGATTGACCATGCCTCTGAGACGTGAGCCCCCTCCACGACCTGCTGAAGACGTTGCGAGAGATGCGGAGAGTGCTACGATTGAGCGAGCCTAGCGTCTAGGGGCTACTACATTTAGTAGTGGGGCAGACCCTGAGGAAGCCCACATGTGGATTACTCGACTTGAGCGGATTTTTACGGTGATGCGATGCCCCCTGGATGACCGATTGTTATTGGCCACCTTTTTACTGGACGGTGTCGCGTATGAGTGGCAATACACCCTTGAGTTGTCAGGTTGGGATGCCTTCACCGTGACTTGGGAGACTTTTCATGAGTGGTTCCTTGATCAGTATTACCCTCGTTCGTCCAGCGATGCCAAGGAGGTAGAGTTCATACAGCTCCAACAGGGGAGTATGACTGTGGCCGAGTACAAGCAAAAGTTTCAGATGTTATCCCATTTTGCTCCTGCTTTTGTGGCTACAGAAGCTGAGAAGTGCCGCAGGTTTGAGTTGGGCCTGCGAGGAGAGATTCGAGCCATAGTGACGGCTGGATCGTTTGCTACCCTTAGAGAATTTTCAGATGCTGCAGTGAGGGTGGAGGCTAGTTTGCTGGCACGATCACAGTTCTTGGGTGGTGTACGACGCCGAGAGCATCCTTTTTTTGGAGCTTCGAGCCAGAGGACCCTGAAGAAGGGCCGTTATAGTGAAGCTTCATCCGCGGGCGATGATCGATTTTGTAGACCGGGTAGTTTCCAGAGTTTAGGGTTCCATGGACACCGAGCACAGCCGACTCCGCAAGCATGTGCGACATCTGTTGCGTACACAGGGAGACCGAGTGGAGGTCCCAATCGGGATGTTTCTAGTGTTATTTACTTCTTCTGTGGTGAGCGAGGCCATTACCGAAGGGAATGTCCGTCCTTACCACCGGGTGGACGCGCAGGCCGAGGTACGGGAGCCAGGACGGAGTACGGCTTCAGTTTCAGGGGTGGCAGGCACTAGAGGAGGTGGTGGTGCCACTAGTGGTTTGAGGGGACACGACCGATCTTCAGGACCCCATGCCCGAGTTTTTTCGATGACGCAGCAGGAGGCTCAATCAGCACCCGGTGTAGTGACAAATACACTTACCATCCTTAGTCTTGATGTACATGCTTTGTTTGATCCCGAGGATATCCATTCTTTTAGAGAAAAGAGTCTAGGATTTCCTCTGTGTAACAAAGAAGGTGACATTTTGATAATTAGTCTAGAGATTGGCATACTTAAAGATAACGTGCCATGATAGGAATCTCGAAATCAGAAGATGTTGTGTTGATTCCGAGTTGGTGTAGGTGGCGAGTGCCAGGGGATGACAGTAATATGGATTAAGGTAGGACGACTTGGAATGACAAGGATGAGGACCGCGGTGTATTCCGTTGAAGGATAACGGAGGAAATGGAAAAATAGTAACTAAAACTTATCGATATAAGGTTATGGAAGAGAACCCACAACCTAGGCGTTCCTTTAGACGTGTTGAGGACTTTATCAATTTGATTTGACGGGGTGGTTTGATCATTTGTGGGAAGTGAAGGTGAAGTAGTGAGCCGGTAAGTAGGATCAACTTAAGGGTGAGTAGATCAGGATTGGATCGCTCTTGGCTCAGGGTTTGAGTTACGTGTTGAGTAGGAGGATCATTTGTGAGACATAAGTTGGGTATTTTTACTATGTTGGAAGTATATGGTCTGTGGTTACATATGTATGGACATTGGACCTAGAACTGGCACTGGGTCTACTCTGGATTCGTAGTTGAGATACTATAGGATTTCATATTGGTCAGGAGACCGGGAGACTGGGAAGGACTTTGAGTTGGACTTTCCCAGATGACGTTTAATTGGAAGTACGTGAGGATATACTCTACGAGCTGTGTTTGAGGTATTCTAAAATACCTTTGTTTTTATTCCAAGTTCGTAGGGTTGTCCTTGCGTGAGCAATGTGGTTCTAGTTTGTGGTACTTGGTGAAGGTACATGAAAGATAAGTACTGGTTCTGCAGTGGTCGGAACCAGGCCGATGTAATTGGACGTGCAGTTCTGATAGAAGTGTGGGTGATCGACTTAGTGCCAGGGTATGTTGATGGATGGAACATGTGGACTGGATCAGGGTGATCCCGAGCGATCGATTGATTTGTAGGCTGCAGTGTTGTTATGAGCTGGATGCTCCGAACTGAGCGGCTGGCGGGACGTTGGATTTGAGAGGTATGTTCTTGGTTAAACAGGAAGGTGATAGCGTCCTATGGCAAATAGATAGTGTGGGACGTGGTTGGTGTGCCCATAGGATGACTGTGTTAGTGATTAGTGGAACTACTGGTAAGATGATTGGTCAATTCAGGGTAGAGGCGAGTACGTTGTAACTCTGGTAGGGTCGGAACGGATCGATGACAGACGTATGGATACGAGGTATGCTCGACTCGAGAAGGCGTCGGAAGTGTTGAAACTGGTAACAGGGGTGTTGTGGCGTACTTAAGGTTGATCTCAGTAAAAAAAAAAAAAGGATTACGTGATTGGCTAGAAGTCTGATGAATTGGTTCGCTTGACCAAGTTGAGATGACAGGTTGGGAACTGTCAGGATAAGTTGGATTGGCAGAAGATGGACACCGGGTAGAAGACCCAGGTGTAAGATCAGTTGGATTTCTCCCCGCTAGTTACGGAGGTACGATATGTGGAATTTCGGGAACGAAATTCTTTGAGGGGGGAAGATTTTAACGACCCGTCCTGGAAGTTGGGATTAGATTAGTGGTTATTGACAGATTAGCGAAGATAATCGATGATTAGTTGGATACTTTTGGACGGACAGTGCAAAATGACGATTTTGCCCCTGAAATGGGAAAAAATGTTGACTTTTAGTTCAGGCGGTCAAATGGACTTTGACCAATGATCGTGATGCAGTTCGGGATGTCACGAGTCCGTAGACAGGTGGCACGTTCGATTTCGATAATCGAGGAAGAAGTTGTGATGTTCGAAAGGTCGAGGGTATTTTTGTAATTAGGTTAAAATGGGCAATTCATTGACTTTTTGCACGACAAGTATTCTTCATGCAATTCGAGGATCGTTAGGTAGGTCTCGATGTCCTGAGTACAACGACAGGCGGTACGCCATCATCGGACGTCGGATGGTTAAGTTATGGGTCTAGAGAAGTGAGGGGTAAAATGGCAATTTGGACTTTAAGAGGCAAATTGGTCTTTTAGCACCTTGGGATTTGTGTGCAACCAGATAAGGACATTTGGGGCAAATTGATTGGATATTTATGGGCTGAGACCACAGGTTGGAGGACACCTGGCCTATTCCTAGAGTCTTCTAGCCAAGTCCTACACGGTTACAACTTTTAAATTGGGACTTAATCGATCAAAATGAAAGAACAGAGACAGTAAGCAATTGATCGTCCATCTGATGTGTGTGAGTCATGTGAGTTCATTGTGGTAGGGTGTGAGTGATCAGAGTTGAGTTGAGAGCTTAGTGAGTGAACTTTGGTGTTGGATTGAGTGAGAAGGCTGAGAGGAAGTGGGAAAAACCCAGAAAAACAGAGACGACCACCGTGCACGGCTGTGAGTTCAATTGAACAAACCAGTCAAAGTATGGTCTGTGGTGATGATCAGAGAACTGAGGAGTGACTTTGGGACGCGTAAGGCCACGGTGGAGATCACGGCGGTGAGCAGAGAATAGGTAAGTCACTGAGGGTAATCTATTTCCCCGGAGATGGTTTGAATGAAAGTTGTTGGTTTTGGAGAATGGTTAAGTGATTCTGATAACTCTGGCAGTCTTGGACGACCACTAAGAACCGTAGGGACTCGAAACCGTGACTAGAAGGGCAACTGGTGGTCAGAATCAGGAAGTAGAATTCCTGAGTTTTGGGTTCGAAGTTTGGGAGGTAAGGTTTTGGACATCATTTTATGTTTTTGTTCAGTGAATCAATCCCAAACTTAAGGACGAAACTAAGGGTGTAGAAAGGACTAAAAATGGCTAGAAAACGGGTAGAAACTGGCCTCGCCGGCTTGGTTGGACCGGACCGGTCTGGATCGGTTTGAACCAGGTTGGTTGGAGGTTGACGATGAACAGTAGCGGGCGCGTGGCTCCCACGCGTAGCCCCTTTGGACGGCGCGTGAGGGCGCTTGGGGCCTGTTTTAGGGAAGTGTTGAACACGATTTACATTCTAATCGATGTAACGAACATTTTGGGACAAGTTTCGGGTCGATCGGACATCGTCTCGGGTTAGTTTTGAGTGTTCGAAGGTTTAGGGGTTAGTTTAATTACATTTAAAAATACTTAAAAATTGGGGAAATTAGGGTAAGCTTAAATTAAGTGTTTGTGACCCAAAATGGTAACTTTTTACAGGTCGGGATATTCCTGAGATAGCCGAGGAGCGTACGGGACGCGATTGACGCGTTCAGACCTAGTGAGTGGACTTTTTGTTTTCTAACCGAGCATGCGTAACTGTTTTTACTTTTTTATTTATGTTTCGATATATGATTTTATGCTTATGATTTCTATATTCCTGTTTTACTTGATTGCACGTTTTCCAATAGGAGTTATCAGATTTGCACGTACTTCGAGTATATGATTTTTGTTATGCTTTTGAGCATGGTTTTGGATGGATGATTTATGTTTATACGCATTCTGTTTTACTAAAAATTTGCGGATATGATTTGAGATTTGGAAGTAAAATTCGGGCGGAAGTCTCCTTTCGATGAAACGTGATTTCGGTTTTCGAAGATTTTCAGTTTGGTTTTGGTTTTCTAATTTCGATGCATTCTTCTTATGCTTGAAAAATGGTTTTGGTTTAAAGACCCGGAAAAAGAGAAAAACTCGCTGGATCTGGTTTTGAGTTTAAAGTCTCGGTTGATCGATTGACGGGGGGAGGGCCTTGGACTGTTATGTTTTGAGTTTAAAGACTCAGTATATGTTTTGAGTTTAAAGACTCGGTGATTGTGATAACCCCCGAGGCCTGTGATTGTGTTTTGAGTTTAAAGACTCGTTGATATCCCGGGAAGGCCTGATTATTTGCGCATGGTTTTGAGTTTAAAGACTCGGGCGCACTTGAGATCCAGTAAACTTGTATGATTAATGTTTTTCACTGGTTTTCAAATGTTTTGGGCTGTGACCCAAATAACTTGGATCTTATTGATTTAGGACCGAGTGCCCGAACTTTTATTTTGATCTCTGTGGATTTCCATGCTTATTTTCACCTCGTATAGATGGTTGTTTTTCAGATAGTTGGTTATGCATGCATGTTTTAAAAACGGAGGGTGAAATCCTGGTTTGTTTATAAAACCTGCTTTTGAAACTCTTATTTATTTTTATTCCACTCACGCTTTTAATGTTTTTAACACCTTCCAGGTCGTAGTGCTAGCGGCGAGGCTAACGTTGAGGCAGAGGCGGAGGCATAGAATTTTCCCGTTGCGCGTGTAGTCAGCTCTTAGTAGGATTTTGTCTCTTCTTGTACTATTACTATGCTCTGTGCTACTATTGACTAGCTGTATTATAACTTCTCCCTGGTCTGGCAATATATATTTCATGGTTTTTGTGGTTATTTTGGTCCTTTAGTTGGGTTGTCAGACGAGAGCAGGGTTCGTCCCGGTTATCGAGGTGATAATTGGGGTGGGTCCTATCATTCCCAGCTGGATTCCATGGCATAATGTCTGAAATAGCCCACTTAATCAAGGCGTGCAAGGATGGCAAGGCTGATCCACAAGGTCACACACACACGCCTTGTAGGATTAGGAGTGCCTTTCGACCATGAAAGGCAAGTACCCCTTTTCTTGGTCAATCTTGATTGTCTTGACATGTGTTATCACCTCATTGTAACCCCTGGAGATTATATGCGCTGCTAATTGATAGAGATTTTACCAAGCACAAAAATGTACTAGGAAAAACCTCAACGTGTAATAAACTTTGTAAGCGCACAAGACGTGTAGATACTATAGATGCAAGCAAAGGTCGATCCCACGAAGACTTGCTCAATGATATCCAATTCTGTTTAACTCAATTGACTTAAGTGGAGTAATTAAAATGCAATGGGGGGTTTGTTATGTTTTATGAATGAAGTAAATTAACTAATAATAACTAACTAAGTCGAGCTAAGGTTTCTATCCACCTTTACCAATTAAAGTTCCGTTAGATTTCCTTGATTAGATTACTATGCATGTATCTGAATTAAGTGCTCTCCTTTAAACAACTATTACCGATGGTGCGTGATAATGCATGAAACATAAAGAAGATTTAATGACACTACACTGTCCCTAGAAAAGTGATGTGCAGACCTAGGAAGTCATGAGTTTAGATTACGAATAAGATTCCCCCTCTTAAACGTGATGCCATAAATTGCAGGGTGAACACAAACATCAAGGTGATCCGTCAAGTAATTACATCGACAATTATACACAAATAAGGTAGCTAAGCTTATAAGCATAAATTGAGTTCATGCAGTAATCCAACAAATCCAAGCATGCATAACAATCATAATCAAGAGGTAAATTCGGCTCCCAAAAACAATGAGAAAACATCTATTTATAACCCCAAACACCTGCCCTAACATCTCCCTCAAAGAAAAGGGAAAACTGCCCCAAAACAAGGAGGAAAACTCCTTGTTTTTGTGAAAAACTAAAGTTGGCCGTTTTTTGTATCCTTCTTGTACAAGGAGTCTGTTTCCTTCCTTCTTTCCACTTCTTGACTTTATCTTTAACTAGGAATTCATTTAATGCTATCCTAAATCAGATTACATTGCCCTAAAATAAAAGAAACATGATAAATTGCGGCTAGGGAAGTTAATTAACCCTAGACATGTACACGATGGTTTCTTAATTTCCAAGAAACTTCTTTTTCCTTGTTTCTTGCCTCTTTAACTTCAAGATCTGATTAGGAATATAATTAAGTCTTCTTATCCAAGTCAATCCATGTCATTCCTCATTGAGAAAGGTAGGAAAATTCGTCCAAAGTTACTTGATGCACAAGTAAACCCCCTAAAACACCATTAACCGCATTTTGTGGGCTTCTAGGGGCTAGGCTGTGACTTTTAGGGTCTTGGTGGATCTTGGTCATGTAAATGGGAGATGATGAGGGCCTTTATGAGTCCTTGATGAGTCTATATAGATTTAGCCTTGGAAAGATCACATTTCATTGTAAAACATGATTTAAACGTCAACTAAGCAATCTGCACAAACTTCACAAAAGATATCATTTTCTCCTATTGTTTGAATGATTATAATCAAAAGATAAGTAAAAGGGATAAGAAATAACGTTGAAATGATGCTTAATTTGTGACTTATCAAATACCCCCAAACCTATCTTTTGCTAGTCCCTTAGAAAAACAACAAAATAAAAGACTCGATCTAGTTATGATAAGCATTTACACCTCTAGGTTCACCTACTAGGAGAAGTTTTGTCTCCTGAGGGTTATAGTAGCACGATACCCACAAACGTTTTACTTAACACAAAGGATGCTAGAAGTCATGCATCAACAAGTTAATAAGAATCAAGAATAGAAAATAAACTCACACAAACCAAGAAACATGCCATAACCGTGAACTCAAGTGTTAAGTGCTTATACCAACATCTCAAATGATCAAACTAGAAAACAACGTCATCTAAACACCATAGAAAGATTTCGTCTCGACTCTAATCCTCACTAGGTATCACTCAATACGCTCAAGAATCCTAAGGTTTTCATTCAGCAAGCATATGTGAAGAGTTTATGTAAAGAAAATCAAGTTAATCACATATGGATTTCAATGAAGAAAATCAATTTATCTGAAAATATGATCTCACAAAGGAATTGAAGTTTAAGAACAGAGATACATACCTTAATCCTTTGCATAACCATTCACAAGATCAATAGGTCTTCATTCAAGGGTTGTAATGGGGCGGGGTTAAGAAAGAAAAGTTGGAATTCAAAGAACCTAAACCGCATCAAGGCATGAGAAGTTATGACTCGGACCTTGAGTCTAGATGAAACCGTGCTTAAGCTCATAAAAATGCTCTAATTGAGGTACTTGGCTCACTTGACTCAACTCTAAGTTCATTGCTTTTTTTTTCTTTTCCCTTTTATTTTCTTTTTTTTTCTTTTATTTTCTTTTCACTAATGAACTTGATACATTTTTTTTATATATAGATGAGCTGAGCCAAGATCATGCAATAACTTCCTCACTTTACAAATAAACGAACGATCTTTTCCATTCAAACATACTTCCATCACATGAGTATGATTAGCATAAAACATCAACATATTTCCTCCTCACCATGAATCTCATTTGATGCAACCTTGACACAAGTTTAGATTATAGGGTGTAGCCATTATGAACGGTTCAAAACTTGGTTAGGTCATATTGTAGGTGAAGAACAAAACGGCTAAGTGTTTGGCTTCAAAGGGGCTTAGGGAGCATGCAATTTGGACGGGGAAAAGAAGGGCCTTTAGGAGCTAAAACACACATAGCCTATATCACATCTCGTAAACAATCATACATTAAATCAAGAGCATCCAATAGATATGGTTCTTTAAACATCAATGCAAATAGAAAAAGATCATGCAATTATGAACAAAGTGATGAGTATTTGAGAGTAGAAACATGTAGATCGCTCAGAAATAAAGGAAATCAAGCTCAAAAATCTCACAATGGTAGTCTCCACTAATTTTCTAAGTATTCTCAAATTCAATTGTTTTGGTTGCTTAATCACCTGATTATGGTACCGTGAAGTGTAAGTGTGAGTTCAATGGAAATGGCAACGATTCTTAGTAAGTACAAGCAATTCTCATGTTCTATACTTTCATATTAACTTGTTTAGGCATAAAAACTAGCATCACAAAACAAAAAATAGCAAAGAATTCAAAACAAAAAACAAAAAACAGCAAGGAAATAAGAGCAGAAAAAAAAAAACAGCAAGCATTTCAAAACAGAAACTGAGTTGTGTACCCCTAAACTTAAGTCCAATACCCCCAAACCTAAATGAAACATTGTCCTCAATGTTTTGGGCATAAAAGGAAGACAAAATCATGAGTTAGAAGGTAAAAAAGGTCCATATGAAAGAGGGAACAAATCAGGGCAAAGTTGAGCACTTAGAATTCTTGCGGTCCAAGAGGCACTTGAGGGGCTCCAAACCTGGCCCTCCTTTAGTGGTATCTTGCCTGTAACATAAATGAATTGATTAGTTCTACAAGTAGAAATCCACTTCCTAGACTTTAACATTTCAGGGAACAAGTACAATAAAGATTTGAATGTAAGTAAAAACTGCTTGATCCCAATAGAAAAGTAAGTATAATGATCGAAGTGTGGGGGCCATGGAGGGTCTTTGGGTTGCTTGGGCAGTGGCCTTGAGCCATTGGTGGAACTGAATGTCTCAAAGGTGCATACCACCATCTTGATACTTCTTTCGTCTTGCCTCCTACAAGGACCATTAAACCTGCACAAACCATTAGGCACAACATCAAATTTCTCACCAAAACAACTTAGTTGAGTAAGGAACTTAAATGGTGAAGATAAGGATAAGGAAGGCCCTGGAAAATTAAAGATAAGAGGTGCTTGAGGAGTTGAGGCAGCAAGGATAGGTGCTGAAATTTCAGGGACCTCAAGGATAGGTGCTGGAATTTCAGGGACCTAGGCCAAAACTTGATGCAATGCTTGCGGGTTTGGTTCTATTTCATGAACATCAAGAGCATGACCCGAGGTGCATTCATTGGTGCTGTCCGTGGGTGGTAAGGGGACATACACATCATTATCCTCATCATCCCAATCGGGTTCCCAAAGAAGTTTAAGTCGAAGGTGCTCTAGTTCCTTGTTCTCTAAGAGGGCTTCCCGTAGTATTCTTTGAGATCGGGCCTCATTTAGTGCATCCCGAAGTGTTTTTTGAGGTCGGGCAGGGCTAGGATCCAAATGACGAGGAGTCCAAGTGCAGGGTGATCGTTCGCTCCATTTTTTTGTGGTATGGCTCCATATAGGGCTGATTGTAAGGCTCAAGCACGTACATGCAATCTTGGGGGTATTCCCACCCCCCTTGATAACTTGGAACCGAAGGAACATTTGCATAGGGCTCATAGGCCCAAACATGAGAAGAATAATAGCTATTCCACGATTCCATGGTACCTAGACACGTAACAAAATTAAAACCAAAAAGTTATATACAAAATAAAAAAGAAAAACCACTACGTCAAAGGAATCAAATAAAATGGACACCGTTGAGGAACCAGTCCCCGGCAACGGCGCCAAAAACTTCATAGAGATTTTACCAAGCACAAAATATGTACTAGGAAAAACCTCTACGTGTAATAAACATTGCAAGCGACAAGACGTGTAGATACTATAGATGCAAGCGAAGGTCGATCCCACGAAGACTTGCTCATTGATATCCAATTCCGTTTAACTCAATTGACTTAAGTGGAGTAATTAAAATGCAATGGGGGGTTTGTTATGTTTTATGAATGAAGTAAGTTAACTAATAATAAGTAACTAAGTCGAGCTAAGGTTTCTATCCACCTTTACCAATTAAAGTTCCGTTAGATTTCCTTGATTAGATTACTATGCATGTATCTGAATTATGTGCCCGCCCTTAAACAAGTATTACCGATGGTGAGTGATAATGCATGAAACATAAAGAAGATTTAATGACACTACACTATCCCTAGAAAAGTGATGTGCAGACCTAGGAAGTCATGAATCTAGATTACGAATAAGATTCCCCCTCTTAAACGTGATGCCATAAATTGCAAGGTGAACACAAACATCAATGTGATCCGTCAAGTAATTACATCGACAATTATACACAAATAAGGTAGCTAAGATTCTAAGCATAAATTGAGTACGTGAAGCGGAGTAATCCAACAAATCCAGGCATTCATAGCAATCATAATCAAGAGCCAGAAATCAAACACGAACTAACATGGTTAGGGCTTCAAGTAACCCTAGCCCTAATTACACTACTCAAACATTATTGAATAAAACAAGCACATAATTAAAAGGTGCACAAATATAAATAAAGCAAGAAATAATAAAAGGACAATGATTAAAAGAGATGAAGGAAAACTCCCTCAAGGTAGACGTGCTGAATTTGAAGATGGTTGAATTATAAAGAGTGCTTGAATTAAATTACAAAACTCTAAACTAAGAACATGGATTGAAGTACGAATTTTGACAGAGTTTTGGGGACCTTCAAGAGGTAAATTCGGCTCCCAAAAACAATGAGAAAACATCTATTTATAACCCCAAACACCTGCCCTAACATCTCCCTCAAAGAAAAGGGAAAACAGCCCCAAACACAAGGAGGAAAACTCCTTGTTTTTGTGAAAAACCATAGTTGGCCGTTTTTTGTATCTTTCTTGTACAAGGAGTCCCTTTCCTTCCTTCTTTCCACTTCTTGACTTTATCTTTGACTAGGAATTCATTTAATGCTATCCTAAATCACATTACATTGCCCTAAAATAAAGGAAACATGATAAATTGCGGCTAGAGAAGTTAATTAACCCTAGCCATGTACAAGATGGTTTCTTAATTTCTAAGAAACTTCCTTTTCCTTGTTTTTGCCTCTTTAACTTCAAGATCTGATTAGGAATATAATTAAGTCTTCTTATCCAAGTCAATCCATGTCATTCCTCATTGAGAAAGGTATGAAAATTCGTCCAAAGTTACTTGATGCACAAGTAAACCCCCTAAAACACCTTTAACCGCATTTTTTGGGCTTCTAGGGTCTAGGACGTGACTTTTAGGGTCTTAGTAGATCTTGGTCATGTAAATGGGAGATGATGAGGCCCTTTATGAGTCCTTGATGAGACCTTAAAGATTTAGCCTTGGAAAGATCACATTTCATTGTAAAACATGATTTAAACCTCAACTAAATAATCTGCACAAACTTCCCAAAAGATATCATTTTCTCCTATTGTTTGAATGATTATAATCAAAAGATAAGTAAAAGGGATAAGAAATAACGTTGAAATGATGCTTAATTTGTGACTTATCACTAATCACATCCAATACATTGAAAATTTCCAATTCAAAGACAAAACTCCTCCCTCTAGGTGAACCTAGAGGTTTAAGTGCTTATCATAACTAGAAGATTTATTGATTTTCGTCCACTCATAGTTCTTAATAGTTTTATTGCCCTTCAGGTTGATCACGGATGCGGGCTGTAGCAGAGACCGAGACATCGCACTTCCTCTACTGATCCTGGCGCGCTCTGGGAGCCCCGTATGGGTTGAGGTACGTATTATCCCTTGTCTGACACTTCGTGTCAGACGGGAGCATGATGCATTCCACGTTAATCTCAGGGGGGTGTGATTGGGATAGGTCGTGTCACGTCATATGGGTAGATCACCCATCATTCCTCTTCTTCTGAGAATGATATGGTTTCCTAACTGGTCTTTCCTGATTTCCCTAGCTCTTCCATTCTCAATATGGAAGACCTTCTCGTTGTGTTGTGCAGCGGGGAGGAAGTTCTCCTTTGCTCGATTGGTGGTAACAGGCGAAGAGTTTGATAGGCCGCCACTGATTATGTTGATATGAGGGTGACGGGGCTTCTAAATGGCATTCTGAAAGAACTAGTTAATCTTGACGTCCTGCATGAGTGCTTCCACCGCATACCTGAAGGTAATGCACTAGTCAATGCTATGACCGTTGTACTTGTGATATTAGCAGTTTTTTCTAGTATTCTCGGCTAGTTGGCCTGTTGTTGGTGCCCAGATTGGCTTGGGGATCATGTTTTTAACGCTCATGAGTACATTCTCATATGAGGTGTTTTGAATGGTGTATGTTTCATACATCGATCGAGGAGGTAGCGGGTCGGTAATGTTCTCATTGGGATAATAGTTATGTCGATGTTGGCCCTAGTGAAAATTATTGTGGTGGTCGTGGCTCTTCCCTTTTTTGTTGTGATTGTACGAGATGGAGAAGTCTTTCCTCTTTTGTCTTGGCAAGTGTTGGCTATGGTTCTAACTTGGGGCTGGTTACTGAGCTAAGGATGTGTTTTGGAATTGCTTGGTTGGTATGTGTAGACCAAGTTCCTAGTGTTGGGCTCGTATGTGTTAGCCTATGTAGCATCTCCAGTATAGCGCTCGGCCTTGGCGTGAATTCTTACTTGTTTGATAAGTTCATTATAGGTAGATGAACATTGGGTATGTGAGGGGTAACTTAATTGGGATTCTCGAAGCATGTCCTTGAAAGCAGTGAAGGTCACCTTATCATCTGTATCAGCGTACTGAAAGTATTCATGGCTGAATCGAGCTGCGAATTTCTATAATGGCTCGATCTCTCCTTTCTTCAGCAAGAACAGGTCTTCTATTAAGAAGAAGCATATGATCTATATTATGAACTAGTTGGGAAAAATTGCCTGGAGTCTTCTATTCGAACGTCGGAATCAGACGTGCCACCTGTCTATGAACTCGTGACGTCCCAAACTACGACACAGTCATCGGTCAAAGTCCATTTGACCACCTGAACAAAGAGTCAACCTTTCGCCCATTCTAGGGGCAAAATCGTCATTTCTCACAGCCCGTCCGAAAGTACCCTACTAATCCGTCATTAACCACTAAAAAAATCCCAATTTCCGGGACGGGTCGTTACATACCAGCCTAGCCCGCGGGCCCAGCCAAGATTATGTGGAACCCAACCTAGTTCGCGCGACCCAAACCCATTTACAGGAAGCCTTTATCCCATGAGGTCGTCGACGACCGCTTGTCTAAGCTCTCTCTCTGCATCAGCGCGTGTCCACCGAAGACATAACATATGTTCGCCTGCTCCAGCCCATCCTTCACAGTGCCAAATTCGCTGCTTCCCACTGAACCCACCTACTCCTTGTTAGCAGAGCCACACCGAAATCATTTCATGCACCTACTCAGCCCATTTCCTGTACCAAACCCACTCCAACCTGCTCCTTTTTGCTCAGAATTTATCATTTCATCACTTATTTTTATTGTAATTTTTATTTAGTTTGTATTTCATTTTTTTTAGATTTTTAGTGGCACTTCCTCTCTAAATAAGGAGGTCATTTCTTTGTTCAGGGTCCCTCTAAGTCCTCTTTTTAGTTCCTTTTTCTTTCTTTGTACATACATTTTGGGACCTAGGAAATTTGAGAGTTTTAAGTCTGAATTCCTTATCTTTCTTTCTCCATCTTCACAAGTTTCTTGCCGCTGTTCGGTGATCCTTGTGAAAACCATCTTTTTCTGCTTAAACTTTTTTTATTGTTTCAGTTTTGCTTATAATTCAATATATGTGTTGGTATTTTCTTTTTAACAATTGTAAATGTGAATACAATCTCCATGTGTTTTACTTTCTGAATTTCTTTTACTTCATACGTTTTAGTGCTTAACCTTTAATTCAACGCAACTATTGATCCGCTGTTCAAGGCATTTAGAATAGGATTGAAGAGATTTAACGTTTAACCTCTGTCCGGAGTATTAAATCAACAACATAAAGTGAATCATATTGTAAGTAATAATCTGATGTTCGGTGCATTTATAATATGAAAAACGTATGAAGGAAATTGAGATGATGAAGGTAGGATTTCGTGATTGGTTTAATATGTGTAAAATGTTAATGTGTTGGTAAAATTTGTGTTTAAAGAAAGTCCACTGTACAAAGGTTAAAGTATGAGTAGTTTAAATAATGTGATTGTTAATTAGAATTTACTTACGTAAAAGTGTCAGTTTGTCTATTAAACTAATCTATGGTTTGTAAATTCTAAATATCATAAGTATTCGCATTTTAATTCTTAGTTTGAAAACGTAGTTTCGGCTACAAATCTTTCCAAAAGCCCCCAAACCATTTAATTCTTTAATTCTTTAATTCATTTATTATTTTATTCTCTAATTATTTATTATTCTTTTTGACTAACCGCTATTTAACGTTCCCTAATTTCTTCAGTTAAGAGTAATCCCTATTTACCAATACTACATCTACACAAAAAGGGTTTAAATTGAGTATACTTGAATTACGTATTTATTTAAATGCGTAGTCCAAGCGTGCTAATTTTTGGTGCCGTTGCCGGAAAAATTGAAAATCATTTTTAATATGTTAGTATGTATAAAATGTTAATATTATAATTGTTTATATTATATTTGGTCATAATTTTCATATTGTACGTGTTTATAATTTTTATACTTGTTTATATTATATTTGTTCATATTATAGTTGTTCATATTATATTTGTTTATTTTTATTTTTATACATGTATATTATACTTGTTCATAATTGTTTTGTACTTGTTTATAGTATATTTGTTCATACTTGTTCATAATTATTCATAATTATTCACACTTCATAATTGTTCATAATTTATATGTTTCATAGTGTTCATATATATATTTGTCCATACTTACTTGTTCATAATGTTACTTGTTTATGATTGTACATACTTTGTTGATTTTATACTTGTTCATATTTCACTTGTTTTGGATTGTACATATCTGTTCATAATGTTCATACTTTTTTTTCTTCATAATATTCATATTATATTTGTTCATAATGTTCTTTTTATACTTGTTCATAAATTGTATATTATACTTGTTCAATTTTTCTTATTTTTATTTTTATCTATTTCTATTTGTTTTTTGTCATAAAAATTTAAAAAACAAATATGGAAAAAAAATATTTTCTTTTCAAATTTAGTTGTCATTACTTTTCTTAATAAAAAAAATTTCGAAAAAAAATTCATTTTAAAATAAGAAAACGTTTTCATGACTTTATTTACCAAAAAAAAAAATTAACTTCAATTTTTTCTTAGTCTTAGCTTCATGTTAGTTTAAAAATATACATGTGAATAAATCCTATCACATATATTATTAGATTAGTGTAAATATATTTTGTGAATATCATTACTTGTGCATAAAACCATACTTGTGAATAAATTGTTCATAGGTAACGTATCTTATTACACTTGTTTATATTGCTCATAAGTTTTTGTTTTTCATAAAGCTAGTATCGGTTATATGTGGATCACTTGTACTTCGAAATTTATATTTTGATCAATAATAGAATGGGTGGAGTCTCATTTTTTAACTCTCACTTAAACCCTTCATGGACCTAAGAAGCATGCGGTTGAAGGCGGTGATTGTTAACACTTGAGTTATCTTAGTTCATTTGGAGTAAGAAATTTTCAAAGGTGATGCTTAGGACATGAGACGATACTCGTAACGAGTTTTGGGTCTAAGAAAGGGACATCACTGGAGTTTAAGCCTCGGGATGTCTTGAAATTAGCCCTGCCTGTCACGACCCACCCCTAATCCCCCGGTGTCAGGACCCACCTCGGTTTCACCCCGAAACCCGAGGTAAATCCCGCTCCCGTCTGACAACCCGACACACACTAAGGTAAATTCACTCGAAACCACCAAAATACTCAGTCAGACGCAGGAGAACTATACAATACATCCCAAAATTTAAACGTTTACAGAGCATAGTACCACAGTACAAAAGAAAGAAAACCGATAAACAATATGCGCACATGGGAAAATTAAACACTCCGGGATCCCTCTCGTAACTGCTATGCCTCAGACGCTGCCTCGAAGCCGGAACCCCGCGCTAGCTCCACAACCTGGAGGGCAGTTAAAAACAGAAGGTGTGAGTGGACCATAAATAAAAGAAAAGTTTCCAAAACCATTTTATAAGAAAACCGGATTTAGCCCTCCGTTTTGAAACCACATGCATAACCCAGTTATGAAAACAGTTATCAATCAATCGCCATAAAACATTATAGAAGCATTCTAAAAAAAACAGTATAATTCACATAACCTCACCATAAGAACAGAAACACTATAAAACAGTTATAGAAACCATATCATAAGTATCATAAAACCGTATCATAAATCGTGAATATCAAATCATCATTTTCCGATCAAACCTGTTGGACCTATCCGAGTCTTTAAACTCCCGAGTCTTTAAACTCAATCCAGGCCTCAATAATATCCGAGTCTTTAAACTCCCGAGTCTTTAAACTCAACAGGCCTACGGGGGAAATATCAATATATCCGAGTCTTTAAACTCAATCCAGTCTTTAAACCCAATCCAGGCCCGTCCCCCGTCAATCAATATCAAGGTCGTTAAACCCAATATCCAGATCCAGCAAATCCAATCAAAACCATTTGAAAACCATTTCCGAATTCACATCCAAACCCGAATCCGAAATAACCGGTCTGATGCCCTTCCGGCGTCCAGAACCGTCATTCCGAACCCAAATACGTAATTCCACTTTCCAACTTTAAAACCAAATCTCGTTCTTTGAAATCCGCTTCTAAAACCGAAAACCTTGATCATCAAATCATGTTCCAAAATCCCTTTATAATCATTGAAAACCCTTTATCTTTTGAAATCCCAAAACTAGCTTCCTCGTAAAACGTACTGAAAATCGTAACTTCTCGTAAAACGTGCAATTATATAAAATAGTTATCACATATTCGATAAGCATAAAATCACATGTAAAACCATAAAACAATTATAGAAAAACAGTTATGCATGCTCGAGTTTAAGGAAAGGGTCCACTCACAGTACCAAGCCCTCAATCGCGTCCCGTACGTCTCGTACGTTCCTCAGCTTCCTCTGGAACTCCTGATCCTGTCAACAACCGCCAAAGTACGTTACTAACATGTCCACCAAGACTCTCCTAATTTTCTCCGAAAATCCCTGGGTCCTAAACATACCGAACCAGAACCCTAAACCTTCACCCTCGCGAAACTACATTGAATCGACGTCCGATTAACCCGAAACCAACGCTAAAAGACTCGTCACAACACCTAGACCAAAAACCATGTTGACAACTTTCCCTGTCGCCGCCGCACGCGCCCCCACGCGCCGCCAAAAGTGGCTGCGCGTGGCCCTCACGCGCCAGCTACAGTGCATCGTCTTCCTCGAGTAGACCCGGTTCAACATAGTACCTGCAAATCGAACCGGCGAGGACGGTTCTCCGCCGTACCTGTACCAAAACCACTCCTCTCTTCACCAACAGCATCGTCCAGACCTAAGCTATCCATTCCCCTTACTCAGACATCTCGACTCAGCCCCTAAGTCATCGTCCCTAACTCGAAACCAGACCCGTTCAGTCCCCTGTTTCCTTCTTCGGCCACCCAGGTCATCCCCCGTCACGGTGGCTGTCTTAAACCCTTCCTAGCACCTCACTGAGTCTCACCCAACTCACCAAAACCGTGGACTCACCCCCTACAACCACGACTTTCATCCTGAATAAAACAAAAAAACAGAGTACACTAGTACCTTCCTTCGTTCCACCTCCACCGTGCACTTCCCCGTCACGGCTGCACAACTAGAAGACTCCTAGGACTCCACTGAAATCCCTAGACCTCACTAGACTCCTCGATTCTACCCCTAAAGTCATGACTTGGCTCTTGAAACTAGACGGCAAAACAGAGCATCGAAAGGGAAAACAAGAAATTACCTGTCCTCCTGTCGCCGTCGTGAGCTCAACCGTGAGGCAGTAGCTCCTCCCGTCCTCCTTCGTCCTCTGGACACCGCCACTGGCCTCGATTGATCGATCACGGCCGCACCACTACCACGATCTTCCACTTCTTCTCTGTTTCCTCTGAAAACCGACTGCCCCGACCACCGTGTTCTTGTACGATCTCACTCCCCCAAACACTCACCGGTTCACTCTTCCACCCTATGATCACTCCTCACTCACCAGAACACACCAACACTCACCATCGTCTCTCAATTTTCTCTCAATCTCCCTCTCTGTTTCTCCCTGGTTCAAAGAACACACACACACACACACACACACAGCACGGTTGCACCCCAAATAATTGGACCGTGCACTCACTAGAACCAACCAGACCTCCTACACGTGTCACCATCTTATCCTTCCTCTCACAAGTGGCCAAATCTCAGCCATCCAATTTCCTCTCTGTGCACAGATCCCCAGACAACCAAAAGACCAAAATACCCTTTCTTTTAACCCAAATTTACGATTGCGCCACTATCTTTCTAGACCCGTAACTCACACATCGTAAGTCCGATGAATACGTGCCGCCTATCATCGAACTCAGGACGATAAGATCTATCTAATGGTCCTAGGTCAACAAACCAAAACCCGATCATACGAAAAGTAAACTTTTCCTCCTATTTTACCCAAATTACGGTTATGCCCTCAACATTCCGAACATCATAACTTCATTCTCGAATGTCGGAATCGAGCGTACCACCTGTCTATGGATTCGTGACGTCCTGGTCATCGGTCAAAACCCAATTGACCCCCCGAACTAAAAGTCAACTTTTTGCCCAAACTAGGGGTAAAATCGTCATTCTACTCTAACGACCTTATCGGGACCAACTAATCCCCGATTAAGCTCACTAATCTGTCTTAACCCTAATTCTGGGACGGGTCGTTACACCCGGGATTAAGGTCTAAATCATGCTCCCGTCTAACTTACGCATGACACGAAGGTTAAACCGACGTCCAACCTCCATGTGACACGTAAGTCGGACAAGGGATTCTCGACCCGACCATCCTAAAAGTATTCATACTTCTCAGAGTGCACCGAATCTACTGTGGATCACGGGTGTGATGTCTCTGTCTCTCTCGACCAACAGCCCGCTCCGCAACAACCTGGAGGGTATCGAAAACACGAAGAGACTGTGAGTGGACAAAATAAAATATAAGTTTAAAAACAGTTCATAAAACAAGCACATTTATACCCTCCAATTAAAAACCTAAACATGCATATCCATGTCATAAAACCATTTAATATTCAGGATAAGCAACCATGTTTTCTCAAACCCCGGGACTCAGCCCAAAACCATCAAAGCCATATCATCTGGGCAAAGCCCAAAACATCGTTAAACCTTTTTGTTTTTTTTTGAAAACCATCAACATCGAAACTCAGTGAAATCCAAACAGATTTGAAACCACATATCATCCATCGAACCTGCTGGATCTATCCGAGTCTTTAAACTCCCGAGTCTTTAAACTCAATCTAGGCCTCAATATAATCCGAGTCTTTAAACTCAATAGGCCTACGGGGGAAATATCAATATCCGAGCCTTTAAACTCCCGAGTCTTTAAACTCAATCTAGGTCTTTAAACCCAATCTGGGCCCGCCCCCGTCATATCATATCCGGGTCTTTAAACTCAATAACCAGATCCAGCAAATCCCTTCCATGACCACTATCCATATCCGAATCTGAAATCTCATCAGGATCCCCAATCCAAATCCAGAACTCATATCCATCTCCTTTCCAAGTCCGAGTCAAAAACCATCATTCCGTAAGCGTTCATCCGGAATAACCATTCTGAACCCAAACCCGAAATTCCACTTTCAAGTTCTCAACCGAATCCAGAATCGTCATCCTGGAATCCGATTCCAAAACTCGAAAACACGTTTCTCAAACCACTTTTATGAACTGGGATTTAAGCCCGAAATCACTTTTCCAAAATCCATTTCAAATCATTAAAATCCAATCATATTTCAAAACTCGAAATACAATCATTAAAACCAGGTTCAAATCACAAGAACGTTCGAAATACGTAAAGCGTGAAATTCCGTAAATGCCTCGAAAAACGTGCAAAACCGTAAAGCATCAAGGTCATAAATCAAATCATAGAATCACGTATGAAAACATATTAAAAACATATATGCATGCATCAAGAATTAGAAAGCAAAGTCCACTCACAGTCCATAACGTCGTCGCTTCGAAACACGTGCACCTACACTTTCCCGGCCGATCCACTATTACCGGCTATCCCGAACCTGTCCAAATCCCAATATAAGGTCACTAACTACTTCACAATGATCATACTTAAGCCCCGTAATTTTCCTGTATTTTTAACTATTTTTAACCGAGGCCTAAAACCTTCTGAAAACCCAAAACCTATTGAGACGATATCTGATTGACTCGAAAGCAGCGCCAAAATGTTCGTTACATCAAATAATTTAAAAGTCATGTTGAAAACTTCCCCAAACTACCCTTCACGCGCCCCCACGCTTTTCTGGAAGCTCCTGCGCGTGAAACCCACGAGCGTGAACAGTGTCACCAGCAACCTCTGGTCGACCCGGTTTAGACCGGGTCAGACCGGTATCTGCAACTCGAACTGGCATGGCCGGTTTTCATCCAATTTTCAACTATTTTTAGGCCTTTCAATTCCGTTAGCTTCGTCCTATACTAAGCATTCGATTTAACTATGAAAATCTGGAAATTAACTAGAGAATCGTACCTCCCAAACGTTGTGTGAAACTCAACTTATCCCCTCTCTGTGTTTTACGTTTCCAGCTAGCTCCAGCTTTCCTTTCTAGCCCGAAAGCTTCCTACCATTAACCAGAACCTCATTGTAATAATTAATTAGAAGTTCAAGGATCAAAACATCACTGGCCATTTTCGAATTTAAGCTTACTCTTTTTCGGGTTTCCCGGTTACCAGCCACGGCCAGCTCCAAAACCAGGCCTGATCACGCCTAACCAGCTCCAAAACATCATACAAGTCATTAAATAACGTATTAACCACTAAAACAAGTTAATCGAACTTGGGTTTACAACCAAGGATCACGGTTCCTACCTCCACCGCGCACGCCTGCACTCTGGGGTGGTGCCAACCAAGTCCTCAGCCGTCAGTCTCTTCCCTCTAATCATCAGCTAGCCTCAATTGTTGAGAAATCGATGGTCATTGTTTCACAAGTCCTCTGGCTCTGTCTCTGTTTTTCCAAAATTCCCGGCCACCATTCACGGTGGCCATCCAGGTTTCATCATCACAGCCCTCACATTGTCCTCTCCAATAACCAGTACTCACCAAGGTCGAGAGGTTCAAGGGAATTGGGTAGCCCGATCAGACTCTGTTCTCAGCTCACGGCCAAACCCGGGCAACCATTGTTTTTTGAAAACCAATTGAGTCGATTAAACAATTCCAGAGGCCTCTAGAGACTGAACACATGTCAAAATCTCAATTAACTATCATTCCAAGACAGCCAAGTGTCCACTTGATACTAGGCACAGATCCAATGTACTAGAATGACCAAAATGCCCTTAGATGGCTAATTACCATTTTGCCCCTCAAGTTCCTATGCCCGTAATTTTGTCGTCCGAACTCCAACCAACATGTGCCGCTTGTTGGTTGTATTCAGGGAATCGAGACCTATCTAACGGTCCTCAGAATACGTGAAAGTGATTTTTCTTCCAAAAAGTCAACCATTGCCCCTATTTCATCAAAATTACCAAATTGCCCTTGAACTTCTAAACGTCATAACTTCCTCCTCGGATGTCGGAATCGGACGTGCCACCTGTCTATGACCTCGTGACGTCCCGAAATACGTCACCTTCATTGGTCAAATTCCATTTGACCACCCGAACTAAAAGTCAACATTTTTGCCCATTCTAGGGGCAAAATCGTCATTTCGCACCTTCCGTCCGAAATCGTCTAACTAAATCACCGATTAAATTTACTAATCCGTCATTAACAACTAATCTAATCCTGATTTCCGGGACGGGTCGTTATGCTGCCTCTTATGTTTATTTCTAACCTAGTCACCTTTGAACTTGCTCAAATAGTTGAATAAATCTAAGATGTTTACTTGGGTCGTACGGACGTAAAAGTCTTCATCTAAAATTTGAAGCTATGTGAACCAAATATATCTTTGACTTCCCCCAACGTGTAAATATTGTTTCCTATTGCATTTGTAAATTGCATAACCTCCCTAAGTTTTCATGATGCTCGGATTTCACCACCGAGCCTCCTAGACTAAGTGAATCTAAGGAAGTGAGATCGAAGGTACAGGTCATTCTTTCATGCATCGTCACATAACTGTTATGTCTTGTGCAGGTTCTAACTTTTTATCTCTTATGCGTTCACATCATTCTTCATGTATATACCTATGTGTTGCATTAGTTTAAACTTTTTTGGAACTTGTGAATTTTCTTGATTTTTCCGTGACTCGACTTTGTGCATTCTATACTTGTTTATACTTTGTTATTTCTTACCTTTATATATATTATTTTATTCTTATATATATCATATTATATTTGTTTATTACCTTCTTTTACATTACTTGGCATGCATCTTTAACTTGCATCATTAACAGAACTTGCATCTTTAGCTTTAACTTGCATTCTTGACAAATGTGCATTTCTGACATCTCTAACTTGCATCTTGGTCTAGACTAGATGGACGTTAAACTTCAAGTGCTTGTTGGGAGGCAACCCAATGTGTTCCCGAGATTTGAAGGAGTCATCAACGCAGATTTGTTATCTTTCAACTCTTCACTCTCTTTTACTTTGTTTATTTAATGTTTTTCTTACTTTGTTTTCATAAATCCTCTTCCTTACTTTGATTCTATGTTCGATTACTTTCTATTTGCCTACATTGAGGACAAAGTAGAATTTAAGTGTGAGGGAATGGTTTACAATTTTAATTATGCAATAAAATTGTTATATAAAATTTCTTGAAATTTTTTTTTAAAATAAAATAGTTTTTACAGCTTCCTTGAGTCTTTTCGTTTTAACTTAATGTTTTTTTTTAGCCTTAGGATGCCCTTTAACTTGTCGATGATAATAATGAAGGAAAAACA
Organism: Prinsepia uniflora; assembly: GCA_032719365.1. NCBI lineage: Eukaryota > Viridiplantae > Streptophyta > Magnoliopsida > Rosales > Rosaceae > Prinsepia > Prinsepia uniflora. The sequence goes on from CM064867.1 coordinate 35,149,309, forward strand.
CTTACATCATGGCTATAAAGATGATCACTACAACTCGAATTCGTTTGTTAATACTTTGTAATTAAATGTTTATGACTTGAAGATAATATATGTTAAACTGATATATAAATGAATATGTTAAGACAAGTATGAATCATTTGACTTACATATTTAATTTACATCTTTAGCTTTAACTTGCATCTCTAACTTGCATCCTTAACCGAACTTCCATCCTTGAGTTGCATCTTTAACTTGCATTCATGAAAAATTTGCATGTCTGACTAACTAACTTGCATCTTGGTTTAGGCTGGATGGATGTTAAACTTCAAGTGCTTGTTGGGAGGCAACCCAATGTGTTCCCGAGATGTGAAGGAGTCATCAACTCATATTTGCTATCTTTCAACCCTTCACTCTCTTTTACTTCGTTTATTTAATATTTTTATTTCTTTATTTTCGTAAATCCTCTTCCGTACTTTGATTCTATGTTCGATTACTTTCAACTTGCTTACATTGAGGACAATGTAGAATTTAAGTGTGGGGGAATGGTTTACAATTTTAATTATGCAATAAAATTATCTTATAAAATTTCATGAAATTTTTTAAAGATTTCTTGAGTCTTTTCATTTTAACTTAGTGTTTTTTCGAGTCATAGGATGCCCTTTACGACATGACCCATCTCAATCCATCTAGGATTAACACAGGATGTACCATGCTCCTGTCTGACACCACGTGCCGGACAAGGGATAACCCAGACATAGACCCTCTCGGGGCTTCTAGAGAGCGCTAGGATCAGCGGAGGAGTGTGATGTCTCGATCTCTGCTACAGTCCGCATCCGCGATCAACCTGAAGAGTATTAAAACCATTAAAAACTGTGAGTGGTCGAAATTAAATAGTTTAATAAAACAAATTTGATAAAAGATACTTATACCCTTTACTAAAAAGTATGCATGCATTCGAAAACCAATTAACTCAATGATTCCTCAAATCAAATCAAAGTTAATAAAACCGTTTATCAATCAAAGCCATTTCCTTCCTCAAATCTTTGGGGCCTTAGCCCAAAACAATAAATCCATAATCCAAGTGGGAACTCAGCCCAAAATGAGTAAAATATCGTATAACCAGTTCAATAAAATATATTTAATTCATCATTCGCATCCTAGATGCCTGACATCCCACATTTCATAATGTCACGGTCTAAGGTGTGCCCCTTAATCTCAAGTCTGAGTCTCCCCGAGGTCCACCCAGGTCTATGACCCTCCTTAGGGGCGGAGGTTTTAACCTCTAGCAATCCTGATCCTAAGCCTCTCTAAAGTCTTTCATGTAGAGCAGCCCCTCTCAAGCAATGTTCTGTAACTACTCTAGTGTCCCTGACACCTGGAGAGAAAATCCACACATCGGATGGTATATGGAAAACAATTTATAAATCATTTCAAAACCTCTCAAAGGGGCCCACGCTCGGAATATAGTTTCATCCATTTTGTTTCCATAAAACCATCGTAAATCCATAATTGGGTCTCATGCCCAAAGTATAACTTTCATAAACCTTTTCCACAATTCATGTATTTAAACCACAATTGGGACTCAAGCCCAATTTCATAACCAATTGAGCCTCAAGCCCGATAGCATAAACCAACTGGGCTTTAAGCCCGATAGTATAAATCAAATGGGTCTCCAGCCCGATACCTTATTAAATCAAATGGACTTCCAGTCTGATAGTTCATAAATCCAAATCCAAATCATTCCATTAATCACCCGTAGAAAATACGAGCATGTATAAAACCAACATAAAACCATAAACCTCGAAATACGTATAAATACGTAAATACCAAATACCACAATCATATGCACTCAAGGCATCTCAAATCATAGATATAAAACATATAAAACAGTTATGCATGCATCATATTTAGAAAACAAGTGTCCACTCACAGACTGTCCTTGCTGCTCCTCGATAAATGTGCCATAAGCCTCTCCGGGCTAATTCAACCTCTCTGGATCATCCCGACCTGTTCAAATAACACTCAAAGGTCACTAACCATCTATATAAGTCCTCATCAAAAACCCCTAAGACTTCCAAAAAGGTCAATGTGTCCTGAACACGCTTTCCTAGGCAAAAAATCTCAATTTGACCAACATAACGATCTATGACGACCCAAAACCACCAACATTGGATCCAGATCGTTGAAACCTTTAAAATGGCAATAGCCTTTCCTAGAGATTTGTGATCATACGGCCCCACGTGCAGGTCAAAGTTGCTAGTCAAAAGGTTAACGCTGATGTTAGCAAAGTCAAAGCTGACGTTAGCAAAGTCAACGCTGACGTCAACGGTCAATGGTCAAAGTCAACGGCTGACGTCATGCAGACGTCAGGTTTGACACGTGTCTGATCTGATAGTACCACATATTAGAACTGACCGTGCCACATGTCAGCATCCCGTTGGTCCACATGCTTGACATGTTAGTGACCCGTGACATCAAATGATTGGTCCATTCACTAACATGTCAGTGCTCACTAGGCAAGAACTACCACATGTCGATCCACGACGCGGCCACCTAGCCTAACAGCCAGACAGGATGATGACGTGGGCATCGTCTTCAACCTCTTGATGGGTCGACTCGGACCCCTGCAACTGAATCAACGTGACCCGCGAATCGACAGGCTCGTAACTCGTCCAAAACTCAACCAAATCGATCCATTTTTGTACCTATCGATTCGTCCTAATCCCTAGAACTTTCCCATGAACTTAGAAATCCAAGAAAAGGTCTAGATTTTTACCTCCCACGAAGAACAGTGACGGTCCACCTGCAAGCATCCTCCCCCGTCGATCTTGGCCGTCTCCATCCTTGGTTTTTGTTCCTACAACCTCACACATTCCCAAGGAAGAAGATTTGATCAACCAAACAGTCCGACAAACCCTCTAAACTTGAATCTGAAATTTGAACCTTAAAAACATACCCTTTCGGTTTTTCGGCCACTATCCACGACTACCTTCACCGTTGCCACCACTGTGATCGTCCCCTCTCACTCTCTCACTTTCCGGTTCAAGCCAATAGTAATGGGTGGGGATTGTGGGTTGTGTGTTTCAGTTTTGGGGTAGGTTTGTGTGGTTTTTGGGTTAGAAAGAATAAAGAAGATGAAGAACAAATATCCCATAATTTAGGGTTTTGGGCTAACTAGATAGGTGACACTTGTCACTCATCAAGTGGTCCCCACTAGATTTCAACCCAATCCCAAACAGCCACTTGTACAAGTTTCTCGTAAAACATGAATAGTGCTATTTTCCTTTCGTGAACTGTAACTTCCTCGTAATAACCCAATCTACGTAACGGTTCTCAGTCCCTATGCATTTGACTTGCAGGGTCAAAAGTCAACTTTTTACCCATTTCCAAGGATAAAATTGTCATTTTTCGCCAACCGTCCGAACAATTCTTGACTAATCCCCGATTAGTCACAATAATCCTTAATTAATTAATAAATTAATCCCGAAACTCGGGATAGGTCGTTACAATCTTCCCCCCTTAAAGAATTTTGTCCCCGAAATTCAAACTAACCCATGTCCACATCCAATGTCCACAGTTAGGGCGTGCAATCCCACATGAGTTCCAAAAACTCCTCACAGTACTTGTTTATACCCAAACGTCTCTCGACGTTAACCACAATCCAATGGTCACGCTAATAATCCGCTTAGTCTTCCATGATTGGTTACGGTCACAACCTATGTCTCAGAAATCTAAACATCGACTGTGACGTCAACACCCGTCTAACTCACCTATCACCGACACAGGTGCACTCCGTGACACGACCCATCCCCCAATCCCCCCTGGATTAAAGGATGTGCTATGTTCCCGTCTAACCTACGTGCGACACGAAGGCTAAACACCCGTCTAACCTCCATGTAACACGTAAGCCAGAAAAGGAATTTCAAGTCAGCGCTCCAAATTTAACTTCCGGCTTCCGAGAGTGCACAGAAACCACTGTGGATCGCTTGTGTGATGTCTCGATCTCACCAACAACAGCCCGCACCGCATCAACCTGAAGGGCATCAAAAACCGAAAAGACTGTAAGTAGACAAAAAAAAATAAAAAGTTCAGAAAAAATTTTATAAGAAAAGACATTTATGCCCTCCATGTAAAACCAATGCATGCATACGAAGACCATTTCAATTGCAAGATACGAAAACCATTTATGAAAACCAGAAAGCATTTCCTTTTCTCAAATCCCGGGCCTCAACCCAAACATCTGAAATCCATTTGAAAACCATCATTATATCACAGAAATCCAAAACACATATCAAAACACATTTCATCCAATCAAACCTGATGGACCTCAACGAGTCTTTAAACTCAATATCAATCTGAATCTTTAAACTCAACAGGCCTTCCCGGGTAATCAACGAGTCTTTAAATTCCGATTCTCTAAACTCAATAACAGGCCTCAGGGGAAATCAATAACCGAGTCTTTAAAATCACGAGTCTTTAAACTTAAATCACATATAGGGCCCTCCCCTGTCACATCAATCACCGGGTCTTTAAACCCAAAACCAGATCCAGCAAATCCAATTCAAAAACCATTTTAAAATCATTTATCAAAATCCAGAAATCCACTTTATCACTTTCAAATCCATTTACCGAAATCACGTTTATAAACTGAGCCTCAAGCCTGAATTCACTTTTCAAATCCATTTATAAATCTTTGAAATCAAATCATATTTCAAATTCCGAAATCATATCATCGAAACCGTTATCAAATCATAGCACAAAAGCATAATCTCGTAATACGTATAAATACGTAACATATCTCGAAATACGTGCAAATTCTAAATCATAGATATCACAATCATAATCATATAAATCATATATAGAAAACATATAAAACATTTATGCGTGCATCATAATTTAGAAAACAAAGTCCACTCACAGACCGTCCTCGCTGCCGCCTCGATACGCGTGCAATACGCCCTTCCTAGCTAATCCACTATCACCGGACTTCCCGAACCTGTCCAAATCACATTCTAAGGTCACTAACACGTCCAATATGCTTCCGCTAAATCCCTATAATTTTCTCGAATTTTTTACTTTTTTTAAACTCGATCCTAAACCTTTGGACATCCCGAACTATATCGAAACGATGTCCAATCGACTCGAAACTAGTCCCAAAATGTTTGTTACATCGATTACTTAAAATTACATGTTGAACACTTCTCCCAGATCTGCCCCACGCACCCTCACTCGCCGCCCAAAGGCACTGTATGTGGGAGCCACGCGCCGGCTGTACAGTCGATGTGACGACTCGAAAATTCGAAAAAGGAAAAATTGGAAAATTTGAAGAAAATGACGATTTTGCCCCTGGTTAAAAGTGTCGATAGTTAACTTTTTGATCGAGACCTTGTTTGGACTTTCCGTAAGTACTATTGGATAGGTCTCGGGACGCTGAATTCGTAGACAGGCGGCATGCGCCAATCGAGCTCGGATGTGAAAGTTATGAATCTTGGAACATTAAGGGCATTTTGGTCATTTGTTAGGGCAAGGGCAAAATAGTAATTTGCAGCAGTAGGGTGCTGATTCATCTAATTTGGATGATGATTTACTATTTGGTGACATCTGTCACTATCTAAGTGAGCTTGGTGGCAGATGGTTGTTTGAAAATTCAAAAAGGGATAACAACCAAAACGTTTGTCGTTTGATCAATATATATGTGTGTACGGTTTGAATCAAAAACCAGGAATGGAGGGATTGAATGGGAAATCGAGAGAAGAAAAGAAAGGAAATGAAATGGTGAGTTAGGCACCTTGAACCCAGCTGAAACCAAATGTACAAACTTAGAAAACCCGAAACCATTAATGGACCTTAGGATCGAATTCGAATTCTTAGACGTATATGAGTGAAATTGATCGTGAATTCAGCTTCTTGGGATTGAGAGGAGTCGAACCCAATGAAATTCGAAGGAAATTGGAGATGTCTTAGCCTAGAACAGAGAGGGGGAAAACTTCGAAATTTCGATCTTGAGTTGAGGAATTTCAGACCTGGAATGATGCAATTGGACCTGGATATGTGTTGATTAGAGTCTCACGATGCTTCCTGGTGCATCAATTGAAGGAAAACGATGGAGATTGATGACCGTCGAAGACTGCACAGTTTTCTGTGTTCTTCGCGAATTCGAGTTCAGTTCGAGGGGATTAAGGTAAGGTTTCAGGTAATTGAGTTGACAGAACCTGAATTGGATATATAACGATGTTAGCGGATGGTTTAATTGTATAAATTGATGTTGAATTGATGGCGAATTAAACGGGTCATGTCGCGGGTTGCAGGGTCCGTTTCTCAGACATACGAGTGAAGGTGGTGACACTGTAGCTGGCGCGTGGGGGCGCGTGGGTGGGAATCCCGAGGTGAGGTCAGCATTATTTTTGTCCTACTTAATGTAACGAACATTTTGGAGTTGGTTTCGAGTCAATCGGACACCGTCTCGATAATGTTTCAAGGGTCTGAAGGTTTATGTTACGTGATTAATTAATATTTAATTCCCGAAAAATTATGGGGAATTAATGTGACGTTAATTAAGCCCTTAGTGACCCTGCGTAATGATTTTAAACAGGATTCGAGATTCCTGCAAAGTATCGGAAATTACGAAAATGCGTGCATTTCGGAAAGCGAGCGGTTTGGACGGTGTGTGAGTGGACGTTTGTTTTATAAATTGACATGCATGCATAGTTAAATGTTTTACATGATTTATGACATGATCTGAATTGCAATGATTTGATATGATTAGTTCGGGATTTAATGATTATTTTAATCGGTGTTTCGGGCACGTTTCTCGAGAAAATGTGAAATGACTATTTTGGACGAAAGCCCGGGATTTGTGATTGGTTTTGACTTGGATTATGAGTTGGGAAATTGATTTAATGGATTTGTGATGATTTTTGGATATGATTTTACGGATTTACGTGCATTGAATTTATTAATGATTTTACGGATTTACGAGAAATGAGAAATGAGATTTGGGCATGTGGCCCTGTTATAAATGGTTTAACATGGTTTTAATGATGATTTTGATTGTGTATTGATGTTTGATGCCCCCAGATGTGTAATTCCTGGGTAGACTTCAGATGTGTAATTCCTGAAGTGACTCCAGATGTGTGATTCCTGGAGGGACTCTGGATGCGTAATTCCCGGAGAGACCGGATGTGTAATTCCCGGTGAGGCTGGATGTGTAATTCCCAGAGGATCCTCGGATGTGTAATTCCCGAGTTATATACTTTGTTATGTGATAAAAGAATTGGCTGGAAAGCCTGTGATATTTTTCGTATGTTTAATTCTATGCATGTATGGTTTCATAAACTGGAGGGTAAATGATGTTCGGGGCTCCAGACCGTGGCACGACGTTCGGGGCTGATCGAGAGGCGGAGGCATGAGTGGAAATCAGTGCAGTTATCCCTTATCTGACATGTGCTGAAGGGTAGTTTCGGGACTTCAGTTGACTTGTCAGACAGGAGCAGGACCAGGCACGGTTATCTATGTCCTTCGGGGATGGGTCCTGTCAGTCGACTTCAACCTTGGTCAAACCCGGTCCGGTTCGTTCCCTGCAAATCCGGTCCAACTAGACCTACGTGACCAGTTCGACACCCTATCTTACTCATTTCGACTCCATTTTCAACCATTCTAACTCCTAACTCTTCGTCTAAGAATTTCCTACTGATCAATGACTTCAAAACACGAGATTAAAGTCTGTAACTTACCTTCCAAACCGAAGAACAATTGTCCATGTTTCTTTTGTCCAATCCCATTGATGCCGGCCACCATTGGCCTCCGTTCCAGGCTTGATCGACTCGTCTGAACCTCCAGAACAACATCCCGTTAATCAAGTTGATCGTCAATCCCTAAAACAAGCTTCACCATTTTCAAACTCAAACAGAGACCCCACTAGTTTCTTACCTCAGCTAGCCGTCGCGAGCTCCACCGTGGCCACTACCATCGTCAGCTCGACTCCTCCTTCCATTCTTATTCACAAGTCACGAGCAAAGGAGGATGTGTGAGGGGCTTGGAATGGATTGGTTCCTCAAGGTTTCACACTCTGTTTTTTCATGGGTTTATGTCCACCGTCCACGACGGTTCATCGTTATCACACCACCATGATCCTCATCGTCTACTCTCTCTTTTTCCTTCACGAGTCACTAACAGATGATGAAGATCAAAGGGATTGTATTAATGGATTCACGGTCACTCTGTTTCTCAGTCTCTCGGCCATCTTCCACCGACACACACACTTTGCACAATTGTATATGTTTTTCAAAAAATTGAGAGTCAGTGAAGGAGGCTTCAACAACCTTCCAGTAAGGGACAAGTGTCCCCTCTAATTGGGCACAGATCTCAAGGCAACCAAATGACCAAACTGCCCTTTAGGCTAAATTACCAAAATGCCCCTATACTTCCGAACCTCATAACTTCTCCGTCGAACGTCGAAATCGAATGTGTCTACAGACTCGTGACGTCCCGAACTATGTTACAGTCATCGGCTAAAGTCCGTTTAACCGCTCGATTCAAAAGTCAACAATTTGCCCAATTCTAGGGGGAAAATGATCATTTCGCACCGTTCGTCCGAAATCACTTAACTAATCTCACTAATCCTTCATTAATCATTAATCTAATCCTGGAATTCGAGACGGGTCGTTACACTCAGAGTCCAACTGATACCATCTGACAAGTGAACTTATCGTTTTGCTCGGTTGACTACTCAAGGTTGTCGGCCTGATAAGCCAAGCTGACATACCAAACTGACACCTTTTCGCTTTTTAGCCTGACGATCCATCTTAGTTGTCGACTCAAGCGGATATCACACGTCCCATCTCACAAGACGGTTTCCTCGACTTCAACTTGTGCCTCGTCTCGTCAAAAGACCAACTTTGTGTTGTTCAACTCTCCTCAAGTTCTCATATCATATCTCGTGTCACTCAGCGACCTACGCGGTAACCCGACTTGTCTCGTGTCTCAAACTGTCACCTCCACATACTCATCTTGTCGGTAACCCAAACTACATCTCATTCGTCCTGAGTGTATCTGGATCCCATCAAATACTTACTCCAACAGGGATAACATCACTCGAACTCTAGGGTTCCTCTAGCCAACCACGGCTCTGAGTTCCAATCTCATACAAACATTGAACCTTTACAAGACCCCTCTGCCCACAAGCATAGTATCCGATGTCCATTCCACGTTTTCAATGAACGAACCAACAATATCAGAACCAATCTAATTACCAACACGTTCACCTTGGACTCCACCTAGTGCTCTAGCGCACCACACGATTGTCAGGTTGCTCAACACTCTACAACCACTGTCCTACGTGTCTTGATCACAGGCACACACCACGACAACCACAACCCAGTCCACGTACCACGTGTCTCAACTGGTGCATTCCACACACCACCACCCGACACCACTCAGGCATGTTCAAGAATTGTTCTCACATAATGTACGTAGTACGTATGAACACTCTGAAACCAATCCACAACAAGGTTAGTAGTCAATCACGGTTCAACTCTGGAGCTTGTCCGTCCAATCCTGTTCCAGACAGATCATACATTCCAACTCAGTGTCCATCCTGAGTCTCCTACCTGAAGAGTGTCCAAACCCAATCACGTCTACCAAGACGTACCAATCCATAACCTGTCAACATCCTACCCGAGGCATCGACAGTTCATCCTTTCCTGATTGATACTCCAGGTATCGTCTCATTTACCACGGAATAACCTCTACTCGACAAACAAACACTCATCCTATCTGAGTGACCACAGCCAATCCAGAACTCTCTTTTTCTCCTCAAACCACTCGAGCATCAACCAACTCACTCACAAGGTCTCGATCACCCAATCGTCGCGACCCAAACTTGTAAGCTATAAAACTTGTCACCACCTACTCCATGATAATTTCTCGCTTTAGGATAAGCAAATACGATGACATCAAAATTCATCATACATGAGTGTAAACACCAATGCTACTACACTCACCCACTTCATATAACGCCAACCACCCTCTGCTCCTCATCAAGAGAAATTGCAACCATGCTACTTACACAGAAGCAGAAAATGAGAAGTCTCATTCACCAACCAATAATATATGTTGATAACTACTGTAGTGATCTTCTCACGTCCAAATCACTCTCCCTTCGGCCCGACCATGGCCAACTTATACTTGCAATAGTGATGAGAAGTTCACTGGAGAAGGAAGTATATTTATTAACAGAAGAAGACGTGCAACTAATCTGATCGAAACCAACTCCCAAAGTTTCATCGAAAAGATTATTGGTCGCCCACTAGTGACACTAGTCAACTGAGTGTCGCATCCTACCACTGGACTCTCGAGTCCTTCACCCTGTCATAAAATTTCAGCCTGGAGGCCATAACTCACTCGGATATCAATCCATGTGTCTTGGAAGACGATCCAACCCAATAATCAACCCTAACCATACTGAATCGTGTCGGTTGATCCAACTACCACCAACGTAGTACTAGTTCGTATGTTCCAGCTCTATGGGATCAACTTCTGAGCACGATACTCGTGTACACTGACCAAGACAATACTAAACACTTGTTTCACAACCACTAGGAAACCGGTCACCAAACCAGGTATCCCTTACCTCTAATCAACTCAAGCCAACTCTATTCCACTGAGCCACTCGAGACCCTCACTGTCCCACTCAACCATAACTAGACTCGCCCAACTGCCACTCAAGTCTTGGAGAATTATCATTAGCTACCAAAATCCACTAATCTCCATGACGTCTCTGCATCATCCAGAACCACTCGATTAACGTTGGGATCCCGTCCAACTCATCTCGATCTGAGATGTCAGAACCGTCACTTGGGTCACACTCCTAAGGCCCAACATAAACTTACGAATCCCCATCATCTAGTCAACACCGAACATGATCACAACACAACTGAGTCATATCATCTACTCGTTAGCTCGTCCTCTCCTATCGTTGTCCCACATAGGGCGACCTGGACCAAAACCCAAAATCCTTGCTCGTCAGGTCGCAAATCATTTGCAGGAATCTCATCTCGTACCGAGCTAACCACCAATCTCTTACTTATGTCGGAGGAACTCGACCTCCCCTCCAACTCAACAACTCTAGCAGACCACGCAAGAAATGAATGTTCCTCGAACGTCACCCAACTTTCAACAGTCTCAACCAACTCTAGTGTGTTGGACGCTCTGCTCAAAGTGTCAAAACTACTGATCGGTCCACTCCAGGACCCTATCATCAAGTACCATTCTCTTGAAACTTGTCCCACCAGTCTCAACTAGACGCAACTAGATGACCCTAGTTTCAAACAAATCATCTTAGACCAATCATCTTAGACTAATCCTCTGTCACAACTCAAAAGGCGTCATATCTAGCCATCCGCGGGGTCTAATCTCACTGCATTCCAGCATAACTATGGCACAAGATGCCAAACACAGCCTACCCACGATTGATTTCCGCTAGACTCTCCTACTCATTACCCTAACTCTCAGGTTGATGACGGGTTGTTTCCTCGTAGAGGCATCACATCATGCACATGCGCGACACTCTAAGAGCAAAACGTGTTATGATACCACATTGACACGACCCATCCCAATCCCCCCCCCCCCCAACCCCGGATTAACGTGCGATGTGCCATGCTCCCGTCTGACACCATGTGCCAGACAAGGGATAACCCAGAACTTGAACCTCTCGAGGCTTCCTGAGTGAATCAGGATCAGTGGAGGGGTGTGATGTCTTGGTCTCTACTACAGCCCGTATCGGCGATCAACTTGAAGGGTATTAAAACCATAAAAAACTATGAGTGGATGAAAATAAATAGTTTAATAAAACACATTACAGAAAAGATATTTATACCTTTCACTAAAAAGCATGCATACATTCGAAAACCAATTAACTCAATCATTCCTCAAATCAAATCAAAGTTAATAAAAATATTTATCAATCAAAGCCATTTTCTTCCTCAAATCATTAGGGTCTTAGCCCAAAACTATAAATCCATAATCCAAGTGGAAACTCAGCCCAACACCAGTAAAATATCATATAACCAATCTAATAAAATATATTTATTCCATCATTGGCATCACAGATGCTTGAAATCCTAGATATCATAATGTCATGGTCTAAGGCTACGCGTGGCACTCCATCTCAAGTCCGAGTCCCCCCAAGGTCTACCTAGCACTATGACCCTCTTTGGGGGGCGGAGGTTTTAACCTCTAGCAATCTTGATCTTGAGCCTCTCTACGGTCTTTCACGTAGACCAGACTCTCTCAGGTAATGCTGTGTGACTACTCCAATGTCCCTGACACCTGGTGAGAAAATCCACACATAGGATGGTATATGAAAAAACATTTAATAAATCATTTCAAAACCACTCAAACGGGCCCACACCCAGAATATAGTTTCATCCATTCCGTTTCAATAAAACCATCGTAAATCTACAACTGGGTCTCATGCCTAAAGTATAACTATCATAAAACATTTCCATAATTCATGTACTTAAACTACAATTGAGACTCAAGGCCGATTTCATAACAATTGGGCCTTAAGCCCGATATCATAAACCAACTGGGTCTTAAGCCTGATAGTATAAACCAAATGGGTCTCTAGCCCGATACCTTATTAAATCAAATGGACTTCCAGTCCGATAGTTCAAGAATCCAAATCCAAATCATTCCATTAATAACCCATAGAAAATACGAGCATGTATAAAACCAACATAAAACCTTGAAATACGTGTAAATACGTAAATACCAAATACCACAATAATATGCACTCAAGGCATCTCAAAGCATCGATATAAAACATATAAAACATTTATGCTTGTATCATTTTTAGAAAACAAGTGTCCACGCATAGACCGTCCGTGATGTGCCTCGATAACCGTGCCATAAGCCTTTCCGGCCTAATTCAACCCCTCCGGATAATCTGGACCGATCCAAATCACACTCAAATGTGCCTAACAATCTATACAAGTCCTAATCATAAACCCCCAAGACTCCCAAAAAAGTCAACGCATCCCGGACACGTTTTCCTAGGCTAAAAACTTCAATTTGACCAACCTAACGATCTCCAATCAACCCAAAACCACCATTGGATCTGGATCGTCAAAATCTTTAAAATGGTACTAATCCCAGCTCGAGATTCATGCCCACACGTCCCCAAGAGTGCGTCAATTTTGTGGTAATAAGGTCAACGCTGATGTCAGTAAAGTCAACGTTGACATCAACAGTCAAAGTCAATGGTTGACGTCAGGTATGACAGGCTCTGACACGTGTCAGATCTGACAATGCCACATGTTAGCATCCTATTGGTCCACGTGTCTAACATGTTAGTGACATGTGGCATCATCTAATTAGTCCTAGTCATATACATGTTAGTGCAGACTAGGCACTAACAACTACCACGTGTCGATCCGTAACTGGACCACTTGGCCTGACAGCCTGATAAGATGCCACATCATCATCTTCAACCTCTCGACAGGTGTACCTGGAACCATGTAACCGGGTCAATTGGACCCGTGACTTGACTCGGTCGTAACTCAGCCAAAACTCAACCAAATCGATCCACTTTTGTTCATATCTACTCATCCTAATCCCTAGAACAGCCCTATGAACCTAGAAATCAAAGAAAAGGTCTAGATTTTTACCTCCGACAAAGAACAGTGGCGGCCTACCTGCAACTGTCTCCCGCCGTCGATCCTAGCCTTCTCCATCCTTGGTTTTTGTTCCTACACCCTCACACACTCCCAAGGAAGAAGATTTGATCAACCAAATAGTCCAACGAACCCTCTAAACATGAATTCAAAATTTCAACCTTAAAAACTTACCCCTTCAGTTTTCCGGCCACCATCCACGACTAGCCTCGCCGTTGCCACCACTGTGATCGTACCCTCTCACTCTCTCACTTTCTCGTTCAAGCCAACAACAATGGGTGATGATTGGGGGTTGTGTGTTTTAGTTTTTGGGGTGGGTTTATGTGGGTTTCGAGTTAGAAAAAACAAAGAAGCTGAAGAAAAAATATCCAACAATTTGGGGTTTTGGGCCAACCAGATGGGTGACACTTGTCACTCATCAAGTGGCCCCCCAAATTTCAACCCAATCCAAAACAGCCTTTTGTACAAGTTTCTCGTAAAATATGAATAGTACCATTTTCCTTCCACGAATTGTAACTTCCTCGTCCGAAATCCGATTTTGACGTGCTGCTTGTCTACGAACTCTCAACATCCTGATCTACGTAACGGTTATCGTTCCTCGTGCATTTGACCTCCCGGGTCAAAAGTAAAATTTTTACCCGTTCTTAAGGGTAAAATCTTCATTTTACACCGATCGTCCGAACAATCCCCAACTAATCCCCGATTAGTCACGATAATCCTTAATTAATTAATAAATTAATCCCGCAACTCGGGACGGGTCGTTACACTTTAACCTGTCAATGATAATAATGAAAGAAAAACGCTTACCTCGTGGCTAAATGATGATCACTACAACTTGATTTCGTTTTTTTATATTTTGTGATTAAGTGTTTATGAGTTTTAGATAATGCATGTAAACAAGTACATAAATGAGCATGTTAGGATAAGTAAGAATCATTTGAACCTTATATGAGCTTTAGAGCTTTATATACATCATTGATGAGTGATTCATAAGTTCTTTGTTTAAATTGATATACATATGCATCATAACTGCTTGCCATAACTTTTAATGAACTCTAGAGTACTAGAATTATTCTATGTGATTTTCAAAGCTTTTAAGTCAATAAACTCTCTGATTTTGGATATGATTAAGGCATTAGGGTTAACACCACATATTCAAACATCCATGTTCCATATTTGTGAGCACAAGTGGTGACCCCCTTAGTTTTAACCCCTTTGAGCCCACATTAAGCCTTTATTTCATCACCATAATTATCTAAACACTTGAGCTGTAACGACCCGTCCCGAATTCCAGGATTATATTAGTGACTAATGAAGGATTAGTGAGGTTAATCGGTGATTAGTCAAGCGAAATCGGACGGACGACGCAAAATTATCGTTTTGTCCCTGGTCATGGGCAAAATGTTGACTTTTGACTTGGGAGGTTCGATGGCCGAGGGCCGAGGATCGTTACGTAGATCGAGTCGATATGAATCCGTAAATAGGCGACACGCCGAAATCAGACTTTGGACGGAAAAGTTATGGTCACAGGAAGTTCGATTGCACTATGCACATATTACGAGGCAAGGATTAGGTGGCATTATCTAATTGGTTGACTTTTTAAGTGGGACCCATGGATGAGTGACAAGTGTCACCCATCCCATTGGTCATTAACCCCAAATTTTGGATCTCAACATTGATTGGTGAGATTAACATTAAAATAATGGTTTTGGATTATTTTATAATTTCTTCACCCATTTCCTCTCATCCTAGCCATCCATCTTCACCTTTCCTCTCATCTCCACCGTTCATCCCTCTCTTCTTTTCACCTTCATCAGACTTCAGCATTTTCCTTCTTCTTCAAACCCGAATACCACCCTCTCCATTTTTCCCCTAGAAGAAACACACACATATATCACCTTACCACCATTATCCATCCGTGTGTCGTGTGAAGTACCATGAGTGAGGGATTGACCTAAGGGGTTGAGGGATGACGGGCCACGGTGGTCCACAGTGGAGGAGAACCGAAACCGCAAAGGTGAGTTTTGGTTTGAATTTTCAAACTTTGGTTTTAGGTGTTGCTGGTTGGTTTTAATTTTTGGGTTGGCTTTCTGGTGATCTAAGGGGAAGGTTTGGATTGATTTCGAGGGCTGGGATGGCCGGAGTAGACGACAAAAGCTAGTTGAAGGTGGCCGGTTTGGTCTTCAATCATGAAGGTATCATCTCGACTCGTTTTTCCTGTTTTGAATGGCTAGATTGATAGGGTTTGAGGTTAGGAACCTATAGGAATGAAAAAGGACAGAAATGGATTGAAAATGAGTGAAATGGAGCCCTGGACCGATCCCGTCCAGTTCAGACC
This sequence comes from Prinsepia uniflora, assembly GCA_032719365.1. Lineage (NCBI taxonomy): Eukaryota > Viridiplantae > Streptophyta > Magnoliopsida > Rosales > Rosaceae > Prinsepia > Prinsepia uniflora. The sequence goes on from CM064867.1 coordinate 35,165,299, forward strand.
AGTGAACCCGGTCTGTCGCGAGGTTGACCGTGACACTGTAGCAGGCGCGTGGCTTTTAACATGTGAATTAATCTATTCAATGTAACGAAAATTTTGGGACTGCTTTCTTGTTGTTCGGACATCGTCTCGATATTGTTTGGGACAAACAAAGGTTTAGGATCGAGTTTAAAAATTTGGAAAAATTACGGGGCTTCAATGAGAGGTTAATAAGGTAGTTAGTAACCCTCTAGATTGATTTGGACAGGTTTGGGAGTCCCGGTGACTGTGATTAGCCCGAGGAGGCTTACGACACGCAAATTGAGGCGGCAGCTTGAACGGTCTGTGTGGGGACCTTGTTTTCTAAATTGATGTGTGCATAAATGTTTATTATGTGTTTTAATACATTTTTTTTGTGATGCCATAAGTGCATTTGTGTGTGTTTACGTATTGGCACGTATTTTGAGGTTTTGGCCTTATACGGTGCTTATACGTACTATTCTTTCTATTTTGGGTTAAATGAAATGGTTTTGGATTTGAAAAGGTGAAACTCGGGCATGCGACTTATTTGGTTTTGCCTCGGGCATATGGCTCTATTGGTGACCTACGGGTCTGAGTCGCGGTCGCGCCAAGTGCTATGTGCATGGCGACGGACGATACGACACTCGCCTCCGAACTGGGATGTGTTCCTTTAGAAGAGGTCATGATGCAAGTCCTGTTGTCGAGCAACCATTGGGGGTGATGAGTGCACCATGATCTAGAGGTAGTCGCGTCGGTTGATTTGTTCACGACGACATACCAGGACTATGGTTTTGGCCTGAGTCCCACATGGATTTGGGCACTGGCCCGTATGATTTGGTTTCATTTCGATTTTGGGCCAAGGCCATAATGGTTTGATAAATGGTTTTCGAATGCATGCATGCTTTTTAGTGAAGGGTATAAATGTCTTTTGTGAAAATGTTTTTATTAAATTATTTGTTTTGTCCACTCACAGCTTTTAAATGTTTTGACTACCCTTCAGGTTGATCGCGGATGCGGGCTATAGCAAAGACTGAGACATCACACTCCTCCTCCGGATCCTAGAGTACTCTGAAGCCCTGATCGGGCTAAAGTCGGAAATTTCCCTTGTCTGACACTCTGTGTCAGACGGGATTAGGCGCGTCCCACGTTAATCTTGGGGGATTAGGACGGGTCCTGGCATGAGCCTAGTATAGACATCTTTTACCCTTGTTTCAAAGACTCGATTGAAGATCTAAAGATGGTGTGAAGAGAAATTGATGATCTTTTGAAGACTTGTATGTGTATTCTATGAATTTAACTTGTTCAAACTTTGTTGTATTATTGGCACATGTTATTACCTAGATTTAAAGAAAAAAAAACAAAAACAAAAAAAAAAGACAACAACAAAAATGATGAAAACACAATGTTTTTTCGTCTCTCTCAAGGTAATAAGGGTTGATTATGTAAAGTTTGAGTTTAAGTCTCTTATACTTGTAAATTCGAAACAAAGAATGAATGCGAGGCCCAACATGATGAAACTTAGCCTATGTTCGAAGGGATGGATTATTGACGTCATTGCACTAAGGATGGGAAGCTACGCTACGTATTGTGAGTCTATTGAGTCTTGGAACGAATTTGAGCACCATGTATCCTATATATTCTTTACCTCTAAACTTAGCCCCATTACAACCTTCATAAAGACCTTATGATCCTTAAGATGGTAAATTTTGATTAGTTGAGTTTATTAATAGAGTAAGCTTATGGTCTTGGTTCATTTGTGCAAGTATGTTTAATTTTATTTTGGGGTGTTTGTTTGAGATTTTGCAAAAGTACTTTATTTCTATTATGTGAACATGTTTTCTCACATACTTTGAGTGCAAACACAAACCCTTACAAATTGAGTGAATTTATGAGTGCATACCCTTGTGAATTGATTCATACTTGTTTTATTCATGTTGAGATCCATTTCACCAAAGTTTACTCATTGTCTTACTTGTTGAATTTTTTTTACCATTTATTACTCTTTAATTCCTTATGATCAAATGCTTTTAGGGTAAATCTTTAATGTCATTCGTATATTAATGAAATATTGAGACAGATGGTTGAGGGCTTAGTTGTTTTAAATCCTTAGTTTAATTTTGTTATTTGCTAGGACTAGCAAAGTTTAAGTGTGAGGGTATTTGATAGGCCTTTAATTGAGCCTTATTTTATATTATTTTATACCCTTTATACTTATCTTTTAATGTTAAAATACTAAAAAATTAGAGAAAATAATATATTTTGTGGGAAATTTGCAAAAATAAATAAGGCCTGGCATTTTGAGCATTTTGACGAAAGAATCATCCCAATCGGAATTATAACAGAGAAATTATGGATGAAACAAGGGTGACCACCGAAAATCTCAAGGAAATTCGGTGGGAAGACAACAAACTCGCAGCCCAATGATCCAGCCTAGTAGCCCAGCCCAGTTAACGTGGCCCAAACCCATTTTCACGAAGTCATTAGCCCGTGAGGGCGTCGACGAGTGCCTGTCGAAGCCCTCTCTCCGCATCAGTGCATGTGAGCCGAGGACCACGCCTCTGCTCGCCTGCTCTAGCCCATCCCTCACAACGCCACATTTGATGCTTCCCACTGAACCCACCTACCTCCTTTCAGCAAAGCCACGCCAAAATCATTTCATGCACCTGCGCATCCCATTTCCTATACCAAACCCACTCCAACCTGCTCCCTTTTGATCAAAATTTTAGCCAAAAAATCAGCCAAAATTCATCATTTCATCGCACATTTTTATTGTAATTTTCATTTTAGTTTTTATTAAATTTTTTTATTATAGATTTTTAGTGGCACTTTCTCTATAAATAGGGAGGCCATTTCTTTGGTTGGGGTTCCTCTAAGTCCCCGTTTTCGTTCCTTTTCTCTCTCTCTTTGTAGATACATTTTGGGACCCCTTTTTAGCTTCTTTTAGATTTTTCTTCTTAGTCCTCTTTTAAATTATGTTTTGAGACTTGGTTTTAGTTTTTGTTCTTAGATTTTCTTTGACTTCTCTTTGTACACAATTTTATGGTTTCCTTAAGAAAAACCTAGCCCGAGTAATTTCTGAGGCAATTCGAGAGTTTTAAGTCCAAATTCCTTATCGTCCTTTCTCCATCTTCACAAGTTTCCTGCCGCTATTCGGTGATACTTATGAAAAACCATCTTTTTCTACTTAAACTCTTGCTATTGTTTTGTTTTTTTTCTTATAATTCAATATATGTGTTGTAACACCCCGGAAATTCGTGGATTGTAATATTGTAAAATATGGAATGAAATGACATTTTTACCCTTGTGAATGGTTGGGTCAAATTGTTGACTTTTTGATTGGTGGGTCAACCGGACCTGGGCCGATGGCCGTGACGTAGTTCGGGACGTCACAAGTCCATTGACAGGCGGCACGTCCATTTCGGACGAACAGGGGAGAAGTTGCGACGTTCGGAAGTTCAGGGGCATTACCGTAATTTGGACGAAATAGGGGAAAAGTTGACTTTTTGAAATACCGTGAATTTTAACACGACCCGAAGACCGTTGGATTCATCTCGATGCCCTGAGTATAACGACAGGTGGCACGCGTGAAACGGACATCGGATGACCGAGTTGCGGGTCACGGAAGTTGGAGGGCATTTTGGTAATTTCTACCCTGAGGGCATTTTGGACTTTTTGCACCGTTACTGTAGCAGCAACCGTGAAAAACAGGGTACACGGCCGTGCCGTGGTGTTGTTGGGCGTGCAATTGTTTAAGCCCTAGTGGACTGATTTGTGAGCATTGTTTATGTGGTTTGAGATAATGGGAGTGTGGTTTGAGACTGTATTAGTGCACGGGTAGGAATTAAAATGTGGTTTGTGCTCTGTGTGCGGGAGGCAGAGTTCAGTGAGGTCTGAGGGTGTCTCCCACGGGTGCTGGCTTCCTTGATCGCTTAACCGAGTAGGGGAGTGAGAGAAGGGTTCATTTGGCGTCAGTTTGAGGTTGAGGAATTGTGAGAGACAGAGAGAAAACCGTGAAGAACATTTTCGGGTTTTATTGGGGGGAAATTTCCGAATTCAATTTCTACGGGTTTTGGGACCAATCTATGCACTGTGGAAGCCTTCTGGGAGTGACAGAAACATGAGTGTGCAATAGTTGAAGGGGAATGATCACTGTGTGCCCAGGAACCCAAGTTCCAGTTCAAAGAAAATCAGTTTGGAGGGAAAAAATCCAAGTTCAATTTCTACGGCCTGTTGGACGAAACTAATCACTGAGTGAGCCTTCTGGGAGCATTTGGAACTCGTCCATATTGGAATCGACGGCAACCAGCCACGGAGGAGCTGGGACGGTGACCGCCGTGTGCAGAGGAAATCACAGCGTTTGGACGGCTACTTCCAGGTAATTCTTCGTTCAATTGGTGGTGCTATTTTGTTAGTCTAGGTCCTCTTATGCTCCTGTATGGGTTAATTGGATAATGGAGCTAGTTTGGGGGAGTTCTGAGAGTTGACCCGTGTAGCTTTTCGGGTTTGGATAGGACGGTTTAGTGATTGTCGAGGAGATTGGAGGACTAAGAACTGTAATTGAATGATGTTAGAACATGTTAGAATCAGGAATGAATGAAATTAAGTAGAAATGGAAGGTTAATTAATCGGGTCACACCGCGGGTTGAAGACCCAAATTACAGTGATTCGAGCAGGAACGACGACACTGTAGCAGTGTCACTGTAGCAGCGCGTGACTTTCACAAGCAGCCACTTTGGGCGGCGCGTGAGGGCGCGTTAAGCACTATCTCGGTTCACGGTCAACATGACTTTTAAGCCTTTCATCATTTTGAACATTTTCTATGAAATAACCATGTTGATCTGAGATAGTGAGGAAGGTCAGTTTAGGGCCGGACGTCTCGGGAAGCGTGTTGGCCGGCTTTCCCGAACCGATTTCTGTTTTGGACTTTTTGAGGGTATTTTAAGGACGTATAATGACACTTGCGTGTGATTTGAAATGATAGGAAACTTACGTTAATTCCGGAGACAAGTTCGTACGCGCATTATTCGCAGAGGGAACGTACTATGAGTGGGCCCGTTTTATTTAACACTTGCATGCATAACCGTTTTCATTTCCGTATATCTATATGTGTGAGTGAATCAATAATGGATTTTGATTATCTCGATTTACGACTGTGACACGTTTTACGGTGTTGGGCTGAGACCCGTTTTACGGAAATTGAATACTGTTTTATATGATATATATTTATGTATGCATGTGGATATGATGACTATCTTAGGTATTGCACTGTATAATCCACCGTATAATACTGTCTCCTCCGGATGTGGTACCCCAGAGCGGTCACGGTGCATTGCCTGCGAGGAGTGATGCTACAGAGGTGCCGGACCATAGGATGACTCAGGAGCAGGATTGCTATTATTGGACGTCTGGGACGTCGAGCGTCTGGGACGCTGGGCATCTGGGATGCCATAACCGAACTGGGTTCGGAGTTGGACTCGGGATTTGAGACCCCGGGTGGCACGCGTAGCCTTGGGACTGTGACCATTATTGGACGTCAGGGACGTCGGACATCTGGGATGTCAATATCGGAGTGTATAGTGCAGTAGCTGGGTTTATATTACATTTTTGGCTTAATATGATGCTTGTGATGTATTACATGTATTTATGATTTTTAAATACCGATGCATGCATGTTTGGAAAAACGGAGGGGTAATTTATATCTTTTACTTATCATACTGTTTTTATAAACCTAAGTTTCGGCCCACTCACCTTTCACGTTTTGGTAACCCCTCCAGGTCGTGCTGCTGAGGTTGGTGAGGACCCCGAGGCTGAGGCATAGATTTCGTACTGCGCACCTGAACCCCTGTCGGGTCGGATCACCCGCAGGATTTTTGTTTCTAGTGTCGTGCTCGGATTTTGTATTTTGGACTGTATCCCTTGTCTGACATCTGTTAAATTTGGGCTATGTATGACTTTATAATTCGGACATTTATGCATTTAAGTTTTTAAGGCTAAAATTGGAATTTTCGGTTCGGGTGTCAGACGGGAGCAGGGCACGTCCCCTTGTGGTCCCCGGGGGATCGGGGCGGGTCCCTGTCATGTGTTGGTATTTTCTTTCTAACATTTATAATTGTGAATACAATCTCCATGTGTTTTACTTTCTGAATTTCATTTAATTCATACGTTTTAGCGCTTAACTTTTAATTCAACGCTAAGTGTTGATCCGTTATTCAGGGCATTTAGGATAGGATTGAAGAGATTTAATGTTTGACCGCTGTTCAGCGCATTAAATCAAAAACTTAAGGTGAATCATATTGTAAGTAATAATTCAATGTTCGGTGCATTTATAATATGAAAAATGTGTGACGGAAATTGAGAAGATGAAGGTAGGATTTCGTGATTGGTTCAATATGTGCAAAATGTTAGTGTGTTGGTGAAATTTGTGTTTAAAGAAAGTCCATTGTACAAAGGTTAAAGTAAGAGTAGTTTAAATAATGTGATTATTAATTCGAATTTACTTACGTAAAAGTGTTGGTTTTGTCTATGAAACTAATATGTGATTTGTAAATTCTAATTAGTATAAGTATTCATATTTTACTTAGTTTAAAAACGTAGTTTCGGCTACAAATCTTTCCAAAACCCCCCAAACTATTTAATTCTTGAATTCTTGAATTCTTGAATTCATTTATTATTTTATTTTTTGATTTTTTTTTCACTAACCATTATTTAATATTCCCTAATTTACCCGTTTAAGAACGATCTCTATTTACTAATACTACATCTACGCAAAAATGGCTTAAATTACATATACTTGAATTACGTGTTTATTTAAATACGTAGTCCAAGCGTATCATATTCTCCATTTAGCCATTCCTTGGTACAATTAGGATTCGGGAGGCCTTTTCGCTTAGTTTAGCTATATTATTGACATTATCTTTTCTATTTACGTGCTATACGTGCTTGGCATGTTTGGCGCAGTTGGTCACCACTTGCTCGGCCCCACGGGCCACATCTCGAGTTCAACGAGAGGCCAACTCGACTTAAGTGGTTTTTAGTTGTGCCACCACATCGGTGTATTGCCTACTCAGCATCTGGTATCGTACCTCGGCCTAGGTCCCATTGCCTTTGATCTCAGCCACATCTCCTTGTAGCTTCTTGAGCGCTCGAGTTACATCGAAAGAGCTACCCCTTGATATCTAGTTCCCCTATCCATGCGTGATTTCTCCTTCTTCTGTGTCAGATTGCATGTTCATGAAGTGGTTAGGAGAGTTATTCTTGGATACGTAGAGTGCTAGGCAAACTTAGTCAGAATTCTCACAAACGTCGCAAAACTATTGATGCACAAAATGTGCCAACTTAGAGGTGGAATTTCGTCCAGCCACGTGTCCTTGGTTTGATTTGTAAAAGAGAGTAGGCTAGTCATCAGTTAGAGTTCAGTGCTAGTGTGGTGTCGGCCTAAGGGTACTACGACGCCTAAATCAATGTAGGCTAATATATAGGAAATACATGGTGAATAATAATTTTTGGAGTAAATGAGATTAGTAAAACTTAGTTACCTTTATGGGGGGAATATGTCCCCCTTTTGTATGGGCATGTAGGAGATAAATAAAGAGTTATTTTGATGTGAGATAATGTGCTTCTATTGTAGGATTGACACATGGCATCTTGGATAGATAGTGGAGATGTGTCGACGTGTCAACTGATGAATATCCAATACTAAGGTTGTTTTAGCCGTGTGGGCTTGGGGCTCTGTGTTCTTTGAGCTTATAAATGGGCCTTGAGCTTGAGGTTTTAGGCACATCGAGTGTGCTCCAATATGGCATCAACATATATAAATCATGATATAAAGTTTACTTTTTTTTCCCTGCAAGGGCAAATGCAATTCTCATTAATTTGAAAGAAATTACAGGGAGTGTAAAGAGTAGCCTCGTTAAAATCATATTGAGACTTTCAACTGAGTTAAAAAAAAGTATCATACACTAGAAAATCAATAGTTTGATGGCACAACAACGAAGAAACATACATTAAGAAGAAATTACAACCACCGCAATCAGATTTCTAAGCCATGGAGGTTAGTAGTAATTCTCCACTAAAAAAGATTGATATAGTAGCAGGTCAGTGTTGTCCTTAGCCTTGGGTGTAAGGTAAGGTTTTGATTCATATAAATCCCAATATAACTTTAGTTTCTCTTATGGCTACACAATCTGCCATTTTACTTGCTATTAAGTACAACATTTTATTAAGAAATGGGGATATCGGGAGCTAATTTTGTTACTCACTCGCTACCTTCCATTTTTTTTTTTATTTCAATGTTTTTATTTGTTTATATATGAATCAAATTTACAAATTTACCACTTTTCCTTTTGAATATATCATATCTTATTTATGTAAAATGCTTGGACTTTTTTTTCCCTCAACCTTACTGTTCTGCTTTCTATATACGATCAAGTACAATACAATGCTTTTCAGCAATTTTCTAGCAAAATTCTTCTCTATGTACGAACTCCAAAAATGTTCAGTAAAATTTGGGGAGTTATTAAACCATTAATTGGTGGTTATGTAACGACCCGTCCCAAAATCCGAGATTAGATTAGTGACTAATCATGACTAGTGAGGTTAATTGGTAATTAGTTGAGCGAAATTGCACGGACGGTACAAAATGACCGTTTTGCCCCTAGTCGTGGGCAAAACATTGACTTTTCATTCAGGCAGTCAAATCGACTTTGGCCGATGACTGTGACGTAGTTCAGGATGTCACGAGTTTATAGATAGGAGGCACGCCCGATTCCGACATTCGAGAAAGGAGTTATGATTTTTGGAAGTTTAAGGGTATTTTGGTAATTTGGTTAAAAGGGGCAAATAGTTGACTTTTGACCTGGGAGGTCTGATGGCTGAGGGCCGAGGACCGTTACGTAGATCGGGGCGATACGAATCCGTAGACAGGTGGCACGTCGAATTCGGACGTTCGACGACGAAGTTACGGTTCACGGAAATTTCAAGGCACTATTGCATGTTTTACGAAACAGGGGGCTTTTGTACTCAAGTGGGCCAGATATTTTGGGAAGGCCCAATGGATCAGTGACAGGTGTCACTCATCCATTGCCCATTGAAATTGAATTCATGCATCTGTTTCCCATTCCCTACTTCATTCGACCATCCCACCCAAACCATTAAACCAGTGAACCCAAAACCATATTTCCCCTTCCCAATCGTTTTTGTGTGAGGAGAGAGAGAGAGAGAGAGAGAGAGAGAGAAGGACTATGGGGCGGCTGCAGCGTAACGACCCGTCTCAAATTCCAGGATTAGATTAGTAACTAATCACAATTAGTGACTAATCACGATTAATGACTAATCACGATTAGTGAGGCTAATCCGTGATTCGTTTGGCGAAATTGGACGAACGGTGCAAAATGACCGTTTTACCCCTACAATGGTAAAATGTTGACTTTTCATTCTGGTGGTCAAATGAAATTTGACCAATGATCGTGACGTAGTTCGTGACGTCACGAGTTCATAGACAGGTGGCACGTTCAATTCCCACATTCGAGGAAGAAGTTATGACGTTCGGAAGTTAAGGGTCAATTTTGTAATTTTGGTTAAAAGGAGCAAAAAGTTGACTTTTGGACTGCGAGGTCCAATGGCCGAGGGCCGAGGACGGTTACGTACATCGAGACGATACGAATCCATAGACAGGCGACATGTCGAATTCGGATGTTCGACGACGAAGTTACGGTTCACGGAAGTTCAAGTGCACTATTGCATGAATTACGAAACGACCTAACCTTTGGACTCTAGTGGGCCAAGATATTTTATGGAGGCCCAATGGATGAGTGACACTTGTCACCCATCCACAGGCCATCCTTATACATTCATGCATCGATCATTCTTCTTCATTTCAAACCCAAACCCACCCGATCTCATTTCCTCTTCTCTGTGCAACCCAAACCAATCTAACCCTTATCCTATGATCATGACAGAGAGGCCAGGGAGTGATGAGAGGACTGAGGAGGTTACTGGACGGCCAAGGGCATGCCGACGTGGACGGTGGAGCCATGAAACCCGAGAGGTAACTCGGTTTTCCCAATTTCCATGTTTAATTCGATTTCCTCATTATGGTTGCTTTTGAACGATTATGATGGGTTTGTTAGGATATTAGGAAGTTATTATGTTGGTTTGGTGGGTGGAAGACGTCGAGGAAGCCGTGGGTGAGTTTTGGGATATTTGAACCGTGAGGTTCAAAATGGAACCTTGGGTTTTAGATGGTTTGGTTAGTTTTAAGGATTGCGTTAGATAGGAAACATGAAAATAGGAATTTAGGGATTGATTAGGGACAAAACGGATGAAAAATGAGGATTGTATGGGCTTGGACAGATCACGCCGGTCCAGGCAGACCGGAATTGCAGGAAAAACCGGGCCGGACCGGTCGGCTGAAGGTTCGGGACAGTCTACAGTACCCGACACGTGTGCTCACGCGCAGGGACTGTCTAGGGCTCGTGGGGGTGCGTGTCCAATAATTTGGGGATGTCTTCAACACGTGAAATCTTTTATTCGATGTATCGAACATATTGGGACTAGTTTCGTGTCGATCGGACACCGTCTCGATAATGTTCGGGACATCTGAAGGTTTCGGATCGAGTTTAAAAATAGTTAAAAATACCGAAAAATTACGGGGCTTTGTTAGGAGGTTAATAAGGTAGTTAGTAACCTTCTATTACGGGACTTCCGATGACGATGATTGGCTTGGGAGAGCCGTATGGCACGCAAATCGAGGCGGCAGCTTGGACGGTCTATGAGTGGACCTTGGTTTTCTAAATTGGTGCATGCATAAATGTTTATTATACATTTTATTACATGTTTGATGATGCCATGGGTGCATTTGTATGTGGTTACGTATAAGCACGTATTTCGAGGTTTTGGCGTTATACGGTGCTTATACGGGTCTGTATTTCTTTTTTTATTTAAATGAAATAGTTTTGGATTTCTAAAAAGTTAATCTCGGGTATGAGACCCATTTGATTTTGTCTCGGGCATATGACTTCTGATATTGAGCACGGTGCCCTGCTGATGTCCAATGTTCGGGCACGAGACCTAGTTACTTTACGGTTATGATTTCGCGTCAGGAACCCTACATGGATTTCCAGGTTCATCAGGGTTTATGGGAACCGGCATGATTATGTTATTGTCGTACGTGACGGTTTATGGGAACCGTTCATGGAGGTTATTTTCTATATGTATATGAACGGCTTGGATATTATGGATCATGACGGTTCAGGGGAACCGGGCATGGATATTATGTTATGTATATATATATATATATATATGTTCATATACCTTCCGTACTTGTTCTATCTCCTCCAGGGAAGGTCGTTGGCCTGGGTGGCCCCTGGAGTAGTCACGGAGCACCGATTGAGTGGAGTCACCCCCCAGTTGGGTTCCTTACTCTCAGGAAGTCTATGGTTACTATAACCTCGGGTAGGGTCAGTGGTCTGCGGACATTGACCTTGACTTTGAGAAGACTCGAATTGAGACCCGAGTAGCACGCGCGTAGCTTTGGAAAACGTGACAGGATTGGTTGTGTGACTTATATATGATATATGATATGTGATATGTGGTGTGCACAGGTGTGCATAGGATTTGAGCAGTGGCTCGTGTATTTGGTTTCAGTATGGTTATGGTTTTGGGCTGAGTCCCTTACTGGTTTCTTAAGGATTTGGGTAGTGGCCTGTATGGTCTATTTCATTATGGTTTTGGGCTTAGTCCCACATATGGTTTCCATTTGGTTAAATGTTTTTCGTATGCATGCATGCTTTTTAGTGAAGTGTACAAATGTCTTATGAAACTGTTTTTATAAACTCTTGTTTTGTCCACTCACAGCTTTTAATATTTTAACTGCCCTTCAGGTTGACATCATATGTGGACTGTAGCAGAGACCGAGATATCACATACCTCCTCCGGATCCTAGCGTACTCTGATAGCCCGAGAGGGCAAAGGTCAGCAATATCCCTTGTTTGACACTCCGTGTCAAACGGGAGCAGGGTCATCCCGCGTTAATCCCGCGGGGATTGGGATGGGTCCTGTCTTGCAGGGCGGCTCGCCGTCGTGGGCTGCGGTAAAACCCGAACCCATTCTCGGTTTTTACGATTCAAAATGGGATTTAAATGTTTAGGGTGTTAGAGGGTGTTTGGGGGGTGGTTACTGGGTCTAGTGGACGCCTAGGAATGGTGGTTGACGGCAGGGGAATGGCCGAGCCACCCTGGGAATTTATGGAAAACCTGGGTCGTGGGCAAAGCTTCGAACCAATATGTTTTGGGGGGGGGGGGGGGGGGGTGGAGGGGGGGGGGGGGGGTGTTTATTCATCCATTTTATATGGTTAGACTCCTAGGGATGTGAGGAAGGGTGTAGAATTGAATAGGGGTGGAATCGGAACAAAATAAGGGGGGAGAAGAACCAGGTGGACTAGCTGGTTTGCTTGAGGAAGAAGGAAACTGTAGCGGTGCGTGGCTCCGACGTGCAAGGGCTTTGGCCGGCACATGTGGGCACGTGGTCCGCTTTCTAGGGATGTGTTCGACATGTGAAATCATCATTTCGATGTAATGAACATTTTGGGACTGGTTTTGTGTCGATCGAACATCATTTCGATAGGTTTCTGGGTGTCCGAAGGTGTAGGATCGAGGGTGATTGTGGGGTGGTTTAGGATCGGGGGGATGGCTGAGCCACCCTGGGAATTTATGGAAAAAACTGGACCGTGGGCAAAACTTTGAACCAATAGGTTCTGGGGGTGTTTCTTCATCCATTTTATATGGTTATACTCCTAGGGATGTGAGGAAGAGTGTAGGATTGAATAGGGGTGGAATCCGACCAAAATAAGGGGGGAAAACCATTAGACCGGTCACGCCGGTCCGGTCCGATTCGAACCAGGTGGACCGGCTACTTCGCCCAAGGAAAAAGGAAACTGTAGCGTCGCGTGGCTCCCACGCGTAGGGGCTTTGGCCGGTGCATGTGGGCATGTGGCCCACTTTCTGGCGATGTGTTCAACATGTGAAATCATCCTTTCGATGTAAAGAACATTTTGGGACTGGTTTCGTATCGATCATACATCATTTCGATAGGTTTCAGGGTGTCTGAAGGTTTAGGATCGAGGTTAAAAATAGTTTAAAATTACAAAAAAATTACGGGGCTTTAGTGAGAAGTTAATTAAGTAGTTAGTAACCCTATCTTACAATTTTGATAGGTTTGGGAGTCACGTTGATGACGATTGGCCCGGGAGAGCCGTATGGCACGCGTATCGAGGCGGCAGCTCGGACGGTCTATGAGTGGACCTTGTTTTCTAAATTGGTGCATGCATAAATGTTTATTATATGTTTTAATACTTTTTTTTATGATGCCATGAGTGCATTTGTGTGTGGTTACGTATTGGCACGTATTTCGAGGTTTCGACCTTATACGGTGCCTATACGGGTTTTTTTTACTTTCTTTGTTGGTATAAATGAAATAGTTTTGGATTTTAAATGGATAAACTCGCGCATGAGACCCATTTGATTTTGTCTCGGGCATATGACCCTATTGATGGCCTACATGTCTGAATCGTGGTCGCGGCGAGTGTTATGTGCACGGCGACGGACGATACGACGCTCGCCTCCGAACTGGGATATGTTCCTTCCTGAGAGGTCACGATGCACGATCTGTTGTTGGGCAATGGATGGAGGCTCGACTTCGGAGTGCTAACGGTTCAAGATATCGATCGGGGATGGCTGCACTATGATCTTGCGGTGGTCGCGTCGGTTGAATCGTTCACGGCGACATACCAGGATTGAGGGCAGTCCTGGATAGATGGTTGCACGCATCACTACGATCGGAGTCGTGACTGACCCAGAGATACAGGGCACGAGACCCAATTACTTTACGTTTATGTTTTCGGGTCGGGGACCCTAAATGGATTTCCAGGTTCATGACTGTTTATGGGACCGGCATGAATCCTTGAAAGGTTTTTATGATTTGTGATGGTTTCTGGGGACCAGGCATGAATGTTTTTGATATATATATATATATATATATTCATATACCTTCCTTATTTGGAATGTATCCTCCGGGGAGGGTCGTTGGCCTGGGTGGACCCTAGAGTAGTCACGGAGCAATAACTGAGTTGAGTTGTCAAGACCCGACCCTCTTCTGTCAGGTCCCGATTCATCTAGCACGATATTGTCCGCTTTGGGCCTCGCCCTCACGGTTTTGTTTTCGGGAGCTCACGGTGCAACTTCCCAGTGGGTCACCCATCATGGGATTGCACCAGCCTCCACTCGCTTAACTTTGGGGTTCCAATCCCCCCCAAAACCACTGAGCTCCCAAAAGGCCTCATGCTAGATAGGTGTGTGCCTACACCTTTAAGGCACACCAACATTCCCTTCCCAGACCATTCCCCCCTCGCAGGAATGTGGGATCGTTCACTGTTCACTTCAGGACACGGGTCTTACAATCCACCCCCCTTAGGGCCCAGCGTCCTCGCTGGCACACTTCCCGGTCGGGGTCTGGCTCTCATACCAAATTTTCAGGACCCGACCCTCTTCTGTCAGGACCCGATTCATCTAGCACGATATTGTCTGCTTTGGGCCTCGCCCTCACGGTTTTGTTTTCGGGAGCTCACGGTGCAACTTCCCAGTGGGTCACCCATCATGGGATTGCACCAGCCTCCAATCGCTTAACTTTGGGGTTCCAATCCCCCCCAAAGACACTGAGCTCCCAAAAGGCCTCATGCTAGATAGGTGTGTGCCTACACCTTTAAGGCACACCACTATTCCCTTCCCAGACCATTCCCCCCCTCGCAGGAATATGGGATCGTTCACCGTTCACTCCAGGACATGGGTCTTACATGATTCGCCCCCATTGGGCACCTTACTCTCATGAGGGCTAGGATTATAACCTCAGGGAGGGTCATTGATCTACGGACATTGACCTAGGTGGACCTTGAGAGACGTGGGTTCGAGACCTCGGGTAGCATGCGCGTAGCTTTAGAAACCGTGACAGGATTGGTTATGCGATTTATATCTATATGCTATATGTTATGTGATGTGTACAAGTTTTGGGCTGAGTCCCACATGGATTAGGCAGTGGCCCGTGTACTTAGTTTCATTTAAGGTTTTGGGCTAAGGCCCTAATGGTTCGGTAAATGCTTTTCGATTGCATGCATTCTATTTAGTGAAGGGTACAAATGTCTTCGATAAAATATTTTTATTAAACTCTTTGTTTTGTCCACTCACAGCTTTTAAATGTTTTGACTGCCCTTCAAGTTGATCGCGGATGTGGACTGTAGTAGAGACCGAGATATCACATACCTCCTCCGGATCCTTGCGTACTCTGATGCCCAAGAGGGCTAAGGTCGAAATTTCCCTTGTCCAACACTCCGTGTCAGACGGGATCAGGGTCGTCCCGCGGTAATCCCGGGGGGATTGGGACGGGTCCTGACAGGTGGTATCAGAGCATAGGTTTGCTCGTAGGATACTCAGGACACTCTGATACTGACAGGTGGTATCAGAGCGGTGCACAGGTCGAGGATGTGATGTCTCTATGGGTTGCAGTTCGTCATCAACCTGATAGTTAGAATATCGGTACGATAGTTAGTAGGATTGAATCGTAGATCGTCTTAGTTCAGCACTCGATGCTGGGGTTTCCATAGTTCTGTCGTGGTTGGCAGTGTGGGACCCTACTAAGGGATGAACGTAATAGTACTTAAGAATTTTGAATGTGAGACGGTTAGTTGGGATCGTCTCTCACAATGTTTTAGGATCGGTTTTTATGAGTGGTTAGAGTTTGATTAGACAAGCTACCAGGGTTTGGTACTTATCGATGGAATCCCGGAGTGGGGATACAGAGTAGTTAGTATAGGCGATTGATTCCGTGGGATGCGGAGTCTCGATAGCGATGTCTAGTGGTTAGGTCTGCGCGAGTCTGTAGCAGGCACTACTACTGAGAGTGGTTTTAGTTACAGTTGTTGGGAATCGAGGACGTTCATGGAACGTTTCCTTTTCTCGTATGAGTTGTCAGGGTAACTTTACCCAGAGTTGTTGGGTACGAGGGAGGCAGAGTTTCTCTAATACGAGTAGAGGTACGGGATCGTCGCTCAGTATGAGCGGAGATCCAAGGTTGTCTCATTCGCATAGTGTGCTGGTACTGGTGTTGGTGCTGGTGCTGGTGATTGTGATGACGATGAGTCACGAGTCGGGATGTGACTCCGTCGAGATGGGAATTTGTACTGTATCTGTGGTCCGGGAGTGGGTCACGGATAGTGATGGGCTAGATTAGATCCAGCAGTAGTCGGGACTCGAGGTATGAGATGCAAATGTTGGAGACCGTTTATGCACATTCGTAAATAGTATACAAGATTTAACCTTGATTCGAGTGTATTCCACTCGGAATGAGTGTACCTGCATAAACGGTGTAAACCGATAGGTGAACTTGTTAGTGAGTTAGACTGGTCTCGGACACGTGGATGGTCTCCGGATGAGGTGGGAACTTGAGAGTACATTTCAAAATTGGTGGTGGTTGACTGCGGTTGACCATACCTTCTGAGTTTCGGGTAGGCTTGTTTGAGGAGAAATTTGATTGTGAGAAATAGAATGGGTCATTATAGTAGTTATCGATAGTCGTCATTGGTAGGAGTAGGAGGACTTCTAGCACCAATAATTGGAAGGGTTAGGTAAGCTGCCAACATGGTTGTAACTGCTTTCTACTTAGAGGTAGGTAAAGGAGATTTCTCGTTTTCTGCTTTTTAGCAGATGATGTTGGATGCAGACGGATGACATTGAATGAACTTTGATGTCATCATCTTGGATTCTTCTTGATTCTTCCCTAGGTGGGATGACGAGGAGTGATTTGACAGATAAGTGTTCAAAGAGGGTGTAAGAACCGAACACCTAGGTTGTAGGTCAAATTTGAGTGGATTATTTCTCATGTAACAATGAAGTATGGACTGATGTAACAAGTGGGTGTCTGAGGTGAGTGGTCGAGGTCTAGTAATCAGTAAGGGTGAATTGCCTTACTGATTATGCTATGTCAGGACCCGACCATCCTCGGTCAGGACCCGACTCATCTAGCACCATATTATCCACTTTGGGCCTCGCCCTCACATTTTTGTTTTCGGGAGCTCATGGTGCAAGTTCCTAGGGGGTCACCCATCATGGAATTTCACCAGCCTCAACTCGCTTAACTTTGGGGTTCCAATCCCCCCCAAAGCCACTTGAGCTCCTAAAACACCTAGTGCTAGATAGGTGTGTGCCTACACCTTTAAGGCACACCACCATCCTCTCCCAGACCATTCCCCCTTGCAGAATCCCCCGCAAAGACACTTGAGCTCCCAAAAGGCCTCATGCTAGATAGGTTTGTGCCTACACCTTTAGGGCACACCACCATCCTCTCCAGACCATTCCCCCTCGCAGGAATGTGAGATTGTTCACCGTTCCCTCGAGGACACGGGTCTTACATGCTAAGCTAGGAGTAGAGGAAATTAATTAACGCATGGACGAAATTAATTAAGGAGAGAAGGTTGGTTGGAATTTCGAGGAAGAAATTATTTGAGGGAAGGTTGTAACGACCAGTCCCGAATTCTAGGATTAGATTAGAGACTAATCATGATTAGTGGGGTTAATCAGTGATTAGTTGAGCGAAATCGCACGGACGGTGCAAAATGACCGTTTTGCCCCTAATCGTGGGCAAAATGTTGACTTTTCGTTCAGGCTGTCAAATGGACTTTGGCCGATGAATGTGACGTAGTTCGAGACGTCACGAGTTCGTAGATAGGTGGCACACCTGATTCCGACATTTGAGGAAAGAGTTATGATTTTCGAAAGTTCGAGGGTATTTTGGTAATTTGGTTAAAAGGGGCGACATGTCGAATTCGGGATGATACGAATCCGTAGACAGGCGACATGTCGAATTCGGACGTTCGACGGCGAAGTTACGGTTCACGGAAGTTTCAAGGTACTATTGCACGTTTTACGAAACGGGGGGCTTTTGTACTCAAGTGGGCCAAATAGTTTGGGAAGGCCCAATGGATGATTGGCAAGTGTCACTCATCCATTGCCCATTGAAATTGAATTCATGCATCTGTTTCCCATTCCCTTCTTTATTCGACCATCCCACCCAAACCATTAAACCAGTGAACCCAAAACCATATTTCCCCTTCCCAATCGTTTTTGTGTGAGGAAAGAGAGAGAAAAAAAGACTATGGGGCGGCTGCAAGACGGCTCGCCGTCGTGGACGACGGTGGCACCCCAACCAGGTAAAACCCGAACCCATTCTCTGTTTTTACGATTCAAAAATGGGATTTAAATGTCTAGGGTGTTAGAGGGTGATTGGGGGGTGGTTACTGGGTCTTGTGGATGCCTAGGAATGGTGGTTAACGGCGGGGGGATGGCTGAGCCACCCTGGGAATTTATGGAAAAAACTAGACCGTGGGCAAAACTTCGAACCAATAGGTTTTGGGGGGTGTTTCTTCATCCAGTTTATATGGTTAGACTCCTAGGGATGTGAGGAAGAGTGTAGGATTGAATAGAGGTGGAATCCGACCAAAATAAGGGGGGAAAACCATTGGACCGGTCACTCCGGTCTGGTCCGATTCGAACCAGTTGGACCGACCAGTTCTCCTAAGGAAGAAGGAAACTTTAGCGTCGCGTGGTTCCCACGCGTAGGGGCTTTGGCCGTGCATGTGGGCGCGTGGCCCACTTTCTGGGGATGTGTTCAACATGTGAAATAATCCTTTCGATGTAACGAACATTTTGGGACTGGTTTCGTATCGATCAGACATCATTTCGATAGGTTTCGGGGTGTCCGAAGGTTTAGGATCGAGGTTAAAAATAGTTAAAAATTCCAAAAAACTTACGGGGCTTTAGTGAGAGGTTAATTAAGTATTTAGTAACCCTCTATTACAATTTGGACAAGTTTGGGAGTCCCGGTGATGACGATTGGCTCAGGAGAGCCGTATGGCACGCGTATCGAAGTGGCAGCTCGGACGGTCTGTGAGTGGACCTTATTTTCTTAATTGGTGCATGCATAAATTTTTATTATATTTTTTAATACTTGTTTTATGATGCCATGAGTGGATTTGTGTGTGGTTACGAATTGGCACGTATTTTGAGATTTTAGCCTTATATGGTGCTTATACAGGTTTGTACTTTCTTTGTTGGTTTAAATGAAATAGTTTTGGATTAAAAAAGGATAAATTCGGGCATGAGACCCATTTTGTTTTGTCTCGGGCATATGACCCTATTGATGGCCTACGGGTCTGAATCGTTGTTGCGGCGAGTGATATGTGCACGGCGACGTACGATACGACGCTCGCCTCCAGACTGGGATATGTTCCTTTCGATGAGGTCACGATGCACGATCTGTTGACGGGCAGCCGATGGAGGCTCGACTTCGGAGTCCTGACGGTTCAGGATATCCATCGGTGATGGGTGCACCATGATCTTGTGGTGGTCGCGTCGGTTGATTCGTTCACGGCGACATACAAGGATTGCGGGTGGTCCTAGATAGATGGTTGTACGCATCACTACGATCGGAGTCGTGATTGACCCTGAGATATCGGGCACGAGACCCAGTTACTTTACGTTTATGTTTTCGGGTCGGGGACCCTAAATGGATTTCCAGGTTCATGACGGTTGATAGGGACCGGCATGAACCCTTGAAAGGTTTTTATGATTCATGATGGTTTATGGGGACCGGGCATGAATGTTTTCGATATATATATATATATATATATTCATATACCTTCCTTATTTGGAATGTCTACTCCGGGGAGGGTCCTTGGCCTGGGTGGACCCCGGAGTAGTCACGGAGCACTAACTGAGTGGAGTCGCCCCCGTTAGGTACCTTACTCTCAGGAGGGCTTGAATTATAACCTCAGGGAGGGTCATTGATCTACGGACATTGACCTGGGTGGACCTTGAGAAACTTGGGTTTGAGACCCCGGGTAGCACGCGCGCAGCTTTAGAAACCGTGACATGATTGGTTATGTGTTTTATATGTATATGCTATATGTTATGTGATGTGTACAGGTTTTGGGCTAAGTCCCACATGGATAGGGCAGTGACCCGTGTACTTAGTTTCATTTAAGGTTTTGGGCTAAGGCCCTAATGGTTCGGTAAATGCTTTTCAAATGCATGCATTCTTTTTAGTGAAGGGTAAAAATGTCTTCGATAAAATGTTTTTATTAAACTCTTTGTTTTGTCCACTCACAGCTTTTAAATATTTTGACTGCCCTTCAGGTTGATCGTGGATGTGGACTGTAGCAGAGACCGAGATATCACATACCTCCTCCGGATCCTGGCGTACTCTGAAGCCCGAGAGAGCTAAGGTCGGAATTTCCATTGTCTGACACTCCGTGTCAGACGGGATTAGGATCGTCCCGCGGTAATCGCAGGGGGATTGGGACGGGTCCGGACAGATTGTATCAGATAGAGAGTTGACATTAATAAAGACAATAAAGACGAATTTTGTTAAAAAATTACCGAAGAACTCTATAGTGTTTAATCATTTAAAGAAAGTTGGAGATATATAAAACAAGAGAGTAGCGTTTATCGAAGGAAAAAAATCTCCAACACAAACAAAAGAAATATGGCCTTCAAGTTCGTGGTTTTTCGTAGCCAAAGTAAAAAGCAAAAGAAATAAATATAAAATATATTAATTTAAAAAAAATGATAATTTTAGGAGTTTGATTCCTAAAAAAATTAAGAAAATATTAAAACAAAAAATTAAAATATAATAAATAATTTAAAGTGTCAAAACAATTCCCATCAACTAATTCTCACATTTAAAACGGGAGGATACCAATTTTGACATAAAGAAAGTGGGGGGACATAACTTTTGAAAAAGGTATGTATACGTAGCCAAAGATTTGAGACTGTACCTTACCTAGGTACATATACAAGTTTCGTATGAGAACAAAAAATTTAAGGAATACAAGGTAATTTCAAACTAAACATATTACAGATGATTCATTCCACGTCTTCAAAGTTGTAATAGACTGGATGATAAAACATTAGAATTCAACCTCATTGAAGACTGCCATAATAAGTTGGAAGCCTGTTTAAATGATAGAAAAATGATTTAACATTAAAATAAGTTATGCAACCTATTTTTAAACACCTAATAAGTTATAAGGTATCAAACTCAACGCAAATATGTAAGTTATTTATGGGACTTGGGAACTTGCAACCTTTGACTTAATAATGAAGAGTGAATACCGTGGGAGTGAGGGATTCTTGTAAAAACAAACTAAATTCATACTCAAGCGCATAAATCTTCTCTTCTAATAACAATGGACAAAAGAAAACTAGTATGGTTCCTTATGCTGTATCATCCATTGTTTTAAATGGCGGGCTGCGCGGTGAAATTAATTGGAATTAAAGGCAATTTGCATACTTTTGCCGCTCGCCTCTTAATGTTATTAAATGGAATTAAAAGCAATGAAGAGTCCTGAGATTATTGGAGAGTTTTATAAAGTTCAAATTTTAATATTTATGATTCCTAAAATAATTTATTTGTGTGAACTTTTATTTTAGAATATTTAATAGTATTCATTATATTATTTATTTCTTAATTTTTTTTCTTAAATAAAGGAACCACATAGGCTTCGCCTAGCCAGCAAGGTGCGAGGTCCCTACTCGCCGTATTGGGAGCACCTACCACCGTTTTGAAAATTGGTTGTATCTCATTACTTTTCCATTACTTTTACGAATTGGGATTAAAATAAGTTATACAATTCAATTCGAGACACAAAGTTATAATCTATAACAAATGAAGAAAATCACATAAACTCTTACTACATTGTCCTTTATTTCCCCTACTAATTGCATTTTCCTCCTTTTTTGTCAAGAACTTCTTCATTGTACTCTTTCAATATAATGTACGTGGATTATACGCTTGCTTACTTGTAATCGGCTGTTTTGAACCTTTGCCTACCTAAAATAATTGGGCTTAATTTCTCATGAGGCCATAATCCAATTATCTGGGCCAGAGGCCTGTTTGTTTTTAGCTAGCTTGGGCCTTCACTTACAGAATGTTACACTTCATTTTAATGTTGGAAATAACTCCATGAAATTAAACAATAAGATGTGTTATGTCTTCAAACTTAACAAATTAAGAATTCATTTAATCATCGAAACAAAATTAACAAATTAATTATAGTAAATAATTTGCTTGATAAGTATCCCTCAATTTTCATAAGAATCAAATTTCAAAATTTTCAAGTGAAATGAAATATTATTAGAATGGAAATAATAACTATGCTAAAGTATTATCTACCCGCTTCATTATGCTTCATTGCTTTGCTTGGAGAGGACTCGGACACTTCGATGGACATTCAAACGTTAATTAAAGAAAAAAGGTTGCCTTTTGGAAAACTCCGTGAGGTGTGAACCATAATTTTTTTTTTCGATAAATAAATTTACAACTAATTGTTTTTATTGGAATAGACAACTACACACTATAGTTAGGAGAGCCCACCGTCACATGAATTTTTTTTTCCCTCCCAAATCTTGCTACTGAGGCACCAAATAGTTAAGAAAGCCCTTATCTTCTCATTGCTCTCATCTTCTCATCACTCTCGCTCATCATCAGCCACAACCAAGAATTTGAACTAATCATCTGTCATCTTTCCAAGTCTAATTTTTTCTTAATCTTTATATTTGTACTTAAATTGGTTGGCCTGACCAAAGACCGAGCAGACCTACCTTAGCAATTCCCAAGCCCTTCAACTGACCAAACACACAAGCTATGCTCAACTGAATACGACTAACTGATTACATCTGGTTGGCCAGGGCCCTTCTCCATGCATCCTAGTCATAACAAGGTCATAGCATAGGTCGATCATACTTGATTGCCAACCAATTAATCAGCCCCTTTCGACCACTCTAAACAATCAGCAAAAGGCCGACCTCAAAACAAGCCGACCACATCTGGTCGGCCGGGTCCACTGACATGTCAGGAATGTTGCTCAGAACCACACGAAGACAAGTGTCAACTCCTAAAGGCCACGACATTTGTCCCACATCGACAAACACCAACAACGACATCCAATGCTATTATAAATACAAGGGTATTCCCCTCCAAAAAATAATGACAATTTTGCCCTCACGCTACCTAAATTACTACAGTACCCTTCCTACTTAACCTGACTTAAGTATTAGAGACTTTAGGCTAGCACCATACCAGTGTCCCTTTGCTTTTACCCTCTCTCTATGTAGGTCTTCCTAGCCCGAGAAGAGCAGCCAAAGGTGCTTAGTGAGGCGAGTCTAAGTTGGTACATTTCTTGCATTAACACTTTATTTTAGGTGTTTTGTGCTTGTTGAATTTATTTAATTGTGTGTTGAGCATTACAAAAACTAAAGCAAATAATCAATTGGGGAGTGAGAAAGATGAATTTACAAGTCTGAGGTTGGGAAGATGATGCTGGTTTGAAGCATATAACCACGGATTTTGTTTCATGTTTCCTATGATACTTGCACAAACGTATTCAGCACATACCCTTGGATAAAACTCAATCATACAGTGACAACCTAAGCACACAGAAGCTTCGTTAATATATGCAACCTTGTGCTAGCTCTATGTGATAATGTGTGTGCATAAGATTATTTCATAATCAGTAAAATGAATCATAATCAAATAATCAAATTAAATCAAATTAACCAAACAACGAACATAGAGGACTTGATACCCAAAAACGTTCCTTAAGGAAAAACTGGGGGGTTTCTCAACTGATCAGGAAATCCACTCAATTTATGGGTTCAATTACAAAGCAAACATAAGCTCAATGTTGATGCATAAATCGTCCGGTTCTGTGAAATTCATTCTCTATCCCTACACACAATAACGAAAATCAAATGGGATTAAGGTTGAATCTCAGGGAGGTGGTTCAACCGTAAACGCTCCGATACTTAAGTCAGTTTTTTGAGAGAATAAACTGGCAAAGTGTTTGTAGAAGTTTTTTATTTACCTTTAGAGGTGAGTGAGGCTCTGTATTTATAGTGGAGTCCGCTGATTCACCGGAGCGTTTGATTGGTTGAAGAAAATAATATTTAATAGGTGATTCTATTGAGAGAAATCACTATTATTAACTATATAAATAATAATAAATAACTCACGGAGAGATTATTTATTATTCGTATTGATCTGATTAATTAATATATTTAATTGATAGATATATAAAATTAATGTGGAGATCGTGTGATGCTGTTATCATGTAGCCCAATATGTTACTAGGGTTTGCTTGACTTCTGATTATGGGCTGATTCATGTAGCCCAATATGTTACTAGGGTTTTTTGTTTGTTTCTTTTATTTAAGTGAGGAAATTGATGCCTCTATCTTCAATAAAAAATAAACCAAACCCTAATATTTGGGTTGCGGTTGGAAAAGAGAGTGAATCATCGTGCCATGAGCTCGATGGAAGAAGAAAATCTTTGTTAATGAATGTCCTCTCTGCAGGTGATGAAATGGGGAAAATATATATTTTCCTTTCACTTTTTCCTTCTGTCACGCCACCTCAAAACAACAAGGGCATCTAGTGGGTCCAATTGAGAGATGGGCATGTCAGGGCTACGCTTAGGGGTCATCTTATGGTTGGCGTTTCAGCTTGCGGTGTCTATGGAGGCTTTGCAGCGCATGAGATCCAACTTGAATTGTTGTGGGCTGATGAGTAGAGCAACATTAAGAGGAGGAAAACTGCAATCTGCTGGTCATCCCCCATTTTCTTCTTCTTTTTTTCTTTACGGCTGTGCAAGTCACAACCCTGTATTTTTTTTCTTCTTTGCCTTGTACTTCTTCTGCTGCCATATGACAGCTTTGACATTGTTTTTGGTTTTTTTTTTCTTTTCTGTATCCGCTCCCTGCAAGTCACGGACTTGCCTTTGCTTTTGATGTAAACAAAGCTTTTGATGTAGTTTTGTATGTATAATTAATATATTATATATAGTATATTATTTTAATATATATTTTATATATTATTTTTCTTTTATTTAGCTTCAATCTTTTGCAGATTCTGAGAGTTGTGGATGTCTGATTGCAACGATTCAAACGGTGATGCGCTCTACTCTCCGAGACGATCATTTTAAGATGCATGAAGGCATACTTCTGCTTTAGTCTTGAAGACCTCACTTTATGGAGTACCATCTAGTGGCATGTTCCGGACTTGTTAGAGCTTCCAACTTCAAGAGATGGCGGGCTTGACATCAAGACGCTCCTTCAGTTGACATGCTTGTAGTGCTTTGTGGATGGAAGAGCTTGGCGCATTGACGCACTTGTCATCTTCAAGTACGGGCGGAGCCAACGTTCAGGTCTTCAACAGGGGAGGTGCAGCAAAGTGCAAGACGAGGTGATGCAAAGTGCAAGAAGAGGTGGAGCAGAGTGCAAGGCGAGGTGCGGCAGAGTGCCAAGCGAGGTGCGGCAGAGTGCCAAGCGAGGTGCGGCAGAGTGCAAGGCGAGGTGCGGCAGAGTGCATGGCGAGGTGCGGCAGAGTGCAAGGCGAGGTGCGGCAGAGTACGAGACGATGTGCAGTAGGGTACAAGACGAGGTGCAGTAGGGTGCAAGACGAGGTGCAGCAGAGTGCACGACGAGGTGCAACAGAGTGTCAGGCGAGGTGCAGCAGAGTACCAGGCGAGGTGTAGCAGAGTGCAAAGCGAGGTGCAACAGAGTGCCAAGCGAGCTGCAGTAGAATGTAAGGCCTGCAAGTGCGAGGCGAGGAATGCTGCAAGTGCGAGGAGAGTGTTATGCAATTTAAACCGTTTTTGTGTAGATGTAGTATTGGTAAATAGGGATCATTCTTAACCAGAGAAATTAGGGAACATTAATAAAGGAATAATGAATAAATTAATGAATTACAGAATAAAATAATCAAAGAATTAAATAATCATAGAATTAATTAATTAAAGAATAAAGGGATAAAAGAATAAAAAATAAAGAATAAAGAATAAATAATTAAAGAATAAAGAATTATATGAGGAGTTTGGAAGGGTTGTAAATATAAAATAAAGAAAACAAGTAAAAATAATGAAATACTTAATTTTACTTCTACTTTAACCTTTGTACCAGTGAACTTTCTTCAAATACATATTTTTACCAACACTCTAACATCATGCTCATATTGAATCAATCACAAAATCCTATCTTAATCATCTCAAATACATGCATACATTTTTCATATTATAAATGCACCGAACAGCGGATTATTGCTTACAATATGATTCAGTTTAAGTTAGTGATTTAATGCACCGAACATCGATCAAACATTAAATCTCTTCAACTCTATTCTAAATGCCCCGAACAGCGGATCAACATTTAGTTTCGAATTAAATTTTAAGCACTAAAACATATGAAGTAAAAGAAATTCAAAAAGTAAAACACATGGAGATTGTATTCTTACTTACAAATGTTAGAAAGAAAATACCAACACATATATTGAATTATAAGTAAAACCAATAACAATAACAAGAATTTAAGTAGAAAAGTATGGATATTCATAAGAATCACCGAACAACGGCATGAATCTTGTGAAGATGGAAGAAGAAATACGAGGAATTCAGTCTTAAAACTCTTGAATTGCTTTAGAATTACTTTGCCTAGGTATTTCTTAAGGAAAGCATAAAAATGTGTTTAAGAGATCTCAAAGAAATATTACAAGAACAAAGTAAAGAAGAAATGAAATTAAGAAAAATAAAAATAACATAAATTAAGAACAAGGATTAAAAGAAAACTAATTAGTAAGAAAATCTACAAGAAGTTAAAATGGTCCCAAAAAATGACTCTCAAAAGAGAGAAACAAAAGAACTAAACTAAGAACTAAAAACTAAGAAAAATGGAAGAAATGGAAAAATGGGACTAATGGGGGACTTCCAAATACATGAAATGGCCTCCTTGTTTATAGAGGGAGTGTCACAATTATTTAAATAAAAGTACAAAATTAAAATATAAAAATAACAATAAAATAGTACATGAAGAAGTGATGGAAATTATGAGATTGGGTGGTTTTTAGGGAAAAGATGTTGATTTTGGGGAAAAGACATTTGAAAAATCAGCAAAATGGTTGAAAATGAGGAAATAGGGATGCTGGTTTTTTGCTTGGGCTTTTGGATTTCAGCAGCTTCCCACCGAATTTCCCTGCGATTTTCGGTGGCTTCTCATATTTCATCCATAATTTCTTCGTTATAATTCCGATCGGGACGATTCTTTCACCAAAATGCTCCAAATTCCAAGCTTTATTTATTTCTACAAAAATATCACAAAATAAATTAATTTGTCTAATTGTTTATTATTTTAATATTAAAAGTCAAGTACAAAGAGTATAAAATAATATAAAATAATGTTTATTTAACGACCTATCAAATACGTTGATGCAGGAGCATCAAATAAATTCTCTAAGTCTAGACTTTGTTAACTAAGAGGATTAAGCGCTCATTAGAATTTTTATAATTATTGTTATTGTTTATTTCTTTCCAGTTTTGTAGTCCTTATAGGACTAGGATTAATTAGGCAGTTCCTAATCTGTTCAGGATTCTAACTAAATAAGGACTTGGATGTCTAGGGTTTTTATGTGCTGGTATAACTAGGTCATTACAGAGGTTTCTTTAGCAGTTTTTTATCAATAATAAATCAGAATTATCAGAGTTTTCTCTTGGGTTTACCCCAGAGCTTAAGATATTCGTTCCTATTTTATTCTATTTCTCTTCTTCTTGCTGTGTTCTTGGATTCTGTGTTGCTGGCCCACATTAACTTGGGACACTTAAACTTTGCTAGTCCATAGCAAATACTAAAATTAAACTACAAAATCCAAAACAAGCAAACCCTTAACCATTTGTCTCAAATTTCATTGTTATAATCATGCCATAAAAGATTTTCACTTAAAACATTTAAGCATATGGAATTCGAGAGTTAATACATAGTAACAAAATGTTTCAACAAGATAATGAGTAAATACGGTGAAATGGATCTCTACATGAATAAGACAAGTTGACACGACCCATCCCAATCCCCCCGGGATTACCATGGAATGTATCATGCTCCCGTCTGAAAAGAGGCGTCAGATAAGGGACAACCGATTGCCATTGCCCGAACGGGTTTCCAGAGTGCGTAAGGATCGATGGAGGAGGTGTGCGATCCTCAAGTCTCGGCTGCAGGCGAATCCGGAATCAACCTGAAGGGCATTAAAAACAAAAGCTATGAGTGGACGAAAATAAACAAGTCTGTTAAAAACATTTATAAGACATTTATGCCCCTCAGTAAAATCATATGCATGCGCCAAAAACCAATGATCACACATTTAATTAGAAATAACCATTAGGGCCTTAGCCCGGAAACCAAAGCATAGTTTCAATTTCCAAAAGTCAATCCAAGAGTTATTTCATCAATCCAGTAATATTCATTTATTATTTTTCCATCTCCGGCATCCCCGATGCCTAGCGTCCTAGACGCTTGACGTTCCAGACGTCATATCTCACGGTATTAAGCAACGCGTGCTGCCCGGGGTCTCACCGGGTCCATATCTCTGACATCCCCGATATCTGACGTCCATGACGTCTAGCAATCCTGCTCCTGGATCACTATACGGTCCGGTAGCTCCGTATAATGAGCCCTCGCAGGCAATGCACCGTGACTTCTCCAGTGTCCCCGACACTTGGAGGAGACCAGGATATAAATATCCTCATATCGAGATGGTTTTATGGAACACATTCAATTATTCATTTCCAAAATATCACAAGGGCCCTGCCCCGAATTTCCATAAAACCGTCATAAGTCCAAATAGTTGAATCAAATCTGAAATAGTTTATTCAATTCCATTTTAGGATCCCCGACCCGAAATCACATATATAAGTTAACTCGGCCCCTGGCCCGATTTCATAAGTCAACTGGGCCCTTGGCCCGATTTCACAAGTTAACTGGACCCCTGGCCCGATTTTACTTTATCAAATCCGTAACCGTTTCATGAAATCATATCCATCCATATTTAGGGAAATCAGTACAAATCCAGAAAATCTCGATTCACGTGCAAACACGTAAATCGCCCCGAAATGCGTGAAAACATATAAATTTACTGATATCCAAAATAAATCATATAATCACAATTATAACAATCATGAAACAGTTATGCATGCATCGAATTTATAAAACCAATGTCCACTCACAGATCGTTTAACCGAGTGCCTCGATACGCGTGCCATAGGCCTTCCCGGGCCACACCACTATCACCGGGACTCCCAATCCTGTTCAAATCACATTAGAGGATCACTAACCTCATCATTAACATCCTATTCAAGTCCCGTAATTTTCCCGAATTTTAAAGTATTTTTAAACTCGATTTAAAACTTTCGGACATCCCGAACAATATTGAAACGGGATCCGATCGACACGAAACCAACGCTAAAATGTTCGTTACATTGAATAGGACAAAAGTCATGTTGGAAGTTTCCCAAAATTACTTCACACGCGCCCCCACACGCCGGTTGAACTCCCTGCGCGTGAAACCCACGCGCCGGGTACTGTTCACCGTCGTTCAACCCGAACGATTGTAAAACGGGTCGCCGTGACCCGCGGGCCAACCTGATCGGTTCTCCGCCGTTCCTTGATCATTTTTGACAGGGTTTCCTCCTAAAAGATCGTCTGAGTTAAACTAGGAGTTCTGTGGAAACAAAAACAAGGAACAACGTCAAGATCCTTACCTCCCCGATCGAGAAGCTCACGGCCAAAACTCCGCCGTCGACTGCTCACGGCTCCGACCACCATTCCTTTCAAAAACGGTCCTCACAGACTCGTTTCATCCTCTAGATCATCATCCCAATCACCAGGTCAAACGAAAGACAGTAAAACCCATCTTGCCATTTTTGCACCCGAAAACGGATTCACGGGTTTAGGGCCTACCTCGCCGCCGTGGTCACCACCGTGGCCACCGCAACGCCTGGAATGATCACAGGAACATCCATCACCCTTCAACACGATCACAAACAGTCTACATCGACATTCCCAATTTTGAGTTTTTCGGGCCTCCCCTGTTTTCCCTTCCGCCGTCATCTCCGCCGGCTCCCGCCGTCTCCCATCGTGCCCAGCTCACAGCAGTCATCCCACAACCCTCCGCACGATCCCATGGATACAGATATGGTGGTGGTGTGCAGTGTGAGCCGTGTACGTGCTCATGGGTTTGAGAGAAATGAGAGTGAGAGGATGTAGTCTGATACAATTAAAGAGAGAGGGGGAACAGAATCAATGGCCCAGATTAAATCTGTGGTTAGA
The DNA here is from genome assembly GCA_032719365.1 of Prinsepia uniflora. Lineage (NCBI taxonomy): Eukaryota > Viridiplantae > Streptophyta > Magnoliopsida > Rosales > Rosaceae > Prinsepia > Prinsepia uniflora. The sequence goes on from CM064867.1 coordinate 35,195,537, forward strand.
GATGGATGGCCCAGATCAAAAGGTGCAATAAGTGGGAATTCTTTATATTTTTTTAATTCCAATAATTTAATCCAATCCCACCAATCCAGATCTGAGTTCATAATTAAAGGTTAGTGGTCCACGTGTCCCACTCAGAATCCCAGACCAATCAGAAAATGCCACGTGTCCCCGCCTCGTAATGCGTGCATAACGAACCCAGATTTCCGTGACCCATAACTTCGTCGTCGAATCTCCGATTTCGGCGTGACGCCTGTCGTTGGATTCGCATCGACGAAACCTACGTAACGGTCCTTGGCCCTCGGCCATCGGACATACTGGTCAAAAAGTCAACATTTGCCCCCATTTCGTCCAAATTACGAAAACGCCCTTGAACTCCGTACATCATAACTTTCACCACGAACGTCGGAATCGAACGTGCCACCTGTCTATGAACTCGTGACGTCCCGAACTATGTCACGGTCATCGGTCAAAGTCCATTTGACCATCCGAAATAAAAGTCAACGTTTTGCCCACGCCTAGGGGCAAAACGGTCACTTTGCACAATTCGTTCGAAATCGCCCAACTAATCCCAGATTAGTAAATCACAATTAAATATTATTAAATCCCGATATTCGGGACGGGTCGTTACAACCTTCCCTCCTTAAATAATTTCGTCCTCGAAATTACCAATCTCCTTATTCCACAACCACCACGTGGAAAACATTTCGACCCCACATCTGTGTACACCTGTACACCCACTTACTGGAACAACACCAGTCTCGTCTATACCCAGACATCCCATCACAGTCATACGTCACAATCAACAACACTCGACCACCTCGAGTGGACATAATCACCTGATTCGCGATAAAACCGCTTAACCATTTAGCTGACTCCTTCAGCTAGACGGTTCCCTTCCATTGCCAATAAATCCTTACATTTGCTCCCGTTGGGAGTCACCAAATCTCATTTGTCAGTCCATGCTGACACCATCAGTCAAACTGTCATCACAAAACTTTACTACCCTAGTAAGGCTCCAACCATCTGTCCGTCGGTGACAACACCACGTACTACATCACTCTCGATGTAGCGCAAGATCAACCACATGATCTCAATTCGCAGGGCAAGCCCATTCCTGCGACATAAATAAATCTCAATGTCCATAATTGCCGACTCCCTCAGCGAACCAAAACGCTGGGAAAATCACGGTGTGATCAAGTCACACAAGGCTACTCGTGGTTACGCAGACCACCAATTCACTCATCCTGAGTGTACGTATACCGTCAACTTACACAAACAAGTGGTGTAACTGGAACACATTGAATACCAGCCCAGCAGTGGTCACACATAACAATACCGGGGTTCCACTAGCCAACCGTGGCCAAGAGCACCTGCTCATACAATCACTGAACCCGACAAAATCGCTCTGCACAGCGCACAGTATCCAATGTCCAGTCCACAATCACAACCAAACAAATGATATCGGAACCAAGCCGACTATCAACACGTTTAATTACACACCACTGGTACATCCCATGTACCGCCATTTAGGCACCAATCAGCCTAACCAGTAACAATCCTCGTATATCGTACCCTGTACGTACATCAATCCATCAATCTGCCTATAACCACCCAGGTCATAGCCAAACACGTTCTAGTAACGGAGTACATTTGCCCAAACCAACATGAGACAAAACGAACTCCACCCGTCATCAAGTTCCAATTCCGAATCCGAATTCGCAATTTCGTAAGAAATCCCGAATCCGAACCCAAACATCATATTTTATTCCATTTCCAAATCCGAATCCGAAATCATTATTCCGTAAGCTAGCATTGGAATAATCATTCCGTACCCAAATCCAGTAATCCATTTTCGAGCTTCGCAATCGAATCCTGAATCGTCACCCAGAAATTCGATTCCAAAACCCAAAATCTCGTTTACGTCCATCAAGACGTAACATAACCGAATCTATCGGTTGCCTGTCCAAAACACTCGATTGACTTCATAGGGAAGCCAATCCCAACATCCACACGTCAAAGGTTGACAAAAATCCGACCACTTCGGAAACCTACTCAACCGAGTAACAACCATATGGACTTCACTCCGAAAAGAAGTTCAGTCCCGTCGTCTACGACCCACATATCAAGGTAAGAGTGATAAACTCTCCACCCATCTGGATCATCAAGATCACAATCCATATCCATCGCTACGTCACCCGAAAAGTAACATCACGATCCTAGATCGTCGCATCGACCAAAGTCGACAACACCACGAATCAGATCCGCCTAGGATCCACATATGCCCACATAGCTAACAATCCATCTGAAAGCTGATCGTAGGGTCTTACACCCTCCTTTGAATCCGTTGTCAAATTTCCCTTGGTGGAAGGATGACCTCGCATTTCACCACCAAATCCAAAATCATGCACAACCCCTTGTGTCCAATGACCCAAGGCCAAACATGGGTCCACCTACCAATACACACTCAACATACTGGTAGCAACAATCATCATCTGCCACGGCAGAAAATAAGAAGTCAACCCCAAATGTGACCCAGTTGGGGATTTACGATTTTGGATTTGATAGGATTCGAGGAATCCTGAATTTATGAAGTGTTTCTAGACACTATTTTTATGATGGTTTTGTGGAAACTGATTTCATGAAATTATATCCGGGCGTAAACCCTATTGAGATGTTTTGAGAAGATGTGTAATGTTTTCCACACGATCATCCTCTATGATGTGATGATATCCTCCGGACGTCGACCATCCAGTGGGATGTGTGATCCTGGAGAGGTCACGAGGAAACTATCTGCAAGAGTGTCAAAGATAGACATTTTGCAGACGTCGACCATCATGTGTGATGTGTGATCTTGTAGAAGTCATCGGTCAGAAGTCAACCTTCATGTATGATGTGTGATCCTGAGTTAGGGCACCTAGACGTCGAGCCACGGACTCCGTGCTTGGTGTATATTGGACGTGTAATCCCGAGTTGCACGCGTAACGCAGATATCGTGACTGTTGAGATGAGATATTGAGATGATTGGTTAAAGAGGATTGGTTTATTTTTTCATGAGACTCCGGATGTGAGTCTATGTATCACTCAGAGACCTTATTGTGATTTTTACTAGATTGAGTTGGGCTGAGACCCACGTGGTTTTGATTTGGACTGAGACCCTACTGAGGAAATGGCTTTGATTGAGAAGCACTTTTCACTGTGATTTGATTTGAAAAGAAATATGTCTCACTTTTGAGAAAGAGTTTGAAATACTTGTTTTCTGATGCATGGATGTTTTACGTGAAGGGTATAAATGACATTTTCGTTAATTTTTTTTCCTACTGATTATTTTGTCCACTCACAGCTTTTAAATGTTTTTTATACCCATCAGGTTGATTCCGAATGCGACTGTAGCAGAGACCGAGACATCACATGCCGATGAGTACTCCACAGATCTTTGCGCACTCTGGGTAACCCCAAACTAGTTACGGTTTTTTTCCCTAGTTTGGGCCGTGGCGTTAGACGGCAGCAGGCACATCCCACGACAATCTAGGGGGATTGGGATGGGTCATATCAGTTTGGTATGAGAGCACTAGGTTTCTCTTATGGTGTTGCGTATATGCCAGATGTGATGTCTCTACGATGAGAACACATCAACCTGATAGTGAGGGTAGGAATAGACATATTAAGTGGGAATGAACCTCAGATAGGTTCGGTTGGGCATTGGATGCCCTGTTTCAGTGAGGTTTGACCCCGAGTAGGGTTGAGTAAGCCTCGAGAAGGGCTGAGTATGGCGACTTTTCAGAGTGGAGACCGATCGAAGGTCAGGATAGATGTGTTGATGTGAGCAGCCGAGGTCGTGGATGACCCAAGTTGAGATAAGTTAGACAAGTTACTAAGAGAATGGTACTTGTGGATCGGATCCTAGTGTGGACCAATTAGTGGATCATAGGCATTGAGCAGATTGTACGGACGTTTAGTTAAGCTCATAAGGACATAGTTTTGTGAGTCCGGAGTGATGGGTACGGGTAGCAACGGACTTCTTGGATTGGTCTGCATGTGGTTTGTGGCAGACATTACGATCTATATGTTGGTGAAGTTATCTTGAGAGATGGAGTTTATCTCGGGAGGCGGAGTTTCTGTAACGACTCGTCCCAAATTCCATGATTAGATTAGTGACTAATCACGATTAGTGAGGTTAATCGGTGATTAGTTAGGCTAAATCGGACGAACGATGCAAAATGACCGTTTTGCCCCTAGGCGTGGGCAAAATGTTGACTTTTCATTTGGGCGGTCAAATGGACTTTGACCGATGACCGTGATGTAGTTCGTGACGTCACGAGTTCATAGATAGGTGGCACATTCAATTCCGACGTTCGAGGAAGAAGTTATGACGTGTGGAAGTTTAGGGGCATTTTGGTAATTTTGGTTAAAAGGGTCAAAAGTTGACTTTTTGACCAAGAGGTCCAATGGCCGAGGGCCGAGGACCATTACGTAGATAAGGACGATACGAATCTATAGACAGGTGGCACGTCGAATTCGGACGTTCGACGGCGAAGTTACGGTTCACGGAAGTTCAAGTGCACTATTGCACGAATTACGAAACGAGTTAACTTTTGGACTCTAGTGGGCCCAGATATTTGTCCTGATGCCCAATGGATGAGTGACAAGTGTCACCCATCCAATGGACACCATCTTTCCCTTCATGCACCGTGCATTCCATTTTCCTCATTTTCAAACACACACCCAAACAACCCGATCTCACACCCTTTCTCTCCATCTTTGTGCAACCCAAAACCCATCCCACCTTAACCCATGACCAGCCATGAGGACCAGGGAGACTGGGGGAGCTGAGGTGGCCGGCCTGGAGGCCTGAACTGCCGCCCACGGCGGCGAGAGGAGGAGGAACCTGAGAGGGTTCTCGGTACGGCTCCAAACTCCATTTAAATTATATATATATATATTATCGGTCATTTTGGTTGCTTCCAATGAATTAAATGAGTTATTAGGATTGTGTTAGGAACGTTTTGATTAGCTTTGGGTGGCTGTACAGCCATGGGTGCAGTTTGGAAGCTTGAACCGTATGGTTCAAAGATTGAACCATAGGATTTTGGACGGTTTTAGGTAGTTTTAGTGAGGGGAATTGATAGGGAATGAAGAGATATGAATTATAGGATTAATTAGGGTTGAAATCGGACCAAAATAGAGGGAGAAAACCTCTGAAAAATTCTCTCCGGTTCGGAACAGTACTGCTACAGTAACCGGTCCAAAAACCAGAAAAAACCGGTTTTCAGGGGTAGATGATGAACAGTGTTTTCGACCTTCTAGGACCTTGTGAGGACGCATGGGCCATAATTTAGGAAAGTGTTCAACACGCGAAATCTTCTATTCGATGTAACGAAGATTTTGGGACTGGTCTCGTGTCAATCGGACATCGTTTCGATAGTTTTCGGGGTGTCGGAAGGTTTAGGGTCGGTTTAAAAATAGTTAAAAGTTCGGGAAAATTACGGGGCTTTGGTAGGAGGTTAATTAAGTAGTTAGTAACCTTCTATTAAAATTTGGACAGGTTTGGGAGTAACGGTGATAGTGATCGGCTCAGGAGAGCCTATGGCACGCAAATCGAGGCGACAGCTCGGACGGTCTGTGAGTGGACCTTGTTTTCTAAATTGGTGCATGCATAAATTTTTATTATATGTTTTAAATACTTGTTTGTGATGCCATGAGTGCATTTGGATGTGTGGTTACGTATAGGCACATATTTTGAGGTTTCAGCCCTATACGGTGCCTATACGGGTCCGTACGTCTTTATTGGTCTGAATGAAATGGTTTTGGATTTCCAAAAGGATAATGAATGTGATTTGATGAGTTTGATTTGGATATTTGTAAATTATATGGTTTCACGTATTTCGAGGCGATTTACGTGAAAGCACGTAAATCTAGGTTTTCTGGTTTTACACTGATTTTCCATTCTTGTGGTTTTGGATATGATTTCATGAAATGATTTTGGATTTGAAAAGGTAATTCTCGGACTTGAGGTCCATTTGATTTACGGAATCGGGCGGGAGGCCCAGTTGGTTTACGATTCGGACTTGAGGTCCAGTTTCTATGTGGATTCGGGCCTAGGGCCCAGTTATGTATTACAAATGGTTTTTATGGTTCATGACGGTTTATGGGAACCGGCATGAACCCTTGAAATGGATTTACGGGTCATGACGGTTTGTGGGAACTAGCATGTACCCATGAAAGGATTTTATGGTTCATGACGGCTTATGGGGGCCGGCATGAATCCTTGAACGGTTTCAAGAATGATTTCAAAAGGTTTTTCATACTCCATCCTTTATATATGATTGTCTCCTCCGGGGAGGGTCGTTGGCCTGGGTGGACCCCGGAGTAGTCACGGAGCACTGATTGAGTGGAGTCGCCCCCCAGTTGGGTTCCTTACTCTCAGGATGGGCATGGTTCGTTACCTCCAGGGAGGGTCATTGATCTACGGACATTGACCTGGGTGGACCCTGGAGAGACTTGAGTTTGAGACCCCGGTTAGCACACGTGTAGCTTTATTTTACCGTGACAGGTTCTGGATATGAATATAATGGATAAACGTGATTTAAATTGGTTTGATAAGTTATGTTTTATGATGATAAATGGATTTGGACTGAGATTCCACATATGTTTACTATATTATGGTTTTCTGTAAATGGTTTTGGGCAGGAGCCCGGGTGACTTGTATTTACAGAATTTGGGGCTGAGACCCTAATTATGGATGTTTTAACATATATGATTGGATAAATGGTTTTACTATGCATGCATGCCTTTTAGTGAAGGGTATAAAGGTCTTTTATGAAATATGTTTTTATAAACTCTTTATTTTTGTCCACTCACAATCTTTCTGTTTTTAATACCCTTCAGGTTGGATACGATGTGGACTGTAGCAGAGACCGAGATATCACATACCTCCTCCGGATCCTGGCGTACTCTGATAGCCTGGGAGGGCAAAGGTCGGAAATATCCCTTGTCTGACACTTCGTGTCAGACGGGAGCAGGGTCGTCCCACGTTAATCCCGGGGGGATTGGGATGGGTCCTGTCAGTTTCTCCGACATGAGCAGGAGTTTTAATGGTGGCTTAGTATGAGTAGAGATTTAGGGTTTTAGCTCGGTTCGCACTGTGTGCGACGATGATAGAAGACGATGAGCTTTCGTCGGTGGTGATTGTGTCGAGATGCCACATCATCTCCACTAAGATGTGATTGGGGGTAACCCAACAGAGATGATTAAGATGAGTTGGATGGAATGAAATGATGATTGAGATGTGTTTGACGGAATTCCAACGGTGATCGAATGATTCCAGACGACGCCGAGTGTGTCTAGAAGATGTTTGCTAGGGAGCTTAAAAAAAGGGCTGAATCTAGCTCTGATCCTTTGACTGGAAGACGTGTGAGTTGCAGTGATCATTGGGCGGGATAGAGAGGATCTCGAGTGGCTTAGTGAGATCACAGTATCCTCCTTGTTCGGTTGGTTTGCTGGAGGCACGAGGTATCCTTGGATTGGTGACAGGTACCCTAACTATCTTAAAGTGGATTGCACAAGTGTTGTGTGTAGCAGCAGTTGATCCCATTGAGTTGGGACGTGCGAAATAGTACTTAGATTGGTACGGTGATGGAACCCTCTATCGGCAGGGTAGAAGACAGATTGTAACCTAGTTTGCAACCACCCTATGTCAAGGTACCGATAGAGTTGAGATCTGTGAGAGTCCTGTAACTGAACTAAATGGAAATTGGGGTAAGGTTGACTTGGAATGTCACTGATAAGAACCCCAGTGTTCTTTGTTGAAGTTCGATAGAACTTCGAGAGTTAGATATGACAAGGCAGCTGGACAATGTAAATATACTTCCTTGTCCTAGAAGTTCTTAGTGAACTTCTCATCACTTATAGAGGTATAAGCTTGTAAAAGTTAACCTAATTTGAGGAATGATACAACCGTGGAAGGGTTCAAAGAGGGTGTAAGAACTTACCACCCAGACTGGGGGTCAAATTGGAATGACTTGAGGAGTGGAAGGTGCTTGGTATCACCTAAATTGATGAGTGGATATCAGATTTGGTGAGCCCATGATGGTGTTATGGGTCAGGTTACATTTGGCTTAGAGAGCTAGTATGGATCCTCGGTGGATCGTGACTGTTGAGGACTGAGGTGTAAAGGATCGACTTGGTTGTGTGTAGAGATGCTTGTGCATCACAACATTTTTTAGCCGATTTGAGTTATGGATCAAGAGTGGTGGATCGAGATGATCGAAGGGATAGAGATAGTGTTGGATTGGCGTTGGCCAACCATGACAGTAGAGATTGGATTCACTCAAACTGAATAAGTGTCATTAATTGTCGGGTGGATGTCACCCCCGTGATTGTATCCGTTGATGGGATTGACTCCAGAGGGATCCAATCTTGTCAGGACCCGTCCCAAATATCGCCTCGATACCCGGGACGAACCCTGCTCCCGTCTGACAATCACACCTAAAGTACCAAAATAACCTTAATACCACTATAAGCATAACTATCAGACGAAGGAGTAAAGATATTACAACTGTAATTCAGAGCATAGTTCTACAAAATGGGCACAAAATCCTACTATGCTAGTCTCGCAACGGAAGAACGTCGTAAGCTCTATGCCTCGATTTCCTGCCTCAACGTTCACCCCGACGCTATCACCACGACCTGGAGGGAAAATTTAAAACCAAAAGTGTGAGTGGACTAAAGAAAATAAAAGTTTCAAAAACAGTTTATCATCATATCAAAGTTAAGGAAAAACAATAATAAGATTTGTTCCCTCCATTTTGAAAACATGCATGCCCAACTACATATTAGAAAATCGTAACATAAAACATCATAAGAAACAGAAACACTATAAAACTGCATCATAAATCGTGAATACCAAAGTATCATTTTTCGATCAAACCTGCTGGGTCTATCCGAGTCTTTAAACTCAACCAGGCCTCAATATGTAATTCCGAGTCTTTAAACTCCTGAGTCTTTAAACTCAATAGGCCTACGGGGGTAATATCATAAATGTCTGAGTCTTTAAACTCCCGAGTCTTTAAACTCAATCCGGGCCCGTCCCCCGTTAATCAGAATCCGGGTCTTTAAACTCAATATCCAGATCCAGTAAATCCAATCCAAATTCAATGTAAAACCATTTCTAAATCCATAGCCAAACTCGAATTCGAAATCCCCGGTTCAAAGCCCATCCGACATTCAGAACCGCCATTCCGAACCCAAATCCGGAAATCCACTTTTTAAACCAAAAACCACATTTAATCACAAATCATGTTTCATAATCCATTTATCATCATCAAAAAACACTTATAGATTGAAATCCCTAAGTATGGCATCAAAATCGGAAATCCAATTTTTTCTCGAAAAACGTGCAAAATCCCAAAAATGTCTCGAAAAACGTGCAAACACATCAACCACATATAATCATCATTAGAAAGCATAAAAACATATTTAGTATCATAAAGCATCAATAAAAACAGTTAGACATGCTCGAAAGAAAGAAAGAGTCCACTCACAAATCTGAACGAGTCAATCGCGCTCCGTGCGCTCCTCGACCGTCTCAGGCGTCTCCCGTCCTGTCAATATGCACCAAATAGGGTCACCAATACATCAAGGATACTAACCCTAATTTCCCCAATTTTTCGGGAATTTATTAATATTTTAATCTTAAACCCTAAACCGTCCGGATTCTCGAACTATCTCACAACATCGTCCGATTAACCCGAAAATCATACCAATGGATTCCTTAGGACAATTAGAACCAAAACCATGTTGGAAGCTTGGCCGGAATCCTCCCCACGCGCCTCCATGCGCTGCCCAAAGTGGCTGCGTGTGGGCCTCACGCACCAGCTACAGTGCTCCTTCAACCTCGAGTCACCCGGTTCATCACAGTTGAACCGGCGTGACCGGTTCTCCTCCGTTCCTCCACCGTTTCAGTCCAATCCAATCCCAGAAGCTTCGTCCCATCCTAAGCAATCTAACCCCGTCCTAACTTATGAAAATCGACCCCTAAAACCCATCGTTCACGGCCTCGAAACAGACGGCCCGTGGCCCCTGTTTTGGCCGCCGGCCGCCCAGGTCCTCCCCCGTCACGGCACCATAACCAAACGACTCCTGGGACCTCCAGGAGCCTCACCACGACCACCAAATCCCTCGACTCTAGCCCTGGGTCCACGACTTTCGAATTGAAATTCACGGGAAAAACAGAGGAATTGGGCTTACCTTTCGATTCAGTTTCCGCCGTGTGCACCGCCGCATGCCACGGTGTTCGTTGGGTTCCCTACAGACGTCTGAGCCTCCTATTGGCTTGGATTGATCCACTACACGGTACAGCTACCACCCCTGTCTCACGGCTTCCCTGTTTTTCTCAGAACTCCGCCGCACCACCGCCGTGTCTCCGGGCACGATTCCTCCACCAAAACACGATCACCATGTCAGCCTTGTCTCTCTGTCACTCTCTCCATTCACTCCTCACTCACTCACACCCTGAATCGATCACTGTCTCCCCCAGTTTCTTCTCTCTGTTTTCTGTGTTCAAAGCCAAATTCACGGTTTCAATTTGAACATTTTGTGGCCGTGCACACACAAATCTTCCTAGAAACCTCTAGGCCTCTCCCACGTGTCCATCATCCTATGGACCAAAAGAAAAGATCCCAATCCACTACTGCCACTTGCCCTTATCTGATTGGCCTGAGGGAAAAAGACCAATTTACCCCTCGTTGTGATAATTACCGTTTTGCCCTTACACTTTCCATACCCGTAACTACTTCGTCCGACCTCCGATGACAGCGTGCCGCCTGTCGTTGTACTCAGGACGTCGAGACCTATCTAACGGTCCTCGGTCTACGAGAAAATCACAAGTCCATCAAAAAGTCAACATTTTCCTCAATTAATCAAAATTACGTTAACGCCCTCAATCTTCCGAACGTCATAACTTTTTCTCCGATTGTTCGAATTGAACCTGCCACCTGTCTATGGACTCGTGACGTCCTAAACTACATCACGGTCAAGGGTCAACACTCATCCAACTGGTAAATCAAAAAGTCAACTTTTGACGCACTATTCACAAGGGTAAAATCGTCCTTTCATACAAATATTTACAAAAATTACATTTATACCATTCCTGAAGGTACGGGTTGTTACAATCTACCCCCCCTAAAAAGAATTTCGTCCCTGAAATTCAGTGAAACAAATAAGGGTACTGTTCGCGCATTAAGGCCTCGGGTTCCCAGGTAGCTTCTTCCACCTGATGATTTCGCCATAAAACTTTAACTAAGGGAACCGTCTTCCTCCGTAAATCCTTATCCTTCCGATCCAAAATCGCTACTGGCTGCTCTTCAAAACTCAAGTCTTCCCTCAGTTCAACAGGTTGTGCTTCTAGAACATGTGAATCATCCCGTATGTACTTCCGAAGCATAGATACATGGAAGACATTATGTATCTTTCCCAAGTCTGCTGGTAAAGCCAACCGATAAGCAACAAGACCAATCCGCTCTAAGATCTCATAAGGTCCAATGTAACGAGGACTCAGCTTCCCTCGTCTGCCAAACCGTACGATCCCCTTCCAAGGAGATAACTTCAAGAAAACCCAGTCTCCTACTGCAAACTCCAAATCCCTTATCCTACTGTCGGCGTAGCTCTTCTGTCGTTCCTGAGCTGCCTTCAATCGCTCTCGAATCAGTGCCACTTTTTCCTGCGTAAGATCTACCAGCTCAGAAGTAGTCAATCTCCTCTCACCAACCTCGGTCCAACACAACGGAGTCCGACACTGTCGCCCGTACAAAGCCTCGTAAGGAGCCATTCCAATACTCTCCTGATAACTGTTATTGTAGGCGAACTCCATCAAAGGCAGATGTGATTCCCAAGTACCCTGAAACTGCAAAACACAAGCTCGCATCATATTCTCGAGAATCTGAATAGTCCGCTCAAACTGCCCATCGGTCTGAGGATGAAAAGCAGTACTGAAATGCAACTTTGTCCCAAAAGCTTCCTGCAAGCTCTGCCAAAACCGGGAAGTAAATCTCGGATCTCTGTCGGATACTATCGACTCTGGAGTCCCATGAAGTCGAATAATTTCATCAATGAATAACTGTGCAAACTATGTCAACCTGAAATTCTCCCGTACTCGTAAGAAATGAGCAGACTTCGTAAGTCTATCTACGATCACCCACATGCCATTGTGTCCCTTCGGTGTTCTAGGAAGCTTGAATACAAAATCCATCGTCAGGTGATCCCATTTCCACTCGGGGATCGCTAAAGGTTGCATTGCTCCATAGGGTCTCTGCCGCTCAGCTTTTACCTGTTGACAGATCAAGCATCTACTGACATACTCTGCAATCTCACGCTTCATACCTTACCGCCAGTAATGCTCTCGAAGGGTACGATACATCTTGGTCCCACCAGGATGCATCGCATAGGCTGAACAGTGAGCCTCATCCAGTATCACCTTCTTCAACGTCTCATCCCCGGGTACACACAATCGTCCATCCTTAACCAAGGCTCCATCCTCGCGAATCTCAAAATCCTGTCTCTCTCCAGCCTCGACCTCAATACGTATGATGCCCAAAATGGGGTCCTCAAATTGAGCATCAATAACCTGATCAATCAAAACAGGTCGCACGTGGAAACTCGCTAAAAGTGCTCCCTGATCATCCACAGTCAACTCTACTCCCAGCCTACGGAGCTCAACCAATAAAGGTAATCGTACTGTCCTCAAATGCGACAAAGAACTAGCTGACTTCCTACTTAGGGCATCGGCTACCACATTAGCCTTCCCTGGATGATACTCAATAGTGCAGTCGTAGTCCTTAAGCAACTCCAACCATCGACGCTGTCTCAGATTCAGTTCCTTCTGAGTAAACAAATACTTCAAACTCTTGTGATCCGTGAAGATCCTGCACCTCTCGCTGTACAAGTAATGTCGCCAAATCTTCAGTGCATGAACCACCGCCGCCAGTTCCAAGTCATGTGTAGGGTAGTTCATTTCATGGGGTTTCAATTGTCGGGAAGCATAAGCAATCACTTTCTCGTGCTGCATCAATACACAGCCCAAACCTTGTAAAGAAGCGTCACTGTAAACCTCGAACTCCCCACTATCGTCTGGAAGGGCCAACACAGGAGCAGATGTCAACCGCCTTTTAAGCTCCTGGAAAATCTGTTCACATTTCTCATCCCAATCAAACCGAACTCCCTTCCGAGTCAGCCTTGTCAACGGAGCAGCAAGAATAGAAAAACCCTCAATAAAACGCCGATAATAACCTGCTAAACCCAGAAAACTCCTGATCTCTGTCACCGTCTTGGGCTGTTCCCAATTTGCTACCGCCTCAACCTTCTGAGGACCCACTCCGATGCCCTCGGTTGAAATCACATGTCCTAGAAATCCAACACTGGTCAACCAAAACTGACACTTACTCAACTTCGCATACAACTGATGCTCTCTCAGGGTCTTAAGCACTATTCTCAGATGCTTCTCGTGCGCCTTTGCACTCTTCGAATACACCAAAATGTCGTCAATAAAGACAATCACAAAACGATCCAAATACATCCGGAACACTCGGTTCATAAGATCCATAAAAGCTGCGGGGCATTAGTCAATCCAAAAGGCATCACTACAAACTCAAATGACCGTACCTAGTCCGAAAAGCTGTTTTCGGTACATCCTTCTCTTTAACCCTTAACTGATGGTAGCCGGAGCGAAGATCAATCTAAAGTACTGTGCTCCCTTTAACTGGTCAAACAAATCATCAATCCGGGGTAAAGGATACTTATTCTGAATGGTTACCTTATTCAACTGTCTGTAGTCCACACACAATCTCAACCCTCCGTCCTTTTTCTTGACAAACAGTACAGGTGCTCCCCAAGGTGACATACTCGGTCGAATGAATCCTATATCGACCAACTCTTGCAACTGGGCCTTAAGTTCCCTCAATTATGCAGGTGCCATGCGATAAGGAGTCTGTGAAATAGGCTGTGTACTTGGTAACAGATCAATCGTGAACTCGATATCTCGCTGAGGTGGTAATCCTGGCAACTCCTCGGGAAAAACATCGGGAAACTCCCGCACCACTGGTATATCCTCCACCCTTACTGGCGAAACACGTGTATCCACCACATGAGCTATGTTACCCTGACACCCCTTACGCAACAGCTTACTAGCCTCAAGTGCCGAAATAACTCAGTAGGAAGTGCACGCTGATCCCCTTGAAACGTAGTCTCTGGTAATCATGGATCGAAACACTCGATAGAAGCATGATGTCTCGTCAGCTAGTCCATACCCAATATAACATCAAAGTCCCGTAGATCCAATAGTAACAAATCCGCCATTAACTCAACCTCACATACCATCACCGGACACTCTCTCAACAACTGAGTCACTACCAACACCTCCCCTGTAGGTGTACTCACCCCTAGCGCACACTCCAAGGTAGACACCTCCCTCTCCGTCACCAAACTACAACTCCGAGCTATAAATGAATGGGTCGCCCCGGGATCTATCAAAGCAAAAACGGTGTGACCAAGTACGGTGAGTGTACCTGTCACCACTCCCCGTGCTGATCTGGCCTCCTGCTGGGTCATAGTAAAAACTCGCGCTTGCGGTCCTGATGACCTACCGCACCCTCTAGAACTGCTCGTGGCACCACCCCCACCCCTAGGGCCTGCTGCCCTTGACACTGATGCAGTACTCCGCCCAGGTTCTGCTACACCTCGGCCTGCTCCACCCTCCTGAGCTAACAATGGGCACTCCCTCCGAAAGTGTCCTTGCTCTCCGCAGTAGTGGCAAGCATCCCTACTGGGTCCACCGGTCTGCCTCCCAGTAGAAGCAACAGAAGTAGCACTCGCCTGAGGGCACTTCTGTAGCAAAGGAGTCGGCTGTCACAAAGGCTCTAATCTCTCCTCGAAGACCCAACTCAAACCGACGGTACTTCTCAGCCTCGGTTGCCACAAATGCAGGAGCGAATCGGGATAGCATCTGGAATCTCTGCTCATACTCGGCTACTGTCATGTTCCCTTGTTTCAACTGAAGAAATTCTGCCTCTTTAGCATCCCGGAAAGAGCGGGGATAATACTGGTCTAAAAACCGCTCCCGGAAAGTCTCCCACGTCACCGTATGTGCATCCCAGCCGGACAACTCCAGCGTATACCACCACTCATACGCTGCTCCATCCAGCAGAAACGTAGCCAACAAGACCTGGTCCTCTGGAGGATAATTCATCACCCTGAAAATACGCTCAAGCCGGGTGATCCATCGGTGAACTTCCTCTGGGTCTGCCCCACCGCTGAAAGTAGTAGCCCCAAGCCGTTGGGCTCGCTCAATCGAAGCGCTCTCAGTCCCTCTCGTCGCTTCATCTTCAGGTCGTGGAGGGGGTTCACGTCTCGGAGGCATGATCGAACGTACGCTGAAAGAGGCATAGAGTTAATAAAACAACCTAGATCCAACACAAACCGACAAACCTATGCTCTGATACCAATTGTCAGGATCTGTCCCAAATATCGCCTCGATAACCGGGACAAACCCTGCTCCCGTCTGAAAATCACACCTAAAGTACCAAAATAACCTTAATACCACTATAAGCATAACTATTAGACGAAGGAGTAAAGATATTACAACTGTAAGTCAGAGCATAGTTCTACAAAATGGGCACAAAATCCTACTATGCTAGTCTCGCAACGGAAGAACGTCGTAAGCTCTATGCCTCGATTTCCTGCCTCAACATTCACCCCGACGCTATCACCACGACCTGGAGGGAAAATTTAAAACCAAAAGTGTGAGTGGACTAAAGAAAATAAAAGTTTCAAAAACAGTTTATCATCATATCAAAGTTAAGGAAAAACAATAATAACATTTGTTCCCTCCGTTTTGAAAACATGCATGCCCAACTACATATTAAAAAATCGTAACATAAAACATCATAAGAAACAGAAACACTATAAAACTGCATCATAAATCGTGAATACCAAAGTATCATTTTTCGATCAAACCTGCTGGGTCTATCCGAGTCTTTAAACTCAACCAGGCCTCAATATGTAATTCCGAGTCTTTAAACTCCCGAGTCTTTAAACTCAATCCGGGTCCGTCCCCTGTTAATCAGAATCCGGGTCTTTAAACCCAATATCCAGATACAGCAAATCCAATCCAAATTCAATGTAAAACCAATTCTAAATCCATAGCGAAACTCGAATTCGAAATACCCGGTTCAAAGCCCATCCGGCATTCAGAACCGCCATTCCAAACCCAAATCCAGAAATCCACTTTTTAAACCAAAAACCACATTTAATCACAAATCATGTTTCATAATCCATTTATCATCATCAGAAAACACTTATAGATTGAAATCCCCAAGTATGGCATCAAAATCCGAAATCCAACTTCTTCTCGAAAAAAGTGCAAAATCTAGAAAATGGCTCGAAAAACGTGCAAACACATCAACCACATATAATCATCATTAGAAAGCATAAAAACGTATTTAGTATCATAAAGCATCAATAAAAACAGTTAGGCATGCTCGAAAGAAAGAAAGAGTCCACTCACAAATCTGAACGAGTCAATCGCGCTCCATGCGCTCCTCGACCGTCTCAGGTGTCTCCCGTCCTGTCAATATGCACCAAATAGGGTCACCAATACATCAAGGATACTAACCCTAATTTCCCCAATTTTTCGAGAATTTATTAATATTTTAATCTTAAACACTAAACTGTCCGGATTCTCGAACTATCTCACAACATCGTCAGATTAACCCAAAAATCATACCAATGGATTCCTTAGGACAGTTAGAACCAAAACCATGTTGGAAGCTTGGCCGGAATCCTCCCCACGCGCCTCCACGCGCCGCCCAAAGTAGCTACGCGTGGGCCTCACACGCTAGCTACAGTGCTCCTTCAACCTCGAGTCACCCGGTTCATCACAGTTGAACCGGCGTGACCGGTTCTCCTCCGTTCCTCGACCGTTTCAGTTCAATCCAATCTCAGAAGCTTCGTCCCATCCTAAGTAATCTAACCCCGTCCTATCTTATGAAAATCGACGCCTAAAACCCATCGTTCACGGCCTCGAAACAGACGGCCGTGGCCCCTGTTTTGGCCACCGGCCGCCCAGGTCCTCCCCCGTCACGGCACCACAACCAAACGACTCCTGGGACCTCCAGGAGCCTCACCACGACCATCAAATCCCTCGACTCTAGCCCTGGGTCCACGACTTTCGAATTGAAATTCACGGGAAAAACAGAGGAATTGGGCTTACCTTTCGATTCAGTCTCCGCCGTGTGCACTGCTGCGTGCCACGGTGTTCGTTGGGTTCCCTGCAGACGTCTGAGCCTCCTATTGGCTTGGATTGATCCACTACACGGCACAACTACCACCCCTGTCTCACGGCTTCCCTGTTTTTCTCAGAACTCCGCCGCACCACCGCCGTGTCTCCGGGCACGATTCCTCCACCAAAACACGATCACCAGCTCAGCCTTGTCTCTCTGTCACTCTCTCAATTCACTCTTCACTCCCTCACGCCCTGAATCGATCACTGTCTCCCCCAGTTTCTTCTCTCTGTTTTCTGTGTTCAAAGCCAAATGCACGGTTTCAATTTGAACATTTTGTGGCCGTGCACACACAAATCTTCCTAGAAACCTCTAGGCCTCTCCCACGTGTCCATCATCCTATGGTCCAAAAGAAAGGATCCCAATCCACTACTGCCACTTGCCCTTATCTGATTGGACTGAGGGAAAAAGACCAATTTACCCCTCGTTGTGATAATTACCGTTTTGCCCTTACACTTTCCATACCCGTAACTACTTCGTCCGTCGACCGATGACAGCGTGCCGCTTGTCGTTGTACTCAGGACGTCGAGACCTATCTAATGGTCCTCGGTCTACGAGAAAATCACAAGTCCACCAAAAATTCAACATTTTCCTCAATTAATCAAAATTACGGTAACGCCCTCAATCTTCCGAACGTCATAACTTTTTCTCCGATTGTCCGAATTGAACCTGCCACCTGTCTACGGACTCGTGATGTCCTAAACTACGTGATGGTCAAGGGTCAACACTCATCCAACTGGTAAATCAAAAAGTCAACTTTTGACGCACTATTCACAAGGGTAAAATCGTCCTTTCATACAAATATTTACAAAAATTACATTTATACCCTTCCCGAAGGTACGGGTTGTTACAAATCTGGTGGGAGTTTTTCCATCGTGGTGCTTGGGCATGAGAATTGGTTTCACTATCTCCTTGAGAGATGTGCAGGATCTTAGAGATCATGGAGCCTTATATGGTTGATACTCCCTTGGAGTGGAACTCGAGGCAAAGGAGACGGTTGGAGCTAATTAACAGATGTTGATGATACGTTGAGTATCATTCAGGAAAAGATGAATAGTCGATGCCTTGAGCAGGATGCTTGTAGGCTCGTTATTGCTCTAGATGGAGAGATTTTACTGGTGGTAGATGACCATGGGGTGTTGCTGGACAGTGTTCTAGTGAACACATAGGCTGGATTAGTGGTTTACAGCACTGTTTTAGGAACCGACCCTTTGCATCATTAGGATGGTGGTCGAGGTAGGCCACTGACAGGTTCAGGATTGGTGCGTCTAGGTGGACATGACTCGATTGGTCTTTGGAGTTCTCAATGAGAATATGTATGGGAGACATTTCAAGTATTAGTCGGATGACGAGGAGAGCTATGAGAAGACTTATGATAGTATGTGATTTGTTCAGGTCTGGGATCAGACAGACATGATCTAGTGTTGGGCTGTCATGCCAAGCCGATAGATGAGCCAGATGGTGGTCGGATTAAATCCACAATTGACATGATCTGATAGAATGAGTTGGTGTAGATATTGGTAGGTAGAAGGACGTTGCATGAGTGCAGTCCTTGAGCAGTCCTATGAGTAGTGCCTATGTGTTTGTGTCTTGTGGATACACCTGTGAGTAGGGAACATTTGAAAGCGAGATTTATGAGTGCTTATCACATGATTGATGTGGTTTGATAATCAAATTGAGTTCGAGATAGACATGGTATGATAATCGAATGGGGTCCGATGTTGATTGTTGATTGAGTATGAGGACCAGACATTGAATACTGTGCACTAGTGTAGAGTGGCTTTAGAGGGTTAGGTGATTATGTGAGCATGGAGCTCAAAGCCATGATGGGCCAGAGGAACCCTAGTGACTTAGTTTGTAATTTTCTCTGCTAGAGCAAGTATTCGATGGGGGGTCTAGATACACACATGATGAGTGAGAGTTCGGTTGGTGTATCGAGCGGATAAGGGAGATGATACTTCGAGACTCGAGAAGAGTCGAGATCAGAGTTGTTCAGCAGAAGCGTAGTGGAGCCGATGAGTGACTGGCATGACACGATGGTGCGTCGTGAATGGGATTTACGGTTGGAGATCGTCGAGTGAGATGGAGGACTTCTGATGCTCAGTAGGAGCATGATTAACATATTAGATGCTAAGCAGAATGTTAGCTTGGCGGATTTGACTCGGAGTACACCTGTGTAGGTGACAGGTGAGAACGATGCGTGTTGATGTTTCGTTTGAGATTTGAGAGTGACAAGTTGGGATTTCCGGTGACAGTTGGTCACGTGGTTATGGATACAGTCACAGAGGAGGAGCTGAGTTTCAGCATTGATTTTTGGATTGTGGTTGACGTCGAGTGACGTTTGGTTCCATGGTGTGTTGTGGTTAGATGATAGACATGTACCTCGTGTTGGAGGGAGGCTTGGATTTCAACAGTTTTGGCGTGGATTGGAGTTGATTTGAATTTCGAGGACAAAATTATTTTAAGGAGGGTAGATTGTAAGAACCCGTGCCAAATTTTGTGATTAACAAGAATTAATTAAGGATTAAGTAAGGATTAATTGGGATTAATCGAGGATTATCGAACGATCGGGATAAAATGATGATTTTTCCCCTAGAAAGGATGAAAAAGTTGACTTTGGCCAAGGAGGTCCAATGCACGTGGAACGAGGACCATTACGTAGATCAAGATGATACGAGTCTGTAGATAGGTGCTACGTCGAAATGGGACATCTTATGGGAAAATTACGGGTCACGGGAGGTTCGATTTCATTTACGGTGGCACAGTTTCAAATGGGTTTGCCTTTAGTGGGTCCCAAAATATCAATTTTGGGACCATAGGATGAGTAACACTTGTCACCCAACCTATGGATCATTTAATTCATTCATGCATCATCATCTGCGTTCTTCATCTTCTTTGTTTCATCCCAAAACCATATCCATCTAAATCCATTCCATCTTTTTGCTTCATCTTTTGGACCAGGGAGAGAGATAGAGTGAGGGAGTGTGATGGAGAGGCTGAGAAACGACGAGGGACGAATCCATGGAAAAAGGTAACCCATGGGCCTTTGGATTTGCGTTTTTAGATTTTTATGTTTTGGATCGATTCTAAGGAAATGTTTATGTTCTTTGAGCTCATACGAGCCTGTAGGTGCAAAAAGGAAAGGTTTTGGACGACGGGAGTGGCCGACACATAAGTTCAAAATTTGACCGAAACTTTGGGAGGCCATATCTTCAAAAGCAGTTACTTTCTCACAATTCTGGGTTCAGATTTGGATTCCTTGGCTCGAGTAGATAGATTACCATATATTGACCGTAGGATTTGGTTGAGAAATGAGAGAATTATGAAGGTTTGAAAAATTGAACAAAAATGGACGATTTCTGACTGCTAGTGGCCAAACCAGACGGCGGTGCTGACCATCGTCTACAGCGAGCTGATAACGTCAGCATGTTGACGTCAACGCTGACCATTGAATTTGATGATGTCATTGTTGACTTTGGTGATGTCGGCGTTGACTTTGATGTTGTTAGCGTTGACTTTGAAGATGTCAGCGTTGACTTCGATGATGTCAGCGTTGACTTTGACCGGCGCGTACGGGCGTATGGGTATGAATTTCGAATTCAAACTAATCTTTTTCAAAAGGTTTCAACATTCTGAATCAAATGGTGGTGGTTTCTGGTCAATCAGAGATCATTTGATAGGTCATTACGATGTTTTTAGCCTCGGGAAGTGTGTTCGGGACATGTGTTGACACGACTCATCCCAATCCCCTCGGGATTAACGCTGGATGTGCCATACTCCTATCTGAAACCTCGTGCCAGAGTGCGCCAAGTTCTGTGGAGGCATGTGATGTCTGGGTCTCTACTACAGCCCGCATCCACGATCAACCTGAAGGGTAATTAAAACATCAAAAGCTATGAGTGGACGAAAATAACTAGTTTTATAAATCTAATTTCTGAAAAGGCATTTATACCCTTCATTAAAAACATGCATGCATATAAAACAGTTACCACAACCATTTTCTTTAAATAAAATCATATGGGTTTTCAAATCAATACTCAGTGAAATCGAGTGGGGCCTCAAAACCAAAACACGTGGGGCCTTAGCCCAAAACCAAAACACGTGGGGTCTCTGCCCAAATCGGTAAAATATAATTTAACCAATCATTGGTATCCCAGATGCCTGACATCCCAGATGTCTAATCAATATTGTCATGGTTCTAAGGCTATGTGTGCTACTCTGGGTCTCAAGTCTAAGGGTTCCCCCAAGTCCACTAGTTTTCGGGGTGGTACCATAATGGTATGCCTCCCCCAGATCACAGCCCGGGTATATCGACCTCTAGCAATTCTGATCATGAGCCTCTCCGTAGAGTGGCCCCTCTCAGGCAATGTTCTGTGACTACTCCAAGATACCACGTGACGTTTGGAGGAGACAACCACTCATAAGGATGGTATATGTAAAAACAGAAATCAAATTAGTGGAAAACCAGCGTAAAACCATTTATATCTCAATTCAAGTTTATAAACATTCCAACAGGATCTCAACCCGAGGTATAATTTCCACAAACCGTTTCCACAAAATCAGGATTCCCTGATTCCTATCCTAATCCAAAACCAAAGTCATATTTCATAAACCTCAACTAGGACTCAAGCCCGATATCGTAAACCAATTGGGCCTCAAGCCCGATAGCTCGTAAATCAACTGGGCCTCAAGTCCGGGATAATACTTCCAAATCCAAAATCGTTTCATGATTCAAATCATTTGAAAACCAAAGCACATATCAAATCCGGCATAAGCCCAAAATACAACATAAAGTATAAATTCTCGAAATATATGCAATACCACATCGTATGAAAGTACCAAAACATCCCAATCATATATATAAACCATGTGCACTCAAGGCATCTCAAATCATGTTCATAAAACAAATAAAAAAGTTATGCATGCATCATATTTAGAAAGAAAGTGTCCACTCACAGATCGTCCGTGCTGTGCACCTACAAGTTGCACTGTAAGCCGATTCAACTATATTGAACTCTCTGGGTCGTCCGGACCTATCCCAAACATGCTTAAAGGTCACCACCAACCTAGACATGTCCTAAGAAAAACCCTCAAAACTCCCTGAAAAGTTAACGTGTCCCAAACAGGCATCCCTGGGCTAAAAACCTCAATTTGGCCTATAAAAAGACCTCCGATCGACCTCCAGATCATCAAAAACTTTTAAATGGGATTGGTCTCACCTCAAGATACATGCCCACGAGCGGGTCAAAGTCCCTGGTCAATGTTGGCCATGACACGACCCACCCCCAATCCTCTAGGATTAAGGGCTAAGTCATGCTCCCTTCTAACTTACGTGTGACACGAAGGCTAAACCGTCGTTCAACCTCTATGTAACGCGTGAGCTGGACAAGGGATACCAGGCCAAAATACCAAAGTCACCTTTCGATGTCCAAGAGTGCGCAGAGTTTACTGTGGATTGCATGTGTGATGTCTACGTCTCTCTAACAACAGCCCACACAACATCAAACCTGGATGGTATCGAAAACATAAAAGGACTGTGAGTGGACAAAAATAAATAATAAGTTCAACAAACATTTACAAGGAAAGGCATTTATACCCTCCACGAAAAACCAATGCATGCATATAAAAACCTTTTCATAAAACCATTTCATATCCAAGGTAAGAAAACCATAAATGAAAACCGGAATAATTTGTGTTTCTCAAATCCGTAACTCAAATCCAGGGCCTCAGCCCAAAATCATAAATCCTCATCAAAGTATGGGAACTCAGCCCAAAATCCACAAATCCAAATAATCCAAGCCACTGCCCAAAACATCTGAAAACCAGCGAAATACCAAAGCAAAACATCAATCAATCAAGCTGCTGGATCTCAAGCGCGCCGAGTCTTTAAACTCAAAACACATGCGCATAATCATGCCTTCCCAGGATATCAATGAGTCTTTAAACTCAAAACACAATCAAAAGGCCTCGGGGGATATCACAATAACCGAGTCTTTAAACTCAAAACATATCACCGAGTCTATAAACACAAAACATATCAATCCAGAGCCCTCCCCCGTCATCAATCACTGATTCTTTAAACTCAAAACCGGATCCAGCCATATCCGGGTCTTTAAACCCAAAACCAAGTTTCAACGGGTCTTTAAACCCAAAACCGAGTGAAAATCATAGAAAATCCAGAAATCCATTCCCAAATCCGAATCCGAAATCATTATTCTGTAAGCCGGCATCCGGAATCATCATTTCGAATCCAAATCGAGAAATCCACTTTCAAGCTCCAAAACCGAATCCGAATCATATTTTCGAAATCCGTTTCCAAAACCGGAAATCACATTGATCGAAATCACTTTTTCCAAAATCAATTATAAATCCTTGAAATCAAATCATACTTCAAATCCCATAATCAAATCATCAAAACCATGATTAAATCAAAACATAAATCGTAAGCTCGCAAAACGTGCAAATACGTAATTCTCTTGAAATACGTGCAAAACCGTAAATCATCAAGATCATAATCATAAACATAGAAATCCTGTATAGAAAACATATGAAACATTCATGCATGCATCATAAGTTAGAAAGCAAAGTCCACTCAAAGACCATTAGCGTTGTCGCCTCGATACACGCATAATTACGCTTTCCCAGCTAATCCACTATCACCGGCTATCCCGAACCTGTCCAAATCCCATAAAAAGGTCACTAACTACTTCACAATGTTTATACTGAAGCCCCGTAATTTCCCCGAATTTTTAACTATTTTTAAACGAGCCCTAAAACCTTCGAACATCCCTAAACATATCGAGACGAAGTCCGATTGACTCGAAACTAGTCCCAAAATGTTAGTTACATCGAATACTTTAAAAGTTGTGTCGAACAGTTCCCTAAAATGGGTCCCACGCGCCCTCGCGCGCCAGTTTACTGTTCATCTTCAACCTCTCGTTGGACCGGTTTGAACCGGCCTGGTCCAACTGAACCGGAGAGGGCAGTTCTCCTGTGTTTTCCGTCCATTTTCAACCTCGTTTATCCTATTAGCTTCGTCTTAGTGTTTCTAGTCGATCACTAATGTCCAAACTTGAAAAACAAGTTGAGAAATTACCTTCCAAAGCAAGGATTTAATCTAAGTTTTTCCTCCTATTTTTTCTTGCTTCTCCGGCCATCGATGGCCATGGTTTCAAGTCCTATGAACTCGCCTGAACTTCCAGATAATTACTCAATTATTCAAATTGATCGACAACTATTAATTCATGAATTGCCATTTTCATATTCAAACAGGACGTCACTTGTTTCTTACCATACCACCGTCGTCGTGCACCACCGTGGCTGCCACCTAGTTTGTCTCAACCTTCTTTCCACCTCTCATTCACACAACATGGACTAGAGATGGCACTGGAGGGAAATTGTACAGTTTGGGTTTCACGACCTCTGTTTTCCACGGTTTCAAGACTGCCGTTCACGGTAGGCCATAGTGACAGCACCACCACAATCCTCCTGTCGTCTTCTCACTTTTTCCTTCACACTTCAGGGCAAAGAATCCCGTTGGAGAGTAATGGGATTGATGGTTTCTCACGGGTCCTCAGTATTTTGTTTAACAAAATCGTGCAACCATTTAAAAACTTGAGAAGATAAGTGTGGCGGTGGGGAAGAGGCTTCCATAGCCTTTCAGCAAGGGACAAGTGTCCCAATTCCATTGGGTACAATTCCTAAGACACCAGGTGGCACAATCTCACTGGGAACAGATCCCTAGGCAGAAAAAGACCAAAATGCCCTTTTATGGAAAATTACCATTTTGCCCCTAACGTGTTTTGACCAATAACGGAACCGTCTGAAGTCCAATGACAACGTGTCGCCCGTCATTGTACTCAGGGGATCGAAAACTACCTAACAGTCCTCGAAATGCGCAAAAAATCCATGTCATATGAAAAGTCAACAGTTTGCCCCATTTCAACCAAATTACCAAAATACCCCCAAACTTCCGACCATCATAACTTCGTCGTCGAATGTCGGAATCGGACGTGCCACCTATCTATGAACTTGTGACGTCCCGAATTACATCACAGTCATTGGTCAAAGTCTGTTTGACCGCCCGAACGAAAAGTCAATTTTTCCCCCATTCTAGGGGCAAAACTGTCATTTCACACTGTTCGTCCGAAATCACCCAACTAATCACCGATTTGTCTCATTAATCCGTCATTAATCATTAGTCTAATCTCAAACGTTGGCACGGGTTATTACAGGCCAAAGTCAACGTTGACGTCGTCGATCAACTGTCAATGCTAACGTCATCACTAACGTTAGCACAACGTCATCCTAATAGTTCTGAGACTTGTTAGATCTGATAGCTGTCAGGTTAGACAGTGCCATGTGTTAGCACCTGATTGGTCCACATGTCAGCCACGTGTCCTCTAACACCTCTGACAGCTAGCCACGTGGTACCACCCATTTAGTCCCGCGGTCTGACGTGTCAGGGCTGACTAGACTCTGACAACTTCCACATGGCAGCCCTAATTGGCCACGTGGCCTGACAATCTGATAGATGATAATGTCACCTTCTGATGTCATCATTGTCTACATCTCGACGGGTCAACCCATACCCCTGCAACTGAGTCAAACGGACCCACAACTTGACCCGACTAGTTTTCACTCCTTCGCCTCGCGACCTGACCTGACCCTAGACTCATCTTGAACCCAACATTCGATCTAAGACCTTCAAATCAGAAAAAAGGTCCCGAAATTACCTTCCCAAGCTTGAACAATGACAGCCACCTGTAACTCCTCCTTCTCATCGATTTCGGCAGCCTTAGCATTCTATTCTTGGTTCCCCTGCCTCGCAATGACATAACGAACATATCCCAATCAACGAAAGCGTCCAAAAAACACCCAAACTGAAACTCGAATTTCAAACTCAAAATGGCTTACCAGCGGTTTTCCAGCCACTGTGCAAGGTTGTCTAAAGTATTGCCACCGCCGTGATCGTCTCCTCTCACTCTCTCACTTCCTTTCATATTCATAAACAAGGGATGAGGTTTGAAGAAGATGGGTGTAGGTTTGGGGTGGGACTATGGACTCGTGACATCCTAATCTACATAACAGTGCTCGGTCCTCGTGCATTTGAACACCCAGGTCAAAAGTAAAATTTTTACCCATTCTAGGGGTACGCCGACCGTTCGAAAAATCCCAATTAGTCAAGGAATTTCTCAATTAACCCTGAATTAATCCCGTAAATTCGGGGCGGGTTGTTACAATCTTCCCCTCTTAAAGAATTTCATCTTCAAAATTCAAACTGACCCAAATCCACATCCAAACTGCGGAAATCCAATCTTGCCTCCAACTCGAGGTGCTCTCGTGTAAACATACACATCTAACAACTAGCCACAGTACTCGTCCGTACCCAAACATCACTCGACGGTAACCACAATCTTGTTATACCAGGCTAACCTACCATGCTAATGTCTTTCAGCTTTTCAGCCTAACGGCTCTTCTCTGTTAACAACTCAATGTGATATCCTGCTCTCTCTCTCTCTCTCTCTAAGATATCTAATATCTCAAATCGCTTGTCGCTAGACGGTTTACAACTGGAGGCCATCGTGTTTAGTACTAGCTTCACTACCATTACTCGAGTTACTAACAAAACCTCAACTCACTCTAGAGTCCTACCAGGGTACCTCGTACCAAACCTCGTCTTGTTCAGCGTCCAACACTGTGATCCTGAAACCTTTCGAGTCCCAAACTGCCATCTCACTCACCCTGAGTGTATATGGACCACATAGAATACCTACCTTTGCAGAGATTACACAACTCAAACCTTAGGGTTCCTCTAGCTAACCACGGCTCTGAGCTTCAGCTGATACAATCACTGAACCCTCTCAAGATCACTCTACTCTAGTGCACAGTATTCGATTTCCAGTCCACTTTCTTAACGAACCAACCACATCGGAAACAATCCAATTACCAGCATGTCTGAAACTACTGCCCAACGTGCCCTTCTCACAGGTGAACACCACACACAACCACAAGGAACACCTCAGGCCTGCTCAAGAACTGTACTCACGTATAACATAGCACAAACCAACAACCATAACTAGTCCACACACCACAACAACCTCGGATTTAGTCTGTCCACTACATGGTTACCAGCCAATCACACTTCAATTCTGGAGTACCAACTCACGTCCACCAAAATGTACTAAACCGAACCTCGACACTAAGAGGGGGTCAAACTCTGAATTCGTGCACTCAAACCAAAGAGACTTGACTCATCCCTGAGTCAATCGTTTCAACAGGCCGCAACCAGAGGGATAAATCTCCACCCAATAGTCAATACACTCATCATGTCTGAGTTAATCCAACTCCACCATTCTTATGAGCCGGCGCCAATCCCAAACTCTCTCGATCCACAACCAACTCGATCACCCATCATGTAATCCTCCATTCTCTCCGTCGTCGCGACTCAAACTTGAAAGCCATAGAACTTGTCACCACTTACTCTATGGATTGCGGATTTCCTTCACTTAGCCTATGATCATATCCCACTATAGGATAATCAAAGATGATGAAATCAAAATTCATCCTACGCAAGTGTAAATACGAATCCAACTACACTCACCAACGTTAGGTAACACCAAACAACATATGCTCTTCAACTCACTCAAATCTGATCCACTACCTGTCCTGAAATCCATGCACCAAGAGAAATTGTAACCATGTCGCTAGCGTAGAATCAGAAAATGAGAAGTCTCCTTCACCAACCAATAATATATGTTGATAACTACTATCGTGATTCTTCCACAACAAAGTCATTCTTCACTTCAGCTCAACCTTGACAAACTTATACTTCCAAGAGTGATGAGAAGTTCATTGGAGAAGGAAGTATATTTACTAGAAGTCTAGTCAAAACCAACTCCCGAAGCTTCGCTCCTTCCAATGGAACTTGGGTACATCACAACACGTCTATTAT
This sequence comes from Prinsepia uniflora, assembly GCA_032719365.1. NCBI lineage: Eukaryota > Viridiplantae > Streptophyta > Magnoliopsida > Rosales > Rosaceae > Prinsepia > Prinsepia uniflora. The sequence goes on from CM064867.1 coordinate 35,223,818, forward strand.
CCATTACACCGTTTATGCACATCCAAATGGGTAGAGGTCAAATCACTTGATTCTCGGATCCCAACCCTTATAAAATCAACTTCCGCTCCCGATACTCGTGCACATTTACCAAGGCAAGGTAAAACATTTGTCTCACAACCATTAGGGAACCTGTCACCAAACCAGGTATCCAGTACCTTAGGTTTACTAGAGGTACCCCAATTCACCTAGTGGACCAACAAACTCCAATTCATGGAGCAACTCAGGATCCTCTCAGTCTCGTTCAACGACTACTATACTCACCCAACTGCCAATAAAATCTCGAAGCTAATAGTAACTCTCGTCGAAGCTCCCCAAATCCACGAATCTCATGACACCTCTGCACCATCCAGAACCACTCAGTTACTGATGGAATTCCACCCAACTCACCTCAGTCATCTCCGTTGGGATTTCCCTAAATCCCCACTCAATGGAGATTATGTCGCATCTTGACACAATTCCCACCATGCTCATCATCTCCTGATACTCCGCAACTGTCACTCGGACCTCCTACCCTTACCCTGACTATCTAGTTGATGACAGGTTGTCTTTCTCGTAGAGACATCACATCCTGCACATGTGTCACACTCCATGAACAACCCAAATGCTGTGATACCACGCTGACACGACCCATCGTAATTCCCCCGGCATTAAAGCGGGGTGTGCCATGCTCCCGTCTGACACCTCGTGCCAGACCAGGGATACACCAAAACCCTCTCGGGGCAGCTAGAGTGTGCCAGGATCTTTGGAGGCATGTGATGTCTCGGCCACTGCTATAGCTCGCATCCGAGATCAACCTGAAGGGTATTTAAAACATCAAAAGCTGTGAATGGACGAAAATAACCAGTTTTATAAAACACATTTACGAAAAGACATTTGTACCCTTTATTAAAAACATGCGTGCATATAAAACAGTTACCAAAACTGTAACAACCAGTCCCAAAATTTTGGGATTAATTAAGATTAAATTGAGAATTTGCGAGGCTAATTGAGGATTAGTCGAGGATTGTCGAACATTCAGGGTGAAATTACGATTTTACCCCTAGACGAGGGTAACAAGTTGTGTTTTGACCCGGGAGGTCCAAAGCACGTGGATCGAGGATCGTTACATAGATCGAGTCGATACGAGTCTGTAGAAAGGTAGCACATCAAAATCGAATGTTCGACAGGAAAGTTATGGGTCATGAAATGTCCCAGGTACTATTTATAATGGCACGATTTACAAGGCAGTAGATGTTTGTCATTTAGTGTGGGCCCCAAATATTTTGGTCAGGTCCAATGGATGAGTGACAAGTGTTACTCATCCATTGCCCCTTCCTTTTTCATACATGCATATCTCATTCCCCTCCCCTGTTTCATCCATCCATCCTACCTGAAACCCATAAATACCCACAGCCCACCCCACCATCATGGTACCATCATTTTCTATTCTTAATCTGAGAGAGGGAGGATGGAAGAATGACTGAGAGATGACGGGGAGATGCTGAGCACGGTGGAGGGGTTACGGCCAAGTAAAACTCGAAACCAGTTACATGGGTCCAAATTCTCTGTTGGGTTTAGAAGGTTTGTTGGATCGTTCTAATGACAAAAACAGATTCCCAGGGACCAGACGAACTCGACAGGACCAAAACCGCGGACGGAGATTGCTGGAATCAACGAAAAAAGGACGAGGAAATTGGCAGTCACTATTCACCATTCGAATAGGTAACTTTGAACCATTTTCTGAGATTTCTGGCTTCATAGAACCATTCTAGGGCTTAGGACTATCGCAACCATCGAAGAACAAAGGGATTTGGTGGTCGAAGGTGGAAGAACAGATCGGGTAGGATTCGCAGGTCCCGTGACCCGATTATAGAGAATCGAGTTTACTCGGATAGAGGTTAGGGGTGAGATGATGTCATTGATGATGTCATCAGATAACAACACATGTTAGATGTCAGATGTCAGATGATGTCATGCTGACGTCAGCGTTGACTTTGATCGTTGACTACTGATGTCAGCGTTGACTTTGCTGACGTTAGTGTTGACTTTTGACTAGCCATTTTTTATCCGCACCGGGGGCACATGGGCACATATTTCGAGGTGGGACAAGAACCATTTTAAAGGTTCGACTATACGAATCTAATGGTGGTGGTTTCGAGCCGATCAAAGATGGTTAGGATGGTCAAATTGAGGTTTAAAGCCTAGGGAAATATGTTCGGGACACGTTGACTTTTTTGAGAATGTTGGGGGTTCTTGATATGGACTTGAATAGGTTAGTAGTAACCTTTGGGTATGATTTGGACAGGTTCGGATGACCAGGAGAGGTTGGATTAGCCCGGAGAGGCTTATGGCATGCGTATCGAGGCTCAACTTGGACAGTCTATGTGTGGACTTTGTTTTATGAATATGATGCATGCATAGTTTTTATATATGTGTTTATTAAAATGATTTTAGATGCCATGAGTGCATGTGATTTGAGTATGAATTTTTTGGCATTTTCGTATGAAAATGCATTATTGCACGTAGTTTGAGATTTTGGTTTTATATGATGTTTGGTCTTCGGCTGTGTATACTACGTGCTTTTGTTTTATGTGATTCTGAAGGTTTCAAGGAGAGGCGTGAAACCGAGGAACTGACTTGCCATTTTAGAAGATTTCACGGAGATGCATGAAATTGAGATTTGAGCATGAGTCCTAGTTGAATGAGGATTTGGAAAGTGTTTTGAAAATGAGAAATAGTTTTCAGACTTGAAAATATCTTTCGGGCATATGACCCAGTTGATTTGGGGTTTGACTTAGAGTATAGTCAAACGTGAGATAAGTCGAGCTGTGACCCAGTTATGTGATTTATGAAAGATATTTTGGGCATGAGACCCAGTAGTGAATTGGACAGGATTCGAGAAATCCTGGATTATATTTTGGGCATGAGACCCAATTGTGGATTTGATAGGATTCGAGGAATTCTAGGAAATGAAGTGTCATTAGACACTGGTTTTTGGGTTGTGACCCATTTCGTGATAATTCGGGATGTGGCCCATTTGACGATATTTCGGGCAGATGGACCTATGTGTGATATTACGGGTTAGAGTCCCAGTCGATCGGGTTAGAGTCCTGGTCGATGATGATGACGTTAGGGTTTGAGTCCCAAGTGATATGACGCTCGCTTCTGGACTGCGGATGCGTTCCTTCTGAAGTGGTCACGATGTACTGCCTATTGTCAAGTAGCCGCTGGAGGCTATGGCTGAGGGAGGCTCGACTTAGGAGTGATGATTTTATTCTCTAAGATCGATCAGTGAGCGGTCCTGAGCTATTTGCACATGTGCTAGGGTTAGAATCGTGACTGACACTGAGATGAGGATGGGATGAGTTCCAACGTGGTTTTATGGTGGGACTGAAGTCCCACATGGCATTATGATTTGGGCTGAGACCCCGTACTTGTTTTCTATGATTTGGTTCTAGGTTGAGACCCTTTTGAGATACTAGCTTCGATTGAGAAGAATTTTTCACTGAGATTTGATTTGGGAAGCAATATGTCTTCCTTCCGAGAAAGTATTCGAAATACTGTTTTATGATGCATGCATGCTTTTACGTGAAGGGTATAAATGTCTTTCTAATATACTATTTTTATAAATCGGGTGGTTTTTGTCCACTCACAGCTTTTATAGTTTTTAATACCCTTCAGGTTGATCGCGGATCTGGGATGTAGTAGATATCGAGACATCATATGCCACCACCGATCCTGGCGTACTCTAGCTAACCCCGAGCGGGTGACGAGTTTATCCCTTGTCTGACACGTGGTGTCAGACAAGAGCAGGCACATCCCACGATAATCCAGGGGGATTGGGATTGGTTAAACTGTATTTTGTCAATTTGGGGCATCCCAAATGCATCCCAGATATCTAATCAATATTTTCACGGTTCAAAGGATATGCGTGCTACTCGGAGTCTCAAGTTTGAGGGCTCCCCTAGGTCTACCAGTGTCCAGGGTGGTACCATAATGGTATGCCTCCCCCGGATCACAGCTTGGGGTATATTTATCTCTAGCAATCCTGATCCTGAGCCTCTCCGTAGAGCGGCCCCTCTCAGGTAATGCTCCATGACTACTCCAGTATACTACATGACGTTTGGAGGAGACAACACTCAAAAGGATGGTATATGTAAAAACTGAAATCAAATTAGTGGAAAACCATCGTAAAACAATTTATATCTCAATTCAAGTTTATAAACATTCCAATTGGGTCTCAACCCTAGGTATAACTTCCACAAACAGTTTCCACAAAATCAGGATTCCCTGAATTCGATCCAAATCCAAATCTCAAAAGGACTCAGCCCAATCCAAATCCAAAATCAAATCTCATTAGGGTCACAAAACCGAAATCACGTTTCATAAACCTCAACTGGGGCTCAAACCCGATATCGTAAACCAACTAGGCCTCAAGCCCGATAGCTTTTAAACCAATCGTCAACTGTAAATGTTGACGTCATTGTTGACGTAAGTATGACGTCATCCTAACAGGTCTGACACCTGTTAGATCTAACAACTGTCAAGTTTGACAATGCCACGTGTCAGCATCTGATTGAACCACATGTCAGCCTCGTGTCCTATGACAGCCTGCCACGTGGCACCTCCCGATTAGTCGACGTGGCCTAAAGTGTCAGGGCTAACTGGACTCTAACAACTGCCGCGTGACAACCCTTGATTGGCCACGTGGCCTGACAATCTGACAGTTGATGACGTCACCTGGTGACATCATCATTGTATAACTCTCGATTGGCCGACCCAGACCCATGCAACCGGGTCAACTGAACCCACGACCTGATTCGACTGATTTTCACTCCTCCAACCACCGTTTCACGCCATTTTTGGACCCCTAGACTCGTGTTGAACCTAAAAATCGATCTAAGACCTTGAAATGAGAAGAACAAGTCCAGAAGTTACCTTCCCAAGCTTGAACAGAGACGACCACCTGCAACTCATCCTTCTTGGCGATTCTCGCAGCTTCAACCTTCCATTCTTGGCTCCCCATCCTCGCAAAGACCCAACAAACATGTCCCAATAAACGAAAGCGTCCAACAAACACCCAAACTGAAACTTGAATTTCAAACTCGAAATGGCTTACCTGCAGTTTTCTGGCCACTGTGCACGGTTGCCCAAACCGTTTCCACCGCCGTAATCGTCTCCTCTCACTCTCTCACTTCCCTTCACACTCTAGAAACAATGGATAAGGTTTGAGGAAGATGCATGTAGGTTTGGGGTGGGTTTCCTTGGGTTTTCGGGTTAGAGAGGACAAAGACATGAAGATGAAATAATATCCCAACAATTGGGGTTTGGGCCAATCAGATGGGTGAAACTTGTCACTCATCAAGTGGTTCCCCCAGATTTCCACCCAATCCAAAATTGCCATTTGTCCAATTTTCTCAATATACGTGAATAGTACTATTTTTCCTTTCGTTAACAATAACTTTTTCGTCGAACGTTCGATTTCGACGTGCCGTCTGTCTATGGACTCATGACATCCTGATCTACGTAATAGTCCTCGATCCTCATGCATTTGACCACCCATGTCAAAGGTAAATTTTTTGCCCATTCTAGGGGTAAAATCGTCATTTTACACCGACAATCCGAAAAATCCCAATTAGTCGATGATTTTCTCAATTAATCCTTAATTAATCCCGTAAACTCAGGTCGGATTGTAACATATGTACTATTCTGGGGTAGTTAAGGGTCTTTGATATGGACTTGTATATATTGATAGTAACATTTGAGTATGATTTGGATCGGTCTGGACATCCCAGAGATTGTGGATTAGCCTAGGAGTGGCTTAGGTGTGGGTTGTGAGCGCACAACTTGGATGGTTTGTGAGTGGACTTTGTTTTATGAAATGATGCATGCATAACTGTTTTATCTGTTTTATGAACATGATTTAAGATGCGTAGATTACATATGATTTGTTTGGAATTTTCATAGAAAATGAGATATTTCACGTAGTTCGAGATTTCTGTTTTTATATGGTACTTGGGCTTAGGCCGAGTATTCTACATGCATGTTCTTATGTGATTTTGATGGTTTCACGGAGAGGCGTAAAACCAAGGATTTTACTAGCGGTTTTGAATGAGTTCACGAAGATGAGTGAAATAGATATTCGGGCTTGAGTCCCAATTCGATGTTGACTTTGACTTGGATTACAGTCAAAGGAGATTTGGAAAAGTGATTTGAATAGTAAAACAGTTTTTGGATTTGGAAATGTGTTTCGGGCTTGTGTCCTAGTTGATTTATGGTTAGACTTAGAGTATAGTCAAACACGGGGAAAAGATATATTGGGCTGTGACCCTGTTTCAGATTTATGAAAGATATTTCAGGCATGTGACCCAGTTGTGGATATACGATTTTGGATTTGATAGGATTCGACGAATCCTGGATTTATGGAGTGTTTCTAGACACTATTTTTATGATGGTTTTTTGGAAACTGATTTGATGAAATTAAATCTAGGCGTAAACCCTATTGAGATGTTTTAAGATGATGTGAAATGTTTCCCACACGACCATCCTCTATGATGTGATGATAGCCTCCAGATGTTGACCATCCAGTGGGATGTGTGATCTTAGAGAGGTCACGAGGACACTGCCTACAAGAGTGTCAGAGATGGAAATTTTCCAAACGACCTTTATGACGTGTCATCTTGTAGATGTCATCGCTCAAATGTCGAACATCATGTATAATGTGTGATCTTGAGTTAAAGCAACTAGATGTTGAGCCATGGGCTCGGAGCCTGGTGCATATTCGGATGTGTAATCCCGAGTCGCACATGTAGCGCTGATATCGTGACTGTTGAGATAAGATATTGAGATGATTGGATAAAGACGGTTGGTTTATGTTTTCATGAGACTCCGGATGTGAGTCTATGTATTGAGTAGAGACCCTATTGTGATGTTTTTCGAGATTGAGTTGGGCTGAGACCCACGTGGTTTTGATTTGGGTTGAGACCCTGCTAAGGAAATGGCTTCGATTGAGAAGCATTTTTCACTACGATTTAATTTGAAAAGCAATATGTCTTGCTTTTGAGAAAGAGTTTGAAATACTTGTTTTCTGATCTATGCATGTTTTACGTGAAGGGTATAAATGACATTTTCGTTAAATTGTTTTCCTACTGATTATTTCTATCCACTCACAGCTTTTAAATTTTTTTGATACTGAGACATTACATACTGATGCGTACTCCACAGATCTCTGCACACTCTAGGTAACCCCGAGTGGGTTACAATTTTATCCCTGGTCTGGAACGTGGTGTCAGACAGGAGCATGCACATCGCACGATAATCCAGGAGGATTTGGTTGGGTCATGTCATCACATGGCGAAGGGTTGAGGTGCTTCACATGGTGAAGGCTTAGAAGTGCTTCGAGTGGCGAAGGCTCAGAGTGCTTCACATGGCGAAGTCTTGGAGTGCTTTGCATGGGAGTGCTTCGCATGAAGAAGGCTTGGATTGCGTTGCATGGTGAAGGCTTAGAGTTCTTCACGTGGTGAAGGCTTGGAGTGATACATGGCGAAGGCTTGGCGTGCATCGCATGACAAAGGCTTGGAGTGCTTCAAATGGCGAAGGCATAGAGTGCTTCACCTGGCAAAGGCTTGGTATTTCTAATGCCATGCAAAACTATCTAAGTATAATCTCAAGTGCTTTGATAATTTCGTTGAAGACAATTTTTCAATGAAAACAAAAACTAGTATGGATTGCATTGATGTTATTCGTCTTTGAATAGTCATCTCAGATGATGGGTGAGGTATTTACTACAATACTACTCTTTCGTGAGGTTCGTAGTTGTGATAGGTGCGCCATAGCAGTTGTGATAGCCTTACCATATAGTCTTATCAGCCTTCTTTTGGTCGCCTTTGATGGGTGCAGACCTTTTCAATCAAGAATTCTACTTGATTTTGTTGTAGGTTCAGTGGAAGGGCACATAGAACCGTTTCCTAAACTTCCTTCAACTCAGGGTGTCTAAAGTTTGGGTTGCTTTTCAATTGTTTTGCTTTCTTGGCGTCATATTGAATTAGATGTATAATGTAATACGATGTGTTCAAGAGGGACTTACTGCGACTGTTTTATTGGCTTCCCCGTTTCCTAAGCATGTGAGTAATGGTGAATATGTCTCACTTTCTTTAATACAGTAGTTGGTTTGACTTGAACTCCCATCTACTTTTCTACCAGGGCGAGTGCATGTGCTTTGAGAAGATTCTTAATCCATTCAACTTCCTCGCATGTACTTGATGTGTGATGGTGTTATGACATGCCCTCCAAGCTAGCATACACTGAAGGTTGTTGTCAAAGTTACACTCTTGTTCAACAGGAATTGCTTTCTTTGTTGGAGTTGCTTGGAGGTATGTCGTGGGACATGGTTTGACACTTGAAATTGATGATGCATGATTGAATCTTACCTCAAAGGTCGCCTTCTAGATCTGTCACATTGGACTCCTTGGAGGCATCAATCCAGCATCCTTTAGACATCGTTAGCATGTAGTATGAATTGATGAGAGAAAGAGTGACATTGAGTCAAGTGATGCTGACTTCCTCCGGTCACCATTGTCGAAGCATGTGAGTATGTTGATAAGTATGTCCCATCATCCTCGCTATAGTAGCTAGAACGTCTTGAGCTTTCGTCGACTTGTCACTTGGCCAGGCGTGCGCAATATTGGAGGTTGCACGATGTTGTTGTCTCCTATGTGGCACTTAACCTGTGTTAGTGCTCTGACATACCTTCCAGATCGTTCATTGGACGATGGCCTTGGATGGTGTTAGCTTCTTATTCCGTGAGTGTGGCTTTTTCTTCTGAATCACTTAGTGACAGGTCTCGAGAAATTGTCTGGTGATGGGCGTACTCTTTCCTGGTACGCCTTGGGATGTTCCCATGTCCTTCGTGAGGTGTGATGCGTCTCCTAGTAGCATCAGATGTTCCGAGGTCTCCAAGGAGTCGTTTTAGGAGCTCTAATTGGGCTTGAGTGCATTCCTGTGCATGGCATGCTGAGCATTGGGAGTTATATCTTGAGCTCTAACGCCGAAGTGTCACATTGCGTTCTTCATGGGCATGAGTATGTCCTTGTGTAGTGCCTATTGTACGAAGCATTGGGACTTATGTCTCGAGCCCAAGTGTCAAGGTGTCACGCCGCGTTCTTTATGTGTTTAAGTGTGTCCTAGTGCATGGAATTTCGGAAGCCTCCAAAGTTTTGTGTGAATGTGAGTGGGAAGGTTTCCATCGCTCCAAATGCGGGAAGTGGATTGATGTTTGGAGTACGCCGGCACCGGATGGCTTTGACATGGCATGGGCGTCGTTACCATGGGCTAGTGCCCTTTCTTGCACCATGGAAAATTCTGGTTGCAGAACAAGTTATGGTTCCCGTTCAGAGTGTTTTAGTTGAACCCTTGGAATCCTATTGAAATGTTACTCTTATCATGAGTCATTTTGACGAAAGTGGTGAACCTATTAGATCATTTTTTCCTTCATGTTCTTACCATAGATAAAGAACAATGAGTGATGCTGAAGTTTTTTGAGAAAACAAGAGAGCATGCATTGAGTATTTCTCAATTCGGCCCACAATGAAAACACCAATTGAAACACGATGATCTGGAAAGTCCTCTTAGGATACGAGGATTGAGGCATACTGCCCGACATCTAGTCGACAACGTCCAGATGATGAAATCTATTTAAGTTATACGACGCATTTTGGGGAGGTTGGGTGAAACCTAATTGGTCAAAATCGATCACATTCTACCCAACATCGGAAGCTTAGAGTAGGAACAACAAAATTGATGATCATGCACTTCACATTACCTTGTAGTTACCCGATTACACCGTCGGCTCAGACCAAGATCGAGAGTGGGTATCAAGGCAACATCTGTGTCTCTTCAAAGTACGTGAGTGCCAACAAGACCTAAGGGGTACAAAACACAAAGGTGGGTAGACCCAGTAGTTATTTAAATGTAAAACCATTTCTCAGTAAATAACCTTTAACCCCTCGTTTTATTCAAAATCCCAAAATCAGTCATAACAAAACTTACACGTAATACGAGAGAAGATAACATCGATTTAATAATAATCAAATAACTTGTTTTTGCACATTATATGAGAAATAATAATAAAATTTGTAAAACTCAATAGTACTCGATTAGGTCAAGCCAAGTCATGAATATGTTACCATGTCAACCCACTAAACATTTGCTTTTAAGTCATAGATCATAACTGGGTGTCTTGCTCTCGCATACCTCGACCACATGAAGGACTGGGTGTAATGCACCGTCACCTAGAGTACCCTAGAGCTCGCGGACAGGACTGGCACTTTTTAACTAGTATAGCGAGCAATGCCGTTATACGATCACATGGAGGACTGTTCTGCGGCCTACAGATGGGTACTAGATACCCGCGACTCCTAAGTGGGCCTTAACACTCTATCTCATCAATGCTTCGGAGACTAATATGCACTGAAACATTTGACTCGATAACATACCACTATACAGAAACATTGTATCATAGCTTACCAAAATTTCCAAGTAAGCATCGTAAACCAATCATTTCAATCAACACACCCCAAGTAGCACATATTCAGTCATACGTGCTCAAAGATATCACAAGTGCAACCATCATAAAACGTGCGAGTAAAAAATTATAAAAATAAGTTTAGGGAAAGGGGTCCACTCACACTAGTCGGGGAGTCGGATCACTCGACAAATCAACTAATCGTAAGCTCCCAACCAGTCCAGCCTATGAAGACCATTCAAAAAGGCCAAAGTAAACTCCAAAACTCATTCTATACGTTATTACTCCCCCTCCATCCTATTAGGGGTAGCCTAAAACGAGCTGAGAATAACTTAATAAGGGGTCTAATAAGTTTAGG